>JAWMRA010000161.1:49500028-49699186 GCA_035584735.1 Pseudotriccus pelzelni | reverse complement strand
CTCCAATTACTATATCATGGCACTAAGGGCCACATCCAATCTCTGTTTAAAAACCTCCAGGGATGGTGAATCCACCAGCTCTCCAGGCAGGCAGTTCCAATGCCTGATCACCCTCTCTGTAAAGCCTTCTCTTCTCCAGACTAAACAACCTCAGCTCCCTCAGCCTTTCTTCATAGGACTTGTGCTCATATCTGTATCTATCTCACTAGTGTCACTGGTCATATTGCTAATGATTTAACAGGATACAATGTTAAGTACTCCTTTTTTATGTGTGTATTTTACTTTATTCCTGGATTTGATTTGCATTTATGTATACTAGCCCACAAAGAAATTCTTCTGATGAACTATGAGGCTACGTTAAATTATCTTCAGACATCTTTTACTGGTGAGGTAACTAAACGAAGAAAGCAATATCTAGCAGTGAAGACAATTAGCATAACTCTCACCATAAATCTGGGAATGCTAACTATCCCATTAGTCTGGTTCAATAAATTATTGATTGGAAGCAGCCTGAGGTTTGGATTCTGGTTTCTGATTCACAACAAGTCATATCTGCCGAGATGAAGCAAACACTGGAACAGTGTGTTCCCTCACATTTTGGAAATGGTCCAGTTCATCTTCAGATTCCAATGCTCAGTTCTGATGTAAACAAATACCTTAATTAATTTTCTTAAGGAAAGCCTGATCTATGGCTTGCTCATCTCCTTGTCAGGATTTTCTTATCAAATAATGGATCTTGGCAAATTTAAGGCTTATTACACATGCTAGACATTTTGTTCCATCCTTTCTGTTCTCATTTTGGCAGAAGAACTGGGATATTTCTAAACATAGGAAATCCCTTCATGTCTGAATTTTATTATGAGGTCTAAAAAATAATGAGTAAGGCTGATCTTGAGGCAGCATTAGCATATGTTTCACACTCAAGCTATTTGCAAGTTCAAAGGGGCTTTTTTGGTTTGTTTCTTTCTCGTTAGACCTTACTTATACTAAAAACTGTGTGACTCCTCTGGAAGGCATCAAATCGCATTAAAAACCCCAAGCCGAACCCTAAAGCAAAAAAACACGACTGGATTTCCAAAATTTCATGTCATATCCAGGTAGTAGCACAACTACAAGTTAAAGGTCAGTGAAGTCATCGCTGCTTGCACCGTCACTGCCTCCTGCCTCTGAACAGGCTGGGTTCAGGCCCAGGGGATGGAGTGGGGGTGCTTTGCTTTGTGTCACAGGCACCAGCACCAGAAGCCTGAGCTGTTTTGCAGAAGAGCAGCCCCTGCCCCCACATGTGCACACACAGGCTGTGAGACCTTCAGGAGTGTACCTGCACACAATACACACGTGTGCTTAACCAGGATTTACAAGCCCATCTTGACAGTACTCCTAGCACAGAGACAAGCTTTCCTGGAGTTGGCCCATCTGTGGAGATGGTCTACTGAGTAACAGCGTGAGAGCGCCAGTACCTAGAAAGCTTCACCAAATGGCAATACAAACAGTATAAATTTGTGGTTCAGATGGAAATACTGATGTGGGATTTCTTCAGGCTATTTAATAGGGCTTGATGAAATGTTTACATCTGTTTTTGGAGATGTTTTCCCAAGGGAAGGAAAAACTGGGAGTAAAAAATGCTCTTTAGCCATACAGATCTTAGTAGAATTCTGAGAGTTGCTGTGTTAAGTGTTTATAGTGTTTGGACAAGGCACTTTTTGTTCAAAACAATTTAAATTTAGGGATGTGCTGCTCCCACAGGGAGTAATGTTGATGAGACTGAAGGATTAGAAGACTTGAAGGGCCAGGAAAGGGAAGCTGTGACAAAGTGAAGGCAGTGCACAGAAAGCAGTCTGTGTTCACTTGTCAAAGCTTTTTTTAATCACATATGTCTTGTTGCTTTGATCCAGGAATGGCAGCTGCCTAACCTGGAGTCTTTCTTCTGCAGTCAAGATAATGTTTAGCTACATGCTCCTTAGGACTAAACCAGCAATGTCTGAGAATTTTTAACTCCTAAGTTGCACATGAATGGGTGCTGGAAAAGGACAGCTCCAGGATCTGTGTTCCTCTAATATCCTGTGCAACCTCAGGGCCTGCAGGAGCTACTTTTGCTGCTTGTGACTGTGGAAGGTTTGGATTAGTGAGTGGTCTGCTCTATACCAAGTTCCCAGCTGGTGACCAGAGTAACTGGACAGCATCAGATCATCTAAGACGTCTCCTTCTGAGAAAAGAATAAGGATTTCATCAGTATAAACCAGACACTTCTTCCACTGATGACAGTCAATTTCTGTCTTTGGAGGTCATCCAGCTTCTCGTGATATTGCAGCTTGAAATTAGATAAACTGGCTATCAGTCAGGCCAGAAAATCCTGAATAGGGTGAACTGTGACTTACAAGGGAAACCACTTCAGTTACCACTGAAGGTGTGCTGGAGTGGCTCTGGCACTGGGTGTGCTCTGCAGGTACTTGTTGAATGCAGGGCAATTTACTCCAAGCGCTCAACTTCCCAAGAAACAGGTACCAGGCAATGCGCTGTGGTTGCGACACAGGAAATCAGAGTCCCTGGGGACTGTCATACCTCTTTCACGATTTTTTTTCTTTTCTCTCTGCTTGGAAAAACGACAAATGGTTTGTAAATATGTTAAGGATCTGGGGCTGGGGAGAGCGTTTGTGCCTCCTGGTGGCTACATGGCAAGATCTTAGATGTGGGCACTAAAAGCAGTTGAGTGTCCAATGTGTGAGAGCAAAAGGGGGCTGAGGACTGCTGCTCAGTGTTTAAGTCAATGAATTTTCAGCCTGTTGGCTTTCCCCTGTCTGTATGTGTCAGTACTGATGAGTGGTCTCCTTCCTATAGAGAGCTTGTCTGCCTTTGCTTCTTCTTACTGCTCCCACCGTCCTTGTATTAAAATCTGACTGGTTTCTGTACTGCAAGGGAAAAACAAGGATTGCAGCAAGTGAGGAATAAGCAGCAGTCATGGCCAAATGCTCCATCTTGACTTAATGCAAATATCCAAACAAAAAAACTCTCACTAAAAAGGAAGGGAAAAAGCTTCGTAACAACAAAGAGCAGAATCTAGAAACTGTGAGACTGGATGAGGTAGCAATTCTTTTATTATCTTGGTGTGCTTTGATGGAGTTCTTCTGAAATATTCATAAAAGGAATTAATAGAGTGCATAAATAATAACAAGAATTATCTAATATTTTAATTTGTATGCAGTCTCTCACCTTTTGCTCTAGGGAGTTATGCAAACACGTTTCATTTAACCTCTTCACTTATGTGTGAGGTGGTTAAGTATTGTCTCTGTCTCATGTATGAGGAAATCATGATGCAGGGCCAGATTTGATGAAAGCAGCTTTTGCAAACCTTTAGGGTCCTGTTTCTCTGCAAACTCTAGCACCCTTGGACACTAACAGGCCAGCTGGCTGTGATTCTAAGGCTGTGCAGAGAGTGCTGCTTCTCTGAATTGCAGAGAAGCTGGAAAGAAGTGGGTAACAAAGGAAAGTTGAGAGAGATCCAGCAGTATTGTTACAGCTGATGTTTATTCTTTTTTTTTTTTTTTTTAATTATTCCTCCCAGGCTTTATTGTTTTGTTTTTAAAGCAGAAGAATTATTCATAGTTTTGCCACACAGTAACTTCTGGAAACATGGGATGCACTTTAAATGGAAATAAGAAATAGGGGGTATGTGTAAGTGGGATGGAACAGCTGCAGAATATTATTTTCTTAAAAATGTTTTGTTACTCAAAAATTTTGGCAAAATTGTCATGGAAAGTCCCACTACAGTTTGTCAGCTGCTTCTAGCTAAAGAGAAGGGGCCATGTGGGAAGCCACATGAAGGATTCACTGATGATTTCACAAACTTGGTGGTTTGTTGTAAGAGGTTTGCCTGCAGTGTTCTGTCTTGCTTGAACAATGACTCATTACTAGTAAAGGCATTTGAAACTCACCACCAGGTAAGGAAAGAAGGAGCACTAACATTTAGCAAGGAAGGACTGCGATGGCATATGCCAGCAACAAACTGATCCATGCTGACTAAATTTAAAGGTTAAGCACAAGTTACTATTTTAATAACAGATGACCGCAGCAAATCAGCACTGAAAGTGCACCTAGACTGCTCTAAGAAAAAAATTTTAACACTATCTAGTATCTTTCATGTTTGAAAGTACCTTTTAAAAGCTGTACATAAAAAATTATCTCAGTCTTAAGGGGGAAATAAATCCAGGAAATGAAATTAAAATTCTGAATTTTGCTATGAAACTGTTCTCTGCTTTCCCTCAAGATATTGAAATCAGTAATATCCCTTTTATGGTGCACATCTCAAAATCCCTACTAGCCACAGCATGAAGTTTTACTACTGGGGTTTTTTGCTGTTGTTTTACAAGGGCAATGATGACCTTGATTAAACTGCTAAGATTCCACACATACATCTGCACCTCTAGCACAGCTGCACAGACATGTTAGCCTGGAGATTTTGAATAATGTATCATAAGAGTCACAAAATATATTAAAAGATTTTTTAGCTAAGAAGAGTAAGGGTCAAACTTAACTCACACTTCAGCAAAATTCCCATTAATGTCTGTGATGCTGTATGGAAGTGCTCTCAGCTCTGTATGTTCATTTCCAAAGCAGAAACAAACCCAGCCTGTTTTCTATGTACTTTACAATGCCTGAAGCCCACAAACATTGCAAGTGATAAGCAGCTGCAATGATTATCAGTCACTGCAGCAAAGCAACCTCTATTACCGTGATAGGATTTTTATCCTAATCTCTTGCCAAATAAGCATCAACTGTAAGTACCTGAGGGGTTTTTACTGAATGTCAGTTGAGTAAAGGGAAGATGACACCTTGGGAAATTTAGTCTTCAGGAGTTTGTGAGGTGATGCTTCTGGAGAGACAAGTAGGCTAAGAGGTAATGAAGCAGAAGGCTGATGTGAAGACGGAGCTGGCCCTGGCAGGACTGTTTGCAGCATTTACTCACACAGCCCACTGGAGGAGGAAAGGGATGAAAAGGAGAATAATAACAGAGAGACTCATCACAGCCAGAACTACTAACCAGCTGAATTGTGTCTTCTGCTATGTTGCTTGCGCTCAGTGCAAGAATTGAGGAAAAACCCATGAATAAAAATTTGTAGTACAAAGACGCTGCTTCCCTTCCGTTTCCTATGAGTTTTGATTTTCTTGTCTGTGCTCCACTCCTTTTCGAACCTGTTCACATCCCATGTCCTCTAGCTCTATGCTCGCTTCTTCATCCTATCCTCGGTGATACTTCTGCTGTTGTAACTCCATCCTTACTAGTTTCCACTCTTCTTACCTTTTGGCTTTTATTCCACACCCCTCCTCTGTTTCCTTTGTAGGCACTTGTCCTATTTGACAATTTAAATAGCTCAAAGGGGTCTGCAGCTGGGGGACAAGGAGAGGATGTCTTCCACCAAGGGCACAGAGAAGGAAAATCAGAAGCGTTTAAAATCTGCCATTTCAAACAACGAAGCGTGATTCCTCTCACATGGCCTCCCCAGTTCTTCTGCCTGTGTGAAATTACGGGAGCTGGCAATTAAAACTGCAGTAATAAAGATGTTCAGAAGCAGTGTAGAGGATGAGAGTCTGGCCCTGTGCTAATCAAGATCTTGCCCTCTGCACACTGGAGCATTGCTGCTCTGGTGGCTGGTGAGGTGTGGGAGGAAGAATGTAGTGGGTCAGACAGTCTGAGTACCCAACGCCCCTGCCTGTGAGAGTCTTGCTTCTGCCTCTGTTGATATGCATGCTGTCCTGAGATGTTTTAGGAGGAGAGAAACCAGTCCAGCACTGGTACTGGACGAAGTACTAATCTTGGACTTAGCTCTGCTCCAGCCTGAGGCAAGTTTTTGTAACTGAGATAAAGAAAATGCTGAAGCCTTTAAACCACTAGTATACTAGGTCTTGAGGGTATTTTCCATTAAAGTTTTATATGTTGCCTTTTAAGTTACCATTGCTTTTTCAGTGAATAATGGAAGCCCATACCCATTCCTGTTCTTTAATACTACATAGAAAATAGAACTTGTGTGAGAACCCTAACTTTTATTGGGCAGATCCTGTTTGGTGAGGGAAGCTCATAAAAGCTAGTTGTTGAGAAAACACAAAGCTCTAAATCAAGCTTATTTTTCTGAGTGGCATTAGAGTGATGGGTAAAAAAACCTCTTTCTGTAGCACCCTGTGAATATTAAATATTTATGGTTAATAAAAATGAAAGGTATGAGCAGTGGGAAAAGCAAGAGAGAGTATGTGTGTCGGTGTGGAGGAGAAAAATAGGGTTTTGTTTGTTGTTCATCTCTCAAATAATTTTAATCTTACAATACATGCAAAGTACAAACACTTGTGAAGGAGAGCACTGGGTGTGATGGCAAGGGAAGAAGAGCAGTTCACAGATCATGCTCTGGTTGCCCAGTGACATGGAGCAGGTAAGTGATGACTGTGAGGGGGTGGGGGTGCTCCTGCTTTCTCAGGATCTAAAGGTTAGTGAGACAAAATGTCAGCCTGCTCTGATTATGTGTGTGTCCTCTATGTCCCAATAACCCTAATGTGACTTTTAGTTCCAATTTAAGGAGGGGAAAAAAATTAAAGAAAAATTACTTTAGTTCTAAAAGTTTAAAATTCAGTAAGGATTTCCTTCCTAATTGATCTGTTTATATGTTCTCATAGAACCCGGAGAACAGAAAACTATCAGCAGTTTTAGTCATGCATAAAAGTTCTGATTTCTGACAAGCCTGGGGATAACGGGGCCTACCTCTTTACGAAACTTGACCTGGATTTCAAGATTCTACTTTTGGGTTGCTGAAGGGAGCACTTCCATGTGCAAATTCAATCCTGGAAGATCAGCTTCCAGCTGTTTTGGTACAGTAGCACTCCTTGTCATGTTTAGTGTGCTGCTTGATGGCTTTTCTGCACTAAGTGGGGTGACAGCAAGAGGTAAAGACCGCTGCTTGACTCGTGAAGACGCTAGGGATTACTGGTGGTCTTCTTTAAAAATTGTTTGTTTATTGTAAACAAAGATCAGGCTGCATTTCTGTTATGACTTCATGTGCATGCCTTATTCATTTTATTTGCTAGTTAAATAAATGTTGTAGTTTTTGTTGAAAAAAGGCAATGGTTAAAGGAATAGGTTCCAGCTGAAGTGCATGAGAAATCTGTCTGGTTCTCCATCTATAAATACGTGTGCAGAGCATTTCTGAAGTTGAAAGCTAAACCAAATGGTCAGCAAATGGTCCATTTTATTGACATGGATTTTTTTTCTTTTTTTTTTTTTCCTTTTGAGATGGTACAAAAGCCATTCTTGCTCTCTATTTCCTTCTCTCCTTCTAAATAACTTTTCTAAGCTAATTTATTTATTAAATTGGAATACCGAAAGAATAAAAGCCTGCAGGCATGTTGAGTGCCTGCCATTTTAGCCAGCATATCAATGCTTGAAAACATCCTAGATGAGTTGCTTTGGACAAACAGTTTCTCCTGTGTTCAGTTGCAACAGGCAGACACTTGTTTAATTAAAACTCTCGTAATTATCTGCTCAAGAATCTCCAGCAGCAGCAGAACTCCTGGTGGACACAGTAGGCAGCAGGGCACGGCAGGGGTGTCTGCTTCCACTTACTGGAAGCTTGTAGCCAGATTAACCTCCTTCTGTCTCACAGGCTGGCAGACATCAGATGCTTCAGTGTCACTGTATGGAGAAATCCCCCAAACCAGATGTGACTGCCACATGTGATACCTTGCTCAGGACAGGCCAGAGCCATGAGTTCCATTTCACACTGGAATTCTCTCTGGGTGGGAAGAGTGGCACACTTCTGCTGGGATTCACCTTTCTTATTACTTGCTTTTTTGAGCAGGTAGATTGCAAGTATAAGGACCTCATCACTTGTCCTTACAACCTTGTCTTATAGTCCTGCTATAGTTGACTGGGCTGAAAATGGCCCAGGGCATGAATCTGGACAGGTGGTTCCAAGACATGATGTGAAGATCCTCTGTGGAATCCCCAGGTGGTTCTGGCACAACTGAGATAGTGAGCATGGAAAGAGAAGTGTAGTTTTATTGCCAGTAGTCTGAAGATATGCTCAAGTTCTTTGAGTCATGAAAATTGACAAAATATGGGGGGAAAAAATTACATTTATTTTTACTTCAGAGATTATTTAAAAAAAATAAAATCTGTGTGGAGCTTGGGGTGCAGGAAATGAAACTGTGCAGGGAAATGTCCTTTTATTTTCTGCAACGGACATACTAACAGTCACATGTTCCCCCTTCCCTTCTATAACTGCACTGAAGTGTAGCCCAACTTTTCTGCTATGCCTGGATTTCTCGGCCCTCACTGGCTGCTCCCACTTTTCGTCAATGACCTGGTGCTTCAGGGTGTCCATGACATGTGGCCCTATGCCACAACACCAGGCAGGACCTCCAGCTGCGTGAAGGTGTATGCACATTTAATAGTAAACTTTTATTTCCACTTTTGGAATTCAGCACACTGCCAGGTTTCACCTGCAGCGAGGTTTTGCAATATAAAAATGGCTCTAGAAAGTTCTTTCTATGGAAGAAGTCTCAAAAGGATCAACAAGTCGGAGTATCTTTCAAGAAAGAACCTGAGAAATGAACAGTTCATGTCAACTTCCTTAATTTTGAGGCATTTATGAGGAAAATTCAAGAACCCTTTAAAAGAGGATATTGATGCTTTTTACTCTATTTGTTTAAAGCTAACACACATAAACTGCTTTCTTAGCACGCATAGTGTCAGTGTACATTTAATTCATAATTTTTTCTCTTTCACCAGTAGTTTGGATCTATCAAAATTCTTTTAGGGTTTTTTTTTTGAGCCATTGACCAACACAGTATATTTTGCAAGTAACATAAGACTTAAAAGGAAAATTTAAGGAAAATTCAAGGGGAGCAGAGTGTTGGTAACATTCAAGCACCTCAGTTCAGCGAACCTATCCCAAGAAAAATAAAAAAACTTTTCTATTTTTACGCCTCCAGATTTGGGAGTTGAGAAAAAAGTAAATAAAAAGAAGTTAAATAACTTGTTTCCTCCACCCGCACACAAACACATATTTTCCTTAAGTAGGTTATATGGGAAAATGTTCTTTAGTATCCTTATGACACTTGAGAATATCTCCCAGTTTGAGAAAAATGGCTTTGAATTATAGAAACTTGTATCTTCACTGATTTGTAAAGAATACATTATTAATTAAGATTTAAATAGTCACTTGCTGTTAATTGATGGGCTTCTGTTTTTTCCACAAGAGACTTAGAGCATTTCTCTTCAGCTCCCTATAAAATTTTAGAAGCAAATAAAAATTAAGAGAAATAAACCCAGTTCAGAATCTGATATTTGATGTATTTCTTACTTTGGAAAAAGAGGAAAAAATATAAAAGAAATTTTCCAAAATACAAAACTCTGTTTCAAACTACTACTTAGATTAAGATTTTTTTTTAAGTTTTAAAATTTCAAATGAATTTTTTTGAACTAATTATCTACAATTACATTTCTTCATATTAGGCAATTAAAGAATTAAAGATTAGGAATTAAAGAATTTTATTCTGTCCTCTTTTTTTTTTTTTTTTTTTGGCAGTCCTATCATTTAAGCTGGTCTTTAATAACCTGGATATGTGATAACTTCAACATATAATTGAAACTTGTTGTCTATGTGTTCTGTATGTTGTAAAAGAGATGGAAAACAACATTTTACATTGGCAGATAGTGATAGTAGGAGGGAAAATGATTTTAAGCTGAAAAGAGAGTAGGTTTAGATTAGATAACAGGGAGAAAACTCTTTACTCAGAGGGTGGCGAGGCACTGCAACAGGTTGCCCAGAGAAGTTGTGTATGCTCAGTCCTTGGAAGTGTTCAAGGCCAGGCTGGATGAGGCTGGGAGCAACCTGCTCTAGTGTAAGGTGTCTCTGCCCACAGCACAGGGACTGAAACTAGGTGATCTTCAGGGTCCACTGCAACCCAAACCATTCTACGATTGTATCATTCCGTCTGATCCGGATCAGTCATTTTAATGCCAAAGCATTCACGCCTCTTTGTGTGCAATTTATGATCCCAGAAAATAGCTGAAATAGTTATAAAGAGTTGAAATTTGTGTCTCGTTAACTATTTTACTACTCTCAGGAGAAAACCTTTTTTTCCATTTCTCTGCAAATATTTTGTTTTCTTGATGGTTTAAATTAAATGGATCCTGCTTTCAGGTTATTGGTTTTTTTTGTCTTGTTGGTGTAGCCAAAGAATTTTCCTCAAAGAAAAAAATTATCTCAATCTATAAATGTTAAAGAGCATGAAATGGAATTTTTTTTTTTTATTATTTGTTTATTTAACATTTTATGTCAGGTTTCTGTATAGCGTAAACAGGTGATGAAGACAAGATGTAGTGTAGACAAGAACAATCTCATCCAGAGTGGTGTAGCCCTTGTTACTTATGCTAGCTGCAAAGTTAGCGGTGGCTATCTATTTCCAATGCTTCCTATTAAACTAAAACCCATAGAATATCTATCACTGACTCATTATTTCCATCTGTTCAGTATTAATTTGCAAATAGGCAGCCTTTATAACCTAGATTTTTCAGGCAACAGTCTCATGTGAACAGGCAGAATGTTTCTGAAATGATTAATTGTCAGTTTTAGTGCTCAAGATTACCCTGTGCCTTGCACTTGGGAGTTGTTCTGCAGGGCATAATACTCCTATCAACAAAAGTTAAGTCAGAAACATTCTTTACCTATTTGGTGTATTTTCAGTGCTTTTAGCTTCATTAGTTTCTAAACTCATACATTTTACGTGTTGCTTCATTGTATTTTCCATCAATTCAGCACTTTCATAACAGAATTTCCACATTCGCAAACTTTTTATTTACAATACTTGGTTCAATCTATGCTAATGTAGGTCAAATCTTGGCACCAGCCATGGAAAATTGGTCGTACTATCTTGTTTAAATATCCCCTCAGATTTTGGTGAGATTATTTCAGTCTTACTTGTGACTTCCTCTACAATCATTAATCCAAGTATGTACTTCGGGCAACTATTTTCAAGTAAATATAATATAACTGTGGGGGAAAATAGATTATCTGGAGGTTTGGCATGTTCTAGAAGGCATATGCAAGACTTGTGAATGTCTTTCAGTTTTCTGACATTTGCCCCTGACAATGTACATCATCTGTCATTGATAGGCAATTATGTGTACAGCTTTCCTCGATGCTCTGCATGTTCCTCGAGTATCTTCCATATGGTAAAAAACATCAGTATGTTTCTTCTGTATCTTCTATATGGCAAACCGATACAAAAGCAGAGAGTAAAGTTTTATAAATTGATTATAAATTGATCATTTTGGCTTGCTGTACAGCATTACTTTGTTACTGTTGTTGTAGACTGTCAGCGAAGAACTTTGTAATGCGTATGGTATTTTATTACATCCTGGGTACTGAGTCATATCCGCGGTTTTTACTCCTGTCAGTTGCTCTTGTATTAAAGCAATTTCTCCTTCTGAGATTACTTTTGCTTGGGCTGTGTCACTGAGGGCTGAGCATTAGTGCGCTCTATCTGACCTCCCCTCTTTGCTGTAGACTTGCATCCATTTTGTAGACGAAAGGTCTCAGTAAATATTTTTAAAAGAGGGCAACTGCAGTGCCTGCAGGGGCAGAGCTGTGTCTTGCTGTGAATATGTCTGGGAGAGCACAGTTTTCTGCTTTGTTACAAGGTGAATCACCAGCGAGAGCTGCCACTTGAACCGCGTTGCAGTTTGCCTCAAAAGCTGTGCTAAAGATAAAACGCCATAGCACCCCTTTGTAATGCTTGTTCTGAGAAGGGTAGTTACTGATGCTCCTTCTAAAGATCACTTGAACAAATTTTTACTCTTTGTTTCCACCCTGATGGGCAAAGAGGAGGGATGGTTTCCACCGTATAATTTAACTTCAAATAAAATCAATTTGCATGTATTGAGGCAGAAGACTGACACAGAATTCCACTGAAATAATTATCATGCTGCAAGCAAATGACAGCTATGAAATCATTAATCTTTTACTATTTCCATCAGACACATGGAAAAGAAATTCAAAGTTGATAATAGTTGATATGCTAAAGCTGAGCCTGAGGACAAGAATATTCTCTTTGCATAGTTGAGCTCGTTGTCGACCTTCTATTTTCAATTTATCCTTTAGCTAAAAATACTGTTTTTGAGGAATTTTACTGAGATAAATGTGATGCACTAATACCCAAGGCTGTTACAACTCTCTGAAAGTTGTTTTCTATCTGCGACTTGTATTTAAATCTGGTGCGTTTGGGCTGGATCCATGTACAGCTTTTCGTCAACATGGAATGCAAAACTAAGGACTTTGGTAATTTCAGACTCCTTGAAAAGCTGCTTGTAGAGCTTGCAGCACTGAGTTAAATTCCTGTGTGGAACTAGCTAAGGTAATGATTCTCTGTCCTTTGGGATTTGACCAATATGCATCTAATCATCAGAATGGGAAAATGTCATTGAGAATAGACAGTAAATTATCTTAAAAGTAAAAAGTTAAAGGAAAGGTTTATTTATCACAGTTCCTAAAAAAATATTTCTGCTCCCACAAACAGTGTTTTGTGTGCAGCCACAGGCTTGAATGTGTTTGTAGCTGCTGGTGCTAATGCTTAAGACATCTGGCTCTGGTCTGTGTCGGTGTCACGGCTGCACTCAGCAGCACCATAAATCATACATTACACTTCAGATCTGGAAGTTCAGCAAAGTTCAAATGATTTTGAACTAAAAGATTTGCACCGCTGATTTGAGTTCATGAACTTTCGTCCGTTACTTACTCATTTCTTTGAGGGAAAATCTGATTAAGAGCAAACTGTAAATGCTTTGCAGCTAAAGTGAAATCTGTGTTACATCTACAGATGAGTGCCTGATGGAATAAAAAAAAAGCTGGTTGGTCTATCTGTGCTAGTAATCCCTCTTACTGTGAAATTGCTTCACAGAAGCAAAAGAACATGTTAGACTGATTCTTTTCCTTGATACCATTTTGGCTGAATATAAAATAAATTCTTCTAGAAAAAGCACTTTTACCACTATATCTGCATCTCCACTTGTGCTTTTGCTGATCATGGAAATTACCTTTCTACACCACTGTTCCTACCTTAGTAAGAATTATCAGAGGAGAAATACATCTTTCCTTTAGCTAAGTCTTCCCCCCCACCTCAAATCAGGATTTCTGATTTGACTTTCATGCTTTTAAAAAACATTATTATTTTGCTTTCCTAGAATCTTCGTGTTTGTTTGCCCAGTAAGATGTTCTTTTATTCTATGCTACGTACACAAGTAGTGCCTGGGTCTGTCATATATATATACATATTTGGCATTCTCCTTGGGAGATTCAGAGGTCTTTCATGACAAGGAAGAAGGTCCCTAATTGCAGGCCTCTTCATGTGACCTTGAAGTTCAAAGCATTGCCCCATTGTTGCTGCTGGCTGAGATGTTCTGCATCAGCTTCCTCTATGTCACACCACAATAAAATAAGAAACCCAGGGAAATGGTGCTCCCAACTTTAGCACCACTTTAGCACAAAACAGAGAAAGTATCTACAGTTATGAAAAGTCTGTGTTATCTTCTCCCTGTGTTATCTTCTCCCTGCTCCCTTACTCAACCAGTTAATTTTACTGATCCACGCTCCCACACATTATGTTTCCATCCAAGCAGAATACTTTTCCCCAGAGCTGTTGGAATGAAATAAAAATTTAGCTGCATCTTAATCTTGTTTTATTTCAGATATGGCATATTTGATACTCTGCAATTGAAAGTTTCTCACTCCTCTGTCATGCTGCTGAAAACTGGAGATGGTTTCTGGCCATCTCCTGCACACCCATTTTTCAAACTACTTTGATATTCTCCCATGTAAGTGTCTGGTTTGTGTCTGTGATACACCAGCTCCATCCCTGTATCTCCCAATCACTGAGGAGCAGCAAGAGCAGGGGATGCGTAGAGGAGTAGGAGAAGTGGTGTTCAGCTTCAAATCAAAAGTCAGTCTAGACCTTTATTCTGTCCATAGCAGGGTGATGGTGTGAACTTACAGAAAAAATAAGACCACTATATAGAAAACTCTTCCTAAGCTCAGCAGATTTAGGATTTCCTACGTTAGCTCTCTGTATCTATATAATCTTACTGGATACTTCTAAATAAATCTGTCCCCATGAATGTGTCTACTATAGGCACTGGGGGAGAATAATTATACCCAAATCATGTAAATGTTTTCACTTGAATCTATTTATAAGAATTGGAGGGTTTGGGGTTGTTTTGTCTTTTTATTTACAATTCCTGTAATCAATGTTTACAGCAGACACATCTTTTTATTTTGCTAAATATTTTATTTTCTTTGTGGACAAATCTAAACCAATTCCACCTAAACTTTATCCTTTATTACTTATTGTCAAACAGCACAGACATTTTGTGCTGAGCATTTTGACATCGAGTCGTGTCTGCCTGGGCTGGAAAGCACTTTGAAATCATGCTTCAGGGGCTTGGTTTGAGATCCCAGTTCAAATTGTTCGTCCTGTACTATATAATGGTGCATTTTGGAAAGTGAAAGACCATTTCTGCAATGCACATAGACTGGGAAGAAAAGCCTGTAACAAAGAAGACCAGGAGGGTTATGAACCACAGCCCATGTAGGGTTGCTGGGGACATTCAGAGGGACAGAGCTTCAGGACAGCTGTAATGGAAAGCACTCCTGAGTAATTGGAAGCCTCAAGCATGTTTTAAATTATAAAAGGCTCTTGTGAAAGTGAGCAGCAGGCAAGAAGCTGCTAGAGGACAGTATATCTAAACATCTGTGCTTAAATTTTCCATTTCAAATGAGAACAAGAAGCTGTGTCTGTGTATATCTGGGTCCAAGGCTTTTTTTACCCCTTTTTGTTGTTTGCAGAACAGTTAACACATAACTGGCAGTAAAGAAGGGACTTGTGGTGAAACCACATATTGCTGACCCCAGAGCAGACTGTTAACCAGATCATATCTGAGTGGGCCACCGAGTCACCATCTGAAGCTTCCCCTTTCACCTGTATGCTATAGAACAGAGGGTAAAGCTGTGTAACCAGAGATGACCCTGACACAGCGCAGGTAGGTGTGCTCCCACTGGATGATGGTGGTCTAGCAGAGATTAGCCCAGGAGGTGGTGCAGTTTCCATCCCATCTCTTCAGGAAGCAATGTGGTTTCCATCTGGTCCTCTCCAGTGGACAGTGGGTAAGAAAGCACATAGCTTCAAGCAGCCTATGATCTTGCAGGTTCCTGTGACAATAATAACCAGATTTAACAAATGTTGTGCTGCTATACTAGATTGAGGGATATTATAGATAAGTTTTTTCCAAAGGGTGTTTCTGGAATTATGTGGCTTGTGCCTGATGTCATACCTGCTATATGCAGCACAGATGTGACTGGATGTTCTGAAGGTACCACAGCAGCCTCCTTTATAGAGAAATTGCTGGGATGAATTAGCCTGTAGTACTCTTTGTGACAGTCCTTGAGTATGTATAAACTATGCTAGGATTAGTTTTTGACATATGAAAATGCCCAGAAGTCTGGTCACTCTCACTAAAACTGGACAGACAATTCTTTGCCTAGGAATTTCTCCCAGGCAATTAGGAGAGTAATCAGCCCACCCTCCCACTTCCTCTTGCTTAGGAAACTACAGTTAATTTTTATAGATTCTAGACAAGCAAAACACTTCACAGGACAAATTTGCTATAAAAGTAAGTACAGGCAGGCATGCCTCACAGCACCTACCGGCATGTGGAAAAAGTTTTTAGCCTAATATAGTGATTCACACTCTGATTTATGCTTCTATTTTAAAAAATCAAAATAAAGCTCGGAAGTATCATAATTTGTGTGTTTTCAGCAATTCCTGGCACACACATTTGTGTGGATACAGGTATTCATACAGGTTTTCTATCAGAAATGGCCCTTGCATGCTTCTGCCAAGTGCTCCAAGACAAATGTCCAGATTTCTACAGCAGCTCAGCTCACTGGATGCAAAGAGCTTTGAAATATTTAGATGAACATACTTCTATTGGATTGCTGAGAGCTGTGAACACATGGTTGGAGGTGATCAGACATGATTTGAGCTCTCTTCAGTTTCCTACATATTGTTAAATGCCATGGGTGCATTTTCCTACTATATTGACCTCACTGAAATATCAGAAAAATGGTGCTGACTCCTCTTGAGAGCCACTGCTATTTTATACCTCTTTAGAAAGTACTGTCACGGGGGTAAAATTATTTTTTTCTCCCTTCCTGAATTTAAAGCTGATGTGAAACACCACAACTCCCTGTTTCTAGGGGTTAATACTGGTACCAGTAAACAGGATAGAGTTTATTAATTACCCTGGAAAAGCAGCGAGGGAAGAAATCCAGATGGACTAGTCAGCCTTCATACATCCAACTGAGTATAAACAACATTCAGAAATGAGAGAGACAAATGCAATGCCGTTGTTTATGGTCAGATTAAAAGCATGGGATAAATTCCAACTGCTGCTGCAAAGAGCTCAGCAGGAAGGGTGTTTCATCCCATGGTGAACCAAGGAATGTACATTTGTAAGAAAGGTATGTGCTTCCCTTTGCCTTGTCCAGGACCTGAGGAGCCTTGAGGTGTTTACAACTACAAGGAAGTGTACAAAACCTGCTTTCCCCTAAGTGGCCTTTGACTTAAATGAGTTTTAATATATCACCAGCTCATATTTTCAATTATTCTAAACATTATTTGTCACTGAAGCAAACTCTCCAAGTTTCTTTTAGCACATCAAGCTGCAATTGATGCAGTCCAGACCTCTCCGTGCTGCCAGGAAATAGGGGTACTTCGTTATGTCACAGCACAGGGAGCAGAGGAAACAACTGACCCCACCTCTACTTTTCCCAAGCTCTGGCACGGCCCCAGGGCACTTCCTCTGGTAAAGGAGATATTGTAACAGGAGAGGAGTGTTTGCCACTCTCTCTTGCAGCACAGGGATGAGACCTAAAGCAGGTGGGATGATATGTGTGAGTGTTGTGGGACAGACACAGGAGTGTGACTATCTGTCAGTGCTGCAATGCAGTAGCAGTTGGGACACAGAAGCCAAGCAGAAGGGAAAGGATGGCCTTCTCCTCACCCCCACAGGGAGGTGAGTTGTAGGTCGTCCTTTGCATGTGAGAAAAGGCAGCACTAACCCTACCTTCCTGTCTATGGTATTTGGAGTATGTTATGTTTAGCTGTGAATAGCACTGCAAGTGACATTCTTTTTAATAAATTCCTTTAAGTATAATTGCCAACGGAGTAACCAAACAGCTGGTAATTTATTTTTCATTTCATTATGTATTTATGTCAATGTGGGTCAATGGTGTCTAAAACTTGCACAAAGCACACACAGTGTGTACTGTCAGTAAGCATCCCCACAAGAATTTTAGCTCAAAAACAACTCCCAAGAACTAGAACACAACTGTGTCTGTACCATGCTGCTGTAACTGGTAGTGCTGATGTGACAAATACTCTTTCGTCTTGTTACTAAAATCGTGCGATAGTGAATGTGGCTGTGACACAGGGTCATATTACTGTGACTTTCTCATCCTTGTGTTACCTGCAAAGAGGAGGAAGATGCTGGAGAATAGTTGGGTTTGCTCAGTCAAGAATTTCCCTGGTAGAGGACACCTTTTGGATGATATGCAGTAGAGGTATCCAGCTCCTTTGCTTCTTCCTTGTCCAGGTTTAGTGTGGAGGACAAGACCAGGTTATGCTATGGCATGTGGCTGCTTGTGAGCTATCTTGTCTGCAGATTTTGTCCCCCGATGTAAGGCGGTACTCTGGCCAAATCCCTTCTTTTGACAAGGAATTTATTAAGGAGCTAAATGATTGCTGATTGAACAAAATGAAATGGCTTTTGTTGCCATCAGAATTTGCATTGGAAGCAATGGAGAACCATCGGTACGCACTTGAATTTTGTAGCAATTTCTTTTAGCTCTGGGATCAGAGCATTAGGGATCCATATGTGTCTAAACTCTGCTCCTAAGAAAATGTGTTTGCATCTCCGCTTTCACAGATGAACTTGTTTCTACATGGGAAGGTCTAGAAACTTCCCAAATTAGGTTGGGACCTAAGTAGTCTTTTGGCAGTTCCATCCATATAATTAAGCATGCTCAAAATTACTTGGGCTGGAGACTTTCCCAGAACAATCATCTCATCTATGCTAACAAAATGTTCTCTTAATTTGGAGAGACCCTTACTTAACAGGGTCAAAGGTTAACTGTATAAGCACGGAGAACTTAAGCAGAGACTTTCTCGAAAATTTGGTGAAAAAACCAAATCACAACCTTTGAATGAAATTACAGAATTTGTTAAGTGTTACCAGTGCATTTAAAATCAAACTGGCAGGTGTCCCATGTTCTTTGATACCTATGATCTTTACCATCACTGTAGACTGGTCTCTTGTAGCTATTTATTACATCACTTTGTCAACCTTGAAAAACTGTTTGTCAGCTCTCTTCTGGTTTTTAATCTGTGAGGAAAACCCTCCTCCCAGAAAGCAGCATGACTTGGGAAGCACTGTATAAACAAGGGGATTCAATGTCTGGTTTGGAGATCAGAAGTAAACAGGAGAGCCAGCAAGGCCACGGCCTCCCAGCACCCAGACTGTTGCCTCTCTGGCAGACCAAACTTCCTCTCAGTCTGCTTTCAGCACAGACTTTAAGAACAATTGTCATTATTGCTCCCTCCCCTCATATGGCTAAGCTTTTAAATACTGTGTTGCTATTGTATGATTCGCCAGTTTCCTCCACGCTATTGAATTCTATTTTCCGTTACAAAGTCGGGACAAGACTGAGTGTTTACTTTTGGAAATCCAGATCCAGAGGAAACAATTATGGTTTTCCTATTCTTGGTCACCATCTGTCTTGCTGATAATTTATTGTGCTGTGGACACAATTTATTTTTAGTTAATTCTGAGCTGCAGCATGTGGCTTTGTTGCCCAGCACTGTTTTGCCTGTTTCGCGATCATTTACCAAGATGTTTCTACATAGTCATGTTCCTTAAACTCAACATCCCTGTGAAGAAGCTTATCTCCCATTTCACTTCTGTTACACGTGGGAATATACCAAATGTCTCAGGTTTCTCACTGCAGATGGTAATCGCAGTTTTCCACTGAGTCTGAAATTACAACTTGATATTATTTTATGTCCAACACATTTAATCATAGAATCACAGAATGGTTTGGGTTGGAAGGGACCTTAAAGACCATCTATTTCCAACCTCCCTGCCATGGGCAGGGGCACCTTCCACTATACCGCACTGCTCAAAGCCCCCTCCAACCTGGCCCTGAACTTGCAGGGGTAAGGCATCCACAACTTCTTTGGACAACCTGTGCCAGTGTCTCAACACCCTTACAACAAAGAATTTCTTCCTAATATCTAATCTACACTTATTCTCAGTTTAAAGCCTTTGTGCTATCCCTACATACCCCTGTAAAAAGTCCCTCCCCAGCTTTCCTGTAGGTCCTCTTTAGGTACTGGAAGGTGCTATAAGGTCACCCCAGAGCCTTCTCTTCTCTGGCTAAACAACCCCAACCTCTCAACCTGTATTCATAGGAGAGGTGATGGAAATTAAAAGAAAGAAAATGAAAAAAAAAAAATAACTTGAACCAATGAACGGAAGATCCCACAGCATACAGTCTTGCTTCTCTCCTCAAAATATTAGAACAGAGTATTTCATCTGAAAGGGACCTGCAAAGACCATCTAGTTCACCTGCCAGGCCACCTCAGGGCTGACCAAAAGTTCAAGATTTGTATTAAGGGCACTGTCCAAATGCTTCTTAAACACTGACAGGTTTGGAGTACCAACCACCTCTCTGGGCACTTTGTTCCAGTGTTTGACCACCCTCTTGGTAAAGAAAAGCTTTCTGATGTCCAGACTAAACCTGCCCTTGTGCAGCTTTGAACTATTCCCATGTGTCCTATCACTGGATTCCAGGAAGAAGAGCTCAGCACCTCCCTCTACACCTCCCCTCCTCAGGAAATTGTGGATAGCAAGGAGGTCACCCCTCAGCCTCCTTTTCTGTAAATTAGACAAACACATGAGACACTCCTCATGAGACAAGCTTTTCCAGTCCTTCTACCACCTTTATGGCCTTCCTCTGGACACATTCAAGTGTCTTCAGAATTATTAGGCAGTCACTCTGTTCATGACTTAAATAGTTGGGAGAGGCAAAATTTTGTGGCTCAAGTAAAGTCATTGCAACCTTCTACTAACATGGGATTGCTTGAATCCATATCGGGCATTTCTAAATAATCTCACTCACTCTCAGCAAGATCAGCAGTGTGGCTCCATTAAACTTCACATTAGTGTTGTTTGTCCAATACACAACTCTAAAAGCTGATGGATAGCAACTTCAGGGAGCTGTCCCACCTAGCTACTGGTGGTCAAGCAAACTTCTGCCTACCTGTACAATTAAGCTTCAGATCGCAGATATTCTTGTCATGTAACAACTCTACTGGTTTTCTAGATCCAAGAGAGCTGGTGCTGGGATAATTTGTGCCTTTGTCTGACCTCTATTTAAAGGTTTGTTGTTGCTGCTGTAGGTTAAAAGAAAAACCAAAAAAAAACCCCACCTACAACCCTCTCAAAGTGGCTCTCAACATCTCCAGTGATCAGTACATGATTCACCAAGTGAGGATGGAAGATAAGAGCTCCCACTCACTAAGTTTGACTTCTGAGGTTTCCTGAATGGTGACTACCAAACTGTAGAATGAAACCCCACAGATAGAAAGGGTCTAAAACTAAAAAACAAACATCATATAAGAAGCTGACAAAAAACCCCCAAAACCAAACCAACCAACCAACCAACCAATAATATTAAAGAAAAAACATGCCCAAACCTAATGCAGTGGCAACAGAGGACATGTACCAAATATCTTTTAGAAAGAAAAAATTAAAAAGAAAGGAAAAAAATTTGATCAGAGATACAGTGCCCACTAAGGTGATACTTCTTTTGATGTGAAACATCAAAAAGAGGAAACATTTTATTGTTAATTTTTGCCCTGGTGAGACAGGATATCACTCATGGAAAACTGGGAAAGCAGTGTCAAGGAGTGGCAACAGGAAACATAACATCAGTGAATTTCTTTTAAGGTCCTGGGGTGGGTTGTTTTAAAAATATGGAGCCATTGAAGGACAACAGGCATTTTTTTGTCAGTTCTCGTATCCTTATGTAGAGAATTTCCCCCTTGTTGCTTTCAGGGGTGCAGGTTCCCATACCCAAGGAGGAAAAGTACTAGCAGGATCTGAGGAACAGATTCACTCTTTTAATACATTGATTCAAAAAGAGAAAGCGGAGTCATTATTCTGCAAATAGAAATCTTGACAGGTATGTCAAAGCAATAAAGGAGAATTTTCAAATTCCCCTGGTTTTTGAGCTTGCTGAAGAACAATATAACTTGGGAGACTTCTTTTCCTCTCAGTCATGCACCTAGTAATTACCCTACTGGGCATTTTCTGGGCCATATATGAAATAAAGGGTTTCACTTTGAGCTTACTGTTAAATCAAGAAGGGCCCTGATGAAGCCAGCACTGCACAAGTACAGTCATTTAAAATGTGTGTCGAGAAGATAAGTAAGATTATCTTTTGGGTATCTGTTGAAAATATTGCTCAATTTGCTCCAATCAATAAATTATGGTACTATTTTGAGTAATGGAAACCAAATTCTCATGTCCTTGCTTTCAAGGATTCTCAGCAAAACACATTGGAAGCCATTGACAATAATTTTTCTGTGTTTCTAAACTGAACAAGAGAGGAAAGCTTCAAGGTTGTGTTATACACATTCAACAATATGTAAGAGGAATTCTTAAAAGAATTACAAAGCCAGAAGACACTTTGATTATTTTACTTGATCTTGTATATAAATAGACCACAAATTTCCAAACAGTGCTGAATCCTTTCCGTAAATAAGTGACATTTATTGAGAAGGACTAGTTTTTCAAAGCTACACTTTCTTGAAAAATGTATCTAGGAGAAGAAATGCGCTATATTTTTGTTTTAATATCTATTTTAAGTTTGTGATTCATCTCTACGTAACTAACATGACTGTATCCTATGTGACTTAGGATAAAGCAAGCAGTAAGTGGGGTGGGGGGGGTGCCTTCTGTGAATCCCTCATGTTGGAGTGAGCAGATGGAACATAAATCATGCTGTTTTCATAACCTATAAAGAAAAAGACTCATCAGTCACTGGAATTGTGATGTGATATAAGGATTAGTCCGTAGTAGATAATGCAGCATTCCAGGAGAGAGCTCTAATGCTGTCTCAAGGCTATAGTATTGCATTGTGCACTCGTTACTGATGCAACAGAAGGGAAATACGATGGTTATGTTTAACCCAAAGCTACTGATCTCCCAAACAAGGTAGGAAAAATATCACGTCAGATTTTAGATTGTGCAGTCTTAGGTAGTTTTCATTAGGAATAATACTTCAATCTCATGTCTCAGCTTTGCAGCTGCCAAGGGAAACCCATGTACTTTTCCCAGTGTTAAATCATCTGAAGAATGGAAGGCATTTGTAATGTGTTCACTGACATAATTTAAAGAAGACAAGAAAGAAAGGGAAGGGAAGTAAATCACTATAGAATAAAAACAGTTCTTATGAAGGTATTGAGGTAACTTTGCAGATCAAGGGGAAAAAGGAATGAAGATCCTTGCATCTTGAAAATTAAGCAATAGAGGCTTAGAGGCTGTTTTTTTCTTTGAGGCAGATAAGGATTTTGCCTCTGATTTCATAGCAAAGAAGAACAATACATAATGTATATCAATGCCTCATATCCAAGCTAACTGCTGTTTCTAAGACTTTAAGGAGCTGAAGTGATGCAGACACTGCAAGGTTTACATGGAATAGCATCTTGTAAATGAAAATATAACAATTCCAAAGAATTACTTCAGTTCTCATTAGAACAAGACTTAGTAGCTTCCTTTCTAAAATCTCCTTCAGTTTCTTGAAATTCCACTCAGAGAAACCATGATGCCATCCTCTGACAGCCACACAGATTGCACTAGGCCAATTAAATACAGCAAACCCTATGGTTTGTGGAACAGACACTAAAATGTGTTACTCCAAAAACATATTGTCTTGAATCTTACTATTAGAAAGGTTTCCACCCTGAAAAAGTAATACATGTCAACAGTTAGAAATAATACAGCTTATTGGGAAAAAAGCCCATAAGGCTGTATATCCTACAGATGATAGAATTCAAACTAATTGCATAATAGTTTTATTAATTTTTAATTAATTTCAGGTATAAATCAATCAATAGATAAGACTTAGGCTTCCAAATGACTTAAGAAGAGTTCTATAATAAGACTAAGATTCCAAATTCTGTCATCATTGTTTTCATCTTAAAAAAATCACAACCAACCAACCAAAAAGAACCCAAAACCTCCAAATCACCAAACCCTTTCAAATCTCTCTTGGAAGCTGTCTGACCTGGAAACTATCCAAGTATCTGTGGATTCTTAAAGTCTGCTTTAGAACATTACCCAAAGGATAGCTCTTCTGATGGTCTCAAGCAGGCAGCTCATGTTCTGTGAGCCACAGATTTCATCTGTGAGATTCAGTGCACCACTAAAACTAATTAACTATGAAAGACTAAGATATTATATTCTTTCTCCTTCTTTCTCCTCTCCCACAGTGCCCAGGGTTCATTGGTCAGAGCATTTATCTGAATGGGGAGGAGAGCAGCTCGGATTCCCCTCCTGCACGTGGGGAGGTGAACTCATGTTTCTGAGGTTAAGGCTGCACTCACTGAGCTGTAGAAGACTATTTGCCATTTTAGTGTTCAGGCACTAAATAAAGATTAATTGGAGAAGAGAGTGAATACATGTGTTTTAGCAGTTAGAACACTCAGCTAGGTGTAGAGAAGTCTTATACAATTTATCCAATTATCAATTACATATTTTAAGAAGGATAAGACAAAAAGCACCACTATGCAGCTTTGCAGCCATTGTTTATTAACATAGCCACTGTGGTTGTTTTAGGTTTCCCAGTTACCCACTGATGAATATGCATCTGAAGTAATTCACAGGTTTTCACAGCCTGTCCTACACAGTTTTTCCTATAGTAATAATTGGGCTGGGTGTTAACTTTTTAACTTTCTTGAGTTGAAGTGGGATTCAAAAGCAGAAGTAGTCAGAGCTGAGACTTCTTTTTGCATGAAAAAAATTACTACCTTCAAATATCTACCGCCAAGTGATTATGCTTTATCAAGTCGGTCAGGAGAGGAGAAACCTCAAAATGATACTGGAGTAACCAGTAAGGCCGGCTGTGGTATGTAGAACTCTTTAGCTGACTCACCTTGGCATCGAGTTTCGAGACCTGATGCAGAAAGTACATTTTCCCTTTAACCTCAGCTGTCAACCACGTGGGTCCTATCATTAGTTGAATACTGGGATCTGTGCTACCAAAACTTTCATCTACAAAAACCTCAAGGTGATCAAGTAATAATCAGTCCTTAGGCTGCATCACTGGTCAGCCTTGAGCACTTCTTCCTAAGCAAGCACTGCCCTGGCATGCAAGCTAAAACGTAACTTGATGTACTCTAGTGAGGTCCCCAGACTGGACAGGTGAGGATCAGGACTCTTCTGGGTGTAACGTGTTTCTTAGCCCAGAAGCACTCTTTATGTGCCTCTGCCAGGCAGTGGAAACAAGGTTTGGCTAGGACAGCTTTCAGATAGCATTTGGACAGAGAAAGGATAGGATGAGTTTATGTATTCCTGCACTTGAACTGAAAATAAAGGCAAACACAACAGAGGGAGAAGGGTTCTGAACACAGTTTGTGCGCTTTTCACAGCAAAGTGGAGACTTGAGATACCAATTCTGGCAGCTTTTCAGTGAAAGCTTAACAGTGGTGTGAGCCAAGTGCATTAGGAACAGATTAACATGACTGTAGGTATGCTAAATAAAGTGGGAGAACAGAAATGCCTGCAATGACAAGATACTAAGCTGGTTATAAAAATGAAGGCTTATTTTGCAATCTTTGCTGTCATGAAAAACTTGTAACACTAAATGGGAGATGAATGAAAAATGGAAAGTGAAGTCCCTTGGAAACTGAAATCCACAGGATTTCATGCCAAAGTCGCTCTTGCCATTGAAGTGCAGTCACAGGATTGGTCCTAGACTTGTCAGAGCCACCCTTCCAGAAGGCTACAAAAAGCACAACTTATCCTTCAAGGGGCCAATCAGAATAAAACCTTCAGGCAAAATTTGCCTTTCTTTGCTCTGGAACTGGGGGTTATTAGCCTTTTTTTTTGTTGCTGTTTGTTTGGGTTTTTTTGTTGTTTGCTTTTGTTGTTGGTTTTTGTTTGTTTGTTTGGCATTTTTAAATTTTGCTATTGTGATATAATTTTGCCTCTGGGAAGTACATGGAAAAGGCAATTGACACCCGCAGTGCAGGAAGAAAGCTTCTAATGGTAGGGCTTTTTTTAATTTCCAGTTGTGGAATGGTCCTGCACTCTGGTTCTGCTAATCCCATGTGGTAGCATTTTCCCATGTTTCTATTATGGCATAAGAGGAAATAATCAAGTGGTTTGAGAGATTATCCTCACTTCTGTGCCAAATTTTCTCTGTTAATTTTGAGGGGTTTTTTTTGTAGTCTATTTTAATATAAAATAGTGCTTCACTACTTGATGTAACATTTATTCTTTTCCTGTGGTTCTTTCCTGTTAAAATGGATGTGTTACAATGGAAGTCTCTCCCAGAGCAGGTTTGAAGGAGGCACTTCCTATTTCCCTGGAGTGAGTCATAGGGTTTATCTGCACAAAGATGGGGTAACCTACAACCAGCTGTCACTCTGCAGCCATTTCCCAGGTCAGCTGTGTGTGCTCCACTTCGAAGGGATGCAGCCCAGCCTCTGACCTGACAAGCCCTTGAGCAGCCCCAGGCAGGAGCCGGCACTGAGCCCTCATTCCCAGCCCCGTGCTGCACACAAACCTAGGGAAAGAACAAGCGTTCCTCATCAGAGCAGCCCCGCTGTGCTTTTTGTTAGCACTTGTGATGATTTCCTGTGCTGTTCAATAGTCATCCAGTTTGGAAGCAGAACTTTTTAGATCCCTAAGGAATTTGTTCATGGCGCAGGTGGTTTCTGAGACTGCTCTTCCCCACTCAGCATGAATTAGCGCATAATAAGTCCAGAAGCACTGAACAAAGCAGGGGATTGTTGTCAAGCTATAAAGGATGGCTCCCGCTAACTGAAATCAGCTTTGCTGGGGAAAACATTCTGAACTGGGCACTTGAACACACTACAGCACATCTGATGAGCTGTTTCTAGCAGAAAATAGCTCACAGATTATAAAAAAAGAATTCAGCATAATTTCTCACAGTGTGCTGTTCACATACTGATAAATTTAAAAACTGCTTCAGGGACAAGATTGAAAAGTCTGAAGCTATTTACAATTATGCTGTCTCATTGTACTGTACTAAAAATGCTCTGAGTTTTGTCACATCAGAGGTCTCAACATCTTACTGGTAAAACTGAAGCTAAGCAAAACTATTCTGAAATAGGACAAAGTATTATGAGTTTTACATTTGCTTATTTTTTTTTTTAAATATTTAGATTTTTTTTTTCCCCCAAATTGCCTGAAGGACAGGAATTCTAGATTGTGATTTGAAGATGCTTCATCTAGAGTATCCCACAATCAGAAGTGAGGCAACTAGAAGGTGAAAGAACTTTATAAAACTTTCTTTGCACCAGCTGTTACAGAGGACTTTAAGGAATATTTACTCAAATTCTTTTCAAGCAGTAAATATTGATAGAGACCAAAAGAATTTGGGCATTAGCACAGAGTCAGAAATGAGAGTAGAGAGATGAAAAAAAAATTAGCTCAGTTGGTTAGAGCATGGTGCTAATAACACCAAGATAGTGGGTTCAGTCCCTGTTATGGGCCATTCACTGCAGTTGAACTTGATAATTCTTGTGGGTTCCTTTCAACTCAGAATATTCTGTGATTCTGGGTTTCTGTGAAAAGTATCAAGGTTCTTGGAAGAAGAGCTGAGCTGCTGAGAAAATAAAATCCTCTGTTTAAAGTTGTTTGCTGCACTAAGGGATCTGGGAATACATCTATCTATCTACATGTAGAGATACCTATATAACTATCCTTTAAGGAGTCACTAGGGAAATTCACAAAGCAGTAAACATTGTTTCCGCACCCAACTAACATCTGTAGGCATAAAACCTTTGTAATTCAAAACAGAAATGACAAAAAAAGAGAAGCATCTTTCTTGCCTCTAATGGATGAGGATTGTCTGAACATGTAAAGGAAATATGTATGCAGAATTATAAGGTGCATCTTTAGAAAATGTAATACAA
This sequence comes from Pseudotriccus pelzelni, assembly GCA_035584735.1. Classification (NCBI taxonomy): domain Eukaryota; kingdom Metazoa; phylum Chordata; class Aves; order Passeriformes; family Tyrannidae; genus Pseudotriccus; species Pseudotriccus pelzelni. The sequence goes on along the minus strand of JAWMRA010000161.1, from coordinate 49,671,868 downwards.
ACTTTGTGCGCGATTTGCTTAGCTCAAAATAAGGCCTTTACAAGCAACAGCATCAATTAGCTCAAAATAAACCCTTCATGGGGAACTGCCTTAACTGACTCCTGAAGACAGGGGCGGGAGGAGGATGGGCAGCTGGCTGGGATCCCCATGGTGGGGCCAAGTCGCAGTGCCAGTGCCTGCCTTGCACCTGAGCTGGCAATTTCACAGCTTGATGTTCCCAGCCCACGCCTTTCACAAAGACTGCAGCACCTTGTGAGAACTCAAAGCAAAAGGAAAGCTCCTGTTTGAGCCTGATATTTCTGTTGTCACAGCAGGCAATTAAATGGATAACAGGCTGTTTACAGAGGTACTTCACCAACCCCCATATAAGATGTGCACAGGCTGCAGTTAACGCAGGAAAGTCACTCGGTCGTATTTGAATTAATTATTTTTTATCCTAAAGAAAACTGCAATGTAGCATTAGGCAAAGCAAAACACATCAGTTGAACTGCTATAGGGGACAGGATCTCTTGGGCTAAAAGCTCTTTGTTAGTCTCACTACAGAACAATTTACATTAGCAGACAGTTTGTTTAGATACATAATGCTGTACAAAAAGAGTAGCAACAATTTCAGCTGGTTTTATTAGTCTGAACACATACAGCTAAATCTTTAAACGACTGTTCAGCAGAACATTCTCTTCCACTTCTAAAGTACTCTCATTTCTAACTATTGTGCAGGAATTTAGAAATGAAAATAATTTAGATCTGTATGATTCCATAGCTGCAGTTGAAAAGTGAATTATAATTAGATAGTGATATAGTGTAGCAATTGCAGTGCCTTAAATTCTGATGGATAAACTCTGGAATATGTTTTATTGCTAGACTGAGAAAGACTGGGACTAGAATAAAACATGCTTTTTTTTTTTTAAATGCATTTTGGTCAGACTTGCTATCATGCATCTTCCTGATGTTCTTAGTTTGCTTCATTCAAGCAAAGTCAATTTTTTAATTTAAAATTGTGCATGAGAGGTCACTTAGCATGTCCTTTTGCCAATCCTTCAGCAGATCTGAGCTTAACTTGCCTCACTGAATCCCTTTTGCAGAATCATAAGGTAAGGCAAATGACAATCAATGTGCTATACTGCACTAGGAAAGCCAAATGTTTTCCTTTCTTCCTCTTGCCACTGTTTGCCTTTATGAAGCTTGCTGAACATCTTCTAGCAAGCTCTGATGCTCCCCTTGATTCCCCAGAAGCCCTTGGAATGGCAGCCCTAGGACAGTAGTTTCGGGCCAGAGACACAAAGCCATCCCCACAGCTCTGTGAGACAGGATGGCCGTGATCAACTGAGGCGAGAACTGGGAGAGAGCAATGACACAAAGGTTCGTGGTATAAGGGCTTCTGAGTTTATGTTTGAAGAAGACGAGACCTCTTTTTTTTTGGCTCCAAGATTATTGAGGCACTTCTCGGACTTTGAGAGCTGGTGAATCCATTCCTGTAGAAATATCCACAGGGTTCTTTTCATGCCATATATGCAATAGAGATGGTTTCCTAAGGCTGCCAAATCATGCAGATTTGTAAACAGCAACAAATTAGTGTCAGTGTATCACTGGAGGTAATAATTAAATAACTGCAATTCCAGACTTCTAACTACTCTCAAGTAAACTGAGAATAAAATGAAAAATCACACACCACTATCAATTTGAAGGACTTTATCCAAAACCACGCTTTCCATCTGATATTAACAAAACTTTTCATTTTCACCATAGCAAAGGAATGAACCAATACTAAGTACACACATAGTGAAAACAGTCAATAACTGGAAAAGAATATAACAGGAGCTTAAAAGAATACATTTCTGTTAACTAAACGTGCTAATTACAGTAAATTGGAGAAAACAGAGGGCATTTTTAAAGCTGTTTTTCCCTTTACAGATAGAGCTCCACAATCCAAGAACAATGATTACAACAGTAAAGGTTTTTCTATAAACCAACCCATATATTACAAAAACAATACGAAGCCCCACAAACCCGATAGTGTACAAAACAGGGTAGCAGAGAGAAAAGCACAGGAGAATTAAATTGTCAGGGATTATTAAGAAAAAATAACAGTGCATACTAAAGGGCTCCTGTAAAGCTGCTTTATGTGAACTGAAGGATGTAATTTTCATATGACTGTGATCTTGTGTGAAGCACACTTGCTCTCAGAAGTGTCACTATTTAGCATATTTTTGGGGAAAAATCCCCAAACAATTAGGCAGTATTTGAAATAACTGAAAACCAACATTATAGGCTACCTCACAAAGCTAGCTACCAGATTTATTTACATTAGCTTAACATTTCACTGAGACTTTGTACTCCACTCCTTCCAAACTTCCCAACTTCAGAACTGGAAGAAAACTTAGTTAGAGAAAGAATAAATATTTCTCAGATTAGGTGCTCAGACAGTAGAAAAAATAGTGCAACTGTTTGCTACATTATATACCCTTCCAGCATATCTATCAAAATATTTGGACTCATTTTTATTACCTTCTCGCTTAAAAAAATACAGCATTCTGCTTTCTTGCTTGCTTTTGATTAGGAAATTATGGACATCTTTAGATACATTTAAAACAAAACCCCAGCAACCCACAGCTAGTCCTGCACACTGATCCACTGAAGCAGATGTCAGAAGCGTAGAAGTGTTATTAATCCAGTTGACTCCAGGTGGAGGCAAAGGTCCCTTTGGATAGAGCAGCGTGCAGGCTCAGGAACTTCGATCATCCTTATGAAGGCAGTAATTTGAGAGAAGTTTTAGGCATAGATCTGTAAACAGTTCAGTCTTGTTTGCTCGTAAGTGGGATTGAACATCACCATAATGACTGCAGCTCAGGAAGCTCTCAAAGCAATATCAGCACAAGCAGGGGACCTGGGAATGAGGCTGCACAGCTCCCTCAGTCAAAAGAAGGCATTTCCTCTTGGTCACAACGAAATTTAGAAATGCTCAATCTGGCTATAGCAGCTTGGCCCTGCATCTGAGAACTGCAGGTGTGACTACATTGGAAATGGCTTAGCACATTGTGGCTGTTTTTCTTTACTAAGTTGGCATTTAATGGGGAGACCTTGTGTCACTGTTCTTTGCACTTACTGTGGAATATCCTTACGTATCACTAACCTTACACTCAGTGAAGATCAGTCAAGGAGGTGGTTAAAAAGGTCTGTAGAACATTGCTGGCTTCCAAATCATAACATGCTCTGATAACAGGGAAAGAAAAGAACACAGAGAAGACAAGTGGAGAAATGAAATGGAGGCAATACGATGGTGACAATGGGTTTAAAGAGATGGATGCCGGTTCACATTAGGGTAATTTGGGGAGGAATGAGGCCTTAAGGATTGGGTAGTGAGCCAGTGTGCAATTCTGTAACTTGTTTCTGTTCTCAGCCTTTTCAAATCTGGGCAACAGTAAGATTCCCTTTGAGATCTACTGGCACAAAACTGATGATTAAAATGAGGTGACACTACTATACAGATGATACTTGACTCATTAACACTTAAGAAACCTGGGCTGTTTTTGCTTTTGCAGGCAGACTAAGCAGATCTTTGGAAGGTAAAACTTATATGTATTCAACCAACATAAGAAGCTTTTTGAGTATTTTCTACAATTGAAAAATATCTTCATTAGTAACCTACACAGGAAAGATAGGACAGGTGGCACAAAGTCCCAAGGCCTCCCAAAGAGGAGGAGACCATTTGTGCTCATATATCAGGGCATTTGCCTCGGTACCAAGAGCTCAAGTCTGCCTATGTCACACAGGCAAACCTGTCTTCAGAGGCATGTCCTTGAGATGATCAGACACATAACACATTTGTGTTATCAGGGTTTTCTTTTCCAATTCCTGGCGGTGTTAATTCCCCAAACAGATTACTGCAAAAGTAAGTCTGGTCGGGCATCTTGGTGCAAATGCTCTGGTACAAACCAGAATGAGATAAAACTGCCATGCACTCTGTTCTGCAAAGGCACATATTCATCTGGAGCTGATTGAGTGGACAATTGGACACTTTCTTTCCTTGTGCCTGAAGGACCACAAACTAAAAGAGGGCATGGCTGCTCCCTAGCTGTTTGGAGGTTTCTATGTGGCCAGAGACGAGCACAGTGCTGACTTTATCTTCCCTGTTTTGAGTTGGAAAGACAAAGTAAAAGGCAAAGATGGGCTATATGAGGAAACACAAAAAGTTAGTGTCAGATTAAGGGCAGTAGGACATTTTAAGGCCTCAGGATGCCTTGATGCCTTTAGGATGTTCCAAGACGAGGGGAAAAGGGCTAACTACCCGTTAAACCACCCCTATCTTGATCTTAGGGTGACTGACCAACGTAGTAGTAACAACAGACCTAACAGAACACAGGTCTCTGCCTTTTCTTCTGTGAGTGGAATAATGCACTTGTTTCCCTGAGGATTAGCAAGCTGTAAGGTGAGGAGGGACACGCTGTACCTGATGGTTAGCTCACTTATACTTGGACCTGGCTGAGTCCAGGAAGCCAGTGGGGCTCAGAGGGACAGAGCAGCAGTTAATGAACCGCTCAGCTCTGCCTGTCAGAACCCTCATGTCTGACATTATCACCAGGGACCTGACTGCCCTTTTCCTTTCTGCACATTAACCAGATGAAATCCAATTCTCCAGAGCACTGAATGCTCCAGAAGCACAGATGCATTTTGAACTGGGATTCTGATTTTTAGTCTATTTACCTCAAATGTAAATCATCCTTAAAAAAAGTAATTTTCCAGATTCTACTCTGTGATTAGCCACAGGAAACTCAGTAAAATTACACTGGATAAACAGACAGTGCTACATGAAATTAATAACTCTCAGCAGCCTGCAGAGAAATGTGAAAAGGATATTAACAACTGGAATTGTTTGAGAATGGCAACATAAAAGCTTCTAAAAATAGACAAAATACATAAAAACGCATAGACTAAGGGTTCCTGCTTTCATTTGGCCCCAGACACAAAGACATATTTTTCCCTTTATCTTCAAATGGATGTACAGGATTAGACTATAATGACTAGCTGCTTCTATTCACTCTTGATTTGGGGCTTATTATTACAGGCTGCTCAGCAGTTGGGTGGGATGCTGATTGCCCTCAAGTCCCACTGCAAATGAGGATTTTTGGGCAGGGATGTAATTACTTCTCAGATATCTATGTCCTCACTTGCCCACTCGAAAGGTAAATACGTTATTTGTAGCAGACAAGTCTCTCTGCTACTGTTGCATCAGTTTCAAAATCTGTTTTTCAGTTTTGCAAGTGTGTTGACACAGAAATACATCCTCCTCCCTCATTTCATTTTAGCAAGATGTTAATGCTGTGGACAAGCACAGACTCCTAGTCCTACAGACAAAAATACAATAGGAGTAAGCTGTGTGGGTTTTCCCACTCAGTTCTCCTGTCTAATGTGCCATTGCACCTACCTGCATCATTCTTCAGCTATCAGTCTCTTAGTTGTGGTGACTGCACAGCTGCTGTGTTGAGCTGCTGGCTACTTTGAGAAACAAAGTTCTTTAGAGAGAGTTTGATTATTTGGTATATTGCCATAGATCCCTAGAGGCCTTGGCTAAAAGAGACTCATTAGGGCACCCCAGCTTGTCTTCCTGCTTCCCATGTCTCATTAGTAACTCCGCAGAGCACATACATTATTGCTTCTTGTGTTTGTATGATGAAATTCCACAATAGAGCAAGCAGCCTAACACTACATACAGAACGTGGTTTGCTTTGTCTACTACCGAACAAACTCCAACCAGGATTTTGTAACTTATCTGTGCTAGACATTTCTATTTAAAGCACAGATCTTCTACAAGTAGAATCCTTCTCTCAAGCACAAAGTGCTCAGTAAAGCACACAGCCCTCTTCTTTTACAGAAGGGCTTCAGAAAGCAGCTCTGGGGAATGCATCTGGGATTCCTCATTACCCCTCAACAAGTGACACAAGTGAGCCACCTGCCTGGCTCCAAGGACAGGAGAAGTTACAGTGCTCCAAGTCAAGCTGTGTTGACAGTTCAGGGTTTAACATACACATACACAATGAAGAGGTAACACACTTCACAGGACCATACATCCACCATTTATCCACTTCTCCACTTCCCTCTGTGGCTTTTCTAAAACTATTAATGGACAAGCCACCTTCTTCAAGGGTTCAGTTTAAACATTCCCTAACCTCCCAGAAGACAGAAGTGGCTGCAGTGGATGAAGCCAGAACATAACATCCAGAAACACAGTGTACATATTGTCACTATTGAAGTAGATCAGAGCTTGAACCAGTCTGCCCACTGAGATGTAGGGATCTTTAATACACTTCAACAGTATTTCACACAGGCCTCCGTATGCAGTATCCTTGTACCTGCATCCTAAAACTGTCTTTTTCCCAAGCAGAGGAGTTGCACAGTTAGTGAGCAGTTTAGCTATGAGACAGGAAATGCCTGCACTTGCTGCTTCCACCCAGCTTGCCATGTCACCCTGTCAAGCCAATTACTTTAATTAAAGTTCTGTCTGGCCCTTCTTGACAACTCAGTCTCTAATGATGAAAATATGTATGATGATGATCTGGATTCAGGAGGCAGAACTCATTGTTTTCGAACACTCCTGCTATTACTATCAATTTCACGTGAAAGTAGGGCATTTTCTTTGGGAAAAACAACACAAAAGTGTCACTCAGTTTCATTAGCAGAGTGGTTGTTCTTTGCTCTTCCCACTCCAATGCTTTTCTCCATGGTTGAAGAGTTTAGTTCAGTGCTCTGGGAAAGAGATGCAAACATTGCTAATTGCACTAAGATTAATATTCCAGGAAATTTAAACAAAGCACTCCACTGGAAAATTCATTAGGCAGCAGAGTAATCCCACTGGGCAAGTACCATAGTGCCAAACTGGTTTTAATCATGGTGGAAATGTTTTGCTCTTTATGCAAAAACAATGCTTGCAGGCCTAGAGTAGACAGCCTACAGAAACACTGAAGGAAGTTGATGAGTAATTGATACAATTATGATATCAGAAAATGGTTGGGGACAGGACAGTACATTAAGCAATATTTGCATGGGTCCTACATGTTCATACACTAGACCTTGTTCTGCTTGATTCTGCGTTGGGAACTTCTCTGCAGCTTTTCAGCCTCATTTAACAGCTTTCTTTCTGCTCAGCAAGAATAAGGAGGTGTGTAAGAACAGGCAAAATACACCATTTATGCAGTTCCCCTGTTTTTCACTGTCGGCTACTGATGAAGGAATCAATAGCTATTTTAGCACTGTGGAAAACATAATTTTCCTATAATTCTTAAGACTAAAGCTATTTTGTAAGACAGAATTTGCTTTATTTCCCTCTGATCTTCCAGAGCTAGGCTTCTCAAACTTTCTCCCACCACAGGTTTTGTCTGTCCTCAACCATCTTCACAAAATCCTTCCTCCACAGTGGGAAATAACAACACACAGAGAAGCTTGCCATTGTTTTTCTCAGCCTCAAATAACTTAGTTTCTTTTCTCCCACTGCTATCTCTGTTTGTATCTACACAGTGACTACTGAGTGGTTATAAATGCTGATTGGGGGCATGCTGCTTTGATTCAAAGAACTGTCCACCAGCCCTGCAGGAAAACGGGTCTAAAGAGAAAAGAAAATCCAAACCTCTCTATACATCCAGCAGCTCTTAGTCCAGCCTCAAGCTCAGTGGCAGGCTAGTGTCAAAAATAGTATCTGTGCCTGAAGACAAGGCATTCTGGAATCAGGGTAGTAGCTATATGAGACAGAAAACCTAGACAGTACATGCAGACATAGAAGAAGAATTTGTCTGCTACTCTCAAAGTGACATTTTATATATTTATGTTTAATTTTTAAGGGGGAAGAGGGAGATTTCCCACAGAGCTGATTTTTTTTCTTTTCCTCAAGATTTTATCTCTCCCAAGCAAATAAGGCTGTTTTGGAAAGATACAGCTCTTGAAAAGTAACTGCCCGTAGGAACAATGCAGTGAAAATGTTTTCCCTCAGTAGAACAAATCCAAATAATCAGAGTCGTTACCTACAGCAGGCTACATAAAAATTACTTCCAGAACCCAGAGATATATTAATACTGAAATATAAGCACTTGCATATATGTCACTTATAACACTTTTTGTGTTGTTTCTGCCCCAGGATACACCTGATTGATGTATTCATTCCCTTGAGAGTGCATAAGTGTCCAATCTTTCTTTCAATTTTATCTTACTCATAACCATCATCCTTCCCAATTTTCCCACATTCTTTCAATACGTTAATAACCTTATGAAAGAACAGAGCTGCTGTAAGAAATCTGGATTATAGTGAAATGAGATGAAAAGCATGGCATTAGGCCTTTGTTTCCTGGAAGGGAGAGATATACAAACCACAGCAATCCAGTACCCCTAGACAGAAATGGGAGCTTGTGCTGCTGCCCTGTTTATCATTTCCTCCTCTGGAATAGGGAGGGTCTGCAGTGCAGCAATAGCTGTGCCTTCTCCCAGACAGACAGGTTCAGCATCAATTCATGAATTATCAGCTCCAGTAACTGGTACTGGAAGGCAAGTCCTACAGAGCCTGCTCTGCCTGTCACAGCTCTAAGACCCATGATTTTCAACACAGCCTAGGAGCATATGCACATGCTGAAGAACCACACGTGATGAACCTGGACTTCATCAGAACCAAGCCAATGCCAACCATTTAATCTATCCAGAAAACCAAGATGTCCAAAAAACATGACACGGAACAATTCTATACACCATTGTACCACAGTAAAAAAATACACAAAGAAAGAGCTGACAAAGGGCAGAAGAGCTGCTAGAAAAATCTGCAGTAGAAAATAAGCACTTTCTAAATAAATATCACTTTCTCTGTATTTACTATACCCAAGTTGATCTCTCTCTTATTTCATTTCTATACAAAACTGATATTGGTTCTTCAATTAAAGCTCTCACTTCCATACAGCTTGCATCAAAACCTTCTGCCATCAAGATTTAACGTGATTAACTTGCATTTCTTTTTCATAACCATGGCAGCACTTAATCAACAAAGTCCCTACCTATATGTATTTATATTGATATACATGTGATATACACACATACATACATACACATAACAAATACTGTTGAAGTTTTCCTCTCTTCCAGTGTTTATAGTGACAGTCATCCTAGAAGGTGAAGGCATACACCACTCCCACAACCACAATATTTCCAATTGTTGCTATTATTGCAATCCATAACAATATGGCATCATTTGAAGAACGGGATGTCTCTTCTGGTGGATTCTGCATGGACGAAGCTGCATGGACGTTGGCTGATGAATTAAACAAGGAGTACTCTGTACTAAAGTCCTCGTTGGGTGAGTCCATAAAGGCTCCTCCCATAACTGGAAGCTGTGAAGAAAGACATGGCAAAATCAGACTGCAGGCTAAAAACTGTTTTTGCGTTGTTTCAAAGTAATAACAAAAAACTAACCACTAGCTAACCTGCAAAATCACTGAGATTTCATGTAGTGGTGCTTACCTGTCAGGAACACCACAGACACACGCACACTGTGCAGTATCTCTCCCACTTCTGTCAGAATCAGTATTATTGCAGAAAACCTACATATATTACGTGCAATATACGTAAGAGTTAGCATGCAGGCTTCAATTCAAACTAAGTAATCATATGCATTTTGAAAGAAGTACATCTATACACAAAGTACTCACATACCAGAACCTCAGTTTATAACAGTATGATTGTGACTACCAGCAATGGTATCATAACACTGCAAGATACCGTGCAAGCACAGCAAGGACCTGATGCAGAGAATTTGTTCTCCTTTTATATATTACTCAGACACAAACCCTTGGTTTATGCAAAAAGTTCTTACTGTAAAACAGGAGGAGTGTACTCACTGCACTACCTTCACCTGCAAAACATGTCACTGCAACAATCCAGGATTTATAAATCTACACAACGGAAAACTTCAAATGGGATTTTGAAAGAAGTAAGCGACGGATTTCTAGCAATTCTCCCACCCCAGACTTCTACTGGGAAGGACAAAATTTCTTTGGTGCTCTTAGTGGATTTCTCAGCGGTACTAGAAAATGTTCTCGGTAAGACACCAGTTATTCAATACAATATGGAAAAGCTAAAGGAAGAAGGAATTGTTTAACCTTGTCTGTTCTAATTGTCTTCCCAACTTTATCTTAGATCATGACATATATTCTTCCTGATTCAAAAACTATTTTACTTCTTCTACATAGTGCTGTAAAATTACATCCTTCTGCAAATGATGAAGGGCCTTGAGGGGAAGTCACATGAAGAGCAGCTGAGGGCACTTGGTCTGTTCAGCCTGGAGAAGAGGAGACTGAGGGGAGACCTCATTGCAGTCTACAACTTCCTTAGGAGGGAAAGAAGAGGGGCAGGCACTCTCTTCTCTGTGGTGACCAGTGACATGACCCAAAGGAATGGCCTGAAGTTGTGTCAGGGGAGGTTTAGGTAGGATATTTGAAAAAGGGTGGTTGGGCACTGGAACAGGCTCCCCAGGGAAGTGGTCCCAGCACCAAGCCTGCCAGAGTTCAAGAAAAGTTTGGATAATACTTTCAGGCACATGGTGTGACTCTTTGGGAAGGTCCTGTGCAGGGCTAAGGGCTGGACTAGATGATCCTTGTGGATCCCTTCCAATTCAGCATACTCTGTGATTCTGTGAAATGAATGGATCCCTTACTCAGGCAAGGGAAGGATATCTACTGCAGAACTAAGGCCATATACAGCTAAAAAAGATTCACACAAAAGCTTTTTCTTCCATCCTTGTCCCTTGCGTGTTCGGGAATGCAGAGCTGGAAGAGTCTGTCTCACTGAATGCAGGCTTCACAGTCTCATGTAAGTAAAGGACATTGTTTCAGAAAAAGCTGCAGAACATATACTTCACATATCTGGAAATGCTGAGGACACACACTTCTGAATCGTGTAAAAAGCCAAAGATCTGCTTAGCAACCACAGGAACTGCAACTGTTATGTACTGTAGGAAGAGCATAAGCAATGTGGGCATGCTATAATCCCAAGTCTCTTCTGTATGCCATAACTAACCTCCTGGAGGATTGTAGTCAGTAGGTAGGCCAAAGCCATGGTTTTACTGGATTTAAAAAAAACAAACAGAGCTATGTGTCTAAATCTATCTGCCAGCATGACCAGAAGGAAAAAAATCCATCATGGTACTGATGAGTGGTTTGATATTGAGCAATGAGTAAAAACTACATATCACTTCATCCTACCTATATTCTCCCTCCTTTCAGATCTGGTAGGAGTCCAGGGCTTCAGGGAAAGCTGAAAAAAAAGTCTGAGAATATTTTCCTTAAGAAACAACCTCACTGCAACAACAACCAACCTTTCCTTGCTCACAATGGTTTCCACACTGCTGCTGTCACCTTCCAACCTTTAAACACAATTACAATCTCCTGTTTTACACCCTGTTTGTTAGTGCTATTGGGGTTTTGGTGTTATCCTTCACCTTTCTCAACAGGGTTCTTATGGGAGACCCCTCAGCTCGTTCTGGGGGTCTCTGTGTGTTAGGAATTTGTAGATGGAACATCGGTGCCTAGTCAAGGTGGCAACATCGGATGAGAAAGGTATGGATTTCCTGTAGCCAGGCTGTTTCTTTTCTGGCTATGTGCTGAGTCATTGTTTAAGAACATGCGCGGTGGTGTATCCAATAATGGATTGTTTATATGACTACTAGTCCAATTGTACATTGACATGTGTAGCCTAAAGGTGTATAAAAGTGGCACCAGTAACTGTAATAAAGAGGTTCCTGCTCTTGGATTCCTGGTCTCCTGATACATGCAGCCTACGTCGCCCGTCTACCCCGACAGCAACAGGTTCTCTTCTACTATAATGTCAACACTACTGCTGAAGTCACCATGGCCTATGAGTAACAGAGGAACAAACTTTGCCTTCATTCAGCCACATCACAGAAGGCTGCTACATCCTCAGTCCTAAAATGTCGTGCCCAGTACTCACTGGGCCAAAAAAACAATCTCTTTTAACATCCTGCCCTTCAGCTTCCGTATCACATTTTGACTCCCCCAGTAACCTCTCCCTTTGGTACCAAACTACACTCCTTCTGGCTGTGTGCAGCTAAGATATGGAGGCTATTGAACAGGAAAGGATGTGATGATAAACCATCTTTCCACAGTGTTGGCTGTAATCTACAGATTACAGTAAAAAAATTGAGAATGTTGAGAATTAAGTAATTTTTTTTGTTTGCCATGCAAAACATTTTACAGAGATATGAAAGACAGGCTCTTTTTCAAAGCTGACTGCTGAATAAATGTAATCTGTACTAGAAAATATAATGTCACATTCAAAATTAAACAGAGAATGATGACAAACCACAGTGGATGTGTCATACTATCCAATCCACATTAAATAAAATTATCTTTGATACCAAATATGATTAGACAAAAGCAGTTTACAAGAATTCAGGCAGGAAATTGCAAAAGTGGTTTGATATGTTCTCCCTGCATCAAAGATTTTGTCCTGTCAGTTTTGACACAGTGTCCTTTAAAGAGAACAAGAGCTTCCATTTCAAAAGCCCAGCATGATGTTTTGAATCCAATTCCACCAGCCCTTTTTACGTCTTGGGATTTGATAAGGAAAACATTTCTCAGTTTAATCAAAATTTCTTTTTACGCAGAGATTGCCATAAAAGGCAATTCTGACTTCAAACAGAAGCGTATTTACGCAGCAATGATGCTACTTAACAGGTATGGAGACTCTAAAGATCTTTGCAGCAAACGATGGTCATACATTTACTACACTGGCAGCAAAACGCTCTATCAGAGGTACGTGCCTCCTTGGCAAACCATTTTAAGGGTATCAGCATTTAGGATGGTCAAGTCTGCAAAATCTTTCAACTGGAACAATCATCAAAAATGCAAAGGTGCACACATATGTGCACGGCCCAAGACAATGGGAGGTCATGAACACTGTTCTGGTGAGTGATACCTGTTTTTTGGGCCACATATTCTGTGCTCTCAATGAGTTATTTGAAATGACAAGCTTCTACTCTGTTAGTCCACCTGGCGCTGTCACAAAGGCAGGGAGCACCCGTGTAGCAGCACAGCTACACAGCACACTGTAAATTATGTCAAATCTGAACCTCCTTGTACTGTCTAAGGCTCAAACAAGCTGTCTGCACCATCTGAGGGGAACACATGGTGAAACAGCTCATCTGAATCTCCAGAAAGCTTGAGATGACCTGATAGAAAGCACTGACATTCAGCACCTGGCACAGGCTCTTTCTGTAAAACTGACTTACAGTTTTTCTGTTTGTAGGTCAGTAGTACTTCACTAAAGATCTGGAAAGAAACCTTACTGCCAATTTCCCATTTGGACAAGTCATCTCTTACTAAAATGTGTATTCTCACTGCTAAAACAGCCTCATATAAGAGCATAGGAATGGCCATATGGTGTCAGACAGAAAGTCCATCTCCCTTGTGTGTTAGTTCCAACAGTGTCCATAAATAGATGCTTAGGAAAGAGTAACAGCACAGCAGGACAACCATGTCTGATATTCCCCTTAAGAACTCACAGCCTCTGACTGTTTTTAGCTTAGGAAGTTCATCAGCCAGATACCACTGCTATGGATTTAATAACTTGCAAAGAATTTTGCTGCTATGAACTTGTCCAGCCTCCACCTGAGCTCATCTGAAGCTGAGCATCCTTCTCAGTCTGGCCTCTTAGTGCCACTTAACAGTCAGGGTTACCCAGTGGCTAGACCCACGTAAATCATCCTTGGGAGATATGCCATGGGAGAGAGAGAAACATGGATGATTAGTATCAACTGCAATCTATCATTTTGGTAGATTAACTTCAGTGAGATGAATCTCATCCTCAGTCTTGATGTCTTTGTTCTCCCAAAATGTACAGTACTTTCCTTCTGCAGTCTTAGTTTGAGATATTACTTTAAAGACTGTGAGACCTCCACACTCAAAACTAATGGGAGTTGCAAAGTGCCTGTGATTAACAGCAGGCTAAGTCAAGGCAGCCTGCAGTGACTGCTCCTTTCTTCTGCCCATGCCCATGCAAAGCAAATATACGCCAATTTACATCATCCAAAAACTTCACCCGTGTCACTGCCAATACAATGACCTGTAGTCTGTTTTAGCCTCAGAAGGTATTTATAGTTCAGGCAAAGCTGTGCAGAGCCTCTGCCACCCTCTCCAAGAGCACTGGGCAAGGAGGCCAGGGCAAAGGGTTAACTGGGAAACGTGACAGCGAGGGATACGACAGGAGCAGATGGCGAGGGGGAATGCTGTAGCAGAGTGTTTGAAAATTAAACTCTTTTCCTAGTGACTGTTTCGACATTGTTAAGTAGCACTAATAGTACATCGCTTGCTAAATGGCTTCTGGGACTGGCAAAGAAAGAATTGATATCATTAAATAGCAACAGGCAGAAAACCAAACAGCAAAATGTCAAGTGGTAATGAGAACACCCAGTGCGCTGAATACCTCCTACTGACATGCTCTGGGGTCACAAGGAGAACAAGGCTCTTGAATAGTGACATGATATACTTTGCATTTAGCAGAAAAATCCTAGTTTATAACCAAAATGATTCACAGGAGGAACAAACAACACATCAGGTACCAGTCACTGATACTCTAAAAAAGCTTTCTTAAGTAGCATCACATAAAATCCATCACTTAGCAATAACATTGCTCCATTTCTTTGAGAATCAGGTGTTAGTCATTTCTTAATAGTCAGCTAGGGAAGTATAACACTTAGCTGCTGCTACCTTATTGGGAACCCAGGCTCCGCACAGATACTTGAAAGCGTAGCTGAATCTTCCAGCAGTCATCTTCCAGAAACTAAGAAACCTCAGCAGCAGCTTTAACAGCTGTGCTGTATCTTTGCCCTGCCCTCACCGACACCACTCTAGGAATGTGATGCTGAGAGGTAAAATGACACCCCAGTTCAAGTGTTGTTTTGTAAAACCCTCGTTGTTACTTCAGAATATCTGACTTTCCAGTGTTTCATTTTGGTTAAATTTCAGATAGCATATTTTTACATGACAGTATTGTCTGAATAAATAATGTGAAATTATTATTTTCTTCTGCCCTGGCAGCGTGTGATTGCTGCAGTGCATATTTTTGTCTGAAAATCTTCCACCTGCAATCACAAATCAATCTAACACAGTTGCCAGAGGCAGTAGCAATATACAGGTTTGCAAAAGCATCATAACAAGCGTCAAACAAATGTTTTGTACTAAGGAGATGCCCAACATAACCAATATTCTCCCCACACTAATTCTCTCATGTCTCACAAAATCACGCATATATATATTCTCCTCATCTAAAGCATGTGCTGTAAATGAAAATGTCCTGGCAACTATTGATTTACTGCTGATATCTAGAGAACCAAGTACTTCTGTCCACCATCTGCCAGAATATCACCCTACTGTTTACAGTGCAAAGACCAGGTGCACAGTGACAATCAAGAGAGTTGTTCCATGTTCATTGCAAGTGGATTAGTTTGAACACATTAAACCCACACACAGAATTAAACACCACCTAAGGCAATCCTCTTTAATTTAATTAAGTAGGCCTAATTCTGAAGAGGGAGGGTCCATGTAAATGTTTTATGCAGTTAATTTGAAATTCTCATTTTAATTAATTCAGTTTCCTGCATCACTCTGAAATCACAGTCTTAGGTGGACAAGCTTAGGAAAAACAGCTGCTTGTTTTCAAAATAGAGTTGTCAAAATGTTCACCCTACCAATGGCAATTGAAAATTTTCAGTCCAACTTGGAAGCATCAGGACTTCATCTGTTATTTTAATCTTATTGAAAACATTCCATTATATCAATTCTACCAAGCTCTGCTTTTATTCCTAGGACCTGTATATTACTTCCTCCACTGCTTCCCCAGACCATGCTAGGGTAGATACTATGTCTTCATCCTTTTAGATGATATCAGTATTCAGAGTTGTTCCTTATCAGCAGTATCTCAGATGCCAGAGGTTCAAGCCTTGATGTTGAACCACACTAAGAGCTGCCTTGATCAACAGGTGTCTAGAAATTCAGGAAGGAACAACCCAAGATGTTCCAAGATGCTGCAGCAGGGACTTCAATGCTGGGTTTGCTCTTGGCTGTAGAAACCAGTTTCCCTTAACTAAGGAACTGACCTCAGCTGGATCACTGGCCCCAGGCTACCCCTTAAGTGCCTTATATGAGCACACATCCCGTGCAGGTTGGAACACGTCTCTGTGGGAAGTTCCTCGGCTGAATCAGCTGCAAAAAACAGCGTAAACAACTGGGATGAAGGCAAGCGAATTCTTCACTCTCATATTTCTGCATAGGCAGCATCCGAGATGCCCTAATGATGAACACACTGTGATTTTTCCATTTCTGCAATTTACATCTGTCTAGTGCCTCCTTGAAATGGTTTTTATTATTTCAAAGAACCTTACTGCTTTCAAACTATTACTCTCGACCAACTGCTGCTGGATTTCATCTTCCAAGAGTGGAATAATGAGAACAAACAAAAGCCTTTCTAATAAAAAAACCTGACAGTAATCGACAAGTCTCAAAGAAAACAGAGAAGTTTTTCATCCTACCTCTGGTTCCAAAAATTCCTCCACTCTTTCCAGCCAACACCAGCAATGATGCAACAAGTAAAAGAGCATGCTTTGTCAGAGTTGAACAGAAATATAAATTTGTATAAAGAAGCTGCAACTGTAAGTCACACGTAATTTTTATTGTGAATCTGTATACCCTAAATTGGAGGGAGTGGTGAATATCACAAAAGCCTGCAGGATAGCCAAGCAGATGTGCATTAAACTATCTGAATGTCCTCGGAACAACTATTAAAGCAGCAGCACTAGCTGACCTTCCACATAATTAATCCAACTGACGTTAGCATCCTATTGTGGACACCACACTGGGAAAGTAGAAGATGCCTGGGTCTCTTGTACATTTATAACTATCGTGCTTCCAGGAGAACATGCACACAAAAGAAAAGTATAAACAGAGGGAACCAGAAAGACAAGTATTTATCAAAATGGAAAAACTCAGAAGGAGGCTATAAAATTAACCAGCATTGTTATAATGGGTAGGAGCTATTAAAATCTGTTTATAATTTCCTAAAATGGCAAAACAGAGGACTCTTTTACACCATGTGTAGTCATACTGGGAAACTCAGAGAGAACAGGAATTCCTTTAGAGATAAGAGCAATCAGTTTAATATAGAACGTGATTGTGGAAGGGCTTCAAACAGCAACCCTTTGAGTTTAAACTCTTTAATCATATGTGAAAAGAAAAGGTACTGATTATCCCCCTTACTGCTTCCAACATTTTTGACACTGGTGACTTCAAAGCCCAACTACTGGATTTGACTGGGCTTAATGGTCTCCTGCTTTGATCCAGGCTGGTAATTTCTTTCTGGTGTCACAGAGAAAACCAAAGGGCCCCCAAATCAACCAAACAACCAACCAAAAAAAATAATAATCTGGGGGAAAAGAAGGGAACTGCGGTTTGGGCATAATATTTTGATGTCTCAAGGGACAGGTTTGCTCCAAGGACACAAGGGTGTATCACTGAGAGGAAGCACGCACACAGCTGCACGCTATCAGTGGCAGTTTCAGGTCTTAGGCAGAGAAGAAGTGGCTTTCCATGTGTCAAAGGATAAAGAGGAAAATAAGAATAACCCAAGCTAATTGTAATGGCAATTCATATTTGCATAAGGAAAAGGCATTCCCATCATAAACAGAAAAGTTAAATTATGAGGTGTGTGCAGAAACCACAAAGCAGTGCTCAAGAACAGATGTATAGGAAAAAACCTGAATGAAGCCTAATCCCACTTCTCAAAGTGCAAAAGGGCTGCACAGGCCCTTCTTGCACCGTGACTTTTGCAGCTGTGTTCATCTCTGACAAAATGGTGATGCCTCATTATCAGTTTACTGATGTGGCCATCAGTACCTGGATAGGAAACTATCAAGGTATCTTGATAGCAAAGAAAGGGGCTGATCTTCATATTCTTTTGGTTTTCCTTCTGCTCCCTCACCCTTAGGCAGCTACAAGATGCTTAGGCTGTTCCCGGAGGGGACGGATGGGAATTGGCAGACATTCACAGTAATGGAAGCAATGACAAAATTTCAAAAGTAGAACTAGTTCCAGATGAAAAATGGTTTAAATCACTTCAGACATGGCCAAACGCAACAATTTTGTAAATCACTGTATCCTTCAGTATCCAGTAATCAGGATGCTTTTCATAAACACTAAAAGAATTTCAAGGGGCAGGTGTTAGCAGCTCAAACTGGAAGGATGCAAAATTTTGGACATCCTCTTATTCCTCTAGAGAAAAAATAACTGCACAGAAATTCTTCTATGTTATATATGCTGACCATTGCTCAAACCAAAACCCAAGAGCAATAGAAAAACCTTGCATGCTCCTTCAATCATATACAGCCTATGAAAAATTAATTGGCTGAGATTTAACTAAACCATACTAACAGGCTTAGCTCTATTTCATCACAGGAATTACTTACTATTCCATGCAGGCTCAAAAGCTTTCAAACTATAGATCACATATATCTTATGTTACACAGTGATGGCTGTACTGCAAAGAGAAATTGGGATACATTTGTCTATTGAGGGAATTAACTGCTACCCATGGCAGCTCTGCTATAAATGCCTCATTTTCAGCACCTTTGAGACAGCCACCTGGAATCTACCTTCAAATATGATAAGAGTTAGGTCAGTCTCCCCATTATAATGCAAACAGACTGGGAAAAGTATTATTCTATGATGGCTTCCAGAGATTAATGTTCTCATGGAAAATACTGGCAGGCATCCAATAAAAAGCCTCAGAAATGAAATTAAAACAATTTAATTGATTCAAATGCATAATGATTATTTTCTTAAATTTATATAGACTATCAGACTGAAAAAACAGAGGGGAGAGAAAACTGGTAATATTATTGTATATATATAAAAATATATGTATTATATATAATGTATATATAATATAAATAAAGTCTATACAGCATTTTTATCCAACATTTTTTCCTATTTATTTTTTCTTTCCCTTTCACTCTCATGTTGTATTACATCTTCACAAACAAAAAAAAGGTAGGACGACTATTCATTTAAGGCTATTATCAACATTTTTGCTTGCTTACTTGGCACCTTGTTCAAGACACACAACAAGCCTGAGAACCACCAATGTATTCCAGCTGAGACGGACAAAGGAGAGAAAAATCTGACACAATGTTAGCCGTCTTCATGTCTGGAGACATTAAGGGTACCGGGCAGCACAAAGGTCAAGTGAAATAGAGCAGCTTCCAGAAAGAAGGGAGGACTGCCAAATGTCCCAACTGCGTACACTTCATTTGATAGAATACCAACATGTGTCAGATTGGCATACATCTTGATCCCATAAGGCATATTAGGCTCAACACAGAGCTTGAATAACCTATAGACTGCACATTCCCCTTGACTTGTTCTGTAACGCCTCAGTAGTGGTTTACACCTGAAGAAGAAAACACACAATACGCTTAAAGACTAATCCTATGAGTGATTAGTAATCACAAGTGAGCCAATCACAGAATACACGAGAGAATAAAAATTAGAAGGTGAAATAATGTTGACAATTTCCTAATTTGTAGTATTTGAAGAACAGTATTCATTGGGCTAAGAAAAGTTCCATCCAACATAACTAATTGTTGCAAATCATGGAGAGAATAAAACCTCAATCACATGTAAATCTTGAGTGCTTAACAGATCAGTGCCACCAGGCAACTATTTCAACCATCTTCTAGGATTTACAGTTCCTACAGCAGAGACCAAAGAAGAGAAGTAACACGTGTTTCTCATCCTCTTTGGTTCGAGGTCAGCAGGAACGACATGAACACAAATGTTTTAAAACATGCCTGGATCACTTTGCTTTGAATCAAAAGAGAAGCATCCATACGGGACATTTCACTGTCTCTGTGAGGGGGGCAGAAACCTTCATCAAAGTGTGACTACAGCCATCATCAGAGCCAAATATTCCATATGTTCTCACAAACCCAGATTCTCACAACTTAGGTTTTGCTCATGTATTAAGACCATCAAGGGATGATTAAGTGTGGTTAAACTAGACAGCAGCTGATGACAGCTTTATCACGCCAAACCAAAACAGAACAGCCAGGCCATCTGTGTTTGTGTACTTATGTTTAAGATTGTTCAAACTGTTCAGAGCACATTACAAAAAAAGATAATAAATTATACATTGATTCTTTTTCTCTAGATAAATGTGCCTATGTATGTGTAGGCAAAACAGCACTCCTTAGTGCCTGACATATACACAGGAGTGGCACAAATCAATGTATAATTTATTTTACTTCTGTTTGTAATTTGATACTTATGCTTTGAACACTTGGGGCTGCACAGGATAATTAAAGCCATGAATATATAACAGTTTTCCTCAGGAATGAATGTTTTCCTACTCAAAAGTGATTTCTGTAAAAGCTTGTTCAGTTATTTTTGTGTTATGGAAGGCTGAGCAGGGAACAAAGAAAATAAAGTTAAAATGTATTTTATTTGCATATTACCCCCATTTTACTCAGGGGAATATGAATTATGGAATCGCTCACTACTGGCCTGGAGAACTAGAACAGCCTAGAGATGAGTGATTTGCTGGTCTCCCATGTTTCATAGAAGATGCAAGTTCACACTCCCCCGGTGTCTTAGGATTTAAAGGTGTTTGCAGCAATGTTTTTAAAGTACATAAACAGGAAAGGAATGTTATTGTTCCTGAGCTTGACAGCTGTCCCTGAGTCTGCTGCAATTCAGGTACAGAAGAAAACACCACAACCAGTAGAGTGTACCAGCTGAAAAGTCTTTCAGGTAAAAGTTGTTGAAAAGTAATCAGAAAATGGACTGGCTCCAAGGCCAGGCAGGGTTTCTCCACAGCCTGAGAGCCAGAGTAAATACACAGACTGCTCTGCAAGCTGAAGTTCAGAGCCCTTCAGATGGTCAAGCAACAAACAACAAAACAGCTAAGGGATACCTTGGTGCTCTAAGAAACAAGGTTCAAACTGAAGCAAGATATGTACACCTTAGATATTTGCATATGCACATCCATGACTACATGCACAATTTTTTGGTGGTATCTTGCATCTACAGAGGCAATTTTAAAATAATCCATCTGGCCAAAAGCAGTCTAAGATTGAGAATAATTATCAACAGCTGGAACACAAAAAGTAAGGTGAAATATTAGGCAAGTGAACCGCACCAAAATACCAAACTGTTTTGTTAAGTCCTGAGTACAAGTTGCACAAAAACTGTTTAAAAAAAATGCCTGGCAGAAGCATAACACTCTCAGCCCCAGGAGATGTGCGTGCACATGGCAGTGCAGTCCTGAACAGAAGTGAAGAGCTGGCTGTGTTCTTCAGTCCAAGCTTACATACTCAGATTATGAACTCACTGATCTAGATTGTAATATTTTTACCCACACTGAAGTTTTATTTATGACACCTTTCAACCCAACTTCAGTAAAATATCACCATCTCATTGTATCAAGGCATCGATGAGTGTGTTGTAAGAAGATGAAGTGACAGAGGAGACAAAAATTGGAGCAGTCACAGAGGTTCTCACTGAGGAGCCACTGGTTCTGATACAGGTGCAGCTCATCTAAAACCAGAGGCTTGGCATATCCCTGCATCATTCAGTGCAGCCTTTGAACTTGACAGAGCACCTAATAAGGGAGACCTCTTAAAGAGAGTTAACAAGCAGAGGAAATTCGATTGGCGCTAACCCTAAAACACTCTGAAGGCTGTTGTGTCCAGGAGAGAAAAACAAGTATCCTTCACTCCCATAGTCTGACAGCTATCCATTTACTCACATAGGGACTCTCCCTGGCCACATGAAGTCGTCCAAACTGCAGCACAAGCCCTTTTCAAGCTGAGCATCACCTGTCAAATATCCAACACAGGAAGATAAATAAACATATTAATAAACAGCATGGAAGTTGTTCAGTGAAATAGTGAAAATAGCTAGTACTTGCAAAAATGCAAGCATCCCTTCCATTTTTAATTGCCTAAAATTGAAATGATGGATTGAAGGTGTTCTTTTCAAAAATATCTCCAAGAGACTTGTGTATCCCACACCACCATTCTTTGTTTTGCATGGATAAATCTGTAACACAACAAGGTACTGAGAGCTCAAGAAGAAAAGTCACAAATAAAAATTATTAGAATGGATGCCCCAAGAAACAATTAAAACCATCAGCAAAAAAACCCACCATGGAGAGAGGTTCATCCCATCTGGTTTGCCCCCTCAGAGCAGCCTCTTTAAAAACATTCTCAAACTCACCAGCCAGTTAAAGGGAGGCAAATTTAGGAATTTAAGACGGACATCAAGAGCTACCTTGGGAAGACACCTTTTGCTCTCCATTGGAAGTTAAGTACCTAATCTTAAGGAATTGCAAATAAGTGCTTATTTGCAAATTTAGGCAAAAGCCTTTTAATTTGTTAACTGCTGGAGTAGGAACTTATTTCCTACTGCTATTATCACATTTCAGATTTCAGAGTTGCAGCAAAGAAGTGGCACATACATCTAAAATTAACTACACAGACCTCTCTTACACGTAACTAAATCAATAAACTAATAATACAAGGAATATACAAGTAAAAGGGAAGGAATTATAATTTATTTAAAGCAGTTCTCCATTTTTGTCTTTTTGGAAGTTCTCTGCAAGTCATGACTGTAATTTGAACGATTGCACCTGGAAAGCATAGTCAAAGTGATAAAAGCAACATCAGATCGCAAATAAACAGATGACCACATTCACCCGAGTTAAAATGACATCAAGTTAAAAAGTTTAAAACATTAGCAACAAAAGGAAGTTTTTTATGTATTTGTAGGTAGAGCTGAGCTCAAGGCAACTTTTTACGTAAAGTTTTTCCAAGGCCTGAGTAAGATCTTCATGCTCCATAAAAGCATGGATGATGCTCTGATGCTGCCTTCCTCCTCGCATAATTCAGTACCTGATCCAGTTCTCCCTTAAAAATAAACTGGCAACCATTCTATAAGACATTTCCTGACTAGGGAGTCTGTACAAAATCAACTTCTGCATTATATCCTGCCATTACTCTAAGTTCCACTAAGTTAAGACATTATTTATTAATTGTCAAGTATATAGAATCAATTACAGAATAAGACCACATTTAATCCATCCTGTTGCTCAAACAGCATCATGGAAATATAATTAATAAAATGCAGTACATCAGTGCAAGATGACTGCCCAGCTTAGAGATTCACCACATAAAAATAAGCTCTAGCTCGGTCCAGAAAAAAGTGACCCAGAGAGGTATGAAATTAAAATACAATATTAAAGAAATTTCCCAGGCTTGGTTAGTGCAGGAAATGTGCAAATGTCTCTTGAAGCTCTTATTTCCAGATTGCTTGTATGAATGCAAGTTAAGTCAGTGAAACAAACAACTCAGATTTAAAAGATTAATATAATGTGGTTTCAGGCCAGGCCCAAACCACATCCCATTACAGTACAACCTAGAGAGCTTGTAGAAGCCACTGGAAAAGTTCTACTGACTTCACAGTAGAGACAATAGTGACCGTAGAGAGCCAACCAACTGAAACAGAATAATTTGACATGTAATGGGTGCCATGGAAAACCAGCTGAGTCAGTACCTTCACAAACTTACATGTGCCCATGCTTATTTTTTTTTCTTTTTTTCTTTTTTTCTTTTTTTTGGTGGTTGTTGTCCTTACTTCTTCATAAAAGTTCAGGGGTTTTTTTGGCAGAATGGTTGAGCTCCACTGTGGTTTCACTTGCTTTTAGTTTACACAAAGCCACAGAGAGGTTCCAGTCATGCCTAGGCACTTTGACTACACTGTAATTAATTTACAACTATAACTACTAATTAGAATTCTCAGTGGCTTCTTTATACCAACAGCCAGTACAGTTCAAGCAACCAACTGCTGTCAGATAGCCTCTGCCTAGGCACAGCATATCCATGTCTGCTATGTGCATGAGAAAATCAAAGCACTGGGTTCACTGAACTCAGTTCTCCTCTTTGCATTAGTCTTATATTGACATTTACTGCAACAATATACTATCAGTGTGTTGGAATTGTATGCAAAAAGATGACACCTGTCCTGATTTATGCTAGGAAACACAGGAGTATAGTGTCTGCCCATTCATAACAACCTGAAACGAAAAAGTATTCCCCCTGGGAAAAACTTGAACAAATTCAAGAAGGTAAGTTTCGTTATACTCAAGTGAATCTCTGAACAAACTTGTTTGACCCAGCCTGTAAAACAAAACACGCTTATATGAAACACACACACAATGACAAAATGCAGCAGGTCAAACTCCTCAGAAGGACCTCAAGAAGCGTGACTGTGATCCCTAAGAAGGACTGGGTCCCAGGAAATAAAAGAGCAAATGCAGCATGGTTAAACTTTAATTATATTTGTCTCCCTCAAAACAGATGCTCGCAGACAGATTTCTGTTTCACCCACTAATGACTGTCATACACAATCATGTCACCGATTCCATAGAGCTGCAGGGCTTACACGCTTGCAGGCAAAACTGACAAGACACAGCTAAAGAATATTCACAAAATCCAACACCCTGTTTCCTCCAACAGAGATATTCAAATACTGCAATAGAGGTAAGAGAACCAAACCGGGCCATGCTGCTTCAGAAAGAGGGATAATTGTCAGATTGCTGGTGCCTGTTACAGCCTCTGCATGTTAGAGCAATAGCCTTCCTACAGCACAGTGTGCTCCCCCTGTTCACCGTCTTGTCTGGGTTCCTAGACCATCACCTGCTCCTGAAAGGATAACACGAGGTAGTGATACGAGAAGACTGAGATAGGCAGCGGGTCAGAAGGAAGAGGTGCATCATAAGTACGTGCAGGGGAAGGCATCTGTTGGGAAATCATATAGGTCTCGTGTACCTCATACTGGCCCAGAGTAAACTCCTACCCAAGAAATCTGTCATTCTGATTACTTCAGATATGACACCCCCACAAGATTTTACAGTGGGCCTTGGTCAACTTCAGCTTTCTGTTGCTAGATCTATTAAGGATGAGATGGGAAATGGATACACT
Source organism: Pseudotriccus pelzelni (assembly GCA_035584735.1). NCBI lineage: Eukaryota > Metazoa > Chordata > Aves > Passeriformes > Tyrannidae > Pseudotriccus > Pseudotriccus pelzelni. The sequence goes on along the minus strand of JAWMRA010000161.1, from coordinate 49,646,802 downwards.
GATTCCCAGTTCCAGGCTGGTGTTTCTCAACTTGAGTCTTATGAGCTCAGACGACAACACATCAAAATGGAGCTCGAGAACAGAGCTTAAGCCTGCAGTTGTGCAGCACTGCTGTCTTGAACTTCATTTCATCAAATTTTATTGAAAACAGCTTCCTGTTCTTGCAGCTTAAGTAGAGAAGGAAGAGTAAACAGATGCAAACACTTCTGTCATGTTTCTCCAATTCTGGGGGTGGACAGAGCCTCAGTATGACTACATACCAATTCCCACATACACATCACTGATGTTAAACATGTTCTTCAAATACCAAGCAGAGATCAGATACCATCTGTGTATCCCAGCTCTGCCTACACAAGCATTTTTTTCCCCACAAGGCACTAAATTACCCCAGCACTGAGATACCAAAACCAATCTGCATCATCTCCAAGGTAAAAACAGAGCTGGGCCTTTGCATGAAAGCCTCAGAGACAGAAGAGTCAGTCATTAACCTGCTCAATCCATAGCAGAAGAGTACGCTTCCACTTCTCACCTTCCATTAGGACTCATTTTCCTCTATAATCGCCTTGTGCAGGCACTACTTGTGTTGCCCCGAAGGGAAGGTGTTCGTTCTTTGAGGAATGCAGAAAAACTAAAGTTTTACTTTGAAAATACCACCAGTACCCCTTGTCCATTGATACACACACTCCCTGTAAATCTCACCAATGCCCATCCTTTCTATTTCAAACTCCTTACAGTTTAACCATAAGAAAAAAAAAGAAACAACATTAATAATTCATCCAAGTCTTGCTGATCGGATGGAGAAAAAAAAAGGAGAAATAAAATTTCTAGAAAGCATTAAGAGTTCACGACTCATTACTGAGGAAATATCATTGGGTCACTCTAACCTTCAGAATGAACTGTTAATTTTCAATGCAAAGTACACTCCATCTTGTGTCACAAAAATCCTTATCTACACCTTGGAAGCCAGGCCTGTCTGCCAATTGATTGCAGCCTGTGAAGGCTCCAAAAGAGACAGGCTTTGAGACGGAATCTGCTCACATGCAGAGAACAGCAGCAAAACCAGCCAGCCAGGATTTGTGTTACAACGAGATCCGTGTTACAAATTTGACTATTTGCACAATAAAGGAGGATAAAAAACGAAAAGCAGAACTAATTTTCTTAATGGACCTTAATCTTCCCCTTTTACTCATATTTAAAATTCCTTATTGCCTAATCACGTCTGCTTTGATTGCAAGCTCTTCAGGGCTTTTTTACTTGTTTGGTGTCCACTACAAGACAAGCTGATGGATCTCTGAAGCATTCTCAGGGTTCATCTCAGCTGTAATTCCAAAACTGTCTTAATTCCCAATAGACTAGTGATATTTTCATGCTAATTTTCAATAATTCTCAGCTACAGCTTGTTTCAGTAATCCTAATGAACCAATGGCTTCGTAACATTGAACAAACGCAGCAGAATAACAGATCAATCGAAGGCTGATTTTGAACACTTTTCACCAAGAGGCTAAAATACAAGGGCATGCTCATTCTTCTCTTCAGAAAACACAGGGCCTTTGGTCAAAGGCTGCCTGGCATTCTGGGGCTGAAAAGTGCACATCTGACCCCTGTTGATCTCTAGTTATCACAGTAGAAAAAACAAGAAAATGCAGGATTGGCATCTGCCAACTGTACTCGGGCATCCGCAGACAGAACAAGATGAACCAATATGAGTTGACAGCCGTAAAATATTATCTGATCCATATGATTTTCATCTCGGACCTTCATTTAAGCCTGTAATTTAGATGATGACATTTCCTTTGTTTGCAGAAATGCAAATGAGATATTTTGCACATGAAAAGTTTGACACTGGTGGAGTGAATTATAGGGATATTGATGTACTCTACTTTCTCAAAAGGTTACTGTGATCTTTTGTTGATTACGAGACATGATGTCACCAAGATAAATGCTTCACTTGCTGGTAACAACACCTCCCAGTGAAACATCAAACATTTTTACACAAAGTGCTGAATAACATAAGGAAAGGATACTTCTCATGTCAAAGCAGGAAGTCTATGACCTTAATGATTCTGCATTGTTGACTTAAGCAACACTGATGCACTAGTCTTCACAGCTCAGAAATCAATAAGCATGAAAGGTATATTTAAGAAAGTTTTTTCCAGGTGCTACCCTTTACATCTGCTGGCCATCTTATTCTTTCAAGTTACAAAGACACACAGGAGAAGAAGCTACCAGCAAGGCTAAATGTAATTTTAATTAAAAATGAATAGCTATTTTGTATCATGATTTCAGATGAATGCTCGTATCATGACACAAAATGATGAACGGCAAATTCATGATGAATCTGCCCCTTTTTGCCATAAAGATACTGAAAGCGAAAAGAAATTAATCGAAACCAGACCAATGCTAACTGGACCCAAAACCACTCCAAGCATATCTGACGTAAAACATAGAGGTGATGACTGCAGTTCATGGTGATAGCCCATTCCTTTTAGACACCCTCAGTCATATCCCACACTTGAGGTTTTTCTACCCTCTCCAAAGCCACGGAGCCAGCATAGACATAAAAGTCCTGTCCTCAGAAAAGAAACAAGACAACCTCAGGTTTCACCTAGTCAACTACAATCTGAAATGAACTATGCAAATGGAGTCTTTCTAATGTATTGATGCATGAAAACTGGATCTAAACACATGCTCTGGAAAGCCGGATCTGAAAGCCGATACAATGCACAATAGCACCAGACTGTTTCTGTCTCAATTACAGAAAATGCCACATTGTTGGAAGAGGAGGGGTGTACTAGCAGACAGCTGAGAACAGATGCAAACAGGCTGCCCTTTCCCACTTACAGGGCTGACCTGGGTGCTCATGAGGACTGCTCCACAAGTGAATGAAGCAGCATGGGAACTCAGACTGTTCAGTAAAAGAAAATTTGCACAAAGAGAGATATCCGCAAAACAGTGACTCCTTTCTGTCTGCTTCACTGCCTGGAGAGCTTCTTCCCATTGCCGCTGAGGGGAGAGCATTAAAACTGAAGGACTAACAGTATTTACCACCACTGTCAGCAGCTTTCAGAGTTGTTCTTAGGTTACTTCACATAGCTATTTAATTAATCTCAATTTTTTAACTGATTGCTCTTTTATTTGTTTGGCTTTACCCCTAATATGAAAAACACTGAAGAGGACTGGCCAAAGTAAGATACACCCAGGATGGTGTTAGGCTCCTGACTTACCCAGTTCATTGCTTAGAAGACAAGGGTGCTGCTACCTGGCACCCGGTAGCTGGATGATAAACAGCCAGTGACTATGCAGCATTTTTGGGGAGGATTACTGACAGGCTGACAGCTTTCACATATAGGGACAGCAGTATGGGAATATAATTATGCTCATTTTCTCCACAGATGTAGAGAAAATGAAAAAACTTCAAACCCTTCAAGATGGTGTTCAATGGGCTGAATATTCCCATACTTACAATTTGAAAATTTTTAATTTTTTTACTCTAACTCTATCTAGGTACTAACAATTCTAGTTAAATATAAGCATCCCATTGGAACCATGAAAATAAATAAAAATATTTTGATCAAATCTGAAAAATAAAGGAATGGGAGCCAGGCAAAGATGGCAACGAGACAGAACTGCAACTGGAAGGTTACAGGCACCAGCAGTCCAGCCATTGCCCAGTATTTTGTCAACTTTAAAAAAGGACAGTTTTCAGAATGTATGATGGGAAAAAACCAATTAAATGGCTCTGCTGTATGTGAGAAATTAATGCAAGGTTGAAGGGATATATGGGAAGAGGCAGCCCTGAAATATAAAAAGTGGAAAATGGAAGAGATCATTGCAGGCCAGCTGGAATTACATGACATTTTGAAAGGAAATACAGAAGGATGGATGAGATGGTTGACACGAGTTTATCTGTGATTCAAATGGTCTTCATTTGAAAGCAGAAAACTAATTGAGACAGTAAAGCAAAAGGCCAAAGATGAAGAAAAAAACCCTGCTTGTTTCTTTGGTTAATAATTTCAGGTTTCCAAATCTTCATAGCACTTCCAGTTTGCTCCTTATCCAGCGAAGAGCAGAGTGCTCAGCAGTTACTTGTTATTTCCTCAGCTTATATTTTTCCCTCCACAGGTCTGTGCAAGGCTAATTTGCCTTTTACTTATGGATTCTGCTACTGACAAACAGTTTGTGGGCACTGCACTCACACTGCCCACTCTGCTGCAGAAGCAGCTACCACCAAAGCACCCCTGGAACACAGCAGCAGTAAGTGGATTTACATCTGCTTGTCATTCCTGTGTATCTTCTCCCAACTCTACTATATGTCTCCAGCGCGTGATGATTTTAACATGTGCACTGTTTTCCCCTGGTCATGTGTACATCATGCAGGCAAGGCCTGTGTTCCTTCCCACTGCTCTCAGCATTGAGCACTCAACACTCATGCACCCAGAGATGTGGACCTGGGAGCAAATGCATCACAAACACCCCTTCTCCTTTGTCACATTTTCCAAAGAACAGATTTAGAGGGTATTTAGTGTCTTCTGTGAAATAGATTAAAAAAAAAATAAAATCGGGAGTTTTTGCTGATGGTTCTCACAACATATACCCAGTGCTGCGTTTGAGCAGGACAGCCCACAGTGTAATCTGAACCTACAAAAATAAATGTAGCCCAGATTGTGTATGAAGTAAATATTCCTATAGCCAAAAGAGTACCTCATTTGAAAGTTAACTGGAGTTGTGCTGCTTGAAGCACTGGTTCCAGCACTAGTTCCAGCAATCCCAGGAATCACAAAACCAAGCCTACTTCATGATTAAATAGACAAACACGAGAAAAAAAGTAAGTAGGAATTAAAAAAAAGACCAAACATGCCAATTGTTATGTTTTGGAAGCTACAATCTGGTGCCTTCAGGGAAATGCAGAGCTCTCCTCATGATGAACCAATGGGAACAACATCAGGAGACACCATTTCCAGGTACAGCATCCTACAGAGAACATAAGTTACTGAATAAATACATCCTTAGCGGCTCTAACACACAAGTACCCAACTTACTTGGTACTATCTGATGAGGAAGGAAAGGAAGTTAACAGTACCATCACACAGAGCCATAGCAAAGGAGGGACTAATGGTGGCTGCTGTCTCTCAGGAATTTAGTGCAAGGCTGCAGCAGCACGTTAAAGCAAGGTGGCAGCGAGAGAGATGAAGCTGCCCAAAACGAGAGGAAACAAAGACGCAGAAGGTGTCTCACGGCAGCTCTGAAGTCACAGCGCTGAAAGCACCATCCGTGCTGAGCTTTTAAGTACACAGACACACTGGTTCCCACACACTTCAGAAAAACACCGATAGGTAAGTCCCAGTCAGAAACACTGACTTCAGGCCAGCCTGATTACAAAGCCCCTTTGTAGCTGCCACTGTGCTGGAGCACGTCTCCAAGAGGCAGCTGCGAAGGAGCGATTACCAACGATCAGACCATGTAACCGATCTGCTGCGCTCAAGGAATGATTGCTCTCATCTCCAAGCCAAAAATACAGCTCCTGCCATGAGATGCTTGTTCTGTGTGGTCCCTTCTGCAGCTCTGAGGAGGAGGAAAGCAGAGACAAAAGGAAAAACAGAGCACAACATCCATGTCCCCAAACGCTGTGTCTGCGTGGGGTATCAGGGGCTCACCCTCCTTCTGTTTATCTGGCATTGTTCCACTTCAGCCCCCAAAACAGACTACAGATTTTAATCCTGTTAACTTTCCTGACTTAACTGCTTTGTTTACAAATATACTGTCAGCCACTGTTTGACTTTAATAAAGATTTAGTGACTAAATATAACCGTTTTCATGCCGACATTTCTGGGGATGCAACGCTGGAAGAGATGAGCTCAAGCATTTGTTTCTTGGATGTCAAAGACAAAATGTTTATATTTTCAGTTTCTTTTCCCCTCCACATTTTCAAACAAAACACGAAAGCAATCGCTAACTGTTATTTCTTTAAATGTTTGCTTAACTATAAATTCACTTGGCCTTTTTTACAGTAAATATCACTTGCTTACATGTGAGAATTACTCATCAGTGCAGAGCAGGTAATAAAATCAGAGAATATAATGGAGCAGTGGACAAGAATCAGTATGTTCCTGCATTTAGTGAGCCACATCCAATCCTGGTACAACTTCACTCAGAAGAAAAATGTGTGCTTTCACCAGGTAAATACGTGGCCTTGACCTTAACTCTTCTATTAAGTTAACAGAAACAGAGCAAAATCCTCAGGTCAAGCAGTAGGCTGCAAACCACACAGAAAGTGATGACAGAGCTATTTTACCTGTGCCTTGATATTTTTCAAGTGACTGATTCTAAAAATAAATTGCTAACAATGCAACTGCAGGAATATCATGTCTGTTTATTCTCACATCAGTGACCGAGAAGCTGTAAATAGGTGTGACAGCTGCTGCGTCTCCTCTGTTGTCACCACTCCACTCCTCCTGAGAGACAGGCAGTGAACAGGATGGCTACTAGGACTGACAGGAGCATAGTACGATCCTGAGGCAAAGAGTTGTGCATGAGCTGTATTACTCTAAAACCGGTGTCAGGGTTTCTGTCAAAATCAGCATGCGGAAAGATGCTGCGTATTTTTGGGGAAGAGCGCACCCTGTTCTGCTAGCTGGCCAAGCTTTGCTGAAATGGTGCATAGTCTGAAAGTCTCAGTTTTCCAAACTGCTGTAAGACCACATGCCAAATTCATTTTGAAGAAGATTACTCCACGGTTAAAAAAAAACAAGCAAAAAACCCATAAGAATCTCAGGGCTTGATGGTCATGAATCAAGTACCAAAAGACAAGTCTATAGGCTTCAAGCTATAACTTCATCAATATCCAGAAGGACTTGAGGGATGCTCTGAGCATTTACCTGCTGGGCCACCCGTCTGTGCACAGGAGGCGTAACAAGGATTTGCTGCTTCACCTCTGCAACCCATGGCCAGTTTCAGCTTCCATATTGAAGAAGCCCCAAACTGGGAATCAGTTCTCACTAAGACCCTTATCTCCTCTGTAGCATCATAGGGCAGTTCTGCCTCCTTATCAGTATCCTTTAATTTCAGGTAGATCTTTACGCTCTTCCATAAAAAAAGATATCATGGGTGTGGTGGAGCTGTATTGAATTACTGTCATAACTTATAGGCTACACATGGTATGGAATTTTTTTCTTTTTAATTAAAAAATTTAACACTAAAAATTATTAAATGTTTGTATCAATGAACTTACAAACTTGCTTAGGCAAGGATAAACTCAGAGTGTAAAACTACATGATTAGTTTTCTAACACAAAAGATCAGACGGCAAGATGAGACCAACTTTCATTTCAGAAGAGAATCTCCTAATTCCTTATTGTCCTCTAGAACTGAGTTGAAGATTTTTAGTAACAGTTGGCTTTGACATTTCCAACGGTTTTAGAAATAATGAGCTGGCTCCCGGGAGCTGGTCAGCATTCTATACATCAATTCAAGTCATACCATGTTGTGTGCTCAAGGAAGACATCAGAGTTTGGCCAAACCTACCTTTGCTACCTCTTTCCCATTTCCCTTCACTTGTCAGCATTCCCTGTGGCATATGCTGCCATCCAAAGGCATTAAGGGAATGCAAGGGATTGCTTATCATGGCAGCCCAGACAGCAGCTTACATCAGCATGTTGTTTTCTGCCTTCTCCACGCCCACCCCCTCAGCCAGATACACCCTGTGCAGACGAGAGGTCAGAAGACAAATGTTTTAGAGGCAGGAATGTTTATTTAGTCATCCAAATGTTCATCCTTAAATCACCGTTAAGGGTATTATGTACACTAAAGTGATAAGCAAGATCCGTACCATGAAAACCACCCATGCTGAAAATTACAGCTGGCTGGGTAAAGAAGGTTACCTATGAAAGTATAAAGCACAGTTGTAAGAGAAGTCAGGAGGTGCATGCCTCTTCTCACACTTGATAAGATTACAGGAGAAATGAGTTGCAAAACTACCTTGGAGAACAAGGGAATGAGAGAGAGCACAGCAATTCAATTTCTTCTGCTTCTGTTCCATGTCCTTGAGAAATGCCAGAGAACGCACCAGGAGAATAAAACATCTGCCACCCTGACAACAAATCAGCACAGGATTTCAACGCCTTGCTCATCTGCACAGTTTCACAGCAGGCTCAATCAGATGGCTCAGCGACCAACACAGAATGAACCATTTCACAGCCTGGATCCTATCACCATTTGGCATACCTTCATATTAATAACCACACATTCGATAAAGCTGTCCTCTAGGTCTGTGAGGGGAAGTTGTCTCAGGACAGGCAAAGAGAGGAGAGTGTCTGTGAACAAATTTTCAATATTATTGTCTAAGTGAGTGCTGGGCTCAGCACCTAGAGAAGAGAACTTTTCACACTGGGGTTATAACCTGCTCTGTTCCAGCTGGAGAACAACCAAAACACAAAACAGAGCAGAGGAGGCGACATTTCCATTCCTGAGGCTTAGATTTTACGTCAAGCACCACTCAATTTTTACTACCCTACAGCCCAGTAAAAACATGCAGACTCTAACATGCTTCTGTCTTTAATAAGACAACTGCTGCGCAGTTCCTGCCGTGTTGCTTACACTTTCAGTGAAGTATGTAAACATTTTATACAGTCATATGAGAGAAAAATTGGGAGAAAACCCATGGGAAATATCCATAAAAACTTGTCTTGCATCAAGGAGGGTTAGGAAGAAAGACAAAAGAAATAACCCAATCTATTTCAAGTAGAGCTCATTTTTAAAGAAGAGATAGTAGAATACCTCAAAATGCTTTCGCACTTACTGCAGATTATCAAGGCATTTAATTATATACTTCATTTAAGCAAAGGTGTAGTTCAGAGAATTACATACTTTAGGCATACACTTAATTAGGGTCTAAGAGGATTTCAATGTAATCAGCTGCCCCAAGTCCTTGGGTTCAGCTGCACTTTCAGAAATCCTTTAAAACTTTAAATTTTAATATTTTTGCTTCCTCATCAGTCCTATTGTTGCTTTTTCTCTCTGAATATACACCTCAACACCTCTACACATCAATCAGAGAGACAGAGCTGTCCTTTCCCCTCCCGTGCAGCACTTTTATCAGTCACAGAATCCAGCACACCATCATGTATTTTGCAAATGCTCTTTCAGTTGTTTTGGCAGAAAAAAAACCAAACAAAAAACCCACAGTGGAAGTTGATGGAAACTTGGTTTTGTTTTAGTCATGCACAGCTCATTTCTAGGCTGTTCTCCCTTTCGTAATATTTGAAAGGCTTACAAACAAAAATTGCAACAAACAGAACCAGCTGAGGCTAAAAGCTTTAATTATTATTATTTTTTAAAACATTTCCAAACTAGAGATAAACACTTTGCAAAACAAAAGGAAGTGGCCCTGTATCCAGCTGCATGCTTCACAGAGGCACTGAGCTTTTCTGAAGGGACTGTAATATTAATGCTTTCTAATTAGCTGCTGCTTGGCAGGTTTGGGCTCTGGCAGCTACCAGAAGTGTGGAATTCAGCTTTCAAAATAGAAAGACTAAAGACTCAGTCTAAGAGTAGGTGCCATTTCAGAAAGGCAGTGCTGTGAGACAGACCTGAAAGCACTGTGGGGGTGTGCAAGCCAGCGAGGGAACGGGTGGGTAACGACTACCACTCACAGCATCAGGTCTGGCTGCCGCGTGCATGCCAAGTGATCATATTCCCAGGGAGAGATCTTTCACCCTGCTTTGCCTCTGCTCCCTGTAGTCCTTCTGGCACTGTGAAGCATACATTCAGTAAGTGTTCAGCGTTCCTGGTCTCTGTGTCTCAGCTGCTATACAACCAGAGGGGATAGGAGGGCACACCCTGACCACGCAGTACCTTCAAACCAGATGTCAAGGATTCCACACACTTCATTCTGACCCTTTTTTCTTTTGAAGTGCTAATAACTTGCATATATAATGTCAGGATCATGTTTGCCAAAAGCTTCAACTGCGTTTATCCTGCTGCTACTCCATGGAAATGGAGCCACTACTGATGTGTTCACCAGCACAAGACATAGATGAAGCCACTGATGGGTGCTGACAACTGTCATCAGTTTACAACCAATTTTCAAGGACCTTCCTTTCACATTTGAGCATTTATCCACTGAGAAAAAAGTATTTAAAACAACCACAAAGAGTCATCATTATTTCTAATGACACCTTTAAAAATCATTTCGGATATCATACACATCCAATCAAGAAGCCTGCTGGTACAACAGACAGAGGACTCTATCAGACCTCACTGGCTTAGGTAGCAAATGCAATTCATGACAGAATTTCTAGGAAAGTCCCTGCAGACAGACACAGCAAACTAACAGAACTGGTCACTTCTGAATTTACTTGGGTTGCTGCTCTCATGAAAATGCTTCCACATCACTGCACTCCATTTGAATGTTGTAATATTTTCTTTGATCTATTATTTAATTGGATGGTGTATGGTCATTACAGCATCACGCTGCTTTACTAAATCCTACAGAATCCTTTGAATCATTTGGAGTGCTTTTATCTGTTATGAGAATGGGGTTAGGAAGGTGGTGAAACTAGATCCCTAATTGACCAGCATCCATCCCAGTTCCAACAAAACTTAAATCAGAACCTTCACCCTTGTGTTTGCAGCTCATCAATGAATTGAGAAATTCAGCCTAGATTAGCCAACAGGGTTAAAAATCCCCACAGTCTATAACCAGTTTAGATTTTCTAGTCTATGGATTCTGAGGACCCAATACCATCGGGTTATCCAATTGCCACCAGAAACTCTGTTATCATCAAGTCTGCCAAGACAATTTTGCTCACTGTAGGACAGCGTTGGGCTCTTCCTGCTCAAGAAAAAACAGGCACCTGAAAAAGCAAGATGTTTGGCATGAATGTAGTGCTGCTTCAGGCTCCATTCCTCTTACCTGCCATCTCTAGCTATTCTCTGTGTAAAACAGGATCCAAGCTACTGCTCCCATCAGCTGTGTTGTGAAAGGTTCATGCTTTACCTGTGTAAAGCATGTGAATGTCCATTTGCAATTATATTACAACCCTCCTTTCCACACTCAACAAAGATGGAAAGATGTGATATCTGCTCCCTTTGTGAACTCTTTAATAACTGCTTTAGTCTTACAGTTAATGGGCACATCAAGCACGAATAAATTATTTCCAGTTTCTTCCAACCCTCATTATGCAAGGGTGCACAAAACTAACTGCACAAACACCTGCAAGCACATAAGCCACATCCCACTTTCCCTTCCCTACTATCCACCTCCTACCACATCCTCCTCTTCTAATATTCAGCATGTCCTATGACAATTGGTCATGCTATTAATTGATGAAAAGACAGTCACTCTGAAACACACAATCTTAGCCTTCCCTGAATTAATAATATGACCAACAGTAGGTTTCCCCTTGCTCTCCCAGGATGTTTTCTTATGAATTTCAAAGCATTCTCTTCCCATCTGTGCCAGACTTTAAGGTATTTCATTTTAAGCAAGCAGCCAGTCCTGATGATGTTACCGGAACAATATACATGTGTTTCAAGTACAGTAAGTGTTTAAGTGTTTTGCTGGATTGGAATCATCACTTTTAACATCTTTTGACAGCAATTACAAGCACAATCCTGGAACAACAGCCTCCTCCAAAGTGCAGTATCAACAATTTAGAAAACCAGTATGCCCAAATCTCTAATGAATTTTCAAAAGCTTTTCTGGAACAGAAATTTCTCCTATACAAGACTTGGAAGTGCCATCTGCAGTGTCACTGCAGTGGTAAGAACAGATTCATGTTCCCCTCACTAATAAAAATCTAATGCAATTGTGCCAAGCAATCAGAAGAAACGCTTCTCCAGAAGATGATTCTCAGCTCAACTCTTGGCAGCATCCTGGATGAGGGCACCACTGATTTCTGCCCACAGAGCAGGATTTCTGCAACATCTGGATTACACAGCTGGTCCCTGTGGCTGTGCCATACCACAGTGAGGCATTAGGACTGAAGCTTGAACCAAAGCACCCGAGACATCCTTAGTTAAACTCTAAACTGCTCTTTCAGCTTCTGATGCTTTAATTCTATTTATTATAGGTCAAGACATTCTGGAGGAATCAAAGGAAGCCAGAGAAAATTACTTTAACCTTTGGAAGAAAGCAGAGCTGGTAGAGTAATGGTCAGTGCCCTATTATGCTGTACAGAAGTGAACACTGAACTGGTTATGTAAAGAATGACTACACGCTCCTAGCTAACATTATTAATGTTTAATGCTATAGATCAAAGAGGTTTTGTCTGAGGTCTTGGATTATAATCAGGGCAGCTTTTGACAAGGATCATGTCTTTGTTCATGCATCTCTAACTCCTGATTCTCCAGGTGGTTTTGGCTTAGAGCTTACTTTGTGGCAATCCCACTTTTTAAAAGAAAGAAGTAGAATACATCAGTCCTAAGCATACACCAGAAATGTCAAAGCTTCCAAATGCCTGCCCCATTCAGCACTGTCACACATAGGTTCTCCAAGTGCAAATATGATTGAAAGGTCTGCCTTTCTCTGGAGGCAGGCAACAAATTCAGCTTTCTTGGCACATGTATGGTGCACACAGACACATGCCAGCTCACATTGAGCAAGCAGCCTGGATTCTGTTTTGAGCTAGTGGGAATAACCTACCAAAACCACAAATCTAAAATCTCTGATTTTTAATACCTTCAGATTACCTTGCTGTAAAAGGAGCACACAGTTAATAAAGGCTTTGAATCCCTCTTGACCCCTGAGATGAAGAACAGAGATGAAGAAAAAGTGGGAAAACAAATGCAGTATTATCCTGCCTCTGGTTCCTCCGTGCTGGTACAGCAGAGTACAGCAGATCCTAGCTGTGCATCTTCTAATATCAAGAAATGTAATTAGAAAGGAATTAAAGGATACTGAACCTACATCTGGGATTTCTGGAAATGCAGCAGCTCTGTTCAGGCAGCTGGGTGTCCAAAACCACCAAGCACACCCTCTGTGCACACACCAGCTTTGCAGCATGCACGTGGGCAGTCCATGTCGTCTGGAAAACAGGAGTACTAAAGCTGGTGATGGATCTGGAGCCTGAGTCTGGCGAGGAGCGGCTGAAGGAGCTGGGGCTGTTTTGCCTGGACAAAAGGAGGCTCAGGAGGACCTTATCACTCTCAACAACTGTCTGAAAGGAGATTGTAGACAGGATGGTGGTCAGTCTCTTCTCCCAAGTAACAAGGGACAGTGCAAACTTCAAATGGCCTCGAGTTGTGCCAAGGGTGTTTTAGATTGGACGTTATGAAACATTTCTTCACATAAGTGTTGTCAAGCATTGGAACAGCCTACCCAGAGAAGTGGTTGAGTCACCACCCCTGGAGGTAATTAAAAAATGTGTAGATGTGGCAGTTAGGCACATGGTTTAGTGGTGGAATTGGCAGAGCCACACTAATGGCTAGACTGGATCCTACAAGTATTTTCCAACCTCAAAATGACATAATGACAGTGATGATATGATTCCATAATAATTCAAAAAGAAATCTTATTTTAAATCAAATTTTGTAGATTCTGCTACTATATTGTCATCAATAACTTGCATGACATTATTGATTCTAAATTATCTCAGTTTACTCTGTGTATTCCAGTGCTTTCCAGAAATTGCATAGCTCTTAGTAATGGATGTTTCATGTGGAAGCATGTCAGCCTTGGACTTGTTATTCTGACAGGATTATAAGTAGCTATAGGGTTTCTTCAAGGGACACCAAGAGAACCATCTCCCTGTTTTGGGGATCTGAGTTACTGCAAAGGCAACGAAAGGCTCAAAGTGACTTAAATGATCACTAACTAGACCTGAAATCCTAGAAGAGCAATACAGAACAGAAAAGCAATGGCATTTAAAACATCTTCAACAGTTTTGCTTTCTACATCAAACTTGTTCACTTGTTTCTCTAGCTCCTGAAGCATGATATCACTTTTCTTATGTAAAAAAATCCCCAACACTCCAACTTAAATTAAAGATTATAAAAATACAACTTTTAATCATTAAACTAAACACAAAAAATTCAAATTCTTGTATTTCAAATCCTCAGAAATTGTTTATAAAGAGTTTTTGAACATGGAAAATCAATATCAGCTCTATATACCTTAGCTCAAAAAATATCCACAGAAAGTGCCATGCTCCCAAGGTTCTTACTACCTTTTCTCTCCTATACGTAAAAGAAGAAAAGGCCATTTATCTGACAATTAAAATAATCTTTTTACTGTATGAAGATATACCCAACCATAAAAACACTGCAAATAAAGAAAGCCATTCCTCATTTTTATTATGAAACAAAAAATACAGAAAAAAAACTCCAGGAAAATTAAATTGCAAACATAAATCTTGAAAAACACATAACTGGCATTATGACTGCAGGTGCTGCTCGCTCGTATCGATTTGTACCATACTGAACACCATGACATCATTGTTTTTCTTCTCAATCTTCCCAGTTTTTTCCCCCCATTCTGAGCTTCCATTTTTTCCAAGTTGAATATGTTTCAGCCCTGCTCCCATTAACCCAGATGCAATTTTGATTGTTATTTCTTTTCCATCAGCTGGCTGTCAAATGAATATTAATTTTAGTGTGTCAGAAGCAGGGAAGGGAGGCAGCTCACCCCTGGGCATCTGACAGCAAACCCTTAACCCCTGCTAAAAGCCTCGAGTGCTCTTAGCTTGGACGCAGAGCTCAGCACCTCCCAAACCCAGGCTTTTATGCTGGAAGCAAAAGTGTCTACCCATAAGAAGTGGCTATTTCTGAGGTTACCTAGACTACAAGAGCACTCTGAAATCACTGAACAAGCTGCAGAAATGAGCCAGTCATACAGCTTAGCAGTGGATGAACATCTTTGGCATAGTATCTTGAGGTTTACAGCATTACTTAAATTAAAACATGGATTTAAAATGGAAAAAAAAATCACTAGCTAATAGGCTTTTACTGGGTGAGAGTCATACTTATTAGCACAACTGACCTTACCCAAAGTCAATCAGAGCACCCGCAGAACAGAAGACACCTAAGCCTGCACAACCAACTACTGAAGAATACACCAATGCAAAAAGGCTTATTTTAACAACAGGTTTAATTGTTACAGTCAAAAGCTGTTCTCTGTGACACAACTAATAAATATAATACAGCTGAGGTGTTCAGATGTGGTTGCTTAAGCTGGACATCCAAACCCTAGTGCTGTATCTACGCTGCACAGATTTGTTAGCATTACTCCCTAACAGTCTCCTATTCCACAACAATAATTTTTATCAGCAAAGTCTTATCCTTTCTATAGCATAAAATATACAATTCTTGGGGACATTTTGTTTATCTCTCTGCTGGCACATGGAATGCTTTTAGGGCCTCCAAGGCACAAACCATCTCACAGAGACATCTTGAAAACGAGGGGAGGTGCTGAATATGAAAGCTGAGGTTTATTGGTATAGCTACCCAATGCCTCTAGAAAGCAGGGTTCCTTGTGTTCAAGTGTCCAGAGTGGTGAACATATCAATACAGTTATCCAGATGCGCAAACTGTCACCCACTGAATGTTTTAGCAAACACACCAAAACTTTACTTGAAAACCCCTGTTAACTGTTGCATTATCTGGTTTGACATTTTCACCCTGTGCGCTTAGGAGGAGGCCAGATTTTAAGTCTCCATAACACACTGCAGGACCACTGAGGCTGCAAGAGGTAACCTAACCTACACACACCACCTGCTTCTATGTATGCATCACACTGAGGCTCTAAAGTACAGGTCATTTATAGTGTCTCACAAGACATCTAGCAAAGCCAACTTGGTCCACAATGAGCAGTGCAAAGGCGTGATAATACATGAAAGCAATTTACAGGAACATAAATAGTCTACAGTATCCTGCAGAAACTAAATCAACCTGAGAGGCAACCATTGCCTGTATGACATGAAGCATCTCAGTTTAGGCATTGTCTATTTTTCCACTGAAGTTTCCCACTCCAGCACCACCAGAGATGCCACAGAGATTATGGTATTAAAAAAAAAAAAAAAGACAGCTATAGAAGTGAAAAGGAAGATGGAGGAAAGCAATACCTAAATTAAAGCAGTGACATGCTGGCAGTTAATTGCCACTATGGTGACAGGAATGGAAAGAGCTGACGATTCAGAAAGAAAGGTACAAGATACCTGTGAGAGGAGAGTAACAGTGGTAAGTGCAGCTTCCGCTATACACAGTGCCCTAACGCCTGGATTCATCTCCTTCAGCAGAAAAGCAGCCCAGGAAATCTTCTCCTACAGCTCATCTGAGGTTAATTACACAAATAACCCCTGGAGGAATCCCCCACATGCCCTGTGAAACAGGTGCTGTGCAGACCCAGTAAGCCCCCACTGGGAGAGATCACCTGGGAGCCCTGACTGCTTCCCACTGTTTCCTCTCCACCCCAAGGGCTTTGTGGCAGAGAGCTCCAAGGTATTCCATCCTTTCTTCCTGAGGTGTATTGCCTCATACTGAAACAATTGTCATTTCTTGTGACAAAGGAAAACAATAAATTAACTCTAGAGGATCAGGGAGAAAGGAAAGCATGTGTTTCACCATAAACTGTTACAGTAATAACATTATTAAGTATAAGACACATTTGTACAGGGAATTGTTCTGAGAGAACTAAATCATCCAGCTTTGTGGCTCTTCCAATGCACAATTACAGAAGAAGATATGTGGAATATGGGACAGCAAGAATAAAGGAGAGTATAGAAAGGGAATGGGCAGCACTAATCCCAGACCACACTGACTACAGGTAAAACCTGCTGCTGTGCTGCACTTCTGTGCTACAGGGACATTCCACTTCAGCTCAGTGCTTAGGGAACAAAAGATGGACACAGGGAGCTCACTGACTGTCCTGAGAAAGACCACAAGAAAATGATTTCACACATAGAAAATTTCCTTTGAATACTACAGTTCCCAGGAAGACCTCATGCTGGTAGAAATGATGCTTTCCTTCTCCCCACTGTGGTTTTCCTTAAAAAAATATTTTTCTTAGAAATACCTCCAAATGGAAGAGACACTTGGACAGCTCACTGCTACCTTCAGACAGCTTCACTCTACCTTCAGACAGAGCCTGACACCCTCTCTGAAGTGGACTTCAGGAAGGAAACAAGGCAAAATAGCCATTGCACTAATGAAACAGAACAACAGCACAAAGACTAGATTTGGCTTCCACCAACCACCTCCAGATTAAGTCAGCATCTGGCAGCAACCGTGTGGAAAGGCTTCCCTGGTCTCTAAATGGTGGGTGATGTTTTTCAGCAGAATCTCAAACTTGGATACAAATCATTCTTGAAAAAAAGCCAACTACATTGGGTATCCACATGAATAGAAGAAATTATCCTGAAAAAGGCAATGGATGTTCAGTGAGTGTGACTCTTTCTGAAGCACAGCAGTGTTTGTCAGTTTAAAAACCTAATTCACCTGGATTCACCATGATGATTTATGGCTTTGGGTAGCTTGTAGCTGTTACATACTTCTCAGTATATTAAGCATGAATACATTGAACACCAACACCCACAATCATGCCTCGAGCCGGAATCCAGAACTAAGCTGCAATTTAAACAATTTGTTCATGCAAACAGGACTATTTCCATGCACGCCAAGCTGGATTCTGTATGCAAAGACAACAACTCAAAAAAACCCCAAACCACAGATGCACGTACAATCGCGGTACGGAAGGGAGGACAAGAACCGAAAAATCGCATCTCCGATTTCCATTTACAGCCTGTCCTCGGATGACAGAGCGATGATGCCGCTCCCCCACCCCCCCCCCCGAGGCCGCTGGCACCGCACCGGAGGCGCGGCCGGGCCCCGCCGCTGGGCGCTAACAGGTGCTGCGCCCCGAGCCGCGCACGACAACTTCTCCTCGGCAGCACTTCCAGCTCCAGCCGGCTTATTTTTCTCCATCCTTTCCCCTCTTCGCCCGTTCCTCAAGCCTCGTCGCCGCCCAGGTTTACCCCCGCGCCGACGCAACTTTGGAGCGGAGAGGAAGGGGGCGGAAAGGAGAGGAGGGGATGCGCGCCCGCGGTCCGCTCCCGTCCCGTCCCGTCCCGTCCCGCCATCGCGCACCACCTGCGCGGCCATGAAGGAGAGGTCCATGGTGCTGCCGCTGGAGCTGCTGGCGGAGCTGGCGGAGGTGCTGAGGCTGCCGCTGCCGCTGCTGCTGCTGCCGGGGGCGGGCGGGGCGCGGGGGCGCGGCACCGGCGCCGCCTCCCCCAGCAGCGGCGGGCGCGGCCGCGGCAGCGGGGCCGGCACCGGTACCAGTTCCAGCTCCGGCAGCTCCCGGCACAGCCCAGCCCGGCCCGGCCCGGCGCGGCTCTGCGAGCGGCTCCGGCAGGGGGCGGTGGCGGCGGCGACCCGGCCCCTTCTCCGCCCCGCGGCGGGGGGAGCCCGCGGGCGGCACCGCCTTCCCCGCCCCGCCCGCAGCACCTGTGCGGCGGCATCACCTCGGCACCGCGTACCCGCCGGAGCCGCTCGGGACAGCCTGAGCTGGCACAAAGCCTCTCGGTCTCCGGAGGCGAACAGGGGCTGGAGCGCACACGGAATGACTCCATCGTCCCGGCCTCGCGCGTGGCATCCCGCTGGGAGCGGGCAGCCCGGGGTTGCGGGCACGGGGAGGTGGGAGCGGGGAATCCCCAGGCTGGTCCTGCCGGTCGGAGCCGGTGCTGGGGAGCAAAGTGATGCCCCCACCGAGGGGCAGCTCAGCTCCGCTCTCGCGGCACGTGCAGGTCCTTTGCACAAATCTCTGAGATCCATACTTGGCTGCCACACGCCTGATTTCTTGCCCAGCTTGCTAATCCATCAGTCCGGTTTTAAAAGATTCGGCCAGCTCTACCACTCACCATGGCTGAAATGAGCTCCCCACAGCTCATTCTTACACCTTTTCATGGCTTAGCTGTTGGAACTTTATTTTCACTTTCTCTCTTGTTCCCAGAATTTACTCTTCAACAATTCACAATAAACATATTTTGTCCTTTTTCTTATGCTTTCCCCTGTGCCTCAGAGATACTGTTACACTTTGCATGAAAATTCAATGGATTCACTTCCTGGTTGTTTTTGAAAAACCTTTCGCACCAATCCAAAAAGTAGGATAATAAAAATGTGTGTTCTATATGATGAAGGCTTTTTTTGCCTGTGATTTTTATCACCCTTCTGGCATGTACTTGTTGTCTTCATCTCCAAGGCTGAAATCTCTGACCATATTTTCATGGCTTCAGCACACTGTGGGAGTCTGAATCAGGAGTATATGCCAACAGCAAAAGTACCTAGAGGATCAGCTTTTCACTGGGATTTTAAACACTGAAGGAAAAAATAGACTATACTTCATCCTGTGTACTGTGAACTCCATGCTATTTTGCCAGTATACTGTTGCAGCAGGAGGTGGTGAAAAGAAAATCAGCTATTTTAAATCAGTCCTTTACTTCAGTGACTATAAAGTGTCTGCCAAAAATGCTTTTATGTCAAGAAGCCCATTAAGTAAACAAGTAAAATCCCAAAGAGGCAATGCCATTTTAAGATTTTTTAATTCAGTTGTGTAAATAATGAAATTGTCTCTTTGTAGAGTCTCTCCCAAGTTTTGAAAGGGTATTGATGTGTGTGTTTCAGAGGCCATAAATTAACTTCAAAGCAGTGTTAATCTTTTATCATCCAGATAAATTTTGAATGCACTGGGTAAACATCTCTACATAGTGAATGTAGCCTGGTCAGTCACTGCATCTGCAACAACAGCTACAGTAATAACAGAATAACAAAATACTTAAGGCTTCAAAACCACAGTGACTTCTGTACTTGTTTAATTCTGTGGAGCATGAGAATTGTAGAGAAAGAGCTGGAAAGGACCTCAGAAAATAATATAGTCCATGCATCTGCTTAAAATACCAGTGACCCTACAAACAGGGGGTTTATCTTTACCCAAAGTCTGCTTTAAAGTGTCCAATGAGGAATGTTTCATTCCCTATCAGGCAGTGCATGGATATATTCCACTGGCCATTTTCTAAGTCTCTGTCCACCAGGAATGTGAAGAAGAAATTATTTTCTTTGGGGTAACCACTTGGCTTCTGAGAACTGCTCTTTGTGTTTGTCTTTTTCCAGTCTCATGGTATCTTGTCCAATCCCTGAAAGTGCTCACGGAGGATTGCTAATAGTAATAAGATTTTTCAATCAGGTTTCCAAAAATTTTATTGTGATATTCAGCAACTTCAGCTACCTAATGGTGTCCTGGCTGAGATCTTCTTTATCACCATTACCAATACAAGACAATTTCTTGTTTTACTGAGTGATGGCACATCGTCACTTTTGCTTTCTTGGCATCAAATTTTATTAATTTTACCTTTCCACTGAGAAATAGAGCAGCATTTTTCTTGGTCAATTCCTGTAATTCTAGAAAAAAATATTTTTTTCCTTGATATCTCAAAAATTGATTTCCTCATATTTGTATTTTGTAATTGCTCACTTCAGGAATACCTTGCAGACCAATTATTGGGGAAAAATAAATGTGAACTGCTCAAGTTTCAAATTCTTTATTTCCATGCTGACTACTGAAACAACTCTTTCTCTATAAAAAAATTGATTTAGCAGAAGTATTGTTCAATACAGGGGACAATGAGCTTGGCTACTTTCAGTTTCTATGACAAAAATATATAACTTTGTTCCATCTTTGTTTATGAGGTTTCAGTAATATGAAAAATTGCTGACTGATGTCTATGTATATAAATTCCCACTAGACTAGAGAGGAGATGTTCACTACATACAGTGACAGTAGAAAGTAGTAGTCATCATTAAATTCTGAAGATGCTGTAAATTTATCAGTAATGTAGGAAACTACTGTATTTGTTAAGCACTCTGCAAGTTTGATTTAAGGTGTAGATGGTAAGGGAATAATAGATGGAAGAACTATTGCATGCGCCACCTGTCCTGCTTATGTGATGTAAATATGACCATCCATAGATTCCTTTAGATGCTACTAAATATGACTTCCTATTCTTGATCTCAGTTAGGAACTTGGCTAAGTTGTCTTAGAGGATAGTGCCAGTCCAAACCAGTCCCTGTAGAAATACTTGTAGAGGAATTGCCCCTTTACCTGGCAGAGGTTTTTAACATGATTCCCTACTTGGAGGAGTGTTAGGTTCATTGGAAGAGCATTTCTATTTGCAAGAGCCATCCAAACCATTATCAAATTTTGTCCTAGAAAATTATTATTAACCATCGCAATGTCCTCAATCTCCAACCTATTTATTTATCATTCATATTTCTTTAGCTTGACAAAGGGGAAAAAAATCACTCTTCAGTGGTTCAGTTTTACTTTTCCTCTAGTTCACTGTTTTTTTTGTGGAACAGCTTGGCTTTGTACTGTTCAAGCTGCAGATAATTTCTGAGGAAAACTAAATTATTTGTGTTCAGAGAATCATAAATCATTAAGGTTCCAAAAGACCTCTAAGATCTCCAAGTCCAACTGTTAACCTAGCACTGCCATGTTTACCACTTCTCCAAGTGCCACAACCACACACTTTTTGAACACTTCTGGGAATGGTGCTTTCATCACTTCCCTGACCAGACTCTTCCAATGCCTGATCACTCTTTCAGGGAGGAAGTTTTTCCTATCATCCAATCTAAACTTCCACTGATGCAACTTGAGGCCATTTCCTCTTGTCCTCTTGCATGTTACTTGGAAAAAGAGACTGTTCCCCTCCTTGCAGGTAGTTGTAAAGAGCGATAAGGACCCCCCGAGCCCTCTCTTCTCCAGGCTAAACACCCCCAGATCCCTCAGCTGCTCCTTATAAGGCTCCAGCCCTTCATCAACTCTGTTGCCCTTTTCTGAACATGCTCCAGCACCTCAGTGTCTTTCTTGTAGTGAGGGGCCCAGAACTGGACAGGTCTGGCCTCACCAGTGCCGAGTACAGAGGGATGATCACTGCCCTGGTCCTGCTGGCCACGCTATTTCTGATCCAGGCCAGGGTGCCATTTGCCTTCCTGGCCACACTGCTGGCTCATGTTCAGCTGCTGTCGACCAGCACCCCCAGGGTCCTTTTCCACTGGGCTGCTTTCCAGCCGCTCTGCATCAAGCCTGCAGCACTGCAGAGGTTTGTTGTGACCCAAGTGCAGGACCCAGCACTGCCTTGTTGAATCTCATACTGTTGGCCTTCGCTCATCAATCCAGCCTGTCCAGATCCCTCTGCAGTTTTCCTACCCCACAGCAGATCAACACTTTCACCCAACTTGGTGTCATCTGCAAACTGACTGAACACTTGATCCCCTCATCCAGATCACCTATAAAGATATTAAACAGGACTGACCCCAATACTGAGTCCTGGGGAACACCACTTGTGACTGGCCATCAGGTGAATTTAACTCCATTTGCCACTGCCCTCCAATCTTTTATTACGATACTACAAATATAAAGGTTTGCTCCTTGCTCTGCCTCAAAAATATATTTTGAGTATAAATTGCTTTATAATAGCTCCATAAGTTCTTCCATAAAACGAGTATTTCAGGCAGGCTTCTATCTTCCAGTAATGATGATGCACACTTTGAACTGAGATCTAATAGTTGTCCTGCCAGCCTTATGTCTGGCTTTCTCATCAAAATATCTAGACCACTTAAAAAGATTATGTCATGATTTGCTATTTGTATGGACAGACATTGTAGCACCCAGCAAAAACTGCAAACGTGGTTGCATAACCTTATTCTTAAAAATGAGCAAAGATGCTCTTTAATTAGCTTTAAAGCTGTTTGCTAAAAAGACCACATTTTTCAGTACAGTGGAACACAACTCAATTAGAGAATAGTTTGGTTTGTCAGTTTTCCTGGGGCATAGTAGGAAATCCTTTCTTGCACTGCATGTGCACATAAGCTCTGCCTTTGCTTAACAAAACAGATCTAACAAAATATGACAATTGAGTCTTGCTGCCGAAAAGAATTTTAAATGGGTTCGTATCTGTACAGCCCCACTTACCATATGTTGTATTTAGGTACCTTAGGCAATATAGAACCAATTTTTAGCTTTGCATTGCTGATATCACATTTAAGTTTTACATTTATACAAAGGGAGACTAAATTCCCACTTTGAGGAGAGATAGTAATGTTGGTTCCTTGTTGCATTTTAACATACGTAAATGCTATTCCCCTTGAGCCCCATTTTAAACCTACTGTTGCCTCATTGCAGCAGGTTGCAGTCACACAAGGCAATTAATTCCCTTAATGAAGAATCAGCCACAGTGACATGTGGTATCCAGTCTGAAGACAGGAGTCTCTGACAGACTCCTGCTGCTAAGCATATCATAAAGGAGGCCAAGAATGTTGATTTTTTTCAGGTGAAGTCTGGCTGGATTGAATTACCAAAGTGGAATTCACTCAGAAGCATTTGACTTCTTTCTTTATGTTCGTTCATTCATTCAGGAACTGAATTGATTTTGTTTGCGGTTTGTCTTTCAACAAAAAATGTTGATACCTGCAACTTAACACAGTGTTTAAATTGCAAGCAGCCAACTTCACATAGTGGAATCCAAATGCCTCAACTTGCTTCTCAGGTCCCTGAGGCAGCGCTGGGACAGTTACTCAAAGAGTCACTGTCAAACTGGGAATGGAGATGGTTTGAACTGGGCATTAATAAACAGTAGACACATATGTTTGCTTAAACATATATGCCTTTTCAAAGCACAAGTGCTTCAGTCTGTGTTGCAGGCTGATGCCTCACCTCTCCTGGCCCCAGATCCAGCCCCCTCACCCAACAGAGAATAGCCACAGCTCTTCTTTCACAAAGATGGGCAAATATTGTTCCTCTTTAAAATACATTGGAATAGGCTCACTGTTTGCAATAGTCGGATAAGGGATGAACCCAGAAGAGGGAAATTTCCGTTCATTGACCTGCCAAGCCCAAGATAGACCAAGCAGATCCTGGTTCCCTGAAGGTATTTCTTCTACAAAAGGCTGGCATTGGAAAGAAGACTTGGTCCTCAAACCACATTGAAGGCAGATGTCTCTGCAGGAGGACATGTAAGTCACTACATAAGAGAGAAAGAACTGTGCCTGCAGGCCAGTGTTTCAGGCACTCCTGTGCAAGGAAAACAGTCTGGAGCCCACACTCCACTGGCAGGGAAGTTGGCCTTTATGTTAGGCAGTGTTGGGCAAAGCAGCACAGAAATGACTGCAGCAGAAGGCTCAGGCACTGCAGTACTATCTGTTCAGCCACATATCCATACCTAGTGCACTGCAGAATACTTTTTCTTCCTTTACAGTAGTAAATAAGATTACAATAACAAATTTTTGGGTTTACACTGTAATCTTTGTAAATTTCCACATCAACATATTTTCGTCATGGTCAGAATAAAGTTGTTTTTTCCCTTTTTTTTTTTTTTTTTTTACTCCACAGTGCTCTGGATTTGGTTGTATCAGCAATGGAAGCCTGGAGGTCAGATCTACACCTACCAATTTCTACTGCCTGACAAACAAAAACATCTTTTTAAGTCAAGGCTGCAGCATCCCTGATGACCTTACAATGTGTTACAGTAATCACAAGAGGGAGCAACATAGGCCAACAAATTTGATGTGAATTACATCCCTTTTGATCCCTATAAACTTCCACAATCAGCAGCTGTTATGTACTGAAGGACTCACACACATCATAAATTTACTTAATGCCAAGTAATTTAAAGGCAAATTAAGTTTGTAACTTTCTGTGTGACTCCTGAGTTCCCCACAGTTGCTCACACAAGAATAATAGTCAGATGTTACCCTCAAACGACCAGTGGGCAAAGTAGTCTTCACAAAAGAGTTTTAGATTTAAAATTCTGAAAACAGTATAATTATCTCATAAATAAGCTGTAATTGTGCTCAAATTCTTAACATTTCAGCCTTTAGCTTAATGTAGAATTTAATTCTATTGGGCAAGAATGCTTCTGAAGTTCAAGAAGCTTTTCCTTGTACTGCTGGCACTGCAACTTTACAAGCAAACAATCCAAATTGCAGTGACACAAGGGACCAATGCAGAAGTTCCTGAATGCAGAGACAAGAAAAAACGTTGCCTTCTACTTCAATACTGGTCTGTACCTAGGAAAGGATGAGTATTTAGCCCTATAGGAGTCAGCACTCTCCAGGGAGCCCCAGCCAGCTCCTTGGCTGCTATAAGTCTTAAAGAAATTGACATCTTTTTCTTTCATAGATGAGACCTGAAAACGCAACTGAAGCGGCAGCAAAAGCAGTCTGACAAATCTGGCTCCTCAAACTAGCTTAATCTGCTTGGCACATCCCCGGAGCCCACTGGTGGCTCTTCCCACAGGGAGGATGAGGTTGCTGTCTGTGTTTGCAGGCCAGCCTGCACCGGGCACTCCCAGCTTAGAAAGAAGCTGGTAGAGAAGAGCTGACAGAGAGGTGAAAGAGGTGGGAAGGTAACTGGTAGGGAGTTACTTTCCCTCAGTGGAGATACACCTACATCATAGATATCAAAATATCCCTGGAGATACACATGCATCATAGACACCAAGATATCCCTGTGATGGGTAGGTTAGAATAAGAGGTATATAACGTAGTCTTTCTTCCCAATTACAGTCCTGTAAGTATTTTGCTGCATAACAATTTGTCTTAGAGATTGCCTGTTCAGGTAGTGGCTCCAGAACAGTTTATATCATTTTAGATTACAGAAAGATTCACGATGGATCTGGCAACTGGCACTAATTTAAGAAGCACTATTTTGAGAGGAAGGCAAAATAGAAAATGCTGCACACTCATACATTATTAAAAACCTAGGAAGAAACTGTCTTGGCTTTTGAAAACATTCATTCCCACCCCAAGGTTGCATTAGCTGATACAAAGGAATGAATAAAAGATTTCTGCCAGTAAGGCTAGAATTCCCAGTTCATGCGGGATTTTGCCTGCAGTAGCCTCCTCTAGTCCTGAAGGAAAAGCTGTCTCCACCAGTTCTATTTATCACCAAGATTTAAATGTCCATGAAAAAGCTTCTAACAGTCTGAAACATTTCTAATGGAAATAAACACTCCTTTCTTTACTCCATTCAGACAGAATTTTCACCTGTCCTGAGATCAGATGATCTGTCTGAGACGAGCAGTGAGCTCTGCAGTGTGTCTCCTGCCACAGCACATTTGATTTCTTGACATTGACACACTCTGGACACACTTGGAAACAATATAATCAGCAACCGCAATGTGAATTCAGTTCTGAGTCTGAAATGTCAACATACATTTAAGAACCATACTACATGACATAATTACCAAGATACTAATTAAAAGTATTGAAAAGGAGGCATACAGCCTTGAGAAGGAGAATTTTATGGACCGAGTCAGAGTTCTCAAGGGAATTCTTTTGCAAAAGGGATACCCTGTGAAACTTTTAACATGTGTAGACTCTCATTTTATAAGATAATCAGATATGCAGAAGAAGATAGCACTGCACAGAAGCTTAAGAAATTATCTACATCAGTCCTCTGCCTTGAATGGGGAACAATTGTTATTTACCAGCCCTGGTAGACCAGTTCCTTCTTGCTAAAGAGGACTTCATCTTCTGGCATACCTCCTGGAAGAGCTAGGCTGCTACTCAAACCCCTAGTACACCACCTTCCCCCAGAAATGGAAAACACAAACAGGCCATTTCAATCATAAATGCCACAGCTGTTGTTATATTTTCTTCAAAAACTGTGGTCTATATATATTGTCCCAATACTGTATTGTACTATATTGTTCCCAATACCCATGCATCCTGCCTGTGAAGAGCTGGCTCTTCACAGAGCATATTACATTTTTGTTTTCTTCATACACACTTGAAAGAGCCAGTATTCTTTGAACTGGTTTCATTCTTCATCCTATTTCACCCATTAGAGAAAAAGCTGCTAAATATATAATCAGGTGGCCCAGTAGCCCTCTAAAAGGGGCAGAAAGGGCAGAGAAGAAAAAGTAGGGAAATTATCTGAGGCAGAGGGTTCATAAAATAAGCCCCCACTCATAAAAGCACAGCACAAATGTTAATTCATTCAACATGCTTTACAAATACTTTTAGGCTACTTTTAGGCTACTTTTAGGGAACACAGAAGTCGTGAGTATATCTACAACATAGGGGCTGATGCT
This sequence comes from Pseudotriccus pelzelni, assembly GCA_035584735.1. Lineage (NCBI taxonomy): Eukaryota > Metazoa > Chordata > Aves > Passeriformes > Tyrannidae > Pseudotriccus > Pseudotriccus pelzelni. Next base: position 49,619,726 of record JAWMRA010000161.1, on the reverse strand, counting down.
CCCCACAAGCCCATCCAAAACCAGAAGTATTGGTGGGCGCTCAGTGGGTCAGGCTTAGCAGCTGAAAAGTATCTCAAGAAGAAACCTGTGGAGGTTCCAGTGCAGAATGGCCATGCAAACACAGCCCTTTGCTGTGCTCTGTGCTGTATTGCATGGTTATACCAGGTTGGTTCTGAGATCTCCAAGCCCATTAAGTGATGCAAACACCTTCTGAAATACTGATCAAAGGCAAAACTCTAAGCTTACACCAGAACTCAGGAGTTCTTTGGTTTTAGTATTGAGCCCAAATTATTTCCTCGCTGTACAAAATAATAGGGAATGGATTTAATTCTGTCTAGAGTATTTTAGAGGCAAACAATAAAGAAAAAATGGTAGTATCCCATGGGCAGAGACAAAAATGTTGAGACAGCACTGGCTTGGAAAAAGGAAAATCAGGAGCTATGCCATGGTAGGATCTGCCATGAATGTGCTACGAAAGGAGGTGGTAACTGAAGTATTTCTAGTGACTAATAGAAGTAATTAATATGAGATAAAATAGTGGTAATGGGAGAAAGGAGTGGATTTTCAAATATATTCAAATATAAACTGGGAAAACACTACAGGAAGCTATGGACCATGTTAAATACAAATTTCCATTTCAGAAGCCTTTCTCAGAGCATCTGTTATAGACTTGTGTCTGACTGGTGGGGGAAAACTAATAGATTTAAATACAGTTTGGGTGAAAGCTGCAGTTGAAGAACTGCAGAGATTGTGACATAACAACTGGCATATCCCAAAAGGTAACCCAATCTTCTACGGGATGTAAGCTTTAAAGTGTGGAAGTGCTAAAGTGAACATTTGGAGTGCGGATAGGGCATACTGCCAGACAGTGCCCTGCCCCATTGCTGACTGGGCTGAAGGAATGATGCTCAGTCTTCTAAGGAACAGAAAATGTAAAAATGCTGAATGAAGACCACAAACATCAGAAAGTCAGGTTTCACCAAGTTCAGGAGTCTGTACGAGGGCTCTGGGGAATGCAATAGGTCTGTAGGGAAAAGGAATCAGGGAGATAAGGCAGTGAAATTTCACTACACTAATGCACAATAAAACTACCTTAAAGAAGAAGAGGTAGAAGGTGTAGTAAAGAGTCATCAAAATTGCATCAGGAAGTGAAATTTTTAAAATTACCAAATTAAGTGTGATTGCCTTCTGGCAATTTTATTTTGTTGTTGTTGTTTTTTAATATGACTTGAGGCGAGGGAATAGGAAACAGATCCCTGTTCATTTTACACAGATCAACCCTTTTTTCTCCCTTTCCCTGGAGGACTGAGCTCACGAAATACTCAAATTGAATTTCAGTGTTTCTGTCACTTGCTGGTTTTCTAATACAATGTAAGTTTGTCCATGGTATTCAAAAGTGAGCTGAATTTGGGTCAGCATCAGCCACTTAATTTTACTCACCAGTGAGGCAAAGCTAATGAAGACATCTTTCAGAGTAATGTAGTATATGTTTAACGTGTCAGCACTTGTGAAATTGAGTTTCCTTCTTTAAAAGATGCAAGGAACTTTTAAATGCAGGCAGGTAACATAATGAATGAAATGTGAACATTACTACATTGCACTTTGCTTTGAACCATTGAAACTTTCCCGTCACATTTCAAACATTCTGTCACGTTACCTTACAGTCAAAGGGTATCACAAGAACATTCATCTTGCCTCTGATCTCTGTTTGAATACTGCTGAAGTGAAGCTGATAAAGAAACTTCAAAAGGACTGTCAATTATTTACAGGTTCTGGGACTTTCACATTAGAAAACACAATTGGGAAGAAATAATGAGTTTTCAATTCTCCAAACACTGAAAGACAAAAGTGCTACATCAAAAACTCGGATTCTTTTATCTTTAGATGATATAATACAAACAAAAATTAAAAATACGGGGAGAAGAAGACACCTAGAGAGCCAAATTCACTCCTGATGTCTTGCATATTGTGTCTTAAAATAATCCTCCTTTTAAAGTATTATTTGCATTTCTATAGCATCTGCATAGGTTTTTTCTTCTACATATCTTGAAACATTTCACAAAGACAGTGACACTGAAAACCAGAAGACAGGATTATCTCATTAACAACTCTGTAGGACAGTGCTCAGTATCATATTATGTGTATTCACACTCCTTTGAGACAGTATTCCAGAAGCTAATAGATTTTAAGGAACTTTTCTTGAATTTGAATCTGTCAAAATACCTAAGAATGTTTTTTTGCCTACCCATTATTTTTTCCCACAATTTCTAATAGTTTGCACCCTTCCAAAATGTAAGGCAGCCCCATCCACCTTTGATAAAATGGAAAATCTTGCAGTCAAGGGCCCTCAGTCCAGTCCTCATCAGGGTTGTTCCCACATCACAGAGAACATCAATATATCTGGCACTGAGTGGCAAATAAAGTAGAAAGGTCTAAATCCTATTAACCCACCTGAAAAACATCTACAGATAGAGACAGTTCGGTATGTTCTTCCCATCTGAAGGCAAAATCTGATTTAGGAGCAGTAATTATTCTGGTTTGTGTGGCAGCTATTTTCAGATGCTGCTTCTCTTCTGACTTGTCATGATTAAGGTGGTGTTCAGCATTCCTACCTCAGACACATATAGATAAAGGAAAATAACAACCAGGGACCTCTGTGCAGAGGCTTCCATTGGCCAGACTGAAGGTGCTTCACAGCAGGGAGAGGCAGGAAGAGGAATATTCTCTGTCATTTTCAGTGCTACACCTGTGACAAGTACGTCATGGTCTGTGCATTGTGAAGATTTTAGAAATAATCAGAAATTTTGTTTGTTTAAAAATGAAAATAAACCCCCAGAAAATAGTGGCTATCTAATGTGGAAATGTAACTGTGACAAATGCCTCGGTTTACTGGGGAACCAGTTAGTATTCCTGACACATCAGTACCTCTCACTGCATTTTACAAGTGAAAAACTTCAGTGGTGTTATGTGTAAATAATACAAAATAACTTGCGTACACAAGCAAACATAATTTTATTCCTTCCTCCCACTTACCAATGCTTGTCATGCTCAGCTTCATTCACTTTAATTAAAAGACCATGAACTCATTAAAGGGAGATGATAGAGAAATGGAGGAGCCCATGATGGAATTCACAATGGGTGTAAGCAAAGCTAATAGTCTCTTCCTTGTTGAAAAAGCAAGCTACTAATATGATCAGCAAAGATTACGCTTTGTTTGCTGTCCCCAGGATTTTAGGTCACGAAGCATATTGCTCCCTGAATGCTAAAGCTGACCCTTGGGCTAAAACAGTGAAAAATGGATGGAAGAAATTGGTTTGTTGTTTCCTCCCTTCTCTTGGATGTAAAGTAATGAATGCTGAACAGACAGCAAAACAAACAATACATTCTTGGAATGGAGTGACAAGAATCCTCCTTAAAATAGAACAGGGATGAATCTGGAAAAACCAACTCTATTTCTAAAGGCACTGAACAAAGAAAACTAATCAAAAAGTCACACTTTTCCAGTTGCTGCCAGCCACAGTATCCAAGCGACAGCAATATCCCATGTCACTACTCTCTCCATCTGGTCTGTACAAAGAGATACTGCTATTCAGTCTTCCTGTTTTGCACCTTCCTCATAAGCTGACTTTGCAGGATTGGTAGAAAAGGGTCCATCTCATTTCAGATAGATTGTGAGGTAATATTTTTGGTACAGCACAAATCCAAAACATACCCCCATACTGGCCACTGTGAAGAAAAGTAACTCTACCCCAGCCAAAACCAGCACATTTGTGCATCTAAAAATATCATAGAAGGGGGTCACATACTAGAATTCAGAGACATAATTATGGTTTATCTTATAATTCCTTGTTGTTTTAGTTTATTCCTATTTTATCAATTGTAGCAAAAACAGTACTTACAGTTTAATATCTTAAAATGTACTTTGCTACTCTACCCATTTTTTGTTTACAGACCAGAGCTCACAGGAGAAATTCTGTTATCTCAAGGCCTCTCCATGGTAGGCTTCTTCCCAGAGCTCATTATGATATTCCCTTTTACTGTTTCTTCACTGAAAGCCTGGTCAGACATTGTAACAGTTTGCCTGGGGAAGTGGTGGAGTCACCATCCACGGAGGTACTCAAAAGACATGTAGGTGAGGCACTTAGGGACGTGGTTTAATGATGGACTTGGTGGTGCCAGGTTAACAGCTGGACTCGATGATTTAATGCTGTCAGGAGTATGTATCCACCAGTAGTGAAGAAGTCCTGTGAAAAACCCCGTCTAGATAAACATCCTCAAATAAAGGTTAGCTGTCTAGTTGCCACAGGAATAACACAGAACTGCCATCATAATTAATGGCAGTCATTGTTAAAGCAGGTAACATTTGAGGTATACAGAGAAAGTTAGTTTGCTGAGCAAGGAATCAGCTCCAGATCTGGTGATCTAGTGTCATCTTGTCATACTCACATGTCAAAGTTCTTGTACTCCAAAGGGAGCTGCTCTTTGATGACCCTACGACTGTCCCAGGTTCTTCTGTTTCCTGGGGGAAGGAGAGGCTTTATTGTAGAATTACACAGCTTGGACCTAAACTGAAACTTACAGTGAAGAAGAAACAAAACCTAACAGATAGAGGGCAGGCCTGTAGGATGCAGTCCTCCCACAGGCTCTTGTATTATTTTCCATCGTATTTTTGACTATCTGTGGTCAGCTTAGTCTGCCTCTTAGTCTACATCCGTATCCAAAGTGAACATCTCACAGAACATCTCACAGAAGTATCAATGTTTTTGGCTGAGCTCCAAGCCATGGCACCTGTCCAAACTGATCCATCATTTATGGACCAATATGTACTACCTATCAAGTCAAATAAACTATGATCTAATAAAACCAGATACAATGACCATATAATAAAAGAAATCACCTATCAAATCAGACACTGAATGAGTATAAAGATATCTTCAAGAGGGACAGAAATTATTTTGCTGTGGCAGGTGTCCTACCTCAAGGTTTGTCTTTTGTCCTAATCTTAACGAAAGCTTCACCTGCTTTGTTGAAAATTTCACAAGGTTAGGCTTGAGTTGGTGGAAAAAAATCCTTTTCGTAATCCTTTGTGCAATGAAAAATGCTTTTCACTCCATTTGAAAAAGTCTTCTATAAAGCAAGATGGTGAGGTTTATTTTACATTGTTTTGCCATGAGTAGTTGTAGATCCCTTCACCTTCTCTTCTCCAGGCTGAGTAATCCCAGGTATCTCAGCATATTCTCATAAACCCCCATGCTCCAGTCCCTCAGGTATCTTATAAACCCTCTGCAGATCTTGTTCTGCTCCATTATGTCCGCATCCTTCTCGTACTGGGGATCCCCAAATTGGGTGAAGTACTTGAGAGGTTGTCTCACAAGTGGAGAATAGAGGGGGCAGATAATTTTCTCCAATCTTTTCATACACTATTCAAATACAGCTCATGACATGGTTTGGCACTGCCCTAGGTCTTCTGCACGCAGAGGACTCCTTTTAGCCTTACCTTTCAAAGAAGGTCTCCATTTTCTTTTCTACTCTTCACTTACACACTGTTTCTCCTTGAAGATTTAAGGAATAAATCCCATCACTGGAAAGCCAGTTTGCTTAGTTCTTTTTGAATTCAGTCCTGAGGAGTTCCTCTTACTGAATTTAACATAAACTGTTAATAAACTCACAATTTTCATAAAGAAAACAATAAGGGACAAATCTCCTATAGGAAGAGCTGAGACAGAGGAGAGCATCTGTAACAGACTTCGCTGATAAACCACAGTAGAGCTACATTAAATTTCTTCATGCTGAGTGCTTTTGATGTTTTATTTTTGTTTGATGATACTAATTTATGAACCACAAAAACTCTGGCTTGCTCTCCAGTAAATCAAGTCCAGCCCTGCTTCTCATCTCAGGAACAGAAGCGGAGAGGTTTCATGTAATTTCAAACACAAATAATTTATTCAAGAGAAAAAGTGTATATATGGAGCTTTTTATTTTAACTTGTCAAATAACGCATTCAGAGGAAACATCTAATACCATCTGAAAGCTGATTACAGAAGGACATCAAAACTCTCACTTTCTTGGGTCTCTGCTGCACAGACATGAACATGGCATTAAGCAACAGCCTAAAGCAACAGCCTTTGTCATAGTGTTATGTAAGTACATACCTAAAGATAAGGACAAAGTAATTCAAATTTCCCTTTCAGGCAGAGATGGACCAGGGTGGGACATACTTTCAGACCTAGATTTTATCCACGTTGAAGTTTCAAGGTGCTTTGGATTGGAAATTGCAGGTGAGCTTGTCACATTTTCACAAAGCATTTTGCAAGGCTTACTTAGAACTCAGTTATTTAGGTATGCTCCTTTATATCAAGGCTTTGACACTCAGAGCCTGTTCATTCACACTACCCACATAATTTGCTTTAAACATGGAAAACATTTTTGCAGAGATCAAAGTGTGTTTGCAGATTATGTCTGAAAAAGAAAAGGTATAGATCAATTCTGCTATTTGCTGTAACATTTGCACACCTCTCCTAGAGTCTGGCAGGTATTTATTGTGACATTTTAGGGGCTGTGATGCTGAACGTTCAAATATTTAAATTTAACTGTTTACTGACATAGAAACTGGAAAATATGTCTTTACGCCCTTAGTTGGTGCTATATCTACTGAATACTGAGTTTAGTCCTTCCTCACTTGCTCTCTTGAGGGCAGTGAAGGGAGTGTATAAGAAACAAAAGGAATAGTCTGGTCCCTGATAAACCACTCATGATGATCAGGAAACTCCCCAAGGAGAGGCATAATATGTGCTTACTCTGACAGCAGAGGAAGATGGGTACTTCAGGTGGCTTTCAGGGAAAAGAAGGCATTGCTGCTGTTTCATATAGTATTTTATATGGAAGGTATGAGCTGAAACAAGCATTTGAGCCCTGTGACTGAGATAGATGGCCACAGAAATGTCTAGCTTGTGAGTCTGCGCAGCAACCAGACAGACATGCACACATTGTCAAAACGAAGGTGGCTCTTCATCTATCCAGAAGGAAATATTTAGGGAATCTGCCTACAACAAAGACACTGAAGCATTTGCAGAAACTGAGCAGGGTCTTAAAGGTGTAAAATACTGGGCATAGGATAGTATCAGCTAGTTTTATGTCCAGGTCTGTCTCTTTCCATCTTTTTTAGAGTCTCCTAAATACTAAACTAGATTATTTTGGATAGTTATGCTCTACTCTTCCTCCTCAACATGTGAAAGAGGATAGATTTAGGCTAGATATAAAGAAGAAGTTCTCTACTGTGAGGCTGGTGAAGTACTGGCACAGGTTGCCCAGAGAAGCTGTGGATGCCCTATCCCTGGAAGTGTTCAAGGCCAGGTTGGATGGGGCTTTGAGCAATCTCATCTAGTGAAAGGTATCCCTGCCCATAGCAGAGGATTTGAAACTAGATGAACATTAAGGTGACTTCCAACCCAAACCATTCCATGATTCCATGTAAAGAATCATATAGAGAGATGGAGAGAACACAATAGGGTGCCTGATCATGGTCAAGTGGTAGGAATATCGTCTTGTAGGTCGTGGGTTCTGTTGTCACACTAAGGACTGCTGCTATATTTTATGGGACAGCCCCTCAGATCTGCTGAGTTGGTCATGTCTGAAGTCCTCAGAGTAAGACACCAGTGCCTCAGAGCACGGGATTTCAGGCATTCCTTAAAAGGCTGGACCAAGTATTACTGAAGATGAACATACACACCTATTTCAGGGGGAAATTGGGTTATTATTGTTTTTAAAGCATTTTGGAGGAACAGATTATCATAAATAATTTTTTTTAAAGTGACTGGAATATTGGAATTTGGAGAGGTAGGAGGGGGAAGTTATTCATTCAATGAATATTATATCCACTTCATATTCTCACGCACTTAAAAATGACAGTTTTGAAATACATACCCCAAATCAGCTACATTGGCAAATGCAAATTAAATGAAATTCAGGGTTTTCAAAATGTAATAACATTAATATATATGCATATATAGTATATTATATAGAATATGATATACATGTTATACAAAATATAACATCTATTATATGAAATATCAAATTTCGATTCTACATACTTATATTTTACATTAATTTATGTGCTTCTTGGGAAGGTGATAAATTATCTTGTTTATCCGCCTTCCAAGAATTCAGGTCTTCTTTTGGGTGTCTCAGGCAGACATCTTTAAATCCTTGATTTCTTCTAGAAAATAGGACATGATAAACAAGTGGACTTGTTTAATGTGCCAGTGCAATTTTTGAAGTAGGAATTCCATTCAGGAAGACCCAAAGATGAGAGCCTTTTAACGAAAAGTGTCCTGGAGATACAGACTTGAAATACTGTCAGATTTAACAATCCAGCTTTCATCACTTGTCAAATAATGTTGTAGGGAAGTCCATTTAGAAATGTCATGTGGTAGAGCAGCTGTGTAGGTGTACACTGGATGTCAGACCCTGTTCCATTTACTGTCTTTTCTCAAAGTGCTCATTAGGAGACTACAGTCACAATCTTCTAGCACTGTAATTCTGGGTATTAAGAGGTATTTATCTATCCAAATTAAATATTTTTAGTCTGTGTCAGATGAGAATTGTACATTTTACAAACTGCAGTTAGCGTTTACTGCAACTTAGTTACTGAATCCTAAGTGGTATCTCTACATCCTGAAAAAAAAAAAAGCAGTGCACATAATAAAAGTATCATGAGTGAATATATATTTTTGTCATACCTAGAACGTCTAAATAATCATCGTGTAGTCAGAACATGGTCTGATTCCATTTCTTGTTTTTCCATGAGACTTACAGAGAAAGTGTTGTTTTCTGCACTATCAAAAGCTCAGTCTCGCGACAGTGTGCACCATTCTTGTCCTCATTAGTGGTGTTTGTTCTGGATGTTTCCAGTGAAGGATTTGAATAACAGCCTGGCACCATGCGAACTCAACTGCTCTACTTTCTCTAGTGGTTTTAATTCAGTTGGAGAGGCTGCTCAGTACACCATAGCAGGTTGTTGGTAGTGGGATTTTAGGCAGCTGTCTCTGTCTGCCCTTCCCATATAGTTACAAATGCTCACATCTTTGTTAGACAGCCTTTTCAATACCACTTCTAAAAGTTAATGCTGGATACTGCCAATATGCTAAAAGCACTTCTGTGGTTTTGATGCTGGTTTTCTTGTATTTCTGCACACACCAAGCTTAACAAGCTGCATTTGGGACTGGGAATAGCAGAAGTGCCTAATGAGTAGGAATATCTCACTTGTTATAGGCCAAATTCTGCTATATTCTGCTTCCTCTAAAACTAAAAAAGAAGTGGCAGAAGCCTTTACTATGTTCTGTTCCTAACACCACGTGTTTGCCAATCATGATTAAAATGGAGGGAGGAAAGATTTTGTCAGTCTGCCCAAAACCAGAGAGAGTTTTTCAGAATTTCTCTCCCTCCCTCCCTCCCTCCCTCCCTCTCTCTCTCCCTCCCTCCCTCTCTCTCTCCCTCCCTCTCTCCCTTTCTCCTTCCTCCCTCCCTTTCTCCTTCCTCCCTCCTGCTCTCCCTGCCTGCTTGCCTTTCCTTCTTCCTATCCCAGGAGTGCAGTTTCATTCCCTAATACTAAAACAAACACAAATATAAAGTGCACTGCCTTCTCTTCATGGCTTGAGGGGGGTCATTAGTTTATTACAGATGTTCCAAATTAACCTTCTACCCCAATACAGCCAGCTGTGGTTTTACACTGTGCAACTTCAGCATGATATTATTTGCTTTCTAAAACACAGGACATTTTCTAAACTAAATTATCATCTTGGTTGTATCATCACGTATTGGGAAACCTTTATGAGTGTTTATGAAAGGGGCAGGAAATGAGAGGTAAAATTGTCTGTGTTTTAGAAAAGTTTATAGTTTATCTAAATTTCCTGGCCTTGAGGAGTTTAGTGTCTCTAATTTCGCATTGCAATAAAGTTAATTGCCTTGGATATTCTTTTTAATGTGAAAGTAATTCTCAGACAAATATAGCTGTTAACAGACCTTGTATTACAGGGTTTATGGGTATAACCACAGTGCCTGAAAATCTTAGGAATGGGCTGGGACTCTATTGCACCAGCCAGTGTTCACATGGGCTATGTGTGATCTGCCAGGCTGGTATTTCCCACACCACATTCAGCACTCCTGGTTCTCTGCTTGTGCAGATTGGGAGCCCTCCCAACCCACTTTTTTTCCAGTGGACCCATTGATGAAAGGACAGGGAAAGAGTTAATGGCTAGTGCTCTCTGGTTTGTGCCATCTTGGAGGTTTATGTGGGATTCCACAAAGGCACACCAGAACACGGGCAGCAGTATCGTGCTCCCTCCTCTACCATTACAGCACTGCACGGAGAGCAAAATGCCTTCCCCACTTTGCAAAGCTGACAGGCTGAGTATCTTGGGAACAGACTTTAATATTTACTTGCTATTACTCCATCCACAGATTACTCTTCTCTGGGGAACTGTCATCAAGCCTTTAATGCAATATTCAAGCTCATTAACAGCCTGTGTAGACAGTGCAAAAGAAAGAGGTCAGAACCGAGTATTTGAGTGTATGATGTCTGCACCTGAGGAAAAATGCAATAACCAGAAAATATCCACTCTCAGAAACAGTCTGCTTGTTAACAGGAGCCACGCTGATGGCACAAACAAAACAAAAATGAATATATGTTACATTTTAAAGGGCAAACCCCAAAGCGGACTTTTTTTATCCACAAAGTAAAAGAAAGCCAAACACTTTATCAAATACATGCAGTAAAAACTAAACTAGAACAGTAATGGACATGGACAGCACTATAAAACTTCCAGGAAGACCAACAGATAATAGCTTACAGATAAGAGACAAAAGGGCAAAAGCCTATTTTAAGGAAAGAAGGGGCAAAAAAGCTCCAGAGAAATTATAACAAAATACTAAATAAGCAAATATAATAAATCGGTCAACTAAAGTCACAGGTCATGGTTTTGCCCCTGCATCATAAATTTGCCTTATGTGACACCAATTAACTAATTCTTACAACCTGACAAGATCACAGAATTAGAAGAGATCTCAAAGGACCGTCTTCTCTACCCTACTATGTCATGCAATCACTTTGACAAGGAGTTTTTTCAGCCAGTTTTAAACTCCTCCTATAATCAAAATTTCATATCCTTCCCATGAATTCCTTCTGTTTCACTGGCCCCACCACAAAGATGGCTAAATCTTATCTTCCCTACGGCAATTTAACCACATATTCCTCATCCTGTTCAAAACCCTCATGGAGAACAGACTATTGTTCCGTAGAGCGTTTACATGGCAAAATTTTGACAGCAGGAGGTCTGGCCTCTGTGAGGAGACACCAGGAGCTATCCCCACATCAGATGCAGCCATTTCCCGCAGCCTCCAAAGGACCTGCCAAAGCGCAGCTAAAACTGAGCCCATCAGCAATGCTGGTGGGTGCCTCTGTGATAACTTACTTAAGAAAGGCTGAAAAATGCTGTGCAGCAGCTGTGAGAAGGTGTAGTGAGAAAATATGAGAGAAGCAGCCCCACAGCCCCGCAGGTCAGTGAAGAAGGCAGGGAGGAGGTGCTCCCTGCAGGGCAGAGATTCCCCTGCAGCACGTGGTAAAGACCACGGTGAAGCAAACTCTCTCCTTGTAGCCTGTGGAGGACCACAGTGGTGCAGAGACCCACACTGAAACCTACAGAAATCCTAAACAGCAGCAGGCTCCTGGCAGAAGCTGTAGCCCATGGAGAGGAGTTAATGCAGGAGCAGGTTCACTGGCATGACCTGTGGCCCTGAGGGACCCACGCTGGAGCCATCTGTTCCTGAAGAAGTACACCCCATAGCAGGGCCAACCCATGCCAGAGCTGTTCTTGAAGGGCTGTACCTCTGGGAGGGACCCCCAAAGGAGCAGGGAAACCAAATGAGGAGAAAGGAGCAGCAGAGATGAAAGATTGTGAACAGACCACATTCCCAATTCCCATCCCCCCATGCATCTCAGGAGAGAGGCAGAAGAGCTGGTAACTGAAGTTGAGCCTGGTAAGAACAAGTGGGAGGGAGCAAAGGAAGTTGATTTTAATTTTGTCTTTTCTTCTCACTTTCTTAATCTATTTTTAATTGGCAATGGATTAAATTAATCCTCAATCAAGGCTGTTTTGCCCATGACAGTAATTGCCAAGCAATCTCTGTCTTTATGTTAACTCACAAGCTTTTTCATCTGATTTTCCCACCTATCCTATTGAAAAGGGAGAGAGAATGGCTTGGTGGTCATCTGGCAGACAGTCAAGGTCAACCTCCCACACCTCCTTGCAGCTATCTATTAAGCACTTAGAGAATGTTACTACATAATTTTATAGACCAGATATACAGTATCTATCCTCTTTAATCTTAAATGAAGTTAATTTTAACTAAAGGTAGCTTTAGAAATATAGAAAACCATGAGCAATAAGAATTATAGATCACCTAAGCCTTCCCTTAGCATTAGTTAGCTTAATTAAAGCTTATCAGAAAGAGAAGAGCAGGATGAAAGTTCAGAAACAAGAGATGAACTTGAATTTTCCAGACACAGTTCATAAAAGGAGCTTAATTACAAATGACAACATTATTAGACCCACTTATCATACATAGAACAGTTATATGTTAATGGTATGGTAAGCAGGAAGAGCTTCCTTCTGAAACAGCATTCCTTGGGAGCTGAATTAGTACTCAGTTAGCTGGACACAGAAATTATTTGGGCTTCTCAGAAGCTTTAGTTTTTGAATGTCAGTGAAGATAGCCGAGTTTTCAATTCTAATGTACTAACCATCTGTTCTTCCTTTTTTCAATTTGGAGATTTAAGATAAGGGGTTTTTTACACTTCAAAGCCTTAAAAACCCAGTTTTGTGGGTAAGTCTTCTTGAATTCTGCTGCTTCCCACTTCATAGCAGGGAATCAGTGCTCTTTTTCACTGTCAGTTCTTTAAACTAAATAGATCCCATTGGTTTCTTCCTTGGATGACAACACTGAAAAGTGAATAAGGTATTTGAGCTCAATCTTTAGCGATGAAGGGTACACTGGAAGAAAGTATTTCACATATCTTCCAAGTTTTACTCTTGATAATACATCCTAGGATGACAATTCCAATTTTTGTGATGATATGACATGGTTGACCAAAGACCAGTGTATGACCTTACTTGACCAGAGCTTTTTCTTCAAAACTGTTGAAGAAAGTTGCTCTCCATCCTATATCATTAGGGATGATTAATCCCACTTATGTATCATGTCTTTGGATACTTTTAATTTAATTCCAGCTTCCTTTTAATTTCATCCTATTTTTAAGTCCACTTTGAACTTTTCCAGTAACATTTTTGAACTCTATTTTTATCATCAGAAGATGGTTTAGTGACATCTCCAATTTTTATTTAAGAGTTAAATAGTAGAAACTATAAACCATCATCATTAGTACATTACAAGATAAATCATGAAGTCACTGAAAAGAATCAAGATTTTATGTCATGTCACTTAGAGTAACACACAAATGACACCAAAAGATAGAAGTTTAGTCTTGATTCTATTCACTGTTCATGTCATTGTATGTGTTTCTTTTTTTTTTAATTATTGTATTACTATTTATATTATTCCATTCCCCAGTAAATTAAATTCCCTGTTATCAGATAGATTTGATTCAGTAGGCATGAATTAAATTAAGCAGAGAATTCACAAAATCACACAGAATCACAGAATATTCTGAATTAGAAGGGACAGACAAGGATCATCAAGTTCATCTCTTAAGGGAATGGGGTCCTTTTGGGGCTCTATCTGCCCTTTTCATTACATGACAAATAGAGTTACTTCTAAAAATGGTTATTACAAGTTTCGTCCATAACGCGTATTCCTGTCACTAAGTTATTCAGCAATATGCAAAAAATCAGTCATTGTTCAGACCTCTGAAAGTAAAGGTCTATTGTTTAACACAGAAGTTCTGGATGGATTTGGAGTGTCTCAGATTCTGTGTCCAGTCCAACAGGGCTTGTGCTTGCCAATGTGGACTCCTCCATGCTGCTGGAACCATCTGCCAGCAGAGTGAAAGCTCATGAGAACATTTTTCTACATGGTACAGGGGAACGTTGTATGCCTGTCAGATCCAGAGCTGTTGACAGGTAGGAGCAGACTCAGATTTGGATTTAAACTTTAAAACCAGAAATTTATATAATTTGATGCAGAGAGACCAATCTCATAATTCTTCTTTGAAGTAATTTGAAATAATTTTGGAGTTAATTCCTGTGCATAGAGAGATTTTCAGGACTGGTGTTATCTGTGCATTAAAAAGATTACACCATAGGGCCATAATCCCAAAAAGCCTTGTATCTTTGCTTTACTGTTATGGCCTCAGTGGAATTAACAAGGATATTTACATAATTAAAGTCGAGTGCATAAAAACAACCTCTTGGTATCAGAACCAAAAGTTGAATATACAAACAGGGGCAAGAAGAGACAATCATGTTTTTAAGTGTATTGCACCTGAAATAATTAGCATATTTTTTTTCAGGAATGAGCTAGCAATACAGCCGAGCATAATTGTATTAAGTCATGTGCTTACATTTTTGTTCAAAGAGGACTTTATGAACGCTAAAGAAATCCAGGGAAGGGAAAGCCTGCAGACCTGATCTTGGGCTGCTGCTGCCCTCTTGTGACCACTGTGACATGTTTTCTGCAGTTCTTTGCTGTGTGAATACACCACATTTATTCTTTTCCACACTCTCAACCCTTCCCAAAACGGTCTGCCCGTGTGCCAGCAGGTGGCTGTGGCTACACATGCTGAGACCCCCCTCATGCCTGGGCTCCTGGCCCAGAGGAAAGCAGAAGCCTTTGGCCCTATAAATTTACTTAGAAGAGGAAGGGAAGGCGGGGCGGGTGGTACACAACCAAAAACCCTGAACTCACCACATAAAACAGGTTTCTGATAACTTTGGTTTCCTTCAGATGCAAAATGGAGGTTTTGCATTATAATATAATAATAATGAAAATAATAATGGAGGAATTGTAATGCAATGTAATATAACAGAATATAATAATTGCCTCTGCAGATACCTTGTGAGCGTGGTGCTGTGCAGAGTCTCCTAGCTAATGTTGCTTATGTTAAAGCAACCCAGTAAGATTTAACAGGCATGCCCTTAAATATCACAAAGCTAAGAGCCCAGATAAGCCACTCAGCTGCAATTCATTCCAGAGAGCTTCCGTTACCATTTTTGAATATGTGTCTGCTCAACAAACATCAGGTCATTGCTGCTTGCACCACCTTTCTCCCCAGCACTTGTAGGGAAAGGCTCTTTAACTCCTCAGGCTTTGGGCCAAAGCCCTCAGGCACATACGGAGTTGCTGAAGCGAGACAGATTGCGGGGCCACACCATAACAGCCTCAGAACATCACATATATACACACATATCACGTATGCCCCCCCTTTTTGTCCCTTACACAGCTGCTTTCACATATATTTGTATAATCCATTAGAACACAGACTATTTATAAAATATTGATGACTCCCTCTACACAGAAAGTGGGAAAGTAAAAAGTGGAATTTTTTCATCAGGTAGAACTTCATGATTGTTGGAAAAAATAATTTCTCTTGGCCTAATTTACAAAAGTGTAAATTTTTGAAAGCAAGACAGGCTTTTTAAATTGCAAGTTGGTAGTGTCAGGGTCCTTATGTAAGTTCCTCCCCTCCAAATTTTAAATACATTGTTCAAAACTCAGTAATGATAATACTACACAATAATTGTTTTATTATCATATGAACTTCTCCAGAGGCACTGTAAACTAGGAACTCCTTAGTGATCTGACAAGTCACATTACTGAAATCCCTTCTGCATGATAAAACCATGGAGAATGAGAGTAGAGATAGGGAAGGGGAAAGCTCAGCCATCTCAACACCACAACCTTCAGCAGCATTGAAAACATTCATGGGGGTCATTAAAGAAGCTGTGATGGGCACAAAGAGATATTGTGATGTGGATTAGATGTGCTCACCACATGTGGCAAACAGCCATCCTTTTGTGATTTCTGCAGGTACTTGAACACCAACCATGTTCCATTTTTCCTCCTAATGTCTGAAATTATTACAGATATTAATGTGAAGGATCTTGCTTTGAGGCTGAAATACCAGCATTTTTATCCTGGCTGTTCATACAGGAATTGTGTACTAATCATGTTATTCATATAGCATAGTTCACCACAGCTAGGCAAGCGAATGGTGAATATATATATGCTATATATGAAAATATAGCATAGCCATGTTTTGTCTGTGCCTCAAAACTAGTACAACTACTGGCTTATAGTGAGTTTTCTTAATTATTAAAATTTTAAGTTCATCTCCATTGCAAATTGTATTCCCAAGGTGGGTTATTGTGCCTCCTTGCAAACAAAGAGGGGGTAGCCAAGGGGCTGATGGCTGCTCCCTGTCATTCTGCCCCCTTCCCTCCAGCCCTGGATCACAGGCTCCCTCATCCCCCTCAGATGCACCTGGAAGGCACTCTGTTATCAGCTGAGTGCTCTGCAGGATTCCTTTAGCACCAGCAGATGTCCCTGCCATGTAAGAAATGACCATCCAGATAATCACCCTAGAGGAGAAAACCCTTTTTTTTCAGATAACTGGAGTAGTGTTCCCAGAATGGGAAGAAATACAAGGAGCATCCTTCCTTCCTGCCTCCCTTCCACCCTCCCCGGGCACAGCCTGTGACAGAAGCGAGATAGTTTGTGTGCATGAGAGTACAGGCTGTCACAGCTTTCCAGCATTTCTGTAATACACTTACTACCACTGCTCTTGGCACGTGTGATCCAACAGAAATGGATATGGGAAAATATTCTAACGGACCCTTAGAATGTGATGGTGACCATGAGATACTTTGCAAAGAAAAGTAACCTTGTGCTCATCTGCCTGCCTTCTGTGGTGGCTCTGGGAGTGTGTGTTGCTACTCCACTGAGAATTTCCATGCCACCCTCCTCCATATCACAGCATCTTCCCCTGATCCTCGATCCTCGGAATAAGCCTTCAAGCCCAGACGCACAGGGTCAGCACAGAGGTCCTTCCAGCCCTGTGGCCTCTTCCTGAGTCTCCAGTAGCAAATGTCTGAGGAAGGAATATAATAATACAAAAATACAAAATAATCTTTTCTCCTTTCTATCCTCCCAGACTCCAATTCTCAGTAAAGCCTTTCCCATGCCTTTTCTGTGACGTTTTATGTTTTTCCATTACAAAATAAATATTTGAAAATACTATCTTTAACTGACCTGTACAGTGCCACGCCATAGGCATAGATGGATTTAGTGAAATAACATATATTCAGTACTGATGTGATTTATTAAGTTTCCTGTTACCAGCTCTTTTCCCTGTGAATTATGGCTGGACAGAGATGTACATCCAGGTCATGGGAAAGCCTCCAGAAGATGATGAAAATAAAGTAGAGGGAACAGCCAAGAGTTTCCTACCTGGGTCAGCTGCTGCATCAAACAGTGATTGTCTACCAGAGCTGGATTTTTCCTCGCAGACCAGACCCACCTGTTCCTCCCTTCTCTCTGCTGGAGCTCTTGGTGCTCACACATAAAATAGCCACGTTCCAAGTTGATAGGGCAGAAACTTCAGCCTTTTCTAGCATGAAGAAAAGACTGCTGAAGCACTAAGATGTCTCTTAAATATGAGGTCTTTTGCAGGTTCCTTCAAATGTTTACTTCTCTATTCCTGACTTCCGTATTAATTTATTTCTATATGCCTATCTCCAACTCTTTCTTTCAAAACTTTCTTTGATTTTCAAATCAAATTGATAAAACTCGTTGCTAATGCACATCCTACAAATCAACATTTTAAAATTTGGACATAATTTAGGACATCGTGTTCCAAATATAAATCTTACTACTATGAAATTATGATTTATTATAAGAGCTTTCTGCAGTGTATATACCAAAATATTTACAATCAAAAATACCCTGATGCAATAGACCCAGGGTTTTTAGATGTGAAAGATGCATTAGAACACTGAATTTGACAGTTAAAAAATAGATTTACTCGTGAGGGCTTATAATGGAAGTAATTTTTTAATTTAGCAGCACACAAGTGAAGCAGAGACATTTAGAAATAAGTCATAATAAAAAGTTGTATTCTCTGAAATGATCATAGTGAAGGACAGCTGTAGTTCTGTGGAGACTCTGACCAACAGGAAGCATTATTTGATGCTGCACACTGTTTCTCTTCTTCCCCAAACAAGTTAATAGGCAAATAGAAACGCACAGCCTATGGATACATTTACTGTTAACATGCCCGTCTGAATGACTCCCAGCTGCCCCTCCCAGCTGTCCTTAAGCAGACAACAATTCCTTGACTGAATTAGATGTCTCATGGTAAGCACATCATTGCTTCCCTGGGTTAATCCGGAGCTGCTCTATTTGCAACACTTTGCATTGCTCCAAGAGAGGAATGAGACAAGCAGGTTTAAATTCGCTTGGAACTCACGTCCCAGTGGGTAAGGGCTCTAAAACAAGGTAGAGAAGAAAGAAAGAACATGGGATGCTTTCATTAATTTCTACTTTTTCAGGATCTAACACATTTCTTCTGTTGTTTAGGCTTTTAGAAGTGCTTCCAAACCACAGTATTCCTTTGGGTGCTGTAATGGCATTTATGGAGGCCAGAAGGAAACTCAAATGTATAAAACTTTCAGCAAGGGTGTTTTAAAACACAGAGTGATTTTGTGCCACATGAAAAGAGTATCATAGGACAGATCAAGATATTTTCCTAAAGAGGACTAAGCTCGTAAACCAGAAAATGTCATCTTTATTTCTTGACGTTGATATATTGCACAAACATTGCCAGAACCAAAGTAGCTGCAAACTGGAAATGCCAATAAATCCAAGATACAGTTGCAGTTTAGTATTACTTTTTATATGTAGCAAAGCCCCAGACAGAGAAAGGCTCACCAATGAGACACTTTGGAAACAACATCCCTTAAATGTTTTAAGCATGTCCTTAATGCTCACTCCATAAAGAAATCAGACAGGCACCAAAATTAAAAAGCAGCACAAGAATAAAATCAGAAATCAAGGATTTTTTTAGCTGAAGCCATTCTAGAGAAAATTTTCACTGCAAAATTCCCATCAGACACACAGATAGCAAAATGCACACAACTGTGTGCTAATCATAGCAGCACCATGAAGGAATGTCATACAGCAGAAAAAGCCCTCTGAACAGAGATGTTGGAGTCCTGCTGAGCAAGTAACATAACAGCCCTTTCTGAAGTCTTTCAATTTTAGTTAAATTTTGAGTCGCAGTGATTTGGACATACAGGAACAAAGCTTTCTCTTAATCACAGTCAGGGACCTAAGTGAAACTTAAAGATCTGTCAAAGACAAACATAAAAAAAACTAGGAGCTGGGTTTCCAGTAGATGTTTATTATTATATCATATGGATAAATTTTGCAAGGGCAGCCTGCCAAATGAAGGTCCCCACTGCAGTAAGAGCTCAGCAACTACAGAAGTCGAGAGAATCCATGTTCAGGGGAGGCTTTATTAATGGCACAGCTGCAGGAAACATTTCTGGCATCTTATTAAGTACTCCTAGTCTCGTCATGAAATAGGAAACTGTAATGTTCATGCAACTACTTGTTTTGTGTTGCTGTGGCTAAGGGAAAAGAAAATGCGTGTCTGGTGGATGCATATCACAGCTGAGATAAAAATTCTGATTAAATATTTAGACTTAGGGAAAACAAAGGTGATTTGGGACATAAACTGAGCTGTGTTCTTGATTAACAAGGAAATGTTAATGCTTCCTTCAACGAGTAGATGGCAGCAGTACCATTTTCTGCTTAAACACTCTCCTGTAAACTATGCTTTTGTAATAGGTGGACAGAGAAGAATGAAAGTCCCTGTTCTGGAACAGGCAGCTGGAGGCAAACAAAAGAAGGAACACAAATAAGTGTAGTTCCTCTAGCAAATTCAGCTCAAGGAACTCATAATATTGCTATTTGGTATATAAACAAACATCTGTGAAACAAAACCATTTTTTCTTTCAAATAGGACTTAATTATTTTCTGCGCATGAAAAGAATGAATTCTGCCTCAGGTCTGTCAAAAATATTCTGGCCATTATGAATCTATATGGAGCCAAGAAAATCACATACAGTGCTTGCATAATAGAGGCAATAATCAGGCTGTGTGCTCTTCTGTTTCCATTACAGTGCATAGCTTTGCCTAGACCAGAGGTAAGAACATGGCTGGCATGCACGAGTCTGTGCATAGCACAGCAACAGTTCTGTGGGTTTCTCTGGCAGAATGATAATTCTTTACTTGATATTCAACCAGATTTGAGAATTTGTCCTGCCATTCTGTCTCCAAAGGTTGTCCCTGCTCTCTACATGTGAATGCTTTTTCTGCTTTAACGGCCAGGAAATGAGTAGCCTTCAGGGGTTGGAAGCCTGACTGCTGTCTCCCTCTGAATTTGGAGAACTGAAGCTGTGACTCCTGTCCCCAGCTGTCAGCCCTGCTGCACACAGTAGAGAGGAACAGATGACGGCCAAGCAGTCAGAACAGCCAAATAACAACTGGAAGGATCTGCCTGTATTAATCCGGCAAAAAGCAGCAACGTTTTTGGTTGTTTAGAAAGTTTGAGTATCATGGTTTATAACATGAGCATGGACATAGTAACGCAATGGCTCAATATTGGAGCTAACTACCTTCATAGTGCCTACTAAGTGGCTAAGGTTGGGGGCTGCATGCCAAAGAGTGGCTTTCCATTGGAAAACTGCTGTGCTGGAGTCGCCAGCACACAGCGGCTCAGTTTACCTTCTCCCACTGTGTGCAACAGTAGTGGTGTGCAGGCACAAGGAGATGTGACACAACCTCCAAAGCTCACTCCAGATCCTGGTGTCCAAGACTACGGCTTAGATTTATCTTGTATCACATTTACATGCATATGTAACCATGTCCTTCCTTTGGTTTATATCATGAGCGGGTCCCTGGAACATAGACACAACAGCTTTTGGGAAAGCAGTTTGGGAGAGAAAGACGTTTGCAAGAACAGAAGCCAAATAGACAGGAAGAGACAGTCATACACTGGGAGTCTGAGGAAAAAGCAGCTATTCAACAACCAGTTAACCCAGGCCACAGGACAGGTATATGCACTTTTCACAAGGAAGGGGATATATACTGGGTACCAGGTAAGGACAGGGCTTTTCAGGAAACCTGCAAAAGGGAACTGGGGGTAAAACAGTATTAACAATTGCTGCAAGAAGAGTGCAGTTTTGTACCAGTCGTAATGTGCTTAAAGCATAAGAATCTTGCTTGAGAGAGCATGCATTTCTTTTTAAGATGAATCAGTGTTGTTTTAGGTGATTCAGTTCTGCCTGTGGTGTTCTGTGTTTGACATGAGACATTTTCAGCAAGTTGTTTAATATGAAGTTTTGTTTTTCATTCTTCCTGTAGAAAGAAAAAGAAAACTAATTGCAAAAAGTGACACTTGTGTGTAAAACAATCTTGTGATTCTGGTAAGCATGCTGTTTTCTGTACCTGGATGAGTTGAAACAAACCAAGGGCTCCTTTGGACAGTGTAATGCTTAGGAAAAGTTTTCTGTGGTGCTTTTACTTGAGGCTTATATCTCAGACCTCATTTTACACTCCTAATTATGAAATTTGGGAACTGTTAAATTCTATCATCTGAATGTAGACAAAGAAATTTCTGTGATGCTAAAATATTGCTTATACCTTGAATATTTAGCTAAAGAAAGAAGTGATCCAAGAAGTCTCTTTGAAAAATTAGAATAAATGAAAGGCAGAAATCCAAGATAAAGCATGAAGAGCGTTAAAAAATGTTGACTTGAACAGGCCAAGGGGAAATATGAGAGAAAATCAGGAAGGAGAGATGCTGACTGTTTGGATTACCTTTCATTTTTTCATAAGGGTATTTACTGTTGCATCTTTTGATTCAGCCACTCTTATTTATACATACAGAAAGTCTTACATAGGTGGATATACTGCCAGGGGTCTACAGGTATAGACCATACAGGTCTATACGTACAGGTATAGAGTTAGCCCATGTGAGTTTATGGGTGGAGAGCAATATCAATACATCCACTGGGAATGGGAAGGACTTGCTACATGAACAGGGGCATGAGGAAATTTGAGGCACAGTGCATGCCACACTTGTTTCCTTTAATTTTTTTTATCTAGTAAAGAATGACTAAATGTAGTTAATCAGGATTGCTCTGAGGTTTGCAAACAGCATTTTCCTACATTATCCCTATTATATTTTTCTCCACTTTTTTTTTTTAAGAAAGAATTCTGCAGAGTGAAACTAAATTTACCAAAGATTTAGCATATGAACAGCCCAGACATGCCAAAGGACAGAAGCAGATGGTTTGTTCATAAATATGTAAGAGGATTCCCATCCTTTCTTAATAGGTTAATTTTTTCTCCCTATGTTTATTACAGAAATGGAGAAATACTCACCAGTGCTAAATTAAATCTATCAAAAAGGTGTTATCACAACCATTCAGCATCCACTGATGCCAAGCTACAGTTTAAGGCTGACCTTAGCTGACCTTAGTAGTGGAATCATTTAAGGATTAATGAAAGGCTTTATTGTCACACAGGAGGAGGAAAAGCTGGTCAGTATTTTGTGGAAACTCATCCATTGTTTTACCACACATCAGCCTAACCCATTTTATCAGTCTTCTGTATGCTTATCCTGGGTCACACACAGGGTAAGTAGTTGGCTCAGGACTAACAAAGGATACCATGTCTGAGCTGGCCAGAGTTCTTTCTTAGTACTAAAAGTTTCTGTTGTAGATGAGGCATAATAGTGACATCTTAGACTGAACAATGCCTTCAATTTGTTTATTGACTTCTGGACTTCATGGTGTCATGCAGTCATGGAGGATTTAGTGATTTAAGTAAGATAATGATAGTCAAAAAGGTAAGAGACTCATTGTTGTCCTTTTGCTCACAACTCTGAATTCAGATCAGAAATCACAAAGACAAAGCTCTTCCATCATTACCTCTTTCCCAGAATTTCAATTTCTGCTTAAAAAAACCTTACTGCATCATGTTTTAGTTGATCTTAATCAAAAATACAGCAGCAATACATGACATGCTTACAAACTGGAGCCATGCATTTGGTAGGGCATGAAGAGGTGAAATTCATACTGAAAGGATGCCTACTATATTAATATTAACAGAACAGCCTGAACACCACAGGCATCACCATAATCTGAAAGAAAACGGTGGAATGCATAGAAAGATGCCCAGTGAGTTTCAGATGAGGGTGGCTGAGCACAAATGGGTGGAGCAAAAGAGGTACCTGGGAGGGAGGGGCAGAGACACTGATTTCCGGAGGGAACTAGTTTGGTGTTACTTGATATCCAGAAATGCAAACTGTTGAAAAATTTGCTAGTCTTCAAGTTTGTAACAGTCCGCTTAACATCCATGTCATAAAAATAGATCCTGCAGGTCTGCCTGAAACATTACAGCTCTTTAGTACCAGCCATTTGTAAATGATCTCTTCCAATTTAGCAATTTAGGTGAGGAAGGCACTCATGTTCCTTTTAAGGTCTGCCCCTAAAGCCCATGTGTGCTCATCCTTCCTTCTTTCTTCCACACACTCTTTACACATTTGTATTTACTTCCCCCTGTATTAAACCACACTACTTAAGTACTATTTGCAGTACTCAGAGATTTGAAACACAATGATGGTAAATTATTTAGCAAACAATTAGAGGAAAGAGTGCAAACAGAACCACTAATTTCCAAAAGTATCTTTAATCGCTTGCTTCAGGCTCAGAACCCCAAGCAAATATTAAGATAATTAATTGTTGTCAACTTGTCGGTCACATCAAAAGCACCTTCAGTCAGTTATGCAAACGTGTCCCTTATACTTCAGAAGGTATGAGCACAGCTACCTGCTGTTTCTGTCAAGGTCACACTGAATTCACAACACTTTTCCCATAGTATAGAAATTTAAATCTATTTCGATGGTTCCTTTAGGATTTTCAAGCCTTTGTTCAGCAATCGTTATCAATGAATGAAACACTTGCTTTATATCTCCAATGAGTACTTCAAATATAACCTTTGAATAACCTCCAGTAATTGGTTGACAGATGACGTACATGTGAGTTTGGATGTAAAAATTTTTCTAACAAAATCCAGACAAGCACAGAGACGTACAATTCACGGTCAAAAAGGCAAGCCAAGGCACCTTTCCAGAAGACAGCTGTTTCCATGCTTTGTTTTGCAGAAAAGATTTTAGTGTATAGAATTTAGGAGTACCTTATCACTTGATAGCAACATACCATGCCTTCAGTAACTACTTGAAGCATTGAATATAACTGCAAATTGCTAATTTATAGAGTTAAATGTAACTGGGATTACTAACATCCTGTGAGATGTTATTTCCCCCACCAAGGTTACTACTTGAGACTGAGAGATCCCTTCCCGCAACAGGTCCTCACTAAGTGATGAACTAAGTGATGAACTTCGACATGCTAGCTAAGTGGTATAAAGGACGGATTGTACACACATAATCCTTTAGACATAAAATATTGACCAAGTCAGAACTAGGAATAGGATCCAGCTACACCTGGATTCATCTCTGAAAAGGGTTTTAGAAAGCAAGGTCTATTCTGAACCTCATGACTCAATAGGAGGGTCTTCCTGACAGTTTTGTCTGACCCTGTTCTCTCTGCAGTGTACCTTGCCATTGAATAATCAAAATAATCAAATAATCAAGTGTACCTTGCCATCGAATCTTGTCAAATCACTGTCATTTCCCACTGAACATTTGCTCACTACTTTATATGGTTGCTTCTGTCTTACAAGTGAAGTGCATCACTCCATCCAAGACACATGCATATCTATCCATCTATCTATCTATCTGTCTGAGAAAAAACCAGAAGCAATGTTGCTGGAGGTACGCCAACACTCTCACCAAGAGAGCACTCTCTGGGAGGAGTGCAACTCCAAAGACACATCTTCATTTTGGTACATCCTCATAAACCTCCCAGGAGACAGCGAGTAACTAAACTTGTGTCCTTTGCTGTCAGTCTTGCTAACTTAAAGTTATAAACCCACTTTAGTTCTTTTGCTGGGCATTGTTGAGCATTACATGTTTGTACTTAACCATTGCTGCTTTTAAATACAAGTGTGGTTTAATGCATTTCTGTGAGATTTCATTACTCTGACTTCTTAGTGAAGGAAAGCCACATTATAAAGATGGAGCTGCATAGTTTGTCCTCTGGCACAGGACTCGACACAAATCCTGGCATTGTTATTTGCATGTGGAGTGCTTCATGTATTAGTGCTAAACATAAAGACAGGCACAGAGTGCCTATCTACCTTTCTCAAGGAGAGCACGTCCGTGTGGCTGCTGCATTAATACTGTGACCCACAAATGGAGAGTGCAAGGATTAGGTTTCCCAAAAAATTAGGCTCACAAAAGTTATTTTAGCATTACTTTGGCTGTATTTATCACATGAAATCCTCAACCTCCACTGCTCAGGCACTGCCTAGCATTCCAATGGCCAGCTTTATGCTCTGAGAAACTCATTTCTACCTCTGACAGAAGGATTTAAAAAAATAAAAAACAAACAGAAAAAAAGAGCTTAAAGCATCTAAGTCTAAGTAGCTCAGAGCTGCTTCACGGGGCTCTGAAATGATTCTGTGTTTGCTAACTCTGGAGGAGAAGGCACCGGGAAGCACAGTATGGCCTCCCCTCATCACCAGCACATCAGGCTGGGGAAAGTCAGCAACATGTCTGAGGGTTCCTGGGCCTCACTTGCCTTGCCTTCTGGCAGTGTGTTGGCTTAAGCCTCCATTTGCTCAGCACCTGTGCCCTGCACTGCAAGGAAGCCCAGCCCTGGGAGTGCAACTTTGGAGACTCAGTTGTGGTCCATTTGCTTACCTTTGTGAGTCTCTCTAGAATGCTTTGCAATTGCATCCTCAAAGCCTGGAGGCCATCCAAAAGAAACCAGCATTGAACCTAAACTTGTTTTGGGCTCTGGAGCTGATGCTGCATTTTGGGAACTAGCTCATGCCATATGCAATGAACGTCCATTTTATGCCCTGGAGCAGATTTACTGTGGGATCCCTTTCTCAGGGTAAGAAACGGCCATGGCTTTAGGCAAGGCCACACATCTTTTCAGCATCTGTTTGCTTCTAATATCAAGAATGATAAGGGCTCTCTGGAGACAGGTTTCACCGTACATTAACTTTTGCAGTGTGTCAGCTTTATGGTGTAGTTGGAGAAGTCACTATCCGAGCTCAGGGTGTTAGGACAAAGCACACCAATAAGACAATAGAATTATCTGGACCAGCTAACGTGAGCCAGAAATCTTGGTTGACTCTTCTCTGCTAAAGTCATCCTGCATGTTTACAGGTCGCAACAACTTAAAAGGCTTTGGTGGCCACTCACACAGCCATCAAGAGATGCATTTGGCCCAGAGACAAGTCAGAGCTCCCTGTTGCTGGACAGCAGCAGAGACAGCAGCTGGGACAGATGGAAAGTCATGCTTTGAGGTTAACGCTGATCCATGAGAAATAGTTTTGCACATACCACAGCACAGTCAAGTAGTTTTGAAACTTTCTAAGAGATTAGAGAAAAGATCAAGAACAAAACTTAGTTTCCAACACATGAGAGACAGTAGGCTGGCTTAGGATGCTCAACAGAGAGATTGGCTCAATACTCCTATGTGACCATGGCATGCAATTTCAGAAATAGTGTTTTTCCACACTGAAACTGCACATCTGACCTACATGTTATACAAAGCAAAGTAGATAGCACTCTCATCACCGGCAAGGAAGGACTAACCAGGAGGCTGAAGAGAGAAAGACACTGAGCAAAGCCAGCTCAGACAGCAAATGTCATGGGAAAGGAGTTCAGCCACCTAAAAACCTGAACTGGAAGGAGCATCTCTCCAATAATCCCATAAAATATGGGCAAAAAAGGGTTTGAGGCTGCTTGTGACTGGTACAGTGAAGAGGTAATAATTTTATTTTAGTTCCTTAGCCTTTGAAGAAGCAAGAAAGCTGTTATCACTGTAGGACCAGTATCACTGCTACCAACTTGGAACCTCACCATAGTCCTCTAGCAGATAAAGTGGAGTATTGCCTAACCACTGTATAATCTGGTACTCCAGTAAAAAGATGACCTCCAGTGAAAAGAATTTATTGCCAGATTACTGTTCAATGAGATCTCATTTTTCACATGTGCTCTTGCATGTGTTTTGTATTCACTAAGAAAATTGCTGCAGTTGGATGAGCCCTCAAAAATTGTCTTTGCATCTTTTTTCACTGTCCAAAGAAGTGGACGTTTTTAAAACAATCATAACTCAGGAAGTATTTAATATAGAACACTACTCTTCAAAACTGCACATGCATCATTATGCACTACTGAGTGACTACTTCCCGCTCTTGTGCGCAGACTTCAACAGCCATTTATGTTTGGGTCGTGCACTTAAATTACATTTACATTGTGCTCTGAAGAGAAGGGATTTTTTAAGGGCAGTGAAATCTGCTGCACCTGCTCTTACTTCCTTAATGCAGCCAGAATGCTATAAGGAACATCAGTGTACACTAAGTTTAATTTGTATTAAGGCGTCCATCTTCCTCAGAGGAAAAGATAGATTACTCTAATATGCAAGGTTTTGTAAGAACAAAATGTCTCACCTAAAATTGTAGCTTAGCTGGTAGACTGGTTAGAAAGAATTATTCCCATGTAGATTCTAACATTGTATTTTAATAAATGTTTTAAATAAAAGGAAGGCTACTTTCCATGCAGTTTTGCTTTGTTCTAATGAAATATTTACCATGCTGTAATTGCAGTCCATCCCTCAGGCAGAAGGGTACTGCCAGCCACGTAATAAATATTCTACTATGCCTCAGCTAGTCTTTTTGAAAAAAAAAACTTCTCTTGGTAGGTAAGAGTTGTTTGATAATTGTTTGTTCTGAGATGATCACTAAGGAATTAGTTCATTAAATGGATTTTAGAAGCAGCAGGGGTGTAAGATTCATCACATATCATCACATTTAGCTATTCATTTATACATTCAAAAAACTTTACTAACTGTTCCTCACAGAATAGACACAAACCACATGAGTCAAATCACCAGGTTACTTCTGAACTGCAAAAGCACTTCATAAAATCACTTTCAAAAAATATAGGAAGCTTTTTTGAAAAAAACAAAAACAAACCCCCCCCCACACACACACACAAAAAATCCCCAACAAAACCAAAACAAAAACCAAAAAAAACCAAGGAAATCTAGAGAGGGCAACATGCAGAACTAGATCCTCCCCCTCTGCCACAAGTCTGCTACTCAACTTTAATCAGCTGGCACAAAATCTAATTTAATAATAACGAAGGGCAACAAAAAAGGCCTGGGCTTATTTCCACGCTTGAAATTCTGTAGTCCAAGGACAAGGATACTGCACTCATTTTTGACTCACTTCCACAGATCATTCTCATCTCTCTTGCCACTGCTGCCGTCTTCCACTAGTGCTGATATGGGCCCAGCATCTTCAGGCTCATGTCAATAGTTGATTTCAGTTTACATAAACCACCTGTAAGTATTCCTGTAAAACCGAGTTACTTGCAACAGTGGAAGTCTGTGTAATGCTGGAATATAGAGAAGACAGAAAACCTCAAGGAACTCCCATAATGCTTCCTCCCTCTATTACTGATCACAGTTTCTCTGTTGTGGGAAAAAACATGGTGACAACAGGCAGGGAGAGAGCACGCAGCAGGAGTAAGAGTGAAATTGTTCATTTCTTTCAGTTCCCTCTCTCATTCTCTGCCTTTCCTTTCTGGGCTTTGATCTAATACTTCGATCTGACAAATGGAAAAGAACAGAGGATCGCCAGGAGGTAGCAATAAATATGCAGCAGTACTTTTCTGCCTTTAGTTTTCACCTTCATTCATAGCAGAAAAATTGCCTCAATGTATTCTTCCTTACAGAATGGGAAGGAGGACACTTGATGCCAAACAGAGATGTATTTGTTTCCTCTTAAAAGAAAAGATCAGCCTCTTACTTCTTTATTCAGAAGTATGTATTTACAGAGTTGTTACATCGCCTACAACCAGACTTTAAATATTTATTGCTTGTGTGGTTTAAAAATAATGCAATCAGATGACAAGCAATCTTCCACAGATTCTCCCTCTGACAACATTTCAAGCCATGGGGGTAAGCATACTACAGCTGGCTGGCAGCTCACTCCACAAGCAGCTCTGCAGGGCCAGATCCTGCTTGGATGCTGGGTTCCTCCACACCTGCCTAAGAAGCCCAGTGCTTCACATCTCACAAAAAAGATCCATAGGCTCCCAAACCAAAAGAGAGGATCAACAGGATAATAATTTTCAGTTTTGAATACTCCTGATGTGCCCCACAGAGGATTACGCTGGCTGGGCTGTGTGGGGTGTTTGGACTGCAGAGTCTGTGCCAGCCAGCTGCCAACCTCCATGTCTCCCAATATCTCCATGAAGGAGACATCCTGACCAGCAACGAAGACAGAAGTCACAAAGCATGGAGAACTTTCAGCTGGCCAGACTAATCCCCCATCTTGACAAATATTTTTCTGTCCAGGAACAGTGTCACTGCAATAGGAAGCAATATCACAGGACACAACACTTTCAAACTGCTTGTTTGTCACCAAGGCTCAACATTCACTTCCAGGAAAGCACTGATGTATTCATCTGAATTAGAACTGCTGCTAAAAGAGGTTAAGCCTTAGGGACCAATCAAACCTTCCCCCCAAACACGGACTAGTTGTACAGTGTGGGCTTCCTCCATAGTCCAGTACCACCTGGGAACTGTGGAATACTATCTGCCCATTTTGTTAACTTTACAGAATATAGAATCAAATGCAAAATGCACGTCAAAAGTTTCAATTAAAAATATTAACAGATCAAGCCTTCTAGCTTCTAGTCATCTATGTGGGAAATGGTATTACCTGACTTTCCTGTTTGTGGTGATTCAGCTACACCTCAAACTTAGCTCTATAAGGGTGTCCAGTCTCTACTGAATTGTCCACAGCTCACACTGCATTGTACAAGCATCTTTCTGAAGTGGAAGCTCTGAACCAGACTGTTAAACACAGGAAATTTATCTTTTTTTTCTAAAAAGATAAGAGGTACCTGCAGAAAAGTGAAGATGTGTAAGTAACATCTTAATACATATGATATCAGGAAGCTTTTCTGGTACTAATCTGATCATTCCTCTTGTGACTGTAGACAAGAGAAGTTTATTTTATTTTTTGCCTTGTGTCTTGGCAAGTTCAATAGTTTTTCCAATTTTTCTGGTCTGGATCCTGCAGTTATGAAAGTCTTGATTTACTTTCATAGAAGGGGAGATCTTTTTGTGCAGCACATGGGTTGCCAGAGGCTTGTTGGCTTATTCCAGGAAAGATGAAGTCATTACCTGTGATACTCTGTAAATACGAAGAGATGAGACCCAAGCACATCATTCTTCTCACACGTGGGTGGAGATGGAGCAGCTGAAGTTACTATGAAAAGAGTATAAACAGCTCTGTTAGCAGTGATGCAGCACCCAGGACTCACATCCCTAGCTGTAAGTATAGGGATACTGAAATAAAGGACAGAATTGCTAAAGGCCTTTCCTGCCTTACGAAAGGATAGGAAAAGTTACATTTTCCAATGCATTTTCACTCTTAGAAAATACGCAAGCATGCAGAGGTGTTATTGTGACTGTTAAAAGGCTAGAACAAGCAAAATGTTGGCAACAACTTTGCAAAGGAAGAGTCAAACCCATGTTATGAAGTAGCCATGGAGAATGGAAATAAAAGCATCATGCCTTTCTTTAAAGGAAAAATATCAAAACATCTTCGTTTCCCAGATACTGCCAAATAAGAAACCACATAAGAAAAAATTATATGCTTCAAAGCACACAAGCTAAACACACGCCAAAATCAAAAACATTCAAGAGGAAAGCAAATTTTCACATCTCTCATAAATGAAGGGCTAAACCAGCCAGCAAACAAAGGTTGAGAAAAGCAATGAAAAATTTGAAAAAATGCCAATTAGATGGTAGAGGGAGAGGACAAGGGGACATGGCCAGCAGTGAGCATCCTGTGCCCAGAAAACATGCTGGGAAAATGCCAGAAACAAGTGGCAGACAGGATTTTCATTCTGCTTAAACTGGTTTCATTCTTTGAGGGACTCTACTGTGCTGAACTGGATTATTTCAGTTTCTTTCCTGAGAATAGGGGTATTCTCAAAAAATCTTTGTACTTCTGACAGAAAGCTGGTATGCCTTAATTTGCCCAATTTTGTCAGATGTTGGTTTCATGGCACTGGATCTATGTGAGATAACGAGGTTCACAGACTTGGCCAGAGCTGCCATCATGCCTTTACTTTGGTGGTATCCCAGTCTGGGCAGAGCAGACCTCCTCCCACTTGCTCCCCACCCATGCTCAGAGCACAGCTGCTGCAGGAGACTCTGATGGCACAGGCTCATTTAAATGAGTAAAGACCAAAGGTTTTAGTGAGTTAAACTCATATGCAACAGCAGTAAGTATATTAGTAGCTGAAAGTAACACTGTAGTTTACTGCAGAAAGATTTCCTCTCTCCTTCATGTCCGAGGCTTTGTTACACAGGAGAGCCATGGGCTGCTTTCACCTTGTATGAGCAAACTGTATCCTCAGAGAACAGCTTTAACAACGTACATTTCCGGAGAAGTCAGAGCTCTCTTCTCCTGGGTATTGGGTAAGAAAGAACCAAAACCCCAACAAAAAGTCCCATGCCTTGTCTAAGATACAATCTTTCTCCTGATAGGAACGGGAAATCATCTTTTTCTTCTCTTTGAACAAAAGAGTTTGCTTTCTTCGTACCCCAAACAGTTCAGTAGTCCTTTGTCTCAGGTTTATCTCCATGGAGATGAAGGAACAGGGAGAAACAGGGAAAGTGCCCTTGCCCCTTCCTCAGCTGCCTCCATAGACCTCCAGCTACCATGTCACACTCCCACCTCTCCTCCTCTGAGACCACTTCTCAGTGGTTTGTACTTCATAGAAGCTGGTTTTATACATCTTGTTTTCCCAAGCAGTCCTTGCTACCTCAGCATACAGGTTTCAGCATCTCAGCTCTGCCCCTAATGTGGCTGCCCTTGCCGGGCAGGGCACTCACATGGCAGGTTCCTGTTTGAGCTTGTCTGTCTCTCTATAATCAGGGGAGGACCAGGGCCAGCACAGCAGGTCCCAAAGTTGAAGCATCTCTGACTCTGGCCTGACCAGGACAGAGGTGTAGGAGAAACAGGTGTAGGATAGAGTTGTGCAACAGAACATATAATTTTCATCACAGAATATCTTCAGACTGTTGTCTCCAACTCAGATTGCTTTTAAGGGCAGCCACACTCACTGCAGTGTTCTTCAAGGGCTTCCCACTGCCTAAACAGTCACTGACATTGCATGGCGATGTACCCAGAAAGGAGAATGACAAACAAATCTAGTCCCAGATGAAACACAAAGAAAAAATTAATTAAACATGTGTATAAAAATAATTATATGCTACATAAAGACACATGCAAACTGACATTTTACAGATGACTCATACTTCCTTGCTTTTTTCCGGTGTTTCCTTGAAGCCTGCCCTTAGTTATCTTTAGGAAAGTGTATTTGCTTACGGTGCCATCTGCCTTCATTAAGAGCACTTGCCTGATTCCAGATCCTCTTCACCACCAGCATGACCACATCTGCTGTAACAGAGCGCATAAGATCTCAAGACCATCCACAGATCTGCCTGTGTCTTCCAGAGCTTTTTCAATCCCCTCAAACAAAAAACAGCTCAAAACCCATACAGAATTGCAAACAGACAGATTTATAGGACAGCAGCTTCTTTACAGACTGCTGCAAATGTTCGATTAGATTAGCTGTGACCTTGTGAACATGAAATCAGCTTGATCACCATCACTAGTTCTGTAAGTAGAGACTAACACTGCGGGAAAAATGGGATTGTACCAAACAATAAACCAAAGTGATGTCTTTTTTTCTGAGCAGCTTTATCAAAAATCTCAGAGGCCTCATTATAACAGACTTTGACATCCCCACCCCTCAGCTCTTTCTCTATTAACCAAAATGTGTAAGGAAGGAATTTTAGACAGTCCTTGCAATGCAGCACTCATTGCATCATTGCAATCACAGACCATGAATACTGATCTTCCTTTGGGGCTCACAATATTTCACCAGGGGCTCTGATGGCTGTGCTTCAGTCCAAGGGATTTTGGTAGCTTATACCACCCTGCAGGGTCCTCTCTGTAGCCACCCTGGTACCATGTCTCCCTCAGCAGCCTTTTTTGTTCCCAGGCAGAAAAGCTCTGGTGAGGGGTAGCTGTAGTAGCATTACAAAGTGTGGATGTATTTCTGGCAAACTTGAAATAAGGGAAGGAACAGAACTGGTAGAAAGAACAAAACATGACAGGTATGCAATAAGAACACCCCACAGCTGATTTGGCTGCAGCAAACGATGATGCTCAACACAGCTGGTGCCATTGGGGGTTGAAATGGGACCAGAAAACAAAATAGGGCCTTGAACAAATAAGAGGTTTTCAATTTAAATTTAAGGCACATAAAGCAGAGAGAGGTAGCAATTTAAGCAAGACTGTTTAGCTGTGATGTTTTGTAAGGAATCAACAAGGCTGATGTTAATAGCCAGGAAACCAGGAGAAGGGAGTTGCAGAAAGTAGGAGAGGGACTGAGAGGGAAATGAATGAGTGCTCTGGGACATTTGTTTCTTTCTTCTATTTCAGAGAAATACTTTTTTCATGTTGTAATAACCTCCCTGAAAAGCAAATTGGACTGAATGCTTTAGTGCAGCTGCAGGATGCTGCCCTGCTCCAGTGAAGCACTTAAGCACATACTTACTTTCAAGCTTATGGGCAGCCCAGAAAGCCAACAGGACTATGCACTTTCTTGGAGACAAATATGAATATAAATGCTCTTCTGGATTCAGACCTGGAAGCTAGATTCTGCCTTCAGCTGCAGTCATGTAACTTCAATAAAGGCTGGACTGACAGCTGGGAAACACCATCCTGCATGTACATGAATGTAATGAAAAAAACCTTACCAAAGGAAAGCCACTGAATTGTACTAATATATTTAACCTTTACATAATGAAGTTATATTTTTCAAGGTAGTTTTCAAAGAGCCCTTTATTATGTGCTGTACAGCCTTCTTCTTCTGCTACTCTTCAGGAAATCATATACATCTAAATGTACAATCTAAAAAATACTTATTTCTTACAAGGATCTATACATTTTGTTCTGTGTAGCTTGAATTGATTGACACAAACAGATCTCTTTTATTTTTACAACTGGACTATTTAATTTCTTTTCTTAAAACTGCTTCTCAGCAATGACATGTCAACAGTTGTGTCACACAGGGCTTGAAGAGTAAAAAGACACACAGAAGGAAGAAACCATCTTGTTGAAAGGAAGACTATCCATCCTCTGTACAGGGGACAAGACTATAAATAAAAACTTACTGATCTGAAAGGATATTGGAAAGTACTAGACAGACTGTTTTACTGTCAGCCACACTTCAGTACATCCTCCTGCAAGCCCAGCATGGGCTAATGGAGAAACACTCTGCATGTCTATTGATTTCTTTATTTAGTTTCCAGGCAGTGGAATTACAGCACAAGGATCACTGTTTTCACCCGTTTTGCTTTATTCTGCAAAATGACAAAAAAGTATACAAAATTTTTGAACTCATTTGGCAATTGCAGAGATGTCTCAGAATCAAAACTAATTCTGAGCTGGTATTGAGCATGGTGTCTTAATAACACGAGATTTTGACCCTCTTTGGGTTTCATGTTATCAAAACAACCCTAAATTTAGTTTTGTGAGGACCCTTTCTTTTCAGATAAGCAACAGTTTTTGAATCAAGTCAAATTATTAACCTCTACCAATGAAAGTCAAAGAGGTTGTAATCCCCCTGACAAACAATGCTGGAAAATTGGTAACAACAAATGAGAAGAAGGCTGAGGTACTAAACAACTTTTTTGTGTCAGTCTTCAATGGCAACCTCTTTTCCCACACCTCCTGAGTGGATGGACAGCAGGATGGGGGCTGGGGGAGCAAAGTCCCTCACACTGTAAGATAAGATCAGGTTTGTGACCACCTGAATAACCTGATGTACATAAGTCTATGGGACCTGATGAGATGCATCCCAGAATCCTGAGGGGACCGGCTGATGTAGTTCCTGAGTAATACACCATTAGATCTCATAGGGAGAAATTCTTTACTGTGAGGGAGGTGAAGCACTGGCACAGATTGCCCAGAGAAGCTATGGATGCTCCGTGCCTGCAAGTGTTCAAGGCCAGGTTGGATGGGGCTCTGAGCAACGTGGTCTAATGGAAGGTACCCCTGCTCATGGCAGGGGAGTTGGAACTAGATGATTTTTAAGGTGCCTTCTAACCCAAACCATTCTATGATTTTATTGTGATTATTAGTATTATATTTCATGTAGTATCTCATATCATGGGAGTATCCCAGAAGTTACATGAAGGATTTTTGAGCACGCCAGGCACTGTGGATGCAACATGCTACTATTGTAATTCTTACACCACCATGTCATGGAAGTTACAAAATGGGACTCATGACTTAAAGTCCAAGCTGGACTTAAAAATATCCCTAAACTATCCAAGAACTTAAACCAAACAGAAACAAATTTTAGAGAAGAGTATCAGCTGGATTCTCAGACCTTCACCTGTGGTCCTCTCATCCACACTGTCACATGGAGGAGGCAGGAGTCTGAGAAATACAGATGCAGAAACCCCGTCCCTTTTCAAACTCTACCAAGAAGTGAGACAGCTCCTATGAGGACCAACTAAGGACTTTGGGTTTGTCTAGTTTGCAGAAAAAGAGGATGAGGGGAGGACCTCATTGCTCTCTTCAGCTTCCTGAGGAGGGAAAGTAGAGAGGAAAGTGCTGAGCTCTTCTCCCTAGGGTCCAGTGATAGATGGCCTGGGAATGGTTCAAAGCTCCATGAGGCAGACACGTCACTAAGGAACACTTCTTTATCAAGAGGGTGGTCTGGAGCAGTCCTGAAACAGGCTTTCTAGGGAGGTGGTTGATGTCACAAAACCGTTAGTGTTTAAGAGGCATTTGGACAGTGCCTTTAGTAATGTTCTAGCTTTTGGACAGCTCAGTTGGACTAGATGATTGCTGTAGGTCCCTTCCAACTGAAGTATTCTAGTCTAGTCTAGTCTATAGGAAAATACACATGCAGGAAAAAGTGGAGAGTAGGAGGCTGCAGCATCACACAACATCCTCAGAGCAGTCAGCATGGTCCCATCCCGGAAGGCACCTTTTCAGTCCACTCGAGTCAGAGCAGTGGTGACTTCTGGGAATGAGGATGACACCAGGGGGTTCTTTAAAGCTTATGAGACCCACTCCTCTTAAAAAATGTGTTTTGAGGACAGACGTTCAGGACAACCTTAAGAATTCACTGGCTGCTTTTCTGTTTTCTGTTATGCATTGCTTTATTTTTGCCTCTTCAGCATGGCATTAAGAAACCCAACCAACCAACAACAACAACACCCCCCCCAAAACCAAAAAACAACAAACAAACAAACAAAAAAACCCCAATCACTGACAAACAAAGATGTGACAAGTTTTTCCTCTGGGCAGCATGAAATGGGGAGCTCTGGTAGCAGTGGGTGATAGATAAACTCGATGGAAGAATGAGGTGGCCACTGATTGCAGCAGGACTTGAGTGCTGAACAGAAACTTTGCAAAGCCCATAGACACCCCAGCCATAGTTCCCTGATGCCCTGGGTTTTGCCATAATCACTCCCACCACAGCAAGGCCATCAGAGCATGGGGAAGTGGAAGCTGTGTGCTGGCAGGCTGAATTTTGTACCTCTGAAGCTTTGCTCAGTGTTGTCAACAACCTCTTCATTCCACCTCTCCTTAGTGCTCCCAAACTCATGGGAGAAGCAGTCTGACGCACAAGTAATCTGGTAAGGGGTGGTCTCAGTTTATAAATGATTTATGAGTGACCAAAAAATCCCAAAAAACAAAACGTGGAGGGGAAAAAAAAAGGCATAGTGAGCATAGTCTTGAATACTCTGCTGATTGACATAGCAAGTTTTATAAGGCAAGTCTCAGACTCCTGCAGCCGGCATTGCCTCTTGCTGAGAAGTTCTGCTGTCTGTGGGACAGCATCCCCAGGGTGGATCAATGCTGGAGGGGAGGCAGGATTGGGAAGGTTCCGGCTGCCTGTACAGAGGCTCTGGTTTGGGCTCCATATGTAGGGATTGGCCATCTCAGGGAGGAAACCATGATGCTGGAGTTAAAGCACAAGAGCTATGGGGTTTATTGTTGCACCTGAGAGGTATCATCTATTTTTGTGAAAGTAAGTGGAGAAATGGGAAAACATAATGGAAGAAATCAAAGAGCATTAGGAATCTTTATCTGATACCTTCTACCACATACAAGTACTACTGATGATTGAGAGAGTTCATCTGAACATTGTAATCCAGGTAGTTTTCAGTGAGCAGGTGATAATTCAACAAAATGTTGGGGTGTTTTTTCTCCACGGAATTTCTTTGATGCCAATGAAAATTCATTCAGGAAATGGGTGTGCAAAGGATTACAGATTTTTGGAAGTGAGTTTTGATTTTAATCTGAACCAACTTTTCAGTCTGAAATTAATTTTTCTATTAAAAAGAAAAACTGCCAAAATGTTGATATGTTTAAAACACATAAAACCAAATTGCAACACAAAAATTGTTTGTAAATGCCATTCTGTAATGGTCTCTGAACAGCTGAGGTTTTGCTTCAGCTCAGGTAAAAAACCATAGCAAAGAATAATAAATACTGAGCGGGTAGAAAAAGCATTTTCTCAGCATCTCTGACAACAGGAAGTCACGGCAATCGGAGGAAAGCCCCAATTTTGTGTGTTTTAACACCCAAACACAACTGCAACAGTTTTGCATTGAGTGGTGCTAGTGTTTGGCTACTGCCTTAATAATAGATCTGGTGGCATTTTATGTCTTTGCACCAGTGGAACCAGACATGTTAGCAATGGTGATATTTCAAATTTTGTAAAGTTAATTACCTGATTATTACTGCCTTCCATGAAGTGTACAGGGCACTGGGCACTTGGTCTCTCAGGGCACCCCAAGGGCCCTGTGAGGGAAGGTCACCCAGGAGCTGAGCACTGTCTGTGGTCATCAGATTTTTTGCCTTGCTCTTTAAATTGCAAATATGGTGCAATGTAGTGCATCAAGGAGTTTCACAGCTGGACTCTTTTTTTTCTAGAAATAAAAGAATGTAATATTGTACTCAGCATTGTATCAGGGTCACTTGGGCCATATGAATAGGCTCAAGAAATAAGACTCCCTGTTTTGTGTAAATGGCTGTATACTTTCAACCTAAACTTGTAGTGAGGTTTGTATAATTGTATAGGGCTCTAGGATGTAGTATATTTCTCTTCTTGATCTTTAAAACAGGAGATGGGTATATATTAGAAAGAGGCTTATAAAACTTAAAAAGCAGCAAAGGATGCAAAATCCATTTGCTGGTGTTTGCACAGCTTAGTGAAACTCTACACAAATAATATTATACAATCAAATAGTGTGTTGGCTGATGGTGAAACATATAAAGGAAAACGTTAAACATTCAGCACTGACATTTTTTAAAGCTGTTTAGGGAAATGCTTAGTTTTTGATAGCAGATGTAGATTGAATAATCCTCCATTGTCTTTATTCTTTCATTGGTTAGGCAGGCCTTAGCATCATTCTCATCAATCATGCAGTCTGAAACAAATCAGCTGAAAATAAGGTCAATGAGGCAAAGAGAAATAGCTCCTTGTACAGGAAATTTCCTATTTTTCCCTGTCTGATTAGTTGCATTTTTGCTACAGCTGAATTGTCAGCTAACTGTCAACTAATGCCCCAAACCTGCAAATACATATTCATGTGCATATTAACTGTAAAGGAACTTAGCCCCTTAGTCTGAGTTATGTACATGCAAAGTCTTAGCAGAGTCAGCTTCTAAATTATGGCCTGGTGTGTGTTCCACAATGTCAGCAAAGGTGTAATGAATGGTAGTTTTGGGGTCTCACTTTTGAATTTGAATCTTCTAAAAATGCATATGTCTGACATTGTTTTCTTTTTGCTAATGCAAATATTTCACGTGCTTCTAAATTTGCTGACATTTGTTTGAATATACACAGATCTAAATGATGAAACTTTGTCCTACAGAATTCCCTTAGGCTCCAGAAATAATGGTATCAAATTATAAAAATACTGCTAACAATTTGCACTGGATGCAAAGAAAACCACTTGTCCTGCTTACAAGAACAGATTAATAAAATATTGACAATATAATATTCACTCTTTCCTTTTGCATCCAGTACTGACGCTTTTGCATTAGCCATCATTATTACAGAAACAAGAATAGTATCTGCAAAACTAAAATTGAATTGTTTGGTAAAGGGAACAAAAAAAATCAGCACATTAAAATTCAAAAACATATATTGTAAATTTTAATCCATATTTTAAATTGACAAAGCCAGAATTATTTATAAAGCCTTTCCCATTAAGTTTGCAGGAAGTAAAGGCGAGAAATCATGCCCTGCTACACAAACATTTTATTACATTTACCCACCACCAATGTCAATCCACCATTATACCATTGCTCCCCAAGAAGGTAAGTGCTGTGGAAAGCAGCCAGCCTCATCTGCTCTGTCTCTGGCTGCCCGTGGCTTCCATATGGTGTGCCTTGCTAATGCTGGTCCCTTAATGCCTTGCTGCCAGAGACTGACAATGCCTGAGACTTATTATGGTGAGACCTTAATGATTAAGATATCAGGAACTTTAATATGTTCCTGAAAACCTGGCTCTAGGAGCCTTTGAGCATAGCAAAGTCTCAGCATCATGAAAGAAGTCTTCCTGACTGGTGACTGAGCCTGCGGAAAAGCTGTAGCCCAGGTAACTTACTTGCATTTCCCAGACTATGAGGGATGATGGGAAGGAAAAGGGCTCCCATCAGTGCTCCAGGCAGGTGACCTCGTCACTGTCAGCAAGAAATGGACGCTCCTGCTGCTATTTCTGCTGTGTAAGAGGGATTTTGTCCCCTGTTCTAGGAGTCTAGGGAAGCCCAAAGCTGTTTACTTCGCCCAGGTGGAAGGAAGATCTGCAACGGCCACAAGAGGGTCAGAGTGGTGCAAGGATCACCTTCAGCTGAATTTGTACTGGTTGTAGAAGAAAGGATCCTGGTGAGCGTAACTAAGCACCTCCTATGAACAAGGCAGGATGTCCTTTTCCTTTCACTCTGTGGAGCTTGATCGGGGAACCAGGTACAAAACCCTGCTGTATGGGCCGGCTGCAGCCCAGACCCACTCCCTCACTGTCAGGGATGCTCTCTCAGTGTGAGACCACACAGGGAGGATGGTGTGCCGTGTGCCATGCCCAGGGCACTGCACAGCCGTGTTTCAGGAGGAACAGGCACCTCTCCAGGTAAAGGCTACATTATGTAAAGTTGTTTCATTTCAAACAGGGCTTTCAGCCCTACAAATTGCCTTCACCATCTGAGTCCCCAGGTGAAATGCAAGTAAGCACACCTAATGCTTAAGGCAAGGCAAGTCTCGTTGGATACCAGATGGTTCATATGTAGATAAATGCATATGGATGCGTGTGGGATTTCAGCCTGGTGGGGAGGGTTCCGTGCTGAACAGGTTTTGTTTCTTTTGGATCAGTGGTGGGGAAGAAAAGCTTTGCTGGAGTTTATAAGACCCTTTGGGAGGAGCCTCCAAAACACACAGCCAGGCATGGAATCAGCAGAGGTTGTGCAGGGTGCCTGCAGCTTATCTGCTGGAAATAAAAGTAAACAGCACCTTTTGTTGTTGTTGTGTAATGTACTATTCCATAAATTTGTACATCTTTGTAAATCTGTGCATTCTGTTCCAAAGAAGACAAAGCCTCTCAGTAAACAAGAGATGCTTACATATGTGTGCGGTGTTGCAGAGTTGCCAAACAGTCCTCTTGGGAAGGAAGCCAGTCACTCAAAGGCCTGGTCAGTGTTTTCGTTGGAAGATTGCCGCTGAAACATTTTCAGTGAGGTTCTTTCTTTGAATTAGACATATTCCAGAAAACTTCCAAGGAACAATAATATTTTTTGTCCAAAATCTTGTCTATACAGAAAAGAAGCACTCCAGCCAAGCCTCAGACTAATTAGTACTTTCTGCAGTGCTGCCTCCCTGGAGTTTTAATTCAGTTAATTTTTATCCCTGTTGCCCACTCTGGGCTCTGTGTATGCCATAATTCACACTGAAATGTTAATTCTGACTCAGAAGCGATGAGACCTTCTGACACAGATGAGACCTGGGGTCATTTGGGGTCAGCTTCAGGATACAGATTAACGTAATATATGAAAATACAGGAAACATGGAATTTAAGAAATGCTTCATACTAAAGTTTTGTCATGATGTAACTGAAGCTTTCTTTTGTATTTGGATGCCTATTGAATCAGAATTTTACCTGTGGGACAGGGGAGGGATGGGGCTGGGAATTCAACAAGCAAAGCATCCCCTAGATTATCAGACAGTAACAAGATGGTGATTACTGACTGTCCTTAGAATAATAAAACTCAGGCCCATGGTAGACCTTTACACCACAATAAACCCAAACAGCTGCTTCCAGAGGCTGCCAGGCTGGGTACATGTTAAAACTCTCCTAAGGCACAATGAGCTGTGCACTGCTACAGAGGTGCAGGTGGAGGGAGCAGAAGGTAAGTAACTGAAAGGACTGCCCTGACAGCCAGCACACAGGACGATACATTCCTGCATGAAGATGTGGTTCCTGAGATGTTGTTTTCAGTGGCAGCTGTAGGAATCAGAGAAGATGGCAGAAGCCTATATGTCTGCTTTCTCCTCACTTTGTTGCATGAATAACATGATTGAAATATTTTTATCTTCTTCCTTCTTAAAAGCCTTCTGTACCCACCAGCCAATACACCAGACATAGTGAGGAGAATGTCACCTTCCTGTCACCTCGGGAAAATATTTTTCATTCCCATAATACAAACCACCAAAAACTAAATAGGATAATTTAAAAATACAGTCATATTCTTAGTTGACTGAAGCAAAAGGTGATGCTTTATCATCTTATTAAGATATTGACTATTAATTTCCTTCTACTCAAATGCAAACCTGGAAGTTCCTGCCACTAATGGACTAATATTTTATTTTACAATTTTTTTTTTTTTTGGAAACTGTTTGTATTACCTACAAGTCAAGCCGAAAAGAGACTACCGGATTTTTCCTTGCCAAAGCAGATTTACCATTCAGCACCTGTAATGAGAAGTTTTATTCATCTGTTTATACAGCAGTTACGGACTATAAGGTATCCATTATATATATGTTACCTTGTTGAATATTTCCTATAGGTGCATGCTGAAAACTGCTCACATAAAAAAAGCATGAGGGCAATTTGGCTTCAGCTGGCACTCAGCCAAGAGCAGGCCTGCCCATGGCTGCCTGGGTAGGCACACCTTCAGATCTTTGTATAAAATATTCCTCTTCCACAGTCATTCTTGAAAACATACTTTTCCCATATCAGTGTTCATGAATACCAAATAAAAGGTAAAGAAATTGCCCTCAAAGGAAACTCTTCATTTTTGTTTAAATGAATACTTAATGAATCTACTTAAGAACTTGCCCCAGGATATTTCTAGAACTATCTGTGAACAGAAACCTGTAAAATTAAAATATTAAGCATTAAACTTTTTATAGAATGGGATGAACCTTTCTTCCTCTTTCAGAGGACTAAAAGTCCTGTGGCAAAGTACACAGCACATGACTGCTGCTGGTGTGACAGACACCTGAACACACTGCCTGAATCATGACTAATATGCAAAATAAAACAGAGTAAACATTAAGTCCTTAGGCTTTTTATCCTCCAGTTCAGTTTATCTGGGCTCTTTGCAGTCCATATCTTGGTGAAGGTTCTAGCCCTTGTCTGAATGAGCACAGATGTGATGAGCAGCAAAAATTCCTACTTTAGTGGGTGTGGTCTTCTGTATTGTTCTACAATGCAGAGCTTTAATCTGTAATATTGCTAGAAGCCCTTGATGAAATTTGATTCATTAAACATCTTCATGCCCACAAGAAGATGACAGGTGTTATCATTTGATGCAGAGGGAGGCATGAGAGCTCATCTCTTGACTCAGACACTGACCTTTCCGGGCTTCCCCTCCAGAAGATGAGTACGAGCCTCAGCGAGATTGCTGCAGTGCTTGCTGGAGGAGGAGGAGAGGTTCAAGAGGAGTATCTGCAGAGAGGATCCTGCCAGGCAAGCGGCAGGCTGGAGACAGACAGGTGCCTGGAGCACATGCAGGTGTGCTCTGGGATGTGAGCGCCAACACCACTGACACAGGCTGTGCATAGCAGTGGTTTGAACAGAAGAAAAAAAAGCCAAGTGGAGGAAAATGTATTTTAGCTGTCAGGATGATCGGAGAGAGCTATTTCCTTAGAATTATCGATAAAGAAGTTCAAAACCAAGATCACCCTCACTCAGCTACACTAAACTGTGCCACTACTGTTTCTCGCCCTCTCCCAGACCTGCAGCTCTACCAGCACCGTAGAAACACAAATGTTCCCTCAGCCACACTGCCATGCATGGCACTGTCTTTCTGTGCCATTCTCTGTTTTAAATCTCTGCTCATTTTTTCACCTCTTCACCATGTCATGCTTTCATTAACATGAGATTATTTTTGCTCTTTTTTCCTTTCAGTCTTCATAGCGGATTTCATTTTCACTTATTTACTGATCTTTTCCCTTCTCCTAATGGCTTTGTTATTCAGTGTATGATACCACAACAGACCGAACACCTCTGTTTATAAGAGGTGCCCCTCAGGGTTTTCCAAGCTTGCTTGTATATCCTGCAATGAAATTCTGTATCTTTGAGACCATTCCTAGCCCCTTGAAATTGGTAAAAAACTTATTACTGATTCCAGAGGGACATGACTGATCACTAAAACCAATGAGACTCTAGGATCAAACGTGTTACAGCTCCAGCTGACTTCAATAGCAATCCTCCTTGTGTGTCTGAGGATGCAATCCAAACCACAACTCAGTAAACAATTAATTGACCTATTTTTTAAGAAGATATGTCAGAGTTAATGGGCAATGTACTTAGGCAGCTTGAGGCAGAATTGAGGTCTCATATTTTTAATGCTTTGTATATTTATAGGTACTGAACTCTGAAGAAAAATGTTGACCATCATCATAGTACATTCCTGTCAAAAACACAAGTCAGAGAATTTCACTGCACCAACCTCAGTTAAAGCACATGTCAGAAAAGCAAAAAGAGTTAATGATCCTCACATTTAAAATACAACTCTGTATTTACAGTCTGGATTTCACTTAAACCCCTTACTATAGGCTCTCTAAATTTCTCTTTTCAACTGTAGAA
This sequence comes from Pseudotriccus pelzelni, assembly GCA_035584735.1. Lineage (NCBI taxonomy): Eukaryota > Metazoa > Chordata > Aves > Passeriformes > Tyrannidae > Pseudotriccus > Pseudotriccus pelzelni. Next base: position 49,575,300 of record JAWMRA010000161.1, on the reverse strand, counting down.
ACCTCTTCTGGCTTCTCTCAGCATAAGTACTTAGAGAGCGTGACCAGATTTTGAAAGTCATAAATTCCATGAGTTTTGTAATATTTTGTGAGACGCCTCAATATTCCTTTCATTTGCTTTTTCTCTTTTTTTTTTTTTTTTTAAGGAGAGCCTTCTTTCTGCAACCAGTCTCCAAAGGTCACCTTACAATGTTTTGCTATTTCCCGTATTAAGCAGCAATGCTTTTCAGCTGACATTCCAACTTCAAGTCATGCATATGAGCATGATGTGAGCTTGCTTCAGACCACAGTGAGAGGGCTACAAACAAGACTGCTGTATAATTGCTGAGAAAAATAACATCCATTGTCAAAAGGGGCACTTCATCAAACAAAATTTAGCTGCATGAATACAAGTGTCTCCAAATATTTGGTTCATGCTAAAAATATAGCACATTTATTAAAAATATATATTTATAAACATTGGTATGAACAGACACAGATGTTAAGCAAATGAGAAAGGAAAAATAACCATGTAATGTATTTCTCCCAACATTTTATCAGGTTTAGGCAGACCTTGCTCAATGGAATTGGTTTTTTTCATGATTGCACCATATGTTCATTCTAAATAAAAAGCTTGTCAGATTCAATGTAAGTAAAAGCAAAAACCAAGAGAAAAAAAATCATTTGACCTAACAGACACATGATCTGTGCTATGAAGCTATCTTTGAGTTCAATCTTTACGGGTATACAGCATACATTTCTAATTATATATAGTATACAGTTTCTCTCTTTTCTTTTTTTTCTTTCTATTTTTTCTTTTTCTTTTTTTTTTTTTTATTTTTTAAACTGTGTTAAAACAACATATCCCTGGTGGATTTCTTCAAAGCTACAACTTACATAACTGCAGTCATTCTCCCCCAAACTGAAAATCAAACCGAAAGGGAGAGGGCAGGACAGAAGAGTTAAGCTTATTACTGTGTGAAAAAGTCTTGTTAAATTAATTGTGCTTCAGTCTTCGCTGCCTGCAGGCAGTGCTTTTATGATGTGTTAATATAATACAGAGTCAATTCTGATTAAAGAACTTGTCAATAGTCAGCAATGTTTGTTGTCACTCTTAATGGCCATTTTATCTGGTCTATTTGCATGCCTTCTAGTTTACAACGTTGTGTAAATATACACAAAAATGATCACAATGAGGTTCAGAATTGTCCCAATAATTCCAAGCATTGCCAAGATGGTTTCTTCTTTGCTTTCCTTTTCTTGACTGCCCTTATCTTCTTCATTTCCACTAGTGATTACCATCTTGGTGGCCAGTTTCTTTATCGTCCCCTTCAGGATAACCTAGATTTAGGAATAAAAACATCAAAAAGGGTTGTTAGTTTGAATTTCCAAACTCATATGAATAGTGGAGCCAGTTGCCAAATTTTTGCCCCGTAACACATGAGGTTCATATTTTTACTAGCTATTTAGTAAATGCTTAATTAAAATGATAGTTCAGCTAGCCTGTAGTGTACTTATGACCCTCCATAACACCCTCTTGCTTAAGTGCCAGCAGTTATTCCTAACACACATAACTCATCTGCAATGTTGTTATAAAACTGGTTAGAAATATACTGACGAAGTGTGACTCCACTGGCATCAGTGGGGACTTTTCCTGCACTGGGACTGCAGAAAACCATCTTGTCATGTTGTGGAGACCCCAGATTTACACTTCGGTACCAAGAAGCAAGTGGGTGAGGGAAATAAAACTGGAAAGACCTTGTTTCATTTTAACAGGAAATCACCAAAGACAAAGGCATTTTGTCTCATGATGAGAAGGCGGCAGTGACTTCCTAATAAATAATTCAAAATAAAAGCAAAACCAAAATAACATCCATCTTGGCTTTTATTTTCCTCATTCTTAATGTACGATGAAAAGTTACTTGCAGTGCAGTGAGCTGAAATGTATTGATCTGCCTGCAGGGAAAAAACAGCCATTTCCCAAGCAGCCCTAGCCTCTGAACTACTTAAAAAAAGAAGATTCCTCAAATGTGGGGTGAACCCTGACTCCCAGCACAGCTGAAGCCACAAACAAAGAAGCTCCCTTGGTCTTCCAACCATAGGTAAACATCTGGTTGTTTGAATAAATTCTATGTATCTGTGTTTATCTACTGCGAATTTTAATCACATGGCAAACCAGAGTGTCCCAGAAAACCAAAAAAGGTTGGCTGGTTTCCCAATGCCTACTGATCTGCCAACATCTGGGTTTGGGCAATGCCCTGCTGTTGTGTCCCAAGCTGTAAACCATATCTCATCATGCTTCTGCTGTAGAAAGCAGTGGAAGGATGTAGGGAAAAAAATGCTCTCACAGCAGCTCTCTCCTGCCTATAAGGAGGAATTTGGTTGGATCCTTTAGTGGACCCTCATTCCTCCCTCCACTAACTCACAGAGCAAAACCACTAGATCCCGTGCAGGGTGTATATTGAGAGTGGTGATGGCTCCCTGAGAACAGGCCACCACCTCTGTGGGCACACATCCCCTGCAGCTTGTATCACCTGAGGGGAGCTCTGACCTGCACTCCTCCGAGCTCCAGTGCTGCACAGTCATGGAGCAGCAACCACAGTACTGAAAGGATGGAAAGGGCTGGGAGAGGTGAGGAAATCTTGCAATGGAGAGACTGAGAGGAAAAACAGAGAATCCAGACAAAACAACCTGTATTTTGTCATATCTGCAAGTTTTTCATATATAGGACAGCGAGTAACTGCTGGCAACTTCCTAGGAAGTGGTGGAATCACAGCAGGTACAAGTGGTTAGTGATAAGGCAGAAGTGGGGCTCTGCAGAGGTGCCACTGGCCTTTGTACTTACATTTGCATTAGCATTTATGTGATTTGTCTCATTATAACCAAGGAATTCAAAGGGAAAAAAAAGAACAAGGGAGTCAGTAACTGTAGGGAACCCACAGCAGACACCAGTCAGTGGGACTGGGAGGCACCAGGCAGAGGGGTACTGCATCAAACACCAGAGCATGCTCATTCGACGGGTCCTGGGATAACCCGCCCCAGGAGAGCAAAGTTTCAGAGGCACCAGGTGCCTCCCAGGGATACTGGTTCCTGATGCCACTCTTCAGGTTTCCTTCCAACCCTTGGAAACTCCCTGGAACACAGTTCCTTCAGCTACAGCCACCTGCAACTCCTCCTGCAGTACCTACCTCTTCTAGCAGCGGAAGGGTTTTGACATATTTGCCCCCAGCTAGTGTCCCGAGGAGGGCTTGGCTGCACCTGGCAGCCTCCCTATCTTATTAATTGCCACTGTGCAGTCAATGATATCTTAACAAGCAACTTGTCTCTGGGAAGTCACAGGAGAATTCCTACCAAAGCCATTTACAATAACGTCACAACATCCATTCCATGCAGCATCGGACCACAAACCCACATCCCAAGATATGACACGCAGCCATTTCTTCACCCACAGAGCCATGAGTCATTTGGATATTGTGTTTTTTTCCCCTTCAGTAAATGGAGGTTTTCCCTCTGGCCAACTGTTTGCATTTCACTGTTTATTTGAGAAATCAACTGGGATTACAAATACAGTCTGATAAAAACCCCAGGCCTGGAATGCAAAGATTTGAGGGGAGAGTCAAGTCCTTTCTGGCTGGCTCCCACAAGGCTTGAACATTCTTGATTCAGCACTCCGGTTCCCACAGAAATATGGTCATGCCCAAGCTCCTCTGGCTTGAAAAAAGCCAGAAAAGGTACAATATATCTCTTTGCATGCCATGGTTTGGGCAGAGTTTCCCATTCACATCAACACAAACTCACAGGAGTGGTGCAGAGCCCCAGCTGGGGTGGCTTTGCATGTGCACTGCAGCCGCTGGCACTCTCAGCTTTGGTATGGTGACCCTGTACCACATGCACTGGGCAATTCTATTTCTAGGATTACTGTGAGCAGAGGCAGCATGGGGGTTCAGACAGCATCTGAACCCCTGTTATTAACATCCCCACTCTTTTCTTAAGAAACACAAACCGCAGCACGAAGTTAGTGTCAAACTTTCCTGCAGAACACTATATCCTAAAATTAACATAAATCTAAAAAGTACCTAAATAATTCACAAAGAAAACATATCAAAGGCTATTAGATATAAAAACAAAGCCTCTGGCTTGGCAAATCCTTGAGTTGTGAATTTTTTGGAAGCTAAGAAACTGCTCTGGGGAAGTATCACCACATCCTTGCCTTGTTGTTAAAGTCTTTCTCAGGCACCCAGTACTGGCTATTGGGAAAAGTGGGGGTCCTTGGGCTGCATGATCTCTGGTCTGAGGTTGTATAATCACTTTTTTCCTCTTTGAAAGTTGTGTTTATTAGCAAGGAAATATCGGGTGGTTTCAAATCTAAACACTGCCAACATTAATGGAACTGCCAGATCATTTCTGTCCCACTAAGGGACACTTAATTCCCTACTTAACTGAGGGAGAAGGTCCTCAGTGTGATACAGTGAAATGTGCACAGAGAAGCTGGTGGCTGGAACATGATGAACATGAAGTATCAGCAAAGAGGCATCAGTAGTTGAGAGTTTATACATGGGCTGATGCACAATGTGATGTGTTGGAGGTCATCTCCATGTGCTGTATTTGGCTCAGGCTATGATGCAGCCTGGGACAGCACAAACTGCATCCTTTTTGGATGAAACTACACCAAAAGATGTGCTCCAGGAGATCTTTGTGCTCTATGAAAACTTCAGTCCATGACAGGAGGTTTCCAGACAGAAGCTGGTGTGAACTGAAAGCCCCAAAACGTGTAGTGTGGGCATTGGCACCACTGGTTTCCCTGGAGAGATTGGTCCAGAGGGTCCACACTGCTCACTGTTTTATACATTACCTAAACTACAAGAAGGAGCACAAAATGGCTTGGTATTAAGAGGTGTTTAACATTCAAACAGAACATGACTGGGACCAAATACAATTATATTAGTACTTCGCCAAATATAGCACGGTTAAAATCAGGGTAAGTGTTGACTTTGAACCGTGAGGAGACCAGAATCAAAATTACTTCTCCAAATGTAAGGACTGACCTTGGGAGAAGAGGATCACCCTCCTAATGGCTGACTCAAGCCTTTAACCTTCATAGATCTTATGCTCAGAGCGGTATTTTGACTGGCTGGGGTTTGTGGGTGTTTTTTTGCTATTGGGGAAATACTTGCTGTCAGTTTTAGTATAATTACCCCAATTAAGAAGATAGAAAAGTTATCTGGCTTTCTGGGTACCTTTTCTCAGCCTTTATTATTCTTTTATGAAATTGATTTCATTTCTTTGACACTATTTAATATTTTTATGATTCTTATGACACATTTTTCCTTTTATATTTTTCTGGTGGTACTTCATGCTTGTCAGAAACATTCCTTTTTGTTACCCAGAGCTGCTTCTAGAACTGCTGAGATAGGAGGTCTAGAGAGCACTAGATTTACCTTTTTAAAAAAAACCAACAACTATACTTCTTATTTAATTACTATCTCATTGAGAAAAAGCTTTCCTACCACATTAAAATTAATGTCTTTCTTACTTCATTTTGGAAGATTCATCATTAATCTAACATCAGCCTTTTGAAAAGATACATATTCCAAAAAGCTTTCCATTAAAAGATGGATATTCAACGTATTCTGCATTTTACAGGGAGACGAGGACAGTTCAGTGGTTAGGACACTCCTTGCACTATTCATGTCCTTGCACTAATGCTGACTTCTGATATATCTACAGAAAATCCACTTAGTCTCTCTCTCCCTCATCTGTGGGGTTCTTTGAAGAATAGACTATTCAGCCTATGGCAGAAAATGATCCATAACAAAAGTGAGGCCCCAGAAATACTTCTAAAAGAGGGAGATGCTAACATGGAAAGTTTCAAACCCAGCTGTGCTATAAATTACACCCGCTACCCCAAACCTGTGGGCCCTGCTGCACATCACTGCCATTGCAAACAGTCCAGTGAACTAGCAAGAGCATTTCTAGCAAAAGATCCTCTTTGTGTCTCTTCACTCTCAGTGTGACTGATCTAAAGGTAACGGCTTGATGGCAGGGCTTTGGAAAAGGCAGCAGCAAGTGCACGTTTGTGAATTTACTGCAGTATGTTTGTCACATCGAAGATACAAAGCACATCCCTCATAAAGTACCTGCCCTGACATATTTGACAGCTTTTGAATATGCTGGCACCTTGACTTGATCTTGAAAAAGTTTTGTAATCTTAAATCATTTCTCTTCAAAGACATTATTTATAAGCTCCCTGAAGAGGCTGTGAGTGGAGGGCTCAGCCAGCAGGATCTGAGCTCCTGGGAAGTCAGAAGAGGGGAGGATGGTCCAGGCTCTGCTGGGGGCCCTCAGCACTGCTTCTGATCAGCCCCATGCTGTCATGTATTATCTGGTACCTTGAAAAACAAGAATGGAAACTTCTGAAAAGCTCACAGGGTCAGATGCTCAGCCACCTCCATTTACATCAGCTGAGGATCTGGCTCCTTGTTTTCAATCTACCTTGAATATCAGCGAGCATAAATTTTGTATTCTTAATCCATAATCACAGACAATCACCAGCCAAATTGTTTTGATATTTAAACTTGTTTACAGTCCCCAGGCTATTAGTTGTGATGACACATTAAGAGATAAGAGAGCTTTAATTTTCTGAGGATAGTTCCACCCTCTGGGGATAAGAAATACGTAGTGGAAACTTGTTTTGATTAGCAAACTGAAGAGGGCACAGAAATCAGACAAAGTGGAGTGTGAGTTCAGGTGCTGCTGGAGTTGACACCTTCCCTTATCTCACAAAGTGCTCGAATTACCAAACAGGGAGGAGAGGCTCCTCGAGGATTTAACCCCACTTGAACATCATGGCCAAGTGCAGTTTTTTTCCTTTCCTCCTAACAAGTAACCTTGTTTTCCTCCAAGGGCAAACTTGGGAATTTGGGTGCTTGGCTCCTGAACAGTCCCCAAGCAAGATGCTGAGCAGGGCAGTGAAGTGCTACTGCTCGTGATGTGCAGGAGGAAGGTGCACTTGGCACACACATTTGTGCTCATTTGCAGTTCTTTTTCTAGGGATTAGATTGGCATATTCTCACTTCTGTGATGACTTTGTATCCACTTCTGATCCTTGTGCTGTTTTGACTGGACAAGTCCTCTCCTAAACTCTAGTAATGCAGGATGTTGTCAGCTATCAGTCAAGAACCCGCTCAGGGAAGTGCTGGTGGGTGCAGGGACACACATTTACATTTATTTTTAGAGTGGGATTTCAGGGAATGGAAAGGCACCATCTAAATGCAAGATAAGGCCAAGAGAAGCTCTGGGGCCATAAGAAGCTTGACTAAGAGCTCGTTCAGACACAGCAGCATGCACAGGCACTGCACAGTATGTGTGAATAGCAGATGAGTTGAAATGGAATGAACATAAACTGTAGAAATTAGTATACCCATGAAAAGCAAAGACCTGCCATAAGAGAAGAGAGAGGGGAAACAAGCAAGGGTGACCAGGGAGAGGTCTTTCATTAGAGAAAAAAAGATCAGAAAGGGCAGGAATGAGAGCCAGGTTCAATAACACACCCCAGCAGTGAGCAGAGACCAGTGCCTAAAGCAAAGAGATGTCCCAGTGGAGAGAGGACACAAGCACTTATGTAGTCCTCAAGCAGGAAAATAAACCCACATCAGCCTGCTGCTATGCTGCAGGTTTTAGTCAGTGGGAAATTCTTGCTATTTATAGCTCTATAGTCAGGATATTTTCAAAGGTCTCAGCAGTGTGAGACCCCCACTAGAATAAAGGGAAGTACTCAGCAGCAAAGAGGTTACTCTGAGAGGGCAGAATTCAAATAAGTAATCTATTACAGGGCTCATCTTGCTCTCCACCTTGGGTTTGATCCATTTTGTTCTGGCAGCTGGTTTTGTCCCCCCAGGCAGCTCAGAACTCAGTGGAGGCAAAGGACTTGCAGCCAGTTTTACAGCTTCACCTTCCTTCTCCTCATTTATGTCTCTGGGACCACTTTCAGCCCTGAAATGCTCAGGATACCTAAGCTCTATCGTAAAGAAACCAGATATTTTCAATATAAGTATCCTTACCGCAGAAACAGAGCTCTGACCTGTAGCAGAACAGTGATTCACAAGCAGCAGGCAGTTATTACAGACTCTTCCTGCCTCTGTGCAGGCAGTGCTATCCCCAGACTCACTGACAGCCTTTGGTTCCTCTGCCTACACCAAAGGCTTCCCATATCTGGATTCATAAGGCTTCATGAGTCCTAGTTTGTGAAAGAAACAAACCTGACTGAAGTGAGAATAAATCACCCTTTGACTCATAGTCTTCTCCCCTTTCATATGAGATGCATTGTGAAGAAAGAATTGCTATTGATCAAAATCAAGTCTACTTAAAACACAACTCAAAGCATTTACAATTAAAAGCCAAAATCTAACAAATATGGAGATTATTAATTTTCTGGTTGGAACTAAACAGTGGTTAAATTTCAATATATTTCTGTTTGGTTTAGATTGGCCTATTTTGTGTTCACAACCCATTTTCCTCATACACAGCACTGTGCTTTGTTGCTTGATGCTAGTGCTCAGAAGCAGAAGTGTTTGACTCTCAGCGCTACTGTAGCACACACTTGCATTTTCCTCTCTTCAAATACTCATTATTTCTTTTCAGACCTTTAGACTTCCACAGTAAAAGTTGTGCAAGTATTGCTCAGTTTGACTAGAAAAAAGTCAGATGGGCCAAATTCTGCTTCTATTTATTGCTCATATAGAGGAAAATTAAATCCTGGCTTGTTGGAAGTTAATGACAATATTCTCTTGTATTCAGTGAAATCAGAGGGCTGCCTCTCACATAGGTGACAATAAGAAAGTCTGTTAGCTGAATAGATAGAAAAGTTGGTTGAGGAAATGAAAAGCAAGGAACAACTTCATCCCAGGACTAGTCAGGAATTAGAGAATGAATAAAGCTATTTTTAGTAGCAGCTTATTCTTTGACTTTGGTACTCGATAATGTTGTATTTTTATTTTGGGATTTTGCAATCTAGGCTCTTCTAAGAACCTGTCATCACAGTATCCTCTAGCAAAGAGGTCAAAAGAGAATTACAGGACTTTTGAAAAAGTATCCACTTGTTATTTGAACCTATTTCTTCATTCCTCTTTATGCAATTTGGGAAACAGTGAGTAATTGCTTTTTATTCTTCAGGCCACCTAGAATGCTGTTAAGTCTCTTACCATATCACTGTAGCCATCTTTTTTTTCAAGACTCAGAAATCCTCATCTGTCTAGTTGTGTCCTCACACAGAAGCTATTCCATGCTTTTGGTTATATTCTTGCCATCCTCTCTGACTTTTCTAGCTATATGAGGAGTTTTTGAAGCAATAAATGGCAAAACCTTTCTGGGCTTCTGAAATTAATGTAGAGCCTATATGCTGAAGATGTATTGTCCTTACTCCAAAGATTTTGTCATTTACACATATCAAGGCTGGCAGAAAGGACACTTTTCATTTAAAGATTATTGAAAAAAAAAAAAAAGCTAACATATCTCCCTCCCACACATGTGAAATTATGATAGAATAAAGATTTGAAGTTTGAAGAAGAATCCTCTTAGTCTTTTGCCCATCTTTCTTGAGGTTAACAAAGCAGAATAATAACTATATTCAGCACACCTCAATGCTGACAAATCCACATTTTTAAAACAAACAAAACAAAAGAGAAAACCAACCAACTAACAAAAAAAAAAAAAAAACCAAAACACAAAAAACCCTGTAGAAACCTTAACATTTGCAACTTTTTGTCCTGGATAAAAGTTGTATCTGCTGAAAAAGCTATTTGAAAGAATGAGATGCTAAAATATCTCCATCATTTCACCCTTTTTTCTATTTCAAGGGCATCTCCAGGGGTCTCTTTCAGGGGCAAAAATACGTTGAAGCCTTGTACAAGGAAAAAAATGCAATATCCAAGTCTCAGAGAAAGACAGGTCTCCATTTTGTGCCAGAAGGCACATAACCTCTGTCACAAGCAATTTGAAGAGCTGCCCTCAGCGCTGCATGTTGAAATGGAAACTGAGCTGCTTCAAAGACATTTAAGAAATATTAAGAGAAGGAAAAGTGACACAAATTTATATGAATTTGTTGCTATATAAGTTCAGCCAAGGCCAGAAGATAATGTGGCCTGTAATGGATCAAACTACCTTTACATCAGATGTGACCCCTCCCTACAAAACAAACGTGCACCAGAAGAGCATTCAGAAGCCTGAGGGATATAACAGTAGGGCTTCTCCAGGAAAGAGCTGTTAGTGTGTGAGGAAAACAACAACTTACCAAATCTAAAATCTCCACTTTGTCTTCCATCTATATCTTTATTCCAAAATTAATTGCTAATTATGGATACATGAAGGGATGCTGCAAATAATTCTAGCCAACGGATACTTTCTGATTTAGGAAAACTGTTCAGGCTTTTTTTTGCAAATTTGTAAAATTTTAACTTTTTGGTCTGAAATTATATATGCCAGCCCTTTGTCTCAGAAAAAATATTTTCTAGGAAAAAATTTCTAGGAAAAAAAAATTCACCCAGTTTTGTTGTTTATAAGAATGATGCTTGGAAACAAATGGTTTTATCCATATAAAACCTGACAACCATTTCTGTGAAATACTCAAGTATTTTTATGTTGAATCAAGGACTGCATTCTCAATTTTCTTGTGGCTGAGAGGGCTTGATGTAAGTGCTGAAGGTGGGTTTGTGCATCTGAAAATACATTTCTTTTTAAGTGATCAGTTTTGTAAAAGACATTACCTCTCTTGTAATTTGCCTCTCTTGTAATTTCTTTTTCTACTTAATTACTCTGTTAGCTCAATGCATCTTTGCAGCACTCCAGAAGGTTGAAAATCTGAACAGCAAAAGGGTTTGATTTTGATTTTAAAAATAAATTCCTTGGGGTTTTTGTAATTAATTTACACAGACTGTCCAAAAATACCAGAGTTAAAGGTGATCCAGAAAGAATTCAGCCTCCTTTTGTTCATGTGTTATTAGGTAGGCTTTAGTAAAGCACTGAATTTCAGCTTCAGTCAGAACAGCATGCACTTGCCATAGAAGAAGAGGAAAAAAAAAAAAGCTTTTGCTCATAGGATGCTTTAATTCTTTTTTTCCCAGAATTTAGATGTGTCAGGAGAATCTGAGAAGAGGAGCAGCATTTTTTTGTCTGCAGGTGTGAGACAGTGCTCTGAGGAACAGGACAAGTTGTTCACACCATGTTTTTCAAACCTATTCCCCTATTCTGTGTTTCTGGGAGCCTGCCTTGGGGCTGGATGGAATATCTGAAAGTGGCAACTACTAGCCAGTAGTGTAAGGGAAGCATTAGCTTCAACTCCCATTAGGGAGTTGAAGTCTGGGCTGCCAGGTCCTCTATAAAATTGCATCAGGCCCCCACAATTATGGATACTTGTAATCTTGCTCTTTTTTGCCTTAGGTTAGCAGCTGCATTAGTGAGCAATGATACTCAGAATTGCTATTAAGTGTTGTAAATGGAAATTAGTCAGTGTTTGCACGTGGCAAGGAACTGCATGGTGGAACACCCTGGAATGCCCCAGCAGGAAATAATTTTGTCTTTACAGCAGAGTCTGAACTATGCACTGAAAATAAAATCAAGTATTGAACTCACAAACTGTATCATCTATTATGTGCACCAAGTGAGACTCAGATCCTGGGCAAAAATAGTCTGTGACTGATGCACCTGTGCAAGGTGGCAAATTAATGGAGTAGAGACAATTTTGCTTACAGCATTTCTTAGCTTCAAGTGCTGAGCTGTGCAACCTTGATAATGTTCTTTTCACATACTGTTTTGTGTGTAATTATTACCTGTATCAGCCCAAATTTAAAAATAGATCGCTTCTCTATTTAATGCCTCTTTTAGGACACAGTTGCAGCTGACTCTTAAAGGTTCCAATAACCTGCAACTCATGCTGAAGGCTACTGGCACTGTCACAGCAACACCATCCAAACTCTGAAAATTTCAAAGCCTCTTTCAAAATCCTGGGAGGAGCACTCCAAAACAGGCAGCCGAAAATCCCTTGCCACTTATAAAACACTGAACGTAATAAGATAAAATAACAGATGATTTGAGGGAGAAGCTAGTTTCTAAAACAAAGTTATCAAAGTAGGGTAAAACTCCAGGCAACCAACTCCCACACCTTTTATCATCATCATTAGTCATTTATATTGCAGCAGCATGCGGCAACCCCTGCTGACGTCTGGGCTAGAAACCAGACACAGATAGCGAGAGTGATACCTAGCCCAGGCAGCTTACAAAATTACAGCAGTAAGAAGCATGAGAAAGGGAGGGAGGAAGAACAGAAGGTTGAAGTGGGTTGCTGAAGGTCAATTTGCACAAACCTGGCACAGCTGGGAGAGCCAGGGCCTTGATCCATGGGATCAGCTGCCCCTCTGGCTCCTGCTCTGGGCACGCATGGCATGTGAGAGAGATGGCAACTCAACTTGTGCAGGTCCCCTGCTCCTGGGGAAATAAGCTGGTTGTGCCAGAAGTAACACATTTGGGAAAACACAAGAGTGAGATGACACATGTCCTCTTCAGAGCTTGGGTGGCACAGCAGAGAAGTGGGATTTGAGACTGAAAGGTCACAAACTCAGCAAACACTCTGGCAAGGCTATTGGAATGGGCAGTGAAAAAAGGAGCATGAGAAGCGCTGGTTTTCCTAAGCCCTGTGCACTGGCACATTGCTACAGCCAGTGTTTGCTGTTGGGAATTGCGGGTATCACACAGTCACAGAATGGCTGAAGTTTGAAGTGACCTCTGCAGGTCACCTGATCCACCCCCTACTCATTCAGAATCACCTACAGCCACTTGCTCAGGACCATGTCCAGACAGTTTTTCAGTATCTCAAAGGATGGAGACCTCACAGTCTCTCTGTGTAACGTTCCCCTGCTCGGTCAGCCCCACATGCTTCCCAGGGTGCAGGGGTTTCCATTGTTTGGCAAACAATGTCACCTGGCATATGGAGCAAAGCCACTTGGATTTTTTTTTAATTTATTTTTTTAGCTATGGCTTATTCTTATTCTCTTTTAAAAGATACAACTGATGTGGCTGTAGATCTGGAGAGATTATTTGCATATGTCTTCCAACTCTGTACAGTACGCCTAACCCATGTTCTTCCTCTGTCTGTAGTGGGTACTGTAGTATATAAGGAACATATTTTGATAGCTAATATAATAAAACATACACATCATGTTGCCTCAAGGTCATGATAAATTGTATCTGTTTATATGATGCATCTTGACATACTCTAATGTAGTGCCAGTAATGTAAAACAGTGACCATATAAAATGTGACTAAGACCAAGAACATAGACACAAATTTCAGTGATTTTTTTGATTAAGAGTATTCACTAGCATTTTGGTAATTCTTCATAAGGATTTAGGGAAAAGAATGTATATATTGCTGCATTATTCTTCAATGGACACCGAGTCAAATTCCATTCACAAAACCTTGAGTAGAATTACTGCTAAAAGGAAAGTTAATCTGGATTTATGGCCCCAGAAAAGACAGCCAAATTTCATCCTGGTTTTTTTTTTAAGCATATAATGAATTCATTAAAAATATTGCTTGCAATAAAAAGGCTGCTAACAATAAATAAAATATTCAGAGTATCTGAATTATGCAAAATGGTCACTGGAGATGATTGTGTATAAGTCCCAGAATCCTTATAATACACAGGGAGGGCACTGAGTTCCACTGAACTGGTGTGATAATTAAATAAATAGCAACTTGCCTAGAAACAGTAGATTGGATAATGTTTCTTTCAACTTTATTTTCAAAGCAAAGTGTTTATCTGTTATGAATTGTAGTGTAAGATATTCTGCATGTTCAGACAGACCTGGGTTTGATTCTAGCAGCTGTCATATCATCCCTATAGGACTGATGCTTTCTCCATTAAAATACTTTACTCACATGTGTAAAGTATCCATTTGGCTCCGCTTCTATTTTAAAGTCAGATGATCCTCTAGGGAGATGTTTATCCATTTCTTTCCCTTTCATGCTCTAAGCCAACATCAAGGAGTGGTGGGATAAGCTGACTGGGAGAAATGAGCACACCAATAATAAAAAAACCTTATGATCCAGTACCATGTAAAACCATAGAAGATGGAGGCCCTGCTCTTCAGGCTCTGATGAGGGAAAGGACTTTCCTCACAAAGCAAAGTTGAGAAATGAACACTAATCTTAGCAGAGACATTCAGATGTTTTCAATTCATGGCATTTAAGGAACCTAATAATTAGGAAAAAAATAAATCACAGATTTAAAAAAGAAAAAAGTAAAAGACACTAAGACACTCAAGCTATTTGAGGGCTAATTTAAAAGGCTGAACTAAATGCTAATTCAGGTTAACCTGAAAATGGTGATGATACTCTAAGAAAACATCTTGATTTCTTGACTATGTGAGAAAGAAATGGAAAGCTGCTGTATGGACAAAACTCAGTGCTGCTTCAATTCTGGACCGAGAAATGACACCTTCTAGTGAAGACACTGGTAAACATAATTAACCTATTCAAAGATACCAGACCATTCTTACATATTACGATTTCAAAAACTATCTGTAATGTTAATTAAGCAGGCAGTTGTCCTGATTAATGTTAGAGGTGAAAGGAAAAAGACTACATGACTGAAAAATCGAATGCGCAAAGTTCTTTAAAATACAGTGTCTCTCTACTACCCATCCAGAAAATCTGAGGCAGAGCAAGATGACAAACTTTATCTAAATTCATGAAGCCGCCCACTGAAGCCCCAGAGAACCAGACTCTTTTTCTCCGTTTCCAGATCAGCACTCTGTTCTTCAGACCACATTGTCTCTCTGCACCACCTGGTTTAAACTGATGCAGCTCAGCTTCAGTTTATACTGGTTGAATTCTTGCAGCATAAGCTTTTTAAGAAGTCACTTTGCAGCACCAACAATTTAATTCAGCTTAACAGAAACATAGAAATAGAAACAGTAAAATGTTTTTTGACCTTTGCTGTTGGCTGCAGTCAAACCCATGCAACAAAAAGAGCAGAGAAGAAATGCTGGACACACACTGAAGATGAAAAAAAATGTTTGGGGCATGTAACACAGTACACTGAAGAAAACATTCAGGAACAATTCATCGTGCTGATAATATTATTCCCATAAGGCTGAAAGGGTCAGTGTCATCTTAGATTATGCACTGTACAAGTGCCAGCCACAGAAGACCCACCCACAGGCCCTACACTGTTGGGCAGAAGGTCACTAACACTAGCAGTTGATCTGTGGCTCTAGAGACTCTGAGGAGGGGCACAGAAAACCCATCAAATGAAACATGCAGGTTTCTTTTTGCTATTACACAGACTATTTTGCTAAAGAAGATAACTAAAGCATTAATAATGACACTGTCCTATCACTACAATGTTAATCAATGCCAATGATAAATGAAATTTAATTAACACAACTCAGAAAAACATTCTTAAACTAAATTCCTCTCTATTTCCTCCTTCTGGTACAAAAATACACTTCAAAAGATTTCTCTTTGTTCAAAGTAATTTTTCTCCAAAGAGTTCACAGCTGGTTAATTGCTTTCACACAAGCCTGTCTAACTTAAGAACTCAAGCTAAGTCCTATTTCTCTTATCCTGTCAGTCCTTAGCTCCTCCCAAATGTCACTGACACAGGTAGCATATCTGACCCCTGTTCTCCTCATAGGACTGGGATTTTGTGTCACCCTCTGAATAACTCTTTTATGCTGACACTGAAAGCCGTGTCGTGCATTCCATGAGTCCAACAGGAGACAGCCTTTTGTCACTCAGCTGCTTTTTCTGTTGAGTTTGGAATGGGCATTACCCCAGCGAGACCGCAGACCTGACTCTGCATCTCCAGAAGACTTTCAAGCTGCTGTCTGAGATGTGAACCATACTTCTCAATTCTTTAGAGTTCCAGATGCCAAGCACACTCCAATAACTCACATAGAAACTCTGCACAGTGACTGGTGACTGAAATGCAGCCAGCTCTGGAGTGAAGCACAGGCAGTTACAAACTGCCATGCCATGCCAAATGGTCAGGAGGAGAGGAAGGGATGAAGATTATTCTCTGAAGAGAAAGAGTGTGGCAAATTTAGACTGGGAAATATCTTATTGCATGAATCAAAAGACAGAAGCTCTCTTTGCAAAAAACTAGGGAGCCTAAAATCTAATAACTGTACATTAGTACAGCAATTATATTAGCTTTCCTGTATTTTAAAAACCCAAGACAAAAGTTTAATGCTTCTGGCTTTGCTTTTTAAATAGAAAGTGAGAGTTACACTAGACAAAGTCCAATTTAAAATCCCAGCAGGCCTGACAGCTGTGTTGAAAAAGAAAGCTTTTCCACAGTACCTAGCTTGGGGATTGATTTTAATAATGGACATTTTCTTCCCACAGATCCAATATTTATATTCCTTTTGTTATTTTGAAAACTCTCTAGGGACACATAAATCTGACTGTATCATAATTACACCTGCCTCTGTTTCATACCTGTAATCAGATTAGGACTTATGGCAGAAGGCGTAGGAAAACTGGACAATCTATTCTGCACGGATAGGAAAGACTCCAGATATTTTTCCAAAAGGATAACCTATTTTATGGAGAATAAATAAACTTTGTAAATTTTTCAGGAAGAAAATGTTTGGTCAGGAGCATTTGTTGTCTTATTTAGGAAAGAAAACATTTAGAGGATTCCTGAGTCTTTCTTCTCAAGTTCATATTTCTCCTTCTTCAAGTTTGTCCCAAATCCTTCTTCCTTTCCACAGTCCTTTCTTCCCTGGAGCTTGCAGCACTGCTGAAGCTCATTGTGCTTAGCAGGGGTGGAAAGGAAGACTGATTTAGGCTGGTTGAGTCCTTCCAAGAGAAAACTTAGGGTTGTACAGCTCATAGCTACATTCAAACCCCCACAAAAATCCAAGAGTCAGGCTTTTTATGGAAACCCACTGGCAGTGTTTTACTTTGAATACTGCTTCTTCTTGGACTACAAATGTCAAAAGCGGATCCGTAGTGATGCGCTGCTGCAGGCTGGCTTTGGGAAACCCTTCATAAAAATCTGTCAGTGAGGTTGGGTAACTTCCCTCCTCTGATGAAGTCATCCATTCTGGTCACAGCTACACTCTGCACTCTCCCTGGGGCTAAAGTAAACATTACTGAGGAGAAAATGTGCATGACTTACAAATACACAGCACTTCACCATATGCAAGTGCTTGCAAATATTTAAGAACAGAATAGCTTGCTCATAGGTACCTCATGTACACCGTGCTCAACCAGCACGGTGACTGTGCCACACTGAGTACGCTGCACAGCCAGTTAAGAACAAACTATTCTGTACTGCACTTCCAATCACAATTTTGTTGGATGCTGTTGCCTATCTCAGGAAGGATAGTTAAGTGGCCAAAGCACCGGGTAAGGCCTCCGGGGTCCCAAGGGCACTTTCACGAGCACAGGGACACCCTCTGCAGTTGGGAAGTTGGTCAGCATGAATAAACCTGGCTCTGAGAAGCTGCATCTCTGTCCTCCTTGCACATTAGCACTCTCTCCCCAGTTATGTGCTGCTGGGACTATGCTGAGCAGAGCTGCTAAACATTTTATTAAAGCACATGATTTCCATCTTGTCAAAGCCTCTCCCTCAGTGTTGCCAGGTGGTAACTGCCAACCAGGAAAATAGGGATTTGCAAAAATGACTGCACTTTATAGATGGCACATTGCCCTCTCTCAAGAGCCATAATCCCTCTGTTAGCACATGTATCTGTTGCCTTCCTTCTGTTTTCTCATTCCTGATTTCTTGTAAATGCTAATTTTGATTTTTTTTCCCTGTATTATTTTGCTGTCAGAACTGTAAACACTAGAATATTACTAGGCATCGCATCAAGGGAAGATTTACAGATGTTTGGCCTTCATTATTTTTTAAAATTTTACACGTTCTTTTTTAAACAGCACAGTAAACAAGGTATTTAAAACCTCCCAAACACGGCTTATAAATTCATCCTGTTTCAGCTTGCAGTCATTTATAATTGACATCAGCTATTGCTCTGCTACAGTTACAGGACTGCTGCACGCATAACTGTGCTGGAGGTAGCTCCCCCAGAGCCAGGTGGGAGCAGAAGTAAAGGGGCCTGCACCCCTCATGAGGAGCAGCTGCCTGAAACCGCACCCATGGGATGCACTCCAAAGCCCACGCCCTATCATCTTTCCTCCTCTTGCTTAATCCAGCGAGATCAATGGCAGCTGGGTACATTTACACAGATTGTGCAAGTGCAAGTGTAAGCAAAGACCCAAAATGGAGATGTGCTGTCATTTTACAAGGAGAAAGAAGAAATCAGTTCTTTTCATCATCAATCATTTTCATGGAGTTTTGTGACTGACAAACAGGCTGCTAGAGAAAAACTAAACAAGAGGTGTGCTAAACCTTGGAGATACCCAGTTGTGGAGCAGCTTTTCTCGAACCAGTGGAGATGTGTCTGCAAGGGCATTGTGCAGAGACACACAGATATGCCCTGAACATTTGTTGAAGAAGTATGTGGCAGGTAAATATCTGAAGCAGGAAAGGAATGGAAAATAACTTTCAGGTAAAGAAACAAAGTCCAAAGCCACAGTGTGTTCATATTTTCTACCACAACGACTTGTATCAGTAAGCATGATGAAACCAGCCACTGATGTGAAACAACTGTGGAAGAAATCCGTGGCACAATTCTCACTGACATCACCAGGTACCGGATTAGGCTTTGAAAGCAAAAGTTGCCCAGATGTGCAATACTGACAGAAAAAAAATATACTTTTTAATAATTTAATCACCCAAATTTCTAGCACTGGTATTGATGCCATATCCCCGTGTCAGTCCCTGAGAACGACCCACCTAGCAAGTTATCAGCTCCAGTAACCTCAAAGAGGAGCATAGAACAATGAAGATTCACAACAAGTCTCTTTCTTTTGTCTGTCCTACAGGTTATACCAAGAATAGCCCCTGCAACATGCTTCAGCATCCCTTTCTACCTTAGGTGTTTAAGGAAAAGTACAGTTAACCCAGAGAGATATTGGTAAAGATCAGTGGTAAATTATCTGCTCTGCAAAAGGCATCAATGGTAACAAAAGTATTAATCATTAATACAAAAAATCAAAAAAGCATAAAAATCCACATGTAATTCTGATAACTGGGACCAGGTATGTGGTAAAGCAGCCAGGGAAATTAGTTACTTTTTGGTGTTCTGTGTGCTTGCAGAATTAGTTTTAGAAGTTCACTTAGGATTGAATTCTCTAGAAGAGGCTCTTTCTCTTATCACTTGTACAGTAGGTACCTTGTCAGACCCTCAGCTCAATAACTGATATTAGCTGCAATCTATGTGATAAGCACAGGACAGAAAGGCTCCCAAATTTTAAGCACAACTTCCTCTTGGGTAGGGCTCACATTCTCAGAGGAGCTTGTTCTGGGCCTTGCAGCTGTTCTGAGCACCTGCATCTCCTGCAGGTGCAGCAGGGCCAAATCCTGACAACAGCTCACAAAAGCAGCTTCTGCTGCTGCCTCTTGCCCACAGCCAAGGAGAGCAGAGAGCTCTGCTCAGCCTCACTGCTTCGCACGGGTCCTTCAGGACTTGAATTACACATGTGCTATAATAGATCCAAGAGGTTTCCTTTGAGCTCATGGTCCTGTACAAGCATAAATCAATGTCTGTATTGTATTCTAGGTTATGTGAACAGCACCAGTTTTGCATATTTGTGCTTTATCACCCTATCAGTAAGCTAGAAGTAGCAAGGCTAAATCCTGAGAGGGTTAAGCCAGTCAGACTACATCAGTGAGCACCGCCTGAAAGCGTAGACATTGTTTGGCATATATCTTAAGCTGTCAGGAAGAGCAGCCAGTGAGCAATGCAGTACTTGACCTGTCAGCATGATACAGATCATTTACATAGCTTTTTACAAACATTAACAGATTAATCCTCACCTTGGGACACACAAGCAAGGTTCAGTAGCCCTGACAAACAGATCTGGAAGCTGACTCACACAGTGATTGTAACCTGATTTCCAGGACAACCCAGCACCTTTTCATCTTGTAAAAGCAGAGTAGGGAATGGGACTTCATACCTCCAGACCAGGAGAAAAAGAAGAGTGAAGCAGATAGCAGCTTTGGCCCAGCCCCCTGAGCCTGTAGGGAAGTGGGGCTGTGGGGACTTTCTTAAGTGCTCTATCCTGGCTCCTCTTCAATTCACACCAGCTGTGACAGTCACAAGTAGGATGGTAGCTCTCACCCCGGCACTGAGGACACAGGCGCGTTCATGTGCAAAGCACTGCATTTCACGCCCAAAGTGTGAAGCAAACCAAGCAGCTGAAGTGGAAAAGTCCTACCTGATTGCAATTGCCTTGCCCAAACAGCTATTTAAAGCATTTTAGCTCATCTCAATGGGATCTGTTTCTAAAAGCAGTAGCAGTGATCACATGAGTGAAAACTGAGCACAGAGCTTAGGCTTTGCGTTGAGGATCTGTGATGGATATGGCCCACAGGATCATACTGACAGAGTTCATAGACCTAGAGACAAAGTGGGATATCGGCATGGCCCATGAGGCCATGCTGGCTATTTTATTTAGTTACCTGTGAGACCTCATTTGTGCACACATCATTTATGCAGCTGAGAGGTCTGGTCTTAGCAGTGTCACCAGGGGCTGAGGAGCTGTTCTTAAGCCACAGGGGACTGGGAGATCAGGTCCCTGCTAAGGCAAGACAGGGTGTGAACCCACAGGTGTGACACTTCACACGAGGGGCTTATGCACGTGTGCAGTGCAGGGGTGAGAGGCCCAGTTTGTACACATGTGCAATGAACCAAGATACACTGTCACGGGGCTTAGCCATCTGTGTCCACATGGACAGGAATAGACACAAAAAGGATCAAGGGAAGATTAATCTGTGCAGGCATCTTCTAGAGAAGTGTGGGCAAAGAGGACATGACACAAGATTCTTTAAATATACAGTATTTCATGTGTTGTAACTTGGTAAAAATTTTTATCTGATGTCAGGAAGATCTCTATTTTATGAAGGAAATTGTTTATTGATCCTGTCTGTTTGCATCATTTTCACATTGTACTATTCTCATGCTTAACCTGCAGGGATCCAGAAAGGTTGTTTCTCTCTTCATGCGTGACTTGACTTTGGCAAGGAGATGCTGCACCTTCATGTGAGGCTCCAGCAAAAGGCCGTGGGAAGGAAGAGGTTGTGAGGTAAAGAACACTAGTGTTCCTGATCTTAAAATCCCTGTGATGCCTATTTGGTGTGCCTTTTTCATACACTTGTAAATTTACTTAAACCCAGATGAGAGATCACAAGTCAATTTGGAGATAAATTCAGCAGCACTACTGTACCATTACGCATGGTCTGCTTTCGTTTTTTTGGGGTTTTTTTAGTGATGCTTTTGATCTAGCTCCGCTTGTGAAACTTTGCAGATGTGATTTGTGGTCTTCTACTAGTTTATTAAAATTCAGTGAGGATGGAGCAGATATTCTGTGGACCTTTCTTCATTAAACATCCATCACATGGTTTTCAGAGTGGGAACAATGACAAGACAGGAAGATAACAGTGATCCCTTAAAATTTCATTTGAAAGCACATGAAGAGATGCAGAATTTAAGGGATAACAATTAGGAATAGAAGTAATAGACCTTATTCACCCTTGATGTGCTAATGATATTAAAAACATAGAACAAGGTACATGACATTCCACGTTCAGGGTGTTCCCAGTGACATGACATATTAAAACACGCTGAGCATTACATGAAGTAATGTCCAAAATGCTGTTCCCTTTATACTGAGTCACCAATACCTCAGAATGGCTCCAAGGGAGCAGATACAATACAGATTGTCATACATTTCCACAGCAGTGTTTTTTCAGCTGTGCCAAGCTTCAGAGCATTTTGGTACAATATAAAACACTTGGAATGAAGCCACAGGAACCCAAACCAAATATGCCATCATTGAAACACTTCCTTAAAGGAAAGTTTTGTATTCCAGCTTTCATTAATAGAATTCATATAGAATATAAGTACTACGTTCAGCAGCACAGAAACAATACTATCCTAAGGCCCATTGTGTTCATCCATTAAGAGCCACTTTCAGGAATGCTTTAAAAGCCTTTCTGAAATCCTACCTTCTCCTGCTAAGTATTTTACAGTGCTGCTGTATTCAGTGAAAGTTACATTTACTGTGAATGCCTGAACAAAAACCTTTCACCCAGTTAAAGTTTTTATTTAGACACAATGTAATAAAGGAATTCCAACAACACACAGGTCACAGGTCTTTAACAGTCCTGTCATCAGCTCTCCCAGACAAAAAGTTATATGGTTTTGTTTTCAAACATTAGATTTGTCTTCCCTAAAGGAAACTTTCTGGTATTCTTAAGATAGTTCAGTAAAATCTCACTTTGCAGACAGTATTGTGAGGTTTTGGGTTGTGTCAAAGGAAAGTCTTAATTTTTCTCATCAAATGTATCCCAGTTTCATGTGGAGGAGCAAGTGATGCTTTTTAGCATCTAAAGACATATGCATAAAATGATAAGTCACAAATTTTCAGAAGTCAGAATAAGAATATGGACTGCATTGTATCCTCTGGGGATCTTACAATGAATAAAATCCATTATTTATTCTTCATTAATTATGTTGATCTACTCTCCAATATTTCTTAGCCAAATAAAACCCACTTTACCTGCCAAAGTTCAGTAATTACCCAACTATAATAATTAGATTTACTTTCCTGACCTATTAATGTTTTAGGAAATATGCAAATATTATAAATCCCATGCTCAGATCCTCAAAGGTATTTGGATCCCCTACTCCCTCTGATTTAAAAAATAACTAGGGGCCATGTGATATGTTAAGTTCTTAAACACCAGCATATGTTTGAACTTAAACACTTTTACATACTCCAATATCCAAGGTTCCATGGGAAAAAATTGCCAGTTTAACTAGAAAAGACTTTTAGATCATCTTTTATGATATTTACAGAGAACATTAGTTTAGGAGGGAGAGCTGAGGTAGGCTGGGAATGGCCCTGTGCACCATCACTGTGGATGAAATTGGACTGCAGGTGATCCTCCCGGCTGCCCTGAGCTCTGTCCACGGAAGAACATTATTCTGAAGCAAGTTATGTAATTGCTCACTATAATGGAGTATGGATTGACTAAAGCATTCCTTTCTAACATTTTTCTATTGTAAGCCAGTTCATGTCAGAAAAAATAAAAGTGCATACTTGATGCAGTAGGGTGCATTTTATGTTCTCTTCTTAACACTTCTCAGGAATAAAACCCAAGTGAGATGAGATTTCCAATGAAAGTCCTGGTTTTAATCAGACTTCCATATTCTTCAACATTAATATGCCCTTGGGTAATTGGGTAAGTATGGTACCTGTCAGGATCAGTAACATCTGGGGCTTCACAAACAGACCACAGTGAGGCAGATACCACTTCAGCTTCTGGGATATTCTGCTACAGAACTCAATCCAAATCTCTGGCACATTTGCAAAAAGCTATTTTTCCTTCTTGACATGTACAAAATTTTCCTGAGTTGTATTAAGATGCCAAGTCAGATTTTTTTCCCAGCTTCAGATGTAATTTTAGCAGCTAAGTACTTCCTGTACAAACCATCTTTTCCTTTTTCATAAAGAGGATAAAAAATTGAGAGATTACCTTGGACAGAGGAGGCATATCAGGGTTAATAAGACTCACCGTTAGGTACTATATTCTCTTTCTCATCTATTTTCTCCATAAGTGCTGGATTCATAATGACCTGTGTGAATTCATCATCAGTCTTTTTATGTTTTAACTGGAATTTTGATTAATTTGAGTTGAAATTTGATTAATTTACCAAGAGCCTTCAAAATCATTACGTAGCCCCACAGCTGTCTCTAAACCCTGACAGCATAAGCAGATACACATGTATATCCCCCAGAACCTGTATGGCATGTTTAGGATATTTCTATTAAGTAATTTTCTGTTTAATCTAAGATCTACTTCCCCTGCGTAGTAAAGCAATTACATAATTAATGGTTACATTCAAACAGAATGGCTCAGGAGAGAAAAAAGAATTTTTAGGACAACTGGAAAGGAAGTACGCATCAGTAATTCCCTTTCACATTTGATACTTCAACTAGTATTAACTTAAAAGTCCAAATGCAAGTCATTAAGCAAAAAAATGAACAAAATGAAGAGCAACCTTGCAGGGACAGTGATGAACTGAGAATAAGGACATTTGGGTTCAGTTCCGAACTCTTCCCTTGCTAGTATAGCTTTGGGCAGTTTTCTTTGTTCCTCAGTTCCTTATCTATTTAATAAGGATATTAATACTTGATTAATTCTACTCCTTGCCTGCGTGCCTTTTGAGGGCCTCTTGAAGGTTTTTGTAGTAGAAAGCACTACTTCTACTATCTGGAAAACTCAGCAAAATAGAGGCCTGCTTTTTGTTGAAGACAAGAAGAATTAAAGGAGGGAAATGCCCTCAGAGATTATGTCTACCATAGACATGCTGAGAACTGCTGTTCAGTATCAGTAAGACGAGGCTATGCAATAGGTAGTGCTAAAGGTAACCCTTCAAAAAGCTTCTGATTAAAGAACTGACTTGTGAGAGCCAATAAATATTGGGACAGCTATAAAAGATCTAGTCATAAAATTTAAAACAAAACATTTCACTGTCAAAAGGAGAAATAAAGTGTTGCAAAATTTCATTGAGAAAAACAGATAAACAGATATCAGTCCAATTTCTTGTAACAAGTGAAAGTCTGATTATAAATTTTAAAATTAAGTGTGTCATTTTGAAATCAGTATTTGCAAACATATAGATTTTTAGAGCTTTTAATTTTTTAAAAACTTTATGCGTTTTCTATTTTTTGTCCTGGTTTACAAAAAACACATATGCTGATCTATGGAAATTACTTGACCAATAAATGTTCCTTCTGTGGACATTTACATTTAAAAACCAAAACTTTAAGACTAATTTGTGTTTTGTTTGGGGTTTTTTTTGCAAGCCTTTCAAAAATCAGGTTTTTGCTGGATCTCGAATCAAGACAGCTCAAGGCATTCCAAGTACAGGAACTGCTTATGTGCTATATTTTTAAAACACGTTTGTCTTGACTAGCAATAGTTGCTGCAAGTGTGAAAAGTATTTCCACTGCTCAGTATATAACTTCCCTAACAATGCAAATTGTTCAAGCTCTAATTCACATAGTTTATCTAAAGAAACAGTTCAATGGACTGAAATGAAATGCAGGTGTTCTCAGCATCAAACCTTTATTGAATGGTATCTTAAAAGAAAAGGAAATGACTATTTTTACTTGCTTTAGAATTGAAAGGGAAAGCTAAATGTAAGTGTTGTGCAAGTGTTTAAATTATTTAAAATGTAGCTAAAGAAAGAGTTTTAAGTCACAGCAATTCATTGACAGAAATATATGATAAAGACAATGGGACATCTTGTATCATGTAAAATCTTCCTCTCAAAATAACAAGCTCTTTAGAAAACAATCCACTATTCTTGCTATGTATATTATAGGGATAAAAAAAACAAATTAACCTATTGCTGCATTAGTGTACTGGTACATATTAAAGGCTGTTATTCTTGTTTTCCTTAATATTTTTCTTTCTTTCATAATGCCCAATCTAGTGCAAAAAAAAATCCTATGCACTGTATTCTGAAAAGAAACAGTTCTTTACAAATAACAATGTATGAAATATTACCTGTTATGTAATATATATCCTAATAATATAAACATTTATAAATATGGAAATTGAACAGGGAAATAAAATGCAGATGATTTTATCCTTCCTATTTGAACACATATCTATATTCTGTAGGAAGTTTACTATAATTATGATTTTATATTGGGTTTCTATACCCTAAAGATAAACATATTCCTGGATCAATGAAAGAGCTAAACATCATCTATTAACCAAAAAATGAACCTATTTAGTGTAGTAGAAAGCTTGGTAAGTATCCTTGAACCCAATAACAGTGAGTACTTTTACAAGATCAGTGATGTTTTAAATGAACTATTTTTCTTAATGGTTTCCTGGGAAAATTGACAATACCTAGCAGCAATGTTAATACTATCAGAAAAATATTAAGGCAATGAAAAATTCCAATAAGAATACGGTGCACTTCAATTTGGAGGCCACTAATAGAGGTAAAGTTTTGCATATTCTGACAATTTTTCACTAACAGTGTATCTGTACAGTTGCATGATCTTTAAGAATGTAATTAACCTATTTTTCTTGCCCTAATTACAAGGCAAAAACAATTGCACAGGTAAAAGGAGAAATGATTTTGTTTAGAAGGGAAATACAAATTATGCCTGAAGCCTAATAAATTTGTTGCTATGACAATCAAAGATCCTGATCTTATAAAATCTTTCAGAATTTATTCGCATGAGTAGTTCTTACTCACTCTGCTAGTTTTGACCTCTCCTGTCCTGAGTGACCACCACAAGAGATGGAGCCTCAAGTCATGGACTAAATTAACCCAATGGATATTTTTTGTCCATTTCTGGACATTTTACAAGGCTGGTCTCTAGAGTAAGGGAATGATATTTGCATATTAAATGTAAAGATGGAAAGGAGGGTGGTGGTTAATGAGGATGTATTGAATAGTGTGGGACCTGAGCATGATGTAAATAGTATAGGATGAGGAGTGGAGAATGGGCTGGCTTTGGCTGGGACAGAGTTCATTTTCTTGCTAGTAGTTAATATAAGGCTTGCTGAGGAGTGCTTCCACAGAGCCAAGGACTTTGCTGCCTCTCATTCCAGTCCACCAGCAATTGTGCTGGGGGTGCATAAGGAGTTGGGAGGGAATACAGCTGGGAAAGCTGACCCCAACTGACCCACAGGATATTCTGTACCATATGGTGTCATACTCAGCATATAAATGGGGTGAAGAAGAAGGAAAAGGTAGGAGAGGAATGTTCACAATTATGGCATTTGTCTTCCCAAGCAACGGTGACACACGATGCAGCCCAGTTTTCCCAGAGATGGCTGAACACCTGCCTGCCCATGGGGAGTGGTGATTGAATTCCTTGTTTTGCTTTGCTTGTGTGCATGTGGCTTTTGTTTTGCCTATTAAACAGCTTGTGTCTCAACATATGAGTTTTCTTGCTTTTACTTTTCTGATTCTCTCTCCCATCCCACCAGAGGGGAATGAGTGAGCAGCCATGTGGTGCTTAGCTACCAGCTGGGGTTAAACAGTAACATTCATGTGAGTTGTCCCTTTGATTGACACAGAACTGCTGAAGTAAGAAGAGGTTTGCAATAGGAGATGAATTTAGGATGCAGTCCCTGTTCACATAGAGATCTGAGGGGATGACTTCCACAAGCAAGAGATTCTTTCTAACACTGAAGATTACATTTATGATTGTGTTGTCCTTCCTCAGCTTTGCTTATTCATTCTTACACTAATCACACATTTCAGATAGTAAAATACACAAATAATCTACTTGGCTGCACACATACACATTTTGAACCTTTACTCCTAAAATCAAGGCTGGTGCCTCTGAACCCTACTGAAACACTGTCACAGTACAGAATTGTGTTATCTGTTTCCTCCTGCTGCAGTGATTTGAAGAAGCTGCATTACCATTCTCTCTTTAAAAACTGCCTTATGGAGTTCTTCATCATACAAGGAAGAGATCTGTTGGGAACTACCACAGAATTACATCTTTTGAATAGTATTTAAGCTTTGCTTCTTGTTCACGAGTCCTGCTGTGGCCTGGCCTTTTTGCTTTGGCTCTTTTCATCCTTCTCACCCTCAAAACCTGCTGCCGGGAACCCATCACCTCCACACCCAGCTGGACAGCCCGTGACAGCCGGTACACAAACCTGTTCCTGTTGCATTTCCAACCCCATTAAAAGCAGCCAGATTTGTGAGGGGTTACCCTCAGAGCAGGGGCAGGCCCTTTCCACAGTCTACTCCTGAAGAACCACTCAGCTTTTCCTCTTCCAAACTCAGTGATCAACCAGGACATGTAAGAAAATATATATATATTTCACATCATGACTCTCTCATCTTTTAGTTCTACCCTAATTTCTGAAACAGAGATCCAAGCAAACCAGGTTTTCTGGGAAATGAATCTGTTCTTCCATCTCAATACATTCACTGTATCATTCCTGATCAGCTTGGCAATCTTTTGACAATGACCCTCAATTTTTCTAAGTTGGGTTGTTAGTTAATAACATCTCCTTTCATCCAGAAAGATGAAACCACATTACACCTGTTAATGAAAAATATCTGGCAACACTCAGTGAAGCCATTTCTAATAATTCTCAACACTACACTAATACATGACACAAATTACTGGATATGAGAACATCCCATACTGGGTTTCCTAATTTTATGAGCTGGGTCATAATTCACAGTGGTAATTTTTTGGCTTTCTGACGTGCGTGAGAGAATCTGCCTCCCACTGCATCTAAAACACAGATCCAAGTCAGCATTTGATATTTGTTTCCCATGGAAACAAAATAGAGTAAATCTTTTGGTACCTGCCAATATTGCAGACATTCAAAACTGTTCTGTAGCTTTCATTTACTCAGACAATATCATTCAGGACTACTCTTACATTGATATGGAATTTATTTTACCTTCCATTTTTGCCTTCTAGCAGTCAGTGCACGACTGAGGTGCAGGGGAGATATAGCACCATGACCCCAGGGAAACAGACAGAGCAAGAGAAAGGGGAGGCAGGAGGAGGGGAATGGCGAGAGGGAGGGAAAAAGAAAGAGAAATGTCAAAGCAAATTCCTAAACATCCTCTTTGGCATGGAAATACGTACAATACAGCTACAGATGTTCCAGTCTGAGCGCAAATAACAGCACAGGTGGGCACAAACACACACACGCGCGCACACACACACTGTCACAAAGCAAGGGAGAAAGACAGAAATGATCTTACAAAGCTGCTGCAGTAATCAGGACACTTGCTGCTGGAAACAACCATGCAAACAAACATTCTTTTGTTACCTTTCTACATTTTTTCAATTTTTCATTTCACTATTGCTGTTATTTTATACCTCTCGCCATATCAGAAAGATAGTTGTTATTAAAAAGAAGGAAAAAGGCCTTACCATGCAGTGCATCAGGAAGAGATGAGAAGCACAGAGCATGCTGCAGAGATTAAGCTCAGCATGGCATTCAGATATCCTTTGGAACTGAAGAAAATTGTCCAACCCATTCTTCCTAACAAAGCGGACAAGTTCTCTCTAGGCTTGAATTTTTCACCAGAAGTCAGATCCTTATAGTGCATTATATTTTCTTCTTCAGGAGATATATTTCCTCCAGTTAAGTTTCAGCTCCGTAATGCCATTTCCAATCAGCTCTAAGAAGTTCTTCATTCCCAGATTCGCGATGTCATCAGAGGGACTCCAAAGAAAATTAAAGAAAGAAAGAAAAAAAGAAAATAATACCTTACCAAAGCCCTGAAATTACTATGCTGAAAATGAGAAGATATGAAAAAACCACAACACCCCCTCATTTGTTCTATTATCTAGGTGTTTCACAACAATTAGTACTACCTCTTTGGTCTCATATGTCCAGTGCTGATGATTTGTAATAAAGAAAGAGGCAAAAACTTTCCCAATTCACACATGATGCATTTTCATTGCTGCTGCTCAACTGTGTACTACCAAACAACCCTTTTCATCTTTAAAACTATCTGACAGAAACAGAGCTATCCCTTTCCCTTCCCAAAGAACATAAATATTAGAATTTCTAGAAAATTATTGGAGGTTTGACAAATAACCCAAAAATACAAATCAGATCTAAAAGCAAAACCCTCAAAGCAAAAGGTTTCTTGAGCAAGAAGGTACTTTGCCTGAAGGATTTGGGGACACACGCACTAAGTATCATAGGGAAGGAGAGAGGGGAAAAGAACGGTGGCTAATGGAGTGTTTGGAGAAGATGGGGTGGGACCAAATGGGTGTCAGGTGGGAGTGGGATCCTGAGTCACCCTCAGCCTCCTGCCTGCTCGCTGACAGCAGCTCGGGCTTCCCCTGCACTTTCTGCAAAGCATATTAATTGATTCTGGTTGCTGAGCAACTAACTCTGGGGAACCACATCGACGGCTCCGGCTCCAGCACAGCTTCAGCAGCAGCAGCAGGGAGAGGGGATTGTCTCTCCACCTCTCTCCTCCTCCCGAGATCGGTTAGCCTACCCAGTATGTCCTCAGCTGCCCTGCAGGGAAGTTTTGCAAGGAAAAGGAAAAAGCCCCCACTAGGGCAGCAGAGAGAGGGGTGGGATGCTCCCCCAGTCTGCGCGGCACCGGCAGGACTCAGGCGAGCAGCCCTCCTGCACGCTGACAGCACCGCTGCAGCCCCGGAGGGCATCTCCTGGCCGCCGCCCTGCCTGGGGTGCCCGGGCCAGGGGGGCCGGTATAGCCATGGGAAACCCAAACAGGTATGCCGAGAGGTAGGTGAGCCAGGGTGGTGCAGCTTCTGTCTGAAAAGCAAACATCTGCAAAGATGTTAAAATGACAAGTTGCACGGTTATCGTAGAATCATAGAATATCCTGACCTGGAAGGGACCAACAAAGATGATCAAAGTCCAGCTCCTGGCCCTGCATAGGACAGCCCCAAGAACCACACCATATGCCCGAGAGTGTTCTCCAAATGCTTCCTGAACTCTGTCAGGCTTGGTGCTGTGACCACTTCCCTGGGGAGCCTGTTCCAGTGCTCAACCACTCTCTGGGTGAATCCAACCTAAACCTCCCCTGACACAGCTTCATGCCATTCCCCTGGATTCTGTGTGAGTTTCCAGTTGAAGCTGTGGTCACTTATGTTCTGTCCCTGCAGTAACAGAAACTGTATTGCTTATTTCTTACCTCTTTATCATGTTGCACTTCAGACAGAGTAGACATTTGTTGGGTTGAAAGGGCACACACTAAAACCAGAGCCACCATCCAGAGGAATTGCCCAGGTGTCTTTCATAGATACTGAAAAGCAGAGCTCTCTGACATAACCTTTGATTGCTTTAACTGATGTGTGTTAGTACCATGTAAAAGAGAAGCAGCAACAAGCCCATTTAGTTTTGGCCCATAAATTAAGCAACTAGAGCTGGTTTAAAGGGATTTCTCCTAGACCATCTTGACTGATGGCCCCACAGGAGTGATAAGAGGATTTCTGCAAGGTTGACACCAAGGGGATGGACTCTGAACAGGGCTGGACCCCTGCAATTTGTGGCAGGGCTTCTACTGACTTCTGTGGCTCCAGAGTCTGAAGGAAATACCCAAAACACTACAGTATCTGAAATATGACATTTTTCTTGTGCTGTTGTTCTGTATAAATCCTTAGTCAGATCATGGCATTTGTTCAGCACTGACTAAGCTGTCTTTCCATTGCACAGGTAAGATGTAAGAAATAAAAAGGCCTCAAGATTTCTCTCCCCGTGACCGGCAAGCAAGTGCAATATCAGATCGTGGCCAAACTGCTCATGCATGATTAGTGTCAAAGACCTGAGCTAGATCAGCTCTTTATTCTGTTATAGTGATAGGACAAGTTAAAGGGCAAGGCCCTGAGAACTGCCTTAGCTTGCAGTCACACAGCAGAATTACCTAATTCTCTCCTTGAAGAACTCCAACCTATATCTTGTAAAACCTATCTAAAGGGCAAACACCAGGTCTTTGTGAAAAGGGGACAGGTTATCTTAAGGAAGAGAGTACCTTTTGTGACAATAGCTTAGCCACACCACACTCTGCTTTCATGCTTTATAAAGGAAGATCTACAGTTTAGCCTCATTTTCTTACCAAAGCCAGATGCTTCACATACATTCAAAGCTCAGGAAGGACCATTAGGTCCTGTTAGCAGAGCTGCTCTATGAAACAGATTGCAGAACATATTCAGTTCATCCAATATGTTTATTGATATGAACATATACTGGGAATTCCTAATCCTCTAAGTACAAGATACAGAGAAATATGGGAACATTTAGACTGAGGGAACAAAGAGAGGTGGAGATTCTTACAAAGGAATTACTAAGTCTACATGAACTTATTTCACCATACACATAGTAAAAAAGGATTTGTTTCACCACGATAAGCTGTAGTTGTTTTATCTTTTCCCCTATTACTCCTTTACATTCATGCCGGGGCCTGTTTTTATCCCCAACAGTACAATCTTTAAAAGAGTGACAACAAAGTATTAATATTTTAATGTGCTTTGTTTTGTACTTTAGTTTTTACAAGGCAGAATACCAAACAGAATTGAAGCTCTCTGTAGTGGAGGAAATATCATTAAAAGTGCTAGGGAAGGGCAGTTGAAGGGCAAAGCAATAAAACAAAACAACCACAGAAAGAATGCAAGTAACCAACAGGTGATTTCAGAATGAAAGCAAACTAGCTTGTAAGAAGGAGCTATCAGATTATTAAAAATATTTTAGGAGAGGTAAGTTTGGAGATGTCAAAATTTGAGCAGCTTTTCCTTTCCTTTTTTTTTTTTTTTTTTTGAAAATGCAAAGCTGCTTAGATAAAGTTCAGTCTCTTACAGCAAACAAGTACAGTATCTCCCTTTCACTTACACAAGACTTGAATTTAATCTCATATAAAAGCTTTTTATTATGCATTGAAAAGGCTGACTAATGCACATGTTCTGTTCCTATTCCGTTTTCTATTTATCTTTTCTCTTCCCACCTTTATACTCTTTCAATAGTAGCATTATCCTCTTTGAGAAAATGAGAGTCCTGTGAGCCTAAGGACCAGAGCAAGCTAGGATCCAGTCCGCCCTCATTCTCTAGGCCTGGTGTTCAGTACAGCTGGTGTCCCACAAAAACCATGTTAGTTACTGCAGCTGAATCAGATGGCAGAATTGCTCCATATTTCAGCCCTCCAGCCAGATAGACCCTGTACTGCCAGACCTTGGGCATCAAAACAACAGGGATGTGCAACCAGCCATGGCAACTGGTTGGGCAGAAGCCCATTTCATATCTTAGACTGCCTCCTCTGTATTGCTGAGACCTGATAGCAAGAGAAAGCCCCCAGGGAAAAAAATGGAAAGAAAAAGGACCGTTCTGTCAATATATTCTAGTCCAGAGTGTAGGAGAGGGCCAAGTGGAAGCATGACACTTGAAAAAGGCAAGTGAGCGCTGTAGCAAGGACAAAGTGATGGCCCAGGCCAGGGAAACAGTGCCTTTCTCTGGTCATCAGTGCATGCCTGTGCTGCAGGGATGGAGGGCAGTCAGAGTGGGTGGCTCCCTGCTCTGCTGAGCAATTACTCTACTCTAGCCTGAAGCAGAGCAGAGGCCCCTGGGGACTTGGAAGAGATTGTCAGACTTCAAGAAGCTGAAGCAAAAAAATCTCCCAGGAATCTCCCTGCAAGAGAGTGTTCAGACCACCTCAGGAGCCCCCCTGTCAGCAGGAGATGCCTTTCCACAGGGCAGCACTGAGGCCACTGTGAAGACCCTGAACTGAGTGTCACAGGACACCTTCTTGCCAGTTCACACAGCTGTGAACTGGGAAGTCACACAGTATAGTCTGGACACCAGAAGTAAGTGAAACAGCTTGTTTACCAAAACATTGGCCTTCATCACAACCATAGTTTAATACTACAAAGATAAAGAGCATCACTTTACTCCTTGCAAGCCGCACCTTTTCCAGTATCTGTGATTTGAGAATTGAGATTTTTGAAAGCAGTATCATATGTAAAGGGTACAGTAATTGTAACATAAATACAAAGATGTGCCCAGATTATGAAAATTATTTAACATATGAAATTAAAGGTATAATTCAATTATGAACCAAATTTTGATTAAAAACTTGTAAAAATTATTTGCAAATATATTTTCTGGGTATGTTTCTCACTTTGACCCCTCAATATCCTGTGTCTCAATTACTATTCAGTCAATTACAGCACAAACAACCAAATTGATTTCTTGCTGTTTTAGTTTAAATGCCATAATACATGCAGGAGAGTCTGAGCTTCAGTGAGGGCATTTCCAGATCATCAGCACTTAATTGAAAAATCTAACCATAAGAAATAGACCTTAATTAAAAAAAAATATCTGAAGCATGACAGAGGATGTACATGTAGTTCCATCTATCTGTAGCATATTCAGCATGCCTAAAAACTACTTCTAACATATTTTAAATATAGTATTACTTTAATAATTCTGCTCAATATTCTATATGGCAACTGGTCTCATTCCTTTCTAGATTCCATCAGTGCAAATCAGACTGGGATACCATAGTTGTCAAAAACTTGCAACAGTAAGAAAACAGTGCATGGTAAATAAATAGTAAGCAAAGCTAGTAAAATGGAAAACAACTAAGATTTGTTATTCTCTTTCTTTTTAAATAAATTCTGCTTTACTACAACCTAACCACCAACTCACTAGAGAATGATGAAAGGTCACAGCTTGTGTTTGATAATTTTTGGGTTTGTTCATATTTTCATAAGTTAGTCTGAAATAAATATTACTGGATATAATTGGAATTTCATTTATAGGAAAGTAAACCTCCTACATTCACTGGCTTCAATGAAATTATACTTAATTTAAGTCTGTGTAGCCAGTACAACTGATTGCAGTTCTAATTGCCCATTGCAGAGTTAGCTTCAGTTTAAATTTGTTATGTACAGGTAATGTAGCACTGCTTTCTGACATCATTCTAATGCTAAAAATAGCATTTAAATACATTGACATTAAAAATGGACAGTAGCACAGCCATATTCACTAAAGAAAATACATACACTGAGTATTTTTCTTCTTTAGGAAAAGAAAATCTGTTTTGAAATTAGCTTTTCAGGACACAAATGAGATACAAATGCATAATCTCAACTGATTTAAAAATGGATATCTTTGCCTAAACTTCCATTTTGTATAAGCAATGTGCAGTGGCAGTTGCATTTTTTGGGGAGTTATTGTTGCTGAACACAAGTTACATGTCAAAACAGATGATTTTATCCTACTTCTCTGACCTAGGTAGAAAAGCACTCCCTGATTTCTATGGGAAGAGGACTGAGCTCTGTTCTCAGGAGGCTACTACAGTTTCAAACAAAAACTGCTTAGCCTGTTGCACCAGAGACAGACTTGTACCTCTAATGCTGCTTAAATAGACTAGTTCCTTTCATACACAGAACCACTCCGGAAGACAGGTCCTATTTTCTGAGAGGCAGTGATGTGTTTCCAGTGTCTGTATTGGAACTGGAATCTCATTAGAAAAACAGTAATCTTGCTGTACAGCCGTGGAGTAAGATAGGACATACAACGCATGAATTCATTGAATCCCAGGGGTGATCATCTGCCTGAAATTCTTTTCTAGATAAGCATGTTCACACGTGGTAAAAAAAAGCTCTCAAGCAGCAACAGTTATTACTGCTGAATAAATATTCACATTATTTCTCAACAGGCAATATACCCACTGGGCAAAAAAATAATAGTATGCTAATGAAGGATTAGACAGACTTGGGCTAAATTAGTCCTACTACAGTTCTGTTAAGCTCCTGGGTGTCTATTACATGACATTACTATTTAATACCATAGAACAAAAATTTCTCCTTCTCCCCTCTTTTTTTTTTTGTCCCTTCTTCTTTTTTTTTTTTTTTCCTTTCCTTTTAATAGAAAAAGCAGAGATTTCCTTTCCTGGGTTAACTTCCAAGCAGTAAAAAAACTAACACAGCCTGAGTATTCAAATGATTCACACCTAGACCTCTTAATTACTGCATCATACATCGGATGCTGCTAGAATGAATATTGCATAGCAGCCAAAATAGTCCTAAGCATTATTCAATACTCCAAAATGCAGAGTATGGGTGTTGCCATGATACTGCACAGTACTTGAAGAAACGCATTTTGAGGAATTTGACAGAAGCCAGATTTAAGTAACTGTTGGCATTTCTATTCTGAGTACAGCTGATCTCCAGAATACCAGTATTCTGACTGGTAAAACATTTTAAATGCCTGTTTATTCTATGCTTCACAAGAGACTCATCAGCCAGCTTGGTTTTCTTTTTGCCACTAGCAGAGGTGCCTTTGTAAGCATCTTCTGGTGAAAGTCCCTGGGAACAGCTCAGAAAGTCCCTGAAAATCGACAGAAAATGCCCCTTAACTGAGGGGAAGAAAACTCTAGCCACCCTCTGCCAGGCTCTTTTAAATCCTTCTGAAATACTCACTCCGTTGATTAATATTTTGAAAGCTTTACTGGTGAATAAAGCTTCCTCAGATTCCTCAGAGCCAAATGATAGCAGCAAAATATACAAATATAGATCCACAGCGTACTCTGAGGCATCGTCTTTCAAAAAAACCCCAGCAAAACAAGACAAATCAAAACCAGCCTGAACATGTTAACTCTTTATGATATATCTATTTCTTAAATATCCAAATTGCTTTTAGGCTTTTCCTTGGTGCTGGTCTCTGTTTAATTAATTAATCACAGTGTTTGCACATCTTGAATGCTTTATTTTAATGTCTCAGTTCTGTGGATTTCTCTGCTGTGAGATTTTAATGAGAGCCATTTCTCATGTTTTTATGCAGAATTATTATACAGAGGAGAAAGTGATAATAACTCAGTCTTCTGTTAATTACACTTCTAATTATTCTTAGAAGTTTATTTATAATCATGTCTGCCAGCAGGATTTGTTTCAATTATCATAGCCAGATTGGAAATGCAGCTTAAATTAATTCTTTCTGTAAACAACCATATTTTAAAACAAGCAGGCAAGAAGTATTAATATTTATTTTTTAACTCAAAATACCCCATTCTCTGATTGCCATTCTTGTAAACAAAATCCTAGAGAATCATGTAAAATCTGTGTCCTTCAATAACCAATAATACATAAGCTAGCAAATGTTCTCAGAGGACACAAAAAAACTTAATTAAGACAAAACTTATTTATGGTTAAAGGGTCTTTTTTTTTTTTTTCTAAATGGTAATCAGGGCTTTTATGTTACAAGTCTTCAAATAGAAAGCCTCACCTCTAGAGGCATAGCAGTGCCATTACTCAAAGAGAATAAGTGTTCTTTCAAGGGTGAAAGGGAAAGAAATATCTATTTTTGATGCTGTTAGATTCCCACTTTCAAGCCAGGAAACCCCTTGTTTACCACAGTATTTCTACAGTAATGCAGACCTCATCTAAAAAGTAAGCTGCCAAAAGATCTCAGTTCAGGAAATCATGTTTTCAAGGAAAAACTGATTGACAAAAATCTTTAGAAAGTACAATCCTATA
The DNA here is from genome assembly GCA_035584735.1 of Pseudotriccus pelzelni. Lineage (NCBI taxonomy): Eukaryota > Metazoa > Chordata > Aves > Passeriformes > Tyrannidae > Pseudotriccus > Pseudotriccus pelzelni. Next base: position 49,538,161 of record JAWMRA010000161.1, on the reverse strand, counting down.
CATATTATTTCACTTATCATAAGGAATAACATTGTTTTAACCAGAATGATCAATCCAGAAGTAATTATAGGAGGACAAAACCAGTTGTTTCACTATGCACAGATGATTGACATATGCATCCTCTGCCAATAGTATATAAATATATAAAAGTTGCATACATTAGGGGTTAATTTGGAGTGAGATCCAGATCTCAGCCATGGAAAAAAATAACAGTTATTGTATAGGTAAAGGATTTGTAACCTGGCAGACAGAAAATGACTATGTGCAATACTGCATGTTTAAGAAATAGTTTGCCTTCACAACAAACACATTTCCCTTCGACACCAGCCCCCTGCAAGCCCCTGCTCCCTCACCAAAACAAACGGTGGAAGAGAAGCCTGTGAGACTTACCTGTTTGTCTTACAGGGGCTGAAGAAGTTTTAAGCATCAAAGTTCTCGTGACCATCAGCCGCTAGCACTTAGCTTAGGTGAAAATAATTACCTTCTCCAATCTTTTAGATTTCTTAGGAACTGAAAGCTGGTGACGGATGTCAGCAGCCTTGTTAAAATATCACTGTAATCCGTTCAAGCTCTGGAGATCGCTTAGAAAACCAAGTCATAAACATGCAGTGTCTACAGCTCCACAAGCAGCTCAGCATTTTCCAGGTGTGTACACATCTTCCTTTTCCAATACTGTACTTTACAGAGCACTCTACCTATCTTCATTTGAGTAGAAAGAACACAGTTGTTGAAAGTAAATTCTATGTGAACAGAAGTGTTCTACATTTTTAAGTTTTCTCACACCAAATCATTATTATTTTAGGAAAAGAGACACCCTTTAGGTTTTTTGGTTTTTGCTGTTTCCTCGTAAATCAAAAAAGAGGCGAAAAAAAGCTTCCAATAGAGAAGCAAGAAGCAAAGAAGAGGATATAGCAGTTCAAGAAGCAGCAGGCAAGGATGGGTGTCTTGTGATTGCTTTGAGTTAATACTCCTCAGGGGGAGATGAAAAAAGCACAAATACAGCAAAATCTGTCTTACAGAGTAAAAATCTGTTGTATAAGCCAGTCTCTGGCAAAGTAAAACAGCATGTGCATTTACTCCATTAATTTCTAGCATGCCAGAGTGCAAAGGAAATTAGAAGCTTTCTGTTTATTAACAGCAAACAGGTAGGAAGGAGGAAAGAAAATTCAGGATATGTAACTAGTGTAATTGTTTCTGCTCTCCTGAGAAACGTATCAGATCTATCGAAGCTGCGTGTGTGAAAGCAGTATTTATCAGCACCACAGAACATTTTATCATTACCAGTATTGTCTGGAGCATATGTGGAGGGTGCACATTTAATAATGCTGCAGCCCCTAGATGCAAATAGCACATTTGTGACTGGTCTTTCTATAACTTAAACATGCCTCTGGACTCTCTGGAAAATATGACCGTGAAAGCTGTTACAAGAATTGTAAGGGCTGAGCACTTTGGAGTAACTGACCCAATTACTGGCATCAAGCAATGGTAGCTTCAGCCTAACAACCTTAATTCAAATCCCACTGAAGCCCATGAAAGTAGATTTTGAGAGGCTGTGAATAAGGACCTTTGCCAGCTGGCTCCCGTGTCCCTGGGCATCACAACACAGCTAAATCAAAAAGCCACCAAAACCAACTTGGAAGGAGCTGGTTGAAACCCTGCTGTGACCTGAAGCTCTCCTGGATGTAACAGGATGATGCTGGGTCTGAATTTGTTGACGTAATGTATGCGGTACAAACACATGCCTGTTCCCTTCAAGGCCAAAATGAAAACAGTCCATTTATTTGTATGATGAGTCCAGTCACAGGCCAAAATGCCACTGAGCCAAATGCTATTCAAGCATAAAACAAACTCCTCAGCTGCGTGAATTTACTGTCCAGCTGTCACCTTTCATACTTTCCATGCATACCTCCCACCTGCAGTGCCACCTAATCTTGCAGAGCACAGGGTTCTTGACTTTAAAGCTTTCTAGTTATTAACTCTGCCAATCTTTGGGTCATTTTCCCCCAGAGCAGAGTTTGATCTAGCCCTTTCCAATCAGTGAAAACATCACATTTTGAAAAAAAATTAACCCAAGTTTCCATTACTGCAGTTATTAGAGTGGCTGAAGTCAATGTGCATCTCTGTGATACACTGAAAATATGAAAAATGGGGGGAAAAAACAGGGCCATGTTTCATATTCAAGCTTTGAGGAACTGCACAAGCCAGAAGCAGCAAATCCCACATCCTTGGCACAGAACAAATCATTGATAGCTTGGGGCTTTGCCTCAAAATGCTGCAGCACTTACTTTGCATATTCCCTTCTTTGCTATGTTCACAATTCTGCATTTTGCTGCAATGCAAGTATCCTAAGCTTACACGTTCATGGAAAACCCCCTTCCCTTTGAGGAAGCTTTGTCTGCTGGTCTTCCTGTAGGGGAAGCATTTGCTCATATGTTCCTAAGCATTAGATATGCTGCCAACTCTCTTTCTGTATCTGATGCCCAGGTGGAAGGCAAATACTCTTTCTAGATGCACAGCAACCCCACTGTCCCTGGAATAGCCACAGATAGGAAGGTGAGAACACAGTTTTTTGGGCATTGTAGAGAAAATCCCAGCCTACCACTCAGTCCAGCAACTTTCAGTGATATCTTGAGTTGTAACAAATCTTTTAAGACCCCTCTAGACCTCTAAGAAAATTTTTCTCTTCCTTGTCCACTCTGCAATTTGGTTGGGTGTTTGAGTCTTCCCACTGGCACAGGGCTACTTTCCAGCCCAACCTTTGACAGAGAACCACGTGCAGCACCCCTGTGATAAAAAAAGCAATAAAGCACTTGCACCATCCATTGCAGGATATGTAAGCAAACAGCACGTCCACCCAAAAAGAAGCTGCCACTGCCACTGATGTAGCACACAGTGCTTTTTGCACACCAACATATATTTCCCACTATGGTAGACTGAAACTACAGATGAAGGGCTACTCCAGCATTGTCACTGCGGTAAACTCTCTGATGTTATGTGACAGAAATCTCAATGCACAGCCTGTTTTCAACTCACGTTTGACTTCTAAATATGCTTGTCATGCATTCTGTATTTTTAGCATGCCCAGGGTCCATATTTTGGGTTACGAGCCTGAGAAATCTTTGAAGAGGTCTGATGTTGAATGAAAGACTGGCCCATTTTAACATTGGGCAGTAGGAGAAAAAAAAATTAGAAAGACAGATAAAAGATATCAGTAGCTTCTTCCAGAAACAGAGGTCAATGGCCATGAAATTTGTCACTATCTTGTTAAGCATCAAGAACTTCAATATTTTGACACTACAAAGAGCACCTGCCTCTAGAAATTATTTTGAATGTCTGAATTATCCCTCTTCCATCAGATCCAATAATCCTTGTGTAAAAATATTTGCCTTATATTTCGTACAAAATACTTCCAGCACTCAAAGGTATATTTTGGGAATAGAGGTCAACGTGTGTATGTCCCAAAGGTAGGATATTAATAACACTAGAGGATCTATAGTTTTCCATAAGACATGGCATTTCAGCTACTGACTGTAAAAAATTGAATCTGTTCCAAGGGTTGTTTTTACATAGGAAGGTGACACTATCCTTGCAGAGGGCTTATGGGTATTCCCTTCTCATCCTGGGAGAGTCTGAGTGTCCCAGGAAGGACTCTGAACATCTTCAGTGCCTTTTGAAGGTCAGAAGGAAATGAGTGAGGTATACAAGCCCCTCAAGGAGCCAGGATCCTAGCAAGCATGATATAATGCATCCTTCTGTCATCTGGATTTTCTTCCGTACTATTCTAGCATGAAAAAACCCTTTGACAGACTGGGATCAATTAATTTTAGAATATGTACATCTCCCTGAGCACTAAAGACCTCCAAATATACTTTTTTGTATCTTGCTCACAGAGTTCTTACCAAAGCAATTCTCCCTATGCATCTTGGCAAGTTGTTTTCACTAAATAATATATCCTGCACAATTTCCTTGGTGAAATATAACCAAGTGGTAAAACAGTCCCAAGACCAAAAACAAAATAGTAATAAGCATAACTACTGAAAGTTAGCACTGTCTAGGGTACAGAGTCTTGTAAGAAGAAACAGTAAACAAGAAACACAGGATAAACAGGAGTGGAAACTGGCGTATTTAACAATTACATTACTTTCATTTCTAACCAGAAACATAAATCCTGGTGCACTCTGTGCATATCCATATTCATATCTAGAACAAATTTATTTGTGGTTAAAGAACAAGTCCCTGTACCTGGGAATGAGGAAGTTGAGTCTGCAGCTTAAGATTCAATTTTGGCTTAAGTTCAGCCATATTTTAAAATAACACTTTGTGATCACTTCTACTTGTAGCAACAGCAATAAGACATGAAAGAACTGTATTCAATTTTGATTAAGCTCAAACAATTTTTTTATGTCACATACAAGATCAGTTCTAACACTGGAGAGCTGGACTATCTCACATTCCCTGCAAAAGAGTAGAATGCTTATGTAAACATGTCTATATCATGCCAACACATGTGTCAAAATGAATCTAAACTGATAAATTACTTTTGATTTACTGTCCTGTGCTCAGTGTTCAAGTACCCAAATATTTAAGGCAAGCCTGAGGAAGAGACAGCATTTCTTTCATGGTCCAGAGACAGAAAACCCTTTATTAAAGGAAAATTACTCTGGTCTTTCAGCTGCTTTAAGAGAAGGTTACAACACATTCCTGGCAGACATCATTCATGTGATGAATGGGGGAATACTGTAATGGGCTGCCAGGATACATAGATATAATGCCATTTTTTCCCTTGGACTTTCATGAACTCTGTAGGGTCCAAAAGTGCATCACTCTCTGAAGTGAGGTAGGTCCATCAGCTCTTGAAAAAAAGAATTCTAAACTGCTTGACCACCCCTCAGCACCCTAAAAATAAAAGATAAATTACAAAATGGAGGTGAAACACAAAGAAAATGATTGAAGGCCAACTCCAGGATAAAAGTAGAGGTGGAAAGGCTTAGGGTAAGGATGTTAGGGGGAAAAAATAGAGCTGTAGGAAGAGAGTTAGAGAGAACAGAGGTACAGGTTGAGCAGGGAAAGGTATGATAAGATTTAAACTCATGTAAAAAGAACGAAGGTATGAAGCAAACAGCCTGGAATCCTGGCAGAATATTCCCCAAACTGCAGTTTGATCATGTCCTGGAATTAACTGCCTAGATCAAATTCTCTTCTGATTTACTCTTTGGGAGCCGATCACTGGTAAGAATGGGAAAAAAAAAGTGAGCATGATTTAATTTGGTTGTCCATATTTTTAAACAGTTTTAGGCAATCTTTTTTCACAAAGATTTTACTAAGATTTCTTACTGAAAGCATTTCTTTCAGTTCTTCAGTGTTTGCTACATGACATCTGGATGCTTAGAAACAAACTACTTTTCCACTGAGGACTGGGTCTAGTTCTTGTAATCTGAGCCTGAGTGATTTCAATACCATTCACAAATTAAAAGTCACCACCAACAAGCTGCCAAAGCAGCAGTTTAAGCGTTGCAGTTTTGTGCTGCACTGATATGGGTTAGGTAAGCTCTTATGGGTCGTTACAGTGCCACAAGCTCACTAGAGTGCCAATTTCCAGCTCATAGATGGTAAAAAATGGTAAATGGCAAAGAAATTGAGAGTGGTAGCTTTTTAACTTCTTTTGACTCCCCAAACCATCCCAATTTATATTTTTCCTTTCTTCACTTTTAACATCACACATTGTTTTCCACCAAGTGCCATTCATTCAAGGCCTAGTGAGTGTCAGTGCTGTCCAATTAGAATCCCAAAGGGATCACAACCATGCACGCAACAGCTACAAGCATGGGACAAAAAGAGGGCTTTAAAAAATAAAAGCTTCTACCTTGTACAGGCAGAAGGGACCTCAGGAGGTCATCTACTCAACCTTTGACTCTGATCCACTTTTGCCTGCTTGACAGAAGTGCCCACCTTTCTCCCAAGCTTAGCTGTAGTAACGGGTGCACATCTTGAACAGATGGGAAAGACTTTGTTTAATTTCTTTTCATTTTTTCTCTGACTTCATACCTTCAAGAAAAGACAGCGTTTAAATATTATGTATGTGTTATAATCATTCTCACTGTATGCTAGTCTGTAAACTTCATAAACCATAAATAAAGAAGCCACAGATATTTATATCAGTTCTGCTTTGATTCATGCATTGCATGGGAAAGATTTTGGGGTTTGTGAAGAAAAGGTCACATAAGAAAGATTCAGCCCAGTCATCCATTCACGACAACATTTGCATTATAGGGGACCTGTGACCAGTCCTTTCCTGAGCACTTTGAATAGTACATGCAGTAACATTTTTTAAATTTTCTTTGAACAACAAAGAAGTATTCTTGCATCTCATGTGACTCATTAGCGCAACAGAGCCATAATACATCCATCGAGCTACATATAAAGAGGAATATAATAGCACAATGAGTCTGTAGTCCTGTTTCTAATTAACATGGCTTAACCAGACACAATGAGCAATCTCACTGTGTAAGCATACTCCTGTGACTGTCATATAAAAAAATAATCTGGAAAGGTTCAAAGGATTTCAGTCCAAAAACCTGGTTATTTTTTCCATCATCAGAGCTCAATTTTGTTTCAACTAGCAGCTTTTGAAGGAAGTAGTTGAGAGCAGTGTTTGAAGAGGAGAGCTGGTATCATCATTACCCATATGTAAAACAGATATAACATTTACTTCCCACAAAAAGACACTGTGATGTTTCCATTAAAATTAATAAAAATGTTTTGCAATCCACAGATGAAAAACACTGTCTAAAGTCAAACAATTCTATTCATAAGAATGTTTTCACTTTTCAGTCCACTTACAGACTGCCACTCATTTGTTTTGCTTTTTCTTATTCCTACAGAATATTCTGTAGTTTGGTCTTTAGTTTGTACTTCTCTCCTCATCCTTGGAATCAGATAACACTGGGTTCTGGCACAATGCTTTTGCACATTTGCCCTAGTGAATTTTAAAGACTGCAATCATTTCATGAAGTCGGGAAGCAAAGTTTCAATTTCAGAAATACTAGTACCATATGCATTACAAAGTAGCTTTTTTTAGGTCTGCAAACCTGTAATCTCCACTGAAAAGCAACACTGCTTGACTCTTGTCTACCAGATTTCTTTTATAGTTATTCTGTTTTTTTTAAAGAATATCTCTTTTGTTTACCCAAAACTAATAAAATCAGAGACTTAAGACAGGTGAGGAATGAAGAAGTAGTATTGTTACTCATACATATACTGTACCAGCACTTTGTCAAGAGAAGCTATTCTGAATCTTCTGTCCCGAGGCATTAAAGCAAAGGTCACAATAATTTGTACTTATGAAAGATCCTGTGGTTTTTCCCATAAGCTTCAGACGACAAATGCAGAACTTTGGAAAAAATCCAACTCAGGAAACTTCCTTCTAACTATATAAAATAATTTCTATAGTTTCAACTGAGTAATGTATTCTTCTCCACTTGGCATCATAAGGTCCTGTTGCTGGGCAGATTTCAGTAACATGAACATTTTAACCAAGAGTTGTTTTGAATTACAAATACTCCTAAATAGTTAAATGTCACAGAATATTTTAGCAACTGGGTTCAAAGAAGTCAAAGAAGCTCAAGCTTTTCTATTGTAATTTTATGTTAAAGAATTAACTTCTTGTGCTAATACAGCATTTTCCTAAACACTGTATTAACTTCACAATTGGTAATGTCTTATTCCATTTTATTTATTTTTCTTCTACAAATGTTGGAAAATAATTTCTTCTATAAGCTGTCTTGTTAGAGTCTGATTGTCAGTTCTTAGCATAAGGAAAGAAAAGACTTGTCTATTTGCTTTGAACACAGCACATCTAATGGACAATATGTTTTTTGCTGTTTACCGTAAAGCTGAATTATTTAGAGAAGGACAATGGTCAAAGGCTAGATACTTTCAAATGCTTGAAAATGCAAGTAGAGCCCCTGAATTAGCTTGTAATGCCATTATGAGCCTGAAATTTATAGGAAATATTAGGACCAAGGGACTGTGAATACTACGGCTGAAGGTTTCAGAAAAACTTAACTCAGCAAAGATATCACAGAGCATGACCCAGGTTCACTATCCCACAGTAATTCCATAGCTGAACATTATCTGCCTCTCTCCATCAGCAGCCCCTGGGCAGTGACGCCTTCTGAGTAGGCCCCTCATCTCTGTTCCAGTGGCTTGAACAGGGTGAGACTTCTTGGCAGTGAAGGGGGGTTTGGCCATCTTGGTGCACAAGGAGTGTCGCGCTAAATCACTTTTAATAGATTTTGTTTTGCAGACACATGCCTAGGCCTGCTGGAAAACTCAAACAGTTCCATAAATTTTGAATGACTTTGTACTAGAAGATATATGTTTAAAGGCTACACTTTTTTATAAAAATGTAATTTCCACACTTCACTTGTGAGTTTTCCTCTCTCTTACAACACTTAATACCAGATGAAAAAGATATTTATATTCTGTGAAGAAAAAATTATCTCCTGTGAAGACATAGCCATTAAAATTCTTCTGGTCTACATAGGCTTATTTCCTTCTAACTGCATATATTTTTTCTTCAGTTAGTTTTAGATAATTATATTATTCGCTGCTAAGTTTTTCAAATGATAAATTGAGTACTTATTCTATCAAACAGCTGCCATCAAATAGTCTTAAAATCCTCAAAATAGCCTTAGGATCCTCAAAGTCAGTCAGTGACAGCATTATATTTGCCTATACAACTTTAATATAGCCATGGGTGTAGCAGTTTTGAATACCATTTTCATATACTATTTCCAAAATACAGCATCACCTTATGATCTTAAAAATATATGTGAAATTCAGCACAAAATAAAGACTAAGTAATGTTTTCACGGATAAACTACAAGAAATGGAACAATGATTGTCCATTTATTTTGAAAACCCATATTTTTAATAAATCACAGCTTCTAAGATATTCAGGTGACGTTGGGGGGAAGGAAGGAAGAACTGAAGGTCTTTTTAGTTGTTGTTTAATTGGGGTAATTACCATATTTTAGTGGATTAATTATCCATGAGGAAGGTCCCCTTTATGACAAAGCATTAGCTGCTAAATGCAGACCTAATAAGAAGCACAGGAAGTTGCAAACTAAACAGTCCTCCCTGAGGTAATCAGGAAGTGTAGTGTACTGGGTGCTTACATGTTCTTTCAACAATCTTCTATGTTCAGGTTTAGAAGGAGTTTTTTCTTTGCAACTTTAGTGCTCTTCCAGTGCTTTGTTGTATGTGTTTGGGGTTTTTTTTAATTTAATTTTTCATGCAAGTGCTCATGAAGATGAAGAGAAACAACTAGGAATATTTTAATGAAAATATATTTTGTTTCATAGACCGAGATGTATTTTGTTTCATAGAGTAAGGAATAATTTAACAGGTATGCAAACATACCAGGAACAATTACCTAGTTCTGTAACTTATTTCATCTATTACATTCTATTTCTTTTTCTAAACACCTGCTGTACAAACTTTTTCCAACCAATTCCCATAAAGTACAACACCATTGCATGGGTGATCATCATGAAGAGTTATATTTCTGATTTAAACTGTTTCAAGCTGAACAAAATAAAGCAAATTCTTTTCTCATTTATACTGTAATGCAAAATTTTCTTAATAAATTATTAGTTAGTGGAATTTCACAAAGTTTTGTGATGAAATCCAGGGCCTCAGTTATATCAAATTTACAGAAAGGTTTTCTCCAATATGCCCATTTCTTAGAATGCTGTTCATTTTACAGACTTTACACTTTCAAATACATATATGTCACAAACAATAGGGGAATTCATAAGTAAACTCAAGAAAATAGGTATTTTTCCACTTTTTCTTTTCTTATCTTTTTTTCAGCTTTGTCCTTCAGCAAGTTATTTAAAATTTCAACTTTTTCTGCTCTAAGAACTTATTTATTCTTGTCTCTCCTTGGTGAAGTTATAGGGCTAATTTATATGCAGCAAACACATAAAAATTCCACAAGAATCTGCATAAATATTTCTCTATCCTTTTATACAATATTTCATTGTTACAGTACTTGATTTCTCTACAGTTTTAACAGAATACATGTTCTATGCATCTTAATAAATCATAAGAGAATACCCATTAGATAAGAAGCAAGAAAAGTTAAAAATGCTGATATGGCTTTCCAAAGCAGAAAAAAAAAGAATAAGTCTTTAAAAAATACCTTCTATCCATCTAACAGTCCTAAAGCCCATATTATGCATAGTCAAACTCAACACACAACACAGATGCCTTGCCCATCAAAAGCTTGAAAGCTGTGTGGTTTTCCACCAGAAGGGCACAATACAAAGAATAAGGCAACAATCAAATTTCATTTTAGCAGGTTTTTTGGCCTACGCTGGAGGAAATTTTTTTTGTCAAGTCTGATATTTCCTATGTCTTAAAAAATGATTATAAAGTTTTTTTCAGGCTTTTCCATAAGAGAGATAAAAAAAAAGTAAGAAATACTAATTGCTCAACTTCAGGAAATATAAGAACTTCTAAATTATTGTAAAGTAGGGCAGATATACCAAAAGCACTTCTGGAATGCTGACTGTAAGTTTTCCTGTTTCAGCATTAAAATTTAGAGATTAAATTCTGTTCTATTTCCCTCTAGTGACCGCTTTCATTGAAATAGGAATTCATTCAGATTTATTGTGAAGTAGCAGAACAGGAGATGACCCCCTAAGGCAGCCACTCATTCCTCTTGTAGCAAATTATGTAATTCCTGGATTTGATTTCCAGTGCACATGAGGCACAAGATGTGCTTTAGATAAAAAGAACAGGGACAAAGATTTAACAGAGGATGGCTTTATTCAAGTGCTCTAAAATGGAATTTCCAAGGATGTTTTCGATTTTGGTATCTGCTACTCTGTGAACATGCTTTTTGAGATCAACTTCTGGGAATTCAAATGAGACTTATCATTTTTATGCTGTTAAGTTTTAAACAGCATGAACCAATTGCTTCCACATAAAAAGGTGAATGCCTATTTCAAATGCACTTCTATCTGAGGTGATGCTTTTGCAGGCATTGGAAATTTTGCTACAGTTGTATGAGCTTTGAGAAATTTTCCCTATTTTTTTCATTTTTTGATGTTGGTAATTTATATCTCAGATTACAAGAGTAAAAAAAAAACCAAACAATTCTAAGAAAAGCATTATGACAATTTTCTGTCCGTCCCTTTTTCTTCCTCTTACAGCCCCAAATTTTATTAAAATAAAAAGAAAAGGTGGGGGGGGAGGTTTTGCAGGACAACAAAGGCTTTTTAAATTTTTTTTACCTTTTGACAGCAAGACACACTTAGCAATTCCCGTATAGAATAATACAATGGAATCCAAGTGATTGTGTGTTCAGGTCTACTGTCATTACTAAAACTAATCACTCGCATTTGTTGAGCAATATCTTTGAGATCAGCTCACTGAATTTAAAGAAAGAATCTTCATCTATAACTCTTTGCACAAATCCATGATGCTGTGCGAACTCACGAGCCCAGACACCAGCACTGAGTAACAATACCTGTTTCAAAGCCATGGTAAGTGCTAGTTCCTAGATCATCCTTTCCATGTGTGCCTGAGACTTCCAGTCAACAGATCACCTTAACCCATAAAATGTTCTCCCTGGCACCACGCCCTCTTCTCAAGAAAATTTATTTGAAACAGTATAAAGGTAATAGAGAACCAAACTCACCTTTGTACAGCTTAATAGACCTTTCCTGATCACGTTTAAGACCCAGAAGACACATCTGATTGACCTTTGTAGGTATTATGCCCCTAATCACTGTGGCTGAACAATCTTTCCCCTTTAGCCAAACAAGTTAAATCAGAATGAAAACATCAGTAATTCAGTTATGCAGGTTTTTCTTGGTTTGTTTTGGTTTTGTACTAAACAGGAAACAGCACAAACAGTACTCCAGGTTGGACACAGAATTTTCCATCCTTCCAACCCTCACTGCGTTCAGTTTGCCTACAGCCCTAATACATCTTCAGCTACCAGTGAATTAAAACATGATGTATCCATATGCATCTTTGCCTGTCTCTTGTTCTTCCTATCACAGAATTATAGGAAGTACTTAACAGAAGACCCTTTCATAGTGAACCCATTATCTTTCAAAATGTCTTTATTTCAGTGCAACAGCCTTCCATTCACATGATTTGTATTTCCTGTCACAGTCTAAGGAATTTCTATATTATTTCCATTTCATAAATCCATCATATAAGAAAGTCAATAATACTATATTTTTTTCTCCATTCATCTTTAGAAAGAACATTTTTTTTTTTACTTCTACATTAATGATGAAAAATTGACTGTGGTTTTGCAGAAGAACTTAGTTATTAAAATCTGAATTAATCATATAAAAGGGAAATCCTCATGGCCTTGTAATGTAGTATGCACAAAATCTGAAAAGTGATTCTCTTTGTTCTGGGTTTTGCCTTTGCTCTCATAATCCTGTTTATTTTCCTCTGAAATACTGCAATTTATGGCCTATGAACCACCCTGGATATAACATTTAAAGTAATAATTACATGGGTCAGAAAAAGTGACACAAATGTTTTGTGATTTCTTAAATTCAAATCAAAATTTAACCTCAGATTTTAAGGAAGCACATATATTTTTTCTTCATTTTCAAGGGGAAAATATAGGTCATCCTCTGCTGAAGAAACCGTATTGAAGTCATTTGAGTTATACCAACAGGTAATTTGACTCAGAAGGTACCAGCTGCAATACTGCTTAATTGAATGCTGCAATACTGCCTAATTTAATTATTTAGCAGAAATAAGTCTCTATATCTTGTTCAGCTCTCAGTGAAAAATGAATCAAAGGGCATGTGTCTCTGTGTATCAAGGGTACGTTGATACTATTCTGAATCCCAGGCAACAAAGGAATGAAAATCTGCAAAAATGTTGAAGGTAAAAGGATACGGTCATATTTTGGATCTGGTCACAAAGATGAGGTGCACAACAGCAAAAACATGAATAACACAGGACAGGTTTGAAGTCATATCTATTTATATAAAAGGTGAAGAAAGCAAGTAAAGGAGAAGGTCTCCTGACTCTCTTTCTGGCCAGCCTGAAAGAACTGGTTGAGAATGTGCAGCTACAAAGCAACGTGTGAGAATGACTGTGAAATAGATGACAGAACTCACAGGCCTCAGATGGTTAGAAAGGAGAACACAAACATCATAAATCATGGAGCTTAGGGCAGCAGAGTGCAATAAACACTTGGAGGTGGATGTGCTAGATTTTTACATAATGTCAGTAAAAAGTGGAAAAGGAATTGGGGAGGGCTGGTAGTGCTATTAAAACAAACAAAACCACGAGGAACAAATTAAAGGAAGGACAATTCATAGGCACAAAGTATCCTGGCCCTAGAGTATGCCTAAGGATATAATGAGAAAGGCAAAACATAATTTGTAAGAAAGTAAAATATAGGAGAAAATACTCCATATTTATGTTATTAGTATTAGAATACTAAGAAAAATGCTGGTCTGTTCCTCAACAGGAATCTTGAGAAGGTCACAGCGTTAATGACATCTTTGCTTCTGTCTTCACTGAAAATGTCAACGTGATCTTATGAGCTAAGAAAATGAGCTGCAGCGACAGAGATGAGTAATAAAACCAGAACAGGGACAAACAGATTGGAAAATAGGTAAATGAGAGGTTTTAAGAGGGACTCACTGGAAATTCTCTGGAGGTATTTTCATTCACCCAACTTTTTATCCCAAGGAGAAGAAATGATTATCTTTTGAAAATTTGTCAAAAATAAATAAGGCTCCACAAAACTGAAAAGGCCACTCCTACATCTAATTATTAAAAAAAAAAAAATCCTGGAAGAAAAATCAAACCAACCATTCACAAACACCTAAAGGTCAGAAGTCATAAGTGACTGCCAGGCCAGACCTTTCAATACTGAATCATATAAATTAAGCTAATTCTAAATGATTGGACTTGATGATCATTGTAAACAATGCGATGATTCTATAAGTCAAAATTAAACTTCACTGAGCTGAGTGTCCTTTTCTGACAGAAGCCCCCAGAAGGTGTCAGGGAAGAACACAAAAAAAGTATGGTAAATATAAACTTAACTTTTCTGTGATAGGCTGTCCTGGTTTAACAAATACTCAGCTTAATGACTTTTGGATCTAGAAGTTGCATCAACAGTTATTTTGGGCTATTCCATTGAAAATGAAAGGATATTTTAAATAAAATATTGCAGAATCTTCTATTATAACATTTTCATAAATCACTTGTATGACATTATAGATATCATATACTTATTTAAAATAGCGATGATATCAGAACTGTAGAATTTCAAGCCCTGAAAGGTCTAGGAATAAAACCCCAAATAATTTTTACAGGTTAGAGAACTCTCCTGCAAAACCCGCATTCATATTAGAGGGGAAAAAAGAAAGTAAAGTTATACACTTAGATTACACTGCACAAATAGAGGATAGGAAATGACAGATCTGCTCTGCTGTAAAAGATCTGAGGATTAAAGTGGATCAGATCTGAGCACATGCCAATAACATTGCCAAAAGCAAACATACTTCCTAAATGAAAGGCTGTCTGTAAGAGCTGGTGCAGCATTCACTGGAGTAGGTTTAAGCTACAAACACTGCTCCTCAGGAATAGTCTAAGGCATATGAAAGAAGTTAAGAGAGCAGGAAGAATGATAGAATTTAATAAAATATTTTTCAAGAAGGGTTGAATGGGTCATATAATCTAAAGGATAGAAATCTGAGAGGAAATCTAGCAGTTTTCAGGTGTGCAAAGAGTAGCTGTAAGGAAGAGACTCAGCAATTCTTCATGAACACTAGGGACAAAGCAAGAAGTTTCACACATAAATATCAACAGAAAATTCTAAGCCAGGCCCTGGAAAAACTTTTGGACAACCAAAGTTGTCCACAAAATCAGCCAGTCTCCATCACTGGAGGTTATCAAGGAAAAAGTTAGGCAAATACCTATCAAAAAAGGCTTAGGCATAAATGACACATCTTCAGGTTAAGGGGGGGCTGTCTTCCCATTTTATTTTCTGTGCACTTGCCAGGTTTATTTCTCTCTATTTTTGCATAAAGATAACTACTAGAAAAAATCACCAGAGGATGTTGTAGATTCTCAGTTTCTTCTAGTTGTATTTGAAGATGCAAACCCTTCCTATGAAATATACTGTATTGCAACAGATAATTATTTGGCTTTTTGCAGAAATTATTGACAGTGATTTTATGATTTTTTTTCTGAAGGAGATTAAACTACATGGTTCTAATGTTTTATTCTGGCCTTACTATCTGGTCATTACAAATAGCTTTGTCACTTACAATGTTATACAATATGATACAGGAGGCTCAGAAGGGACAAGAAGCAGTGGTCTCAAACTAAAATACAAAAAATTCTGTTCAAACTTCAGAAAAAAACTGTTTTACTCTTGCAGAGGTTGAATGCTGCAGCACGTTGCCCAGAGGTGTTATAGAACCTTCAACCTGAGCAACCTGCTGTAGCTGACCCTGCTTTGAGAAGGGATTTGTAGTGCACTGTCTCCAGAGGCTCCTTCTAACCTCAGCCTCCTGTGACTCTGTAAGATCCTGTGAATTCCAGATTTCAACTACATGAAGTACATCTTACCATCATGAATCAAGTGAAAACTCTGAAGCATTCAAGAATGAAAACAACAAGAAAAACCCATGTGAAGAGAATTTTCTCTCCTGTCATGGTCCACGTGGATTTTTTTTCTGATGTATCCAAATTATTTTTGTTCCATCTGGATGGTTTTCCTAATGAAAATGAGACTGTTTTCTGCTATTAAGAGTGTGGGAAATGTGTCTGGTGAAAAGCTAAGTTACAGTCTTTGTAAGATGCCACCCTATATGTATGTGATAAGCAGCGATGCAAAAAAGTAGAAGGCGGCTTGGTAAAAAGGAGGTCAAGATGAGATGCTCCACATGAATTGGAAATTATAAAGACCTGTTTAGCACAGTATTTTAGAATAGATAATATAACATTAAAAATGAGGAAAAGAGAAGTTTGCAATGGAAGATGCTTCAAAAAAATAGACAAAATACTGGAAAATATTTGGTATGCATAGAAAGACAGGGAATGGAGGCAAAACCAGAAGGAATCATTTTCCACGGCCCAGTGAGGGCTGCTGTCAGATTCTAGACCCTCAGCACAGAAATCTGGAGTTTTACCATATGCAATTCACACCTTGAGACTGATATAAGCCCAACCAATCTGTGACTGAGGGTTCATCAGTAATGGCTCTTTTTAAAGACTCTTACCTTCATTCCCAGAACAGCAGAAGCAGGACAACCTAATTTACCCACTTCTCCATTGTGCACATATTTTCAGAATGAGAATCATCTTCCTTGATTTATCTGACCCCTCAAGAGAAACCACAGACAGATAATGCAAGCAAATTCTTCTCATGATGCAGGGAAGGTTAGACGCCTTTAAATGGGAGTGAGAATCACAAGTAAATACAGTAAGCACTGTGCTAATCAAAGGTAATAGTATCAAGATGACATGGTGTCATCTTGCTGAAACTGCACTAAAAGCTAGTGCAAGTCGGACACTTAGAGATTCAAACCATCTCTTGGACTTCAGGATTTGTATCAAGTATTTTGGAAACAAAAGACTCCTTAATTCACTTAAATGGCTGAAAAATGGAAGTGGTGATTATAATTTATGTTATAGATTAGAAGTTAAGTGCTCTCATGCAGGAAATAGAAACTCTGAATATAAGACCTTCTCCAGCCTGCTGGTTCAAGCTCAAAATTTCCATCTTCCACCAGTATGGTCTATCATTCTTTTTAAAAGGAAGCTTTGGATGGGAATCACTTTCCTACAGAAGCTCTGTCATCATGTAATAAAGAATTTACTATTCTCATATACTAAGAAATTTACTACTCAAATTTACTAACAAATTGAGAACGTAATTTCATTTGAAAATGAAAAATAAAGGCAAAGTCAGTGTTAAAGAGAATTCATCTGTAAATAGCAAATTGTCTCCTGGAGCAAATGCACTCATTACGCTCAAAGAAAGGATGAGATCTCCCACTGTTAAATAAAACTAGTAAGAAAAATAATTGCTTGATAAATCAGAGTAATTAAATTTTGCACATGTGAATGCTACTGCACCTCTGTCTTCAGCACAATAAGGCCAGCCCTGTAGCACAGAAACAGCACATAAAGCTCAGCCTTTACTCCCTGAAAAATCTATTACTGAAAGAAAGAGCACACCTTTTCCCTTTTAGCTCTTCATTAATAAGGAATGGGAAATCATGGAAAATGCCCCACAAAACTACTGCTACAGAGCAGTCAAAAACTGTGGTGATGCTCTCTAGTTACAGTTTAACTTCTGCCAACCTTCCACCAATCATTAGTGAGTCTTCTAGCATTTTAAAAACATCTTATTTTAAAGCTATAGACTCTGTTTTCCTTTGGGGACCTGCCTGACAGGTCATTTGTTAGTTGGTCTGTCTTATATGTTAATTTTTGTATACTGGGTAAAGAATTGTTTCCCCTTATAACCTTCCACAGGACAAATATTTACCCATGACACCTTTAAACCTTATAGGTACTCGGATTGTTCAGTATTACTTCTGAAAGAAACCTTCTGCCCTTACCCTTTCAAATTCTAAAACTTAATTCCTGACCATTCAAAATATTTCTGTGTTTAGGCTATGTAAACACGGTTATCTACATGTGGGCACACACATGTTCAGCCGCTGTTCATCCTGCTGCTGCCAGCAGCAGAAATCCAGCCAGTGCAGCCTAGAGAACAATTCAGTTCACCCCAACCAAGGGAACCAGCAGCTGCTGAGCTGAATCACTCCCTCAGTTCCAGTGACTCCAACTTTGATCTTTATTGACTCCAATAAGGGCTTTGATACTGGGGGGTCAATCCCTTGCCCACACAGAGGGAGCCGGTGCCATTTGAGATGGACAGCATAACCTGCCTGTCCTGCTGGCAATAAGTCTCCCAGAGCTGCCAAGGTGCCTGGCACACTCTAGGGCAACCGAAATGCAGTTCCTGTCGGGGAGGGACTGAATCAAGCCTCTAGGCCCCAAACAGACTTCTACAGATAGGCATAATAAATTTAGGTATCTCAGTTTCCAGCTGAATCTTTGGAAATTTAGGAGTTTGAACAGCTATATCTGGAAAGGCCATGTTACTGCAACAGTATATGCAGCCCTCTTAAGAAATGGCTTATGATGGTTTCCTTCCTATTTTTCAGGAGATTAACAGAAGAAAAACATCGCACAAGCTCGTTCATATATGTTCCTTAAGATTACAAGGATGTGTTGCATACTCTGTCTTCAGAGCCAGTCAAGCAGAAAGCACCAGTTAACACTTTCAGAGTGTTGCAGAAGAGTGATTTTGGGCTTAAGAGTCATTTTAAGGCATAACTGTATGATAAGATTTAGATGGTCATGAGTTAACCCCACATTTTATGTCACCTCAGGTTTTCAAGTCATCCAGATGCATTATCACTGGATAGCATTGGAGCTAAAAATTCACACCTCTCAGTTTATTCATGCAAGCTCAGTAGATGGCAAACTTGGCTACCCTCCAAGCTGGAACTGGTCTGTGCTGCAGAATCTTGGGGCAGAGATGACATCAGCTACTAACCTCTGAGCATTTAGGTATATTCAGACACTTGGTGCTGACCCTCTTACTGCAAAACCACCATAATTTGGGTGAATTGAGACATCAGGAAACAAAAGACCCATGAAGCAATGAGACAGCATACCTACACAGAAATGCATATCCATCTTTTGACAGTCTATTTTTGACAAAAGAGAGGTTGCCTTTTATTAAGAGAATCTAAGCAAAGAACAGTAATTTTGCCAACGGCCCAGTGTTCTATAAAATCAGTTCCCTAAACCAAATTCCCTAAAAAAAGTTCTGAAAATCTTATTACCCATGCCGTCTTTGTGCACTTAGTCTCATTTTAACTTCTCCACTGCAGCAGTTTTGTAGGAATTGACCATAGCAAATGTCAAGCACAGGTTATCCATTAGGCGGTTCTATCTATTCTAATCTTTCAGATTACCTATCTATTCTTTTAGATTAGATATTACAAGATGACTGAGTAAATTCTCTGAGCTTCTTCCCAACATACGTCTTGTGTGTATGCATCATGTCTGGCAAAAACTGTAGTGTCCACTGAGAAAAAGAAGACACGTAGCAGATGCTCGACTGCATTTCTTTTCCTGCTTGACTGCAGTGACTACTCTGAAAAGTAAACAATCCACTCAGTAAAACAAACTGCTGCAAATGCTCACTATGGGTTGTATCATTCAATTATTGCCTTGCTTATTCTCTTTCCCTAAACAGCTTTATTCAAATGCCCGTACCAATCCATTTACTCCTGAATTTTTATCAGCTATATCTCTTCTCTCCAGACAGAGCTTACACTTCCTTTTTGCTCCAAGACTGTTTCATCTAAATGTAGAACTGGATTTTTTGTTTGTTATTTTTAAGATACTTAGTCTTGGAATTAATTCCTGCTTTTTTACTAGGGGATGGCATGTTCTATAAACTCTTCAGTCTCTAAATCAGACAGTGAGAGAAAAACATATGATATCTCCCATTTTCAGAAACGAAAGTGCAGCTGATGTCAGAAAGCAAGATTAAAAAAGTGACCTTAAACCAATATGGTTCATGAAGACACTGTCTTTTAGTCACAGTGTCCAATTTATCTCTGCACATGCAGGGTGAAAACTGCAAAGCAAGACTAATGAGTATGGCAGAAACATATGCAGTAATTCATCATCATAACAAAGCATAACACAATTATCAGGAATTTCCTGTAGGCTTGCCATGATTACATGGAAACAAATTGTTTGGCCCACTCAGTTAGAAGTGTAAAAATGCTAGACCAAAAAAACAGAAACGGTGTGTTGCCACCTATATACACAAATCATCCTTTTAGGATAAGACAAATGTACAATGTGGCCTTCTTTTTTGCTTTGTACAGTGAAATTGTATTCATTCAGTGCCTGCCCAAATAGGTCTTCATGTTCTGCAACAGCACACACCCCAGAAAACATAGGAAGAAGAGGCAGTTGACTGCAGGGGTAGAGGAGTTAATGGATGTAATCACGACACCTTTCTCATGCTTGCCAAGACTTTAATGCAGCAAAAAGTTCTCAAGTAAAACTGGAAGGAAGAGAAACCTTTAATTAGTTGGAATTTACTTACTTTAAAAAAAATAAAAATTGTCTCTGCTTGGTGTATCTTCCTGGGAGAAGACTAACATCAGCATCACTTTGTGAAAAATTGGGTTTGGTCCTGTTCCTGGTTTTCAGCTACCTGGAGTACAGTTTAGGCTGATGTTTATTTGACTTTTCTCCCAGAGGACCGCTCTTCTGTAGGAGAATTAAAGCTATGCAATGCTTACACAGACATTTCTTGCACTTCTCATAGAGAACAAGACCTATTCTGAGTAAGCACTAATAATAGACAACACTGCAAGTAGCTGCTTGGGGCTCACATGCCTGAGAGACATAATATTAAAGTAGAAGTCACTGCTGAAAAGAGCAGATAGATTGCATTTGCTATCACAGATCTCTACTGTGTTTCAGGGATCATGCCACTTAGGTAAAGTGGGACTTTGAGAGCTAAAGTCTAATTAAAATAAGTGGGCGTTATATAACAATGCTTGGAAGGCAAATTTTCTGCAATATTCCTTAGTGACTAGAAGCTGTCTTTCCGTAAAGCATTTATACAACTCAGCTCTAGCAATTTAATGGTTGGGAGATGATGAGGAAATAAATTAGATTTTGGTACACAAATGAATTTCAAGGGTATGTATAACTATTAGCACTTAGGACCCATAACCACTTCATGACCCTTATCAACAGTAAGGTCCCAGTTTTTCAGGGAAGGTTGGACATCATACAACTGTTTTTTAGAAGGTGTTCTCATGCATCATGACAAAAGTCATGTTTCAGGGAATGCCTTAGCTCCAGCAGGACATGGTCAGGGTTGCACTGCTGAAGCCCCAGGGATATACCTGGCCCAGAGAGTGGATTTACCCCTCTGTCCTTTTTTTTTCCTTTTTTTTCCTTTTTTTTCCTTTGCTTTAATTGCTTTGTCTCTGTCGCTTTAATGTTTTTCTTCCTCACCTCATTTATTGTATTGATCTTGTCTTTCCTCCTGTTTCTCTCTTTCCTGTTTTTTTCTAGATTAGCACAAGGATGGGAAGTCCCACAGGGAGCCCCACTTGGCCCCTTTCTGCTGAGTAAAACAGCCTGCCAAAGTGAAGATATTCTTGTCAGAAGCAGTGGCGAACATTGCTGGGAGGGCCTACCTTGGGTGTCACAGGTATTTGGTGATAGTTTGTCATACTGCTGCAGAGTTCAGGTAACAATGCAGCTCCACCAGCACTTCTCTAAATTACGCCACTGAAGGCACCATGTAGGGTGCAAAAAGACTTAAGTCCCGCATTATATCTGAGCCTGGTTTGCCAGTACTGCTGTCTTAAGGGCTGCTGCACAGAACTCAGTCTCCAACAAGGGGGAGCCTGCTGCAATCAGTAGACACCTTATGGAGGAAAATATACCAGCTGTTAAAACCAGCCTCAAATTAATTTCACTGCATGGATGAATTCTGCCAAGTTCCTTGAATTTTCACAGACCAGTTTCACCTACCCTTAATTTAGTACTTTATAAAATGTAAACAACTTTCAAATAAGATTTTATTGCATTTGAATATAATTCTTGTCACATTCTTTACTTTTCTACTTCAAAGAATGTGGTGCTGATTAACTCATGCATTATGGGATGCCATGTGTAATGCTCCCTTGTGACAATAACTCAAATTGCTGTTTTCGTACTACCTCCTGTCTCTCACTCTTGTTTTATTTTTACTCTGGTGTAACTGGAACATCTATACCCTTACTCACTTGAACAGACATATTTTCAAGAAGATATTTCTGTCTCCTTTCCCCAACTGACTGCCAGCTCACACAGTCTAGGGCAATGGCTAAGTGAAAGGATCCAGCTAATACAGCTTTGCTTTCGATTGCTACAGAGCTCACTTTCCCAGGAATTCTGCTGGACCTTCGTCTGTAGAGCTCAGTCATCCATCAAAACATCAGCGAGTTGTATGTGAACTATTTGAATACCTGGTTAATAAATGAGGCATATAGCAAGGATTTAGTTCAAACAAGCAAGGAGCAAGGTCATATCTTTACAATTTTTTTAATTTTTTTTTTTTTAAAAAACCAAAACAACACAGATTGAGTAATTACTGAGTTTCACCTATACCATTCAAAATAAGAGGCAGCACTATTAAATCTTCAATCTGGATATCGACAGAGAAAAAGAGCTCCTGGACGAACTGATCATGGAATGGAAAAAATCTTTTGTAATATTAATTATTCTTAGCCTGAATAAAGATGCAGACAGATCCATTTCATTTTACCATTTGAGTAGAAGAAACAAGACTAAAGCTTTAAAGTCCCATAACACTGACATTGATATGAGAACTCATATAACTCATGCATGAAGAACCTACAGCAAGGGAAAATTCTGAAAAATCTAGGAGGGAAGAAAGTGGCAGCAGAAGACATGCAATCAAGGGAGATTTGAGGCTTTTCTTGCATCCTAGTTCTCCTTAATCACACCTGTAGTAGCCTGTTACTGTTCACCAACTCCATAGCCCAAATCTATCTAGAAAATGGTAAGAAAATTCAGGATAGGAGAATTCAGCTATCAGGAGCAGGCACAGATTGAGCACTTATTTTCCACCAAGTGTTCTATGCACGAGTGTCCCTACAAAGAAAAACCCAGGATGAAAACAGCAAGGCCTAAGCAAATAGATGAATAAGGTTAATAAAATTTTGAGCCTATCGAAACTCTATCATCCCATAACAAGAAATACAGGCTAAAAGGATTTATTAAGATTATAAAGTCCACTCCTTGTCATAGCAGGACTGTTCTCAAGATACTTGAAGCAGTAGTTTCTAGTTTAGCTTTAAATACACAAAAGAATGGCTTTACTATTCCTTGTCTTGAAATGTATCCAAGCTTGGAAATTCAGTATCCAGTACTCAGTGGCTTTTTCTGTTCTCCTCTTGCAGTTGCTAAACATACAACAGAAAACCGTAGTTTGCATTAGGTGGCCACATATGAGTATGTTCAATCTGTAAAAACGTTTTCTTTTCTGCGTTTAGGGGCTCTGTGGTGGCAGCCTTCAACACCAGCCAGACATTAGGATGGAAAAGGCCCTAATCTTTCACATCACAACCTAATCACCTGTTCTTGTATCCTATTACTCCCACAGACTGAGCACCCCAAGGAACCTCTCCAAACAGACTCTCCCTCCTTGCTGTCAAGGTCAGTTCTGGACATTTGCAGATATTCATCTATCCTTAGTCAGTAAACTGAAAGATATTTCACTTTCTTTGCACATCCTCATCTAATAATGTTTCTCTCTGAATTGCCTCCGTTCTCTGCACTGTTAATTAACTTTTATGCATTACCAGAGATGGATGCATCTCAGCAGTGACTTAAGTGATTTCTCTATAGCTTGTGTTTCAGTTTCCATTCATACAACATTTCAACCTATATTAGTCAAATTGTTTCCCCCTTGTAATACTGTAGCATTTCCACAGTATCGCTCATTCTAAAGTAATAGAAGGGCAGAGCAACAGAGGAAGTTCAAATGCCAATATTTGTCTTTGTCTGAAATACTCAGGTTGGTTAGGACAATAAAATATTTTCTGAGTGTTTGTCAGCTCAGAGTTTTCTACATGTCAGTTGCACTATTAAATAAGAATAGCTGAGCCTTACCTCAAATACCAATATAATAGGGTCTTAGTTGCTTAGCGATATTGTTTCATACAAAAACCCACAAACGACCAAACAAAAAAAACCCCAAACAAAAAAACCAAACAAGAAAAAACCTCAAACCTTGTAACCACGGGTCACTGTGGCAAGGATTTCTTTAACAGAGTGTAAACAGCATGTAGCTTTCCATGCACATTTTAAGGACATATCTAGAATTCACATACACTTTCTCCTTTTATCACCTAATTATTAGAGAGACAACTTGCAAAAATAAACAGTTCATGCAGCATCTGAACCTAGTAGTGTTACAATGAACATGGCTATAAAATTATTTAGTTACATAATACCAGAATGTGTCTGACTTACACAAATGTTGAATCATTCAGAGGTTTAAAGCAGAGGTTTCCCAAACTGATGGTCTATAGACTCCTATCAGTGGTCTGCAGCAGAAGATTTATGGCTGTCTGGTTACGTGGTATTCATTCCCTATGGATAGAGGGGAGAAAAGAGATTAACAAAGAACAGAAATTGACCAGGAAAAAATATTTCAGTTTATCAATATCAGAAAAACATTTTTTTGCTAAAGACTGTTGCCCTACAATTTCTGTTAATAAATTTTGCATTTTATTATGATTTTATCAAACAAATTGCTTTTACTGAAGTTTTCTTTTTCAGACTGTTTCCTCTTTTCCAGTCCTTCCATTTATGGGAAAAAGACTACACAAGATGTTATTTGTAGGATGTTTTTAACAGGCAAAACACTTCTTGATCTCAGAAATGGATAAAAAGAGAACTGTCAGCTGGCTTAGGAAGTCTGACGACACTCATGAGGGCTAAAATGCAAAAAGTGAATGTACAAGGAATGGAAGTAAGAAGAGGGAATAAAACAATTACAATTGCATGTTTTCAGACAAAATCAGGAAAGTCAAATCATCTGATGCTCGAAGGCTTCACAAAGAGGGATTCTACAGGTCCACGAGCCTGCAAAAGGAAGCTGCAGTGAAAACGTGGGTGTGCTGATGGGCAAAGAATTAACACTGGAAAGGTTAAATACATTTTTTCCCTTTATCTTCACAGGCAAAGCCTTCTTCTGGACCTTTGTGTTTTGTACAGTCTGCAAAGAAGAGGGGCAACCATCAACAGGGGAGCAGTAGGCCAGGAACTGCCCGCAGCCTGGACATACTTGAATGTAGAGGCTCCTTTGATTGTCCACAGAGGCATTCAGCATGACTCTGAGGTTACTGCCTATCACCTGGGAAAAACTGCAGCAGTCAGAGGAGGTCCCTGATGACTAGAAACAAGGCTAACATATGTCCATTTTAGGGGAATTATGGTTACAACAGATACCAAGCCACATTTCAATACACAGGGACCTTAATAAACTCAGGAACTAGGATGGCAGAAACCTCACAAAGTTCATCAAGATACCAGCTTGGAATTCTAAGCAAAATAACTGTGACTTTCACAATTCCCTTTTATTTCTCTCTCATTGTCTGCTTATCTTATTTAATGTCGTTATACTAATTCCCATGCTAATAAACTCACATTAAGAACCACAAATAAAAGGTGAAAAAGGGTGAAGAACCAACATCTACTACTATACAGAAAATACACCTGCAAATTACTGACTCAAAAACACATTTCAGACTTTTTTTTTTAGGTATTAATTTTTTAAAGCAGTAATGGCTAAAATCAAGTTCAGGAATACATTCAAGAATGCTTATTTACTAAAATGTAAAAACTTTTCAATATCACAAAATAGAGACTCAATTGCTCAAAGATCATGACCAATTCCAAACTTTCTCAGGTCTAATGAAAGCTCTGCTTTAACTGTATTAGTTATCCAAGTAGTACAACTTGCACTGCAGGATATAAAAGATTCATGTCAGTAGAGACTTAAGCTCAGGAAAGTAGAACAATACTTAATGGTTAGTGAACTGCATAAGAATATTCCTTAAAGGAATTTCTTTTTTTCTATGTCCACATTACAGTGCATTTTATTTCACCCAAGCCAGGTGAAAACAGGGTTTATTGCTACCCCAAAATTCAAGCAAAACTTGTGGGCATCCAGATTTGCTTCACAGAGCAAACTGGTTTCAGAAAAGCAAGAAATTTGGATAATTACTGGTTGGCCTCAAGCTTATAAGCAATAAGCAAAAAGAATAACTCTAAAGAAAGCAGCAAATTCAGTAGGAAGAACTTTTCCAGCAGTGTAATTTTGGATGCTGAAACACACTGTAGTGAAAAGCAACCTGCATGAAAGGTACACCATGGTTCTTTCTAATGCCTCTGTTTTGGTTTTTACCTAAGCGAGACAATATGAACATGGAAACAATAATTATATTGGCTTCCTATATCTGCATTCTCTGAATATTTTCAGCTTGATTATAGAGCTCTTGCAACCTGTTTTATACTGTTTGGGCCAGGCAATAACCCAAGAGAACAAAAACATACTAATGCTTGGAAGGATGCTGTGAGCATAGCTACCTAGGCACATGCACATAACCAGAAATCACAGGGCTATCTATGAAACCTGATGCTTGGGAAAGCACAAAAAGCTTGATTCAGCCATCAGTCTTTTGTCTGAGTTCACCACAAATTTTCAATTTCCTCCAGTTACCTAAAAATCCACAGGGAAGAAGCTTGTATTCAGTTGTTCCCTACCCATTTTTTAGGCTCTCCAGATTGTGCTGCAGCTCTTGGCTAACATGCATTGGGGTCAGGTTGGTCAAACCTTGCAAAATTGGTGTTTGCCAGGTTTGATGGACAATATAATTCCTTTCAGAGCAAATAATCCTGTCTTCCTTAGCCTGTGGATTTCTTTGCATTGTCTATCACTATGCTTTTCACATATATCACACTTATCCATGTATATTTTCACATAAGCATACTTGCTTGGGTTACCAGCACCTGCTTCAGCCTCACTCTATCCCTACTCCATGTTGTCAGCCCCTGCCTGTTGGGACTACTGCTCCTGTTTTAATCCAGATCTGTTTTGGTAGGCGCAGTTCCTCCCTTCTGCCACCTCCAAAAACCCAGCACGTTCCTATACTACTTTATGCTGCCTCAAGAATCTGTGCAGCCCCACACCCAAACCATGTCAGGGAACCACTGCAGATGAAAGCTTAGCAAGCAGAAAAGCAGTGAGCCTCTTTCTTCAACAGTGCTGGATTATGTCATCTTCATGTGATTACTGTGGGATCAGCATTAAAAACTCCAGCTTCAGAAATTCTGACCAGCCCTGAAATATGAACAATTAATGTTCTAAATATCCCTTAAAATGAGGGTCTTGATAGAAATCATAGTGTCTGAGGCAGGAAAGCTCTTTTCTCCCCAGCTTCAGTTTGTGTGCATGCAGTCCAATCTTTTATTCCCAAGACATGTCTGGGAAGAATTACAGCATGTTTGCTCATAGCAACCTCTTCTCTGTCAGTGCCTTCTCCAAAGGGGAGAGTGATGTCTCCAAGACCTAGGATCCCTGGTTCAGTTTAACTTGAAACACCTCAGAAGCTACTCCCATGGGTTCTCAAACTGATCAACATTTTCTTCTTTCCTATGTATCCCTTATGCTGTCTGTTCTCTTTCTCTGAGCTGCAATTTTTAAACATTGTTGAGACAGAGAAGCATCACAGGCCATTTTATTTTTGGAGGCCGGTGTGGATGGATAGAAGAGAGACTTGTTTGTTCTTTAACATTTTAGTCTCCTAGTTTAAATAGACAGGCAATTTGAACTTGGAGCATCTGTTAGCTCAGAAAAAAACAGGATCACCATCCCTCTAAATATTCTGCTCATGTGTAGTGATCCATACCAGGCCTTATACTTCAGAAGGCTTGCATATCGAAATGTTAATTAACAGATATAGTCCATTTCCATATGTCTTCCTCTAAAGGTTACTGCAACAACATTTCCTGAATATCCTTTAACAATCTAATGGCAGCCTGGCAGTGGTCTAATGACAAATAAATTTAAGTGACATACAGGTTGCAGTGACAGAATACAAAGTATAATGAAACAATGTACTTCTTATGGAGATGTGACATGAAAAACATTGACCTGTGGTCCTAAGTAATTTTCATAAGACAAAAGCTTTCATGGTAATAAAAACAAATCAGTCAATGTGCTGAAAGACTAATATAATAAACCATCAGGGAAGCTATTCAGCTGTGTTAACTCCATTTAACAAAACGGGAGTCATTGTTATTCCAACTTTGTACTTAAAGTTTGGTGATAACATTAGCTGCACTATGACAAAGTAGCCTTCTTGATTAATGGGAGATTCTTCCAGAAATAGTAGTGGGACTCAACATGGAAACATGTGCTACCCTACTGGTCATATTGAGCAAAGCCAGCTTGACATTGGGAACACTGGGCTGGACAGGAAAGATTATTAGTTGCAGTGAAGATGAAGATGGTGCAGTGGCCCTGCATGAAATATTGCCAACTCGGAGACTTTTTGTATTGCCAAGCAACTAGAACATGAGGAGGATGAAAGAGGCATCAAGAGTGCACATATTTTTTATGGGAAGGAGAAAAGAAAAGAAGAAAAAGTATTTTCAGTCTGTGAATCCCAAACGGATTCTCAACAAATGGATGGTATACTGCTTTTCAGGAGAAACAAAGCTGTGCTTCATCATTTTTGTTTACAGGGTGAAGTGGTACTGCTATAGCCACTGGGAATGGGAGGAATTAGGTGAATTACAAACAATTTGGGGTAGAGGTAGAAAAAATTCACAGGCTATGATTACAAACTTTCTAACTGTACTTTCTAATTGTGAGCTCATCCTTATACACACACTCAGCAGTCGTCATTTCCGGAGCAGCTGAAATGTCTTGATGATTCTTTTCTTTATGAGCCTCACTCTCATCTGCAAGTATCTTTGCCATTCTGGTTTATAAATGAGACAGTATTTGGAAATATCAAGGTACCAAACAACCTTCTGGAAGTTTTTCAAAATACCCAGAAAATCTTTTTTTGAACAGCTCCTTTTCCTTATCCTGCACTGAATTTTGGTGACTTTACACACTTAACAAACCAGTTTTCTCCTGATCTGTACCGCAAGCAACTCTATTAAACTCAGTCAGGATTTTATCCAGTTGCACAAGGTTCAGTCAAGTAAGCATAAAAGCCAAACAAAGGCTGTAAGCTGGGACTCTGTGCAACATACTACCAAAAGTTCTGAACTATTTATTTGAGAAGGGGATAAGTGGACATGCAGAGCAGAAGAGAAGGGCAGAGAAAAAGAGGTAAATGAAAGGAGCAGATTATACAGGCACAGCTGAAAAAGGCATTACAGCTAAAGATATGCAACATCTCTGCCTGAGTAACAAAATATAAGGTAGTCAGTCTATAACTGAAAGAGCTGCAAGTTCTTCAGAAGACTTTGTTCCTGCTGATGCAACATGAATGACTAATTATGATGGACATAATATTGAGAGATCCCACTTGAATTCAGGTCTACCAGGTACTGCACAAGCAAATTGGTAGACAATTTCATGCCCTATCAGCTTAAGATATGAAATAATAGGGGTAGACAATGAAACAGAACTGAAAAAAAATATACTATACTCATTATTAGATCTGTGTGTAAAATTAGATTATGAATATGTCTACCAAGAACAGCAGCAGGTGCCACAGCAAAATATATTATAGCAAGAAAACAAAGAACTTCACCCCCACAGAAGACAAAGCACTCAAGTATTCTGGACTGCAGGGGAAAAAATCCAGTCTCAGCAAAGATGAAAAAACTACTATCCATCTTTAACTGACAGTAATACTTAATTGTGACTCCTCTTTAAAATCTGAATGGATTTTCAAGGGAAATTTTAAATACTCAAGTATTATTTTCATATCACGCATCTGAAAAAAATAAAATTAAACTTCCAGAGCAAAACCGAATTTACATAATCTAGATAACAACCGAAGTTTCAATTCATAAGCAAGAATGAATATAAAAATAGCACTGTATGATTGCCAAAGAAGTTTTGCTTTAAGAATTTGTCACTCGTTCTGTTTATTAAAGCATTTTATATACTTAGTTCAGTTGCTACCACTTGGATACATTTAGGAGACCCTGAGTATGCTTATAGTTGCTCAGAATTATGTCAGTTTGTATAAAACTCCCCATGGGCTGGTTCTTATGCCGTCTCTTGCTAAGGAAATGAGGTGGTGGGTCTCCTTTCCGAAGGTCAGCCCTGTGTTCTGTTCCTCCTGCAGAAGTAAAACCAGCAAGCCTGGCTCGTTATCTCTCTGTGCAACATCTTCCTCTATATCTTCTCCATGGCATGAGCAACCCCAAGCTCAATCTTGTGGGTAGCAAAAATTTTGGCACTGTCATAGCAACTTAGGCAAACTTTATAGGCAAACAGAATGAAGACTAAGCGAATCCCTTTGGTCTGGAGGGATTTATTTTCCCTTGATACCTTCTGAATTTGCCTTGAACGGGGGGAGAGGTGAAAAGGTCTCATAAAGTCAGATAATCAGAAATAAACTTAGCAAGATAAAGCAGATGGATGCTCGTCTTGACCTTTTATTGATTTAGTTTTAACTTCTGCACAAAGACCTCTGCAAAACCTCAGAAAATTCAGCCAAGGGTAGTTTGGCCGCTGACCCCATTAAGGGAGTACAAAGATTGTAATGCATTGAAGAGTCTCAATCCCCCAATCTCCTAGATGATTTGCAGATAAGAAGAGAAGTAGTGGGACATCCTCTCTCCAGGCAGTAGCTCCTTCTAGAAGGTGAATCACAGTATCATGGCCCCTGTCACAATCATTCTGCAGAGATGACTCCCACTGCTTCTCCAAAAACAGTTCTCAGAAAAAAATAAATTCCTCTTTGTCATAACATAGCCTTTTGTAAGAATACACAAGGGAGGTAGTCAAAACTACCCAGAGTTATAGCCCTCTGGATCTTTGTGAAGTGCAACAGTAAAGAAGTGGCCACTGCCATAATAATTAGATTTGTCTGATGTAGGTCTCAACATCAGTAAAGCTTTGCTTTCTCCACCACAATATTCTCATGCCCATTACAACGCAACAGTCTCCTTGTGCCGTGTGACTCCTTCAGCCCAGCCTACTTTATGCCCAAATTCAAAGATACTATTTTAATTGTCTCAGTTCAAACACTACAAAAACTTTCAAAAAATCAAAACCAAACAGAAAACAAACAAATCCCAAAAAACCCTTTAAAAATCAGTCTTAGATATTCTATTGAATAATTTGACCTAATACCAGCCTGATTGATTCCCTTTCCAGAGGTGTCTGTGACATTGAGATGTTTTAAATTGCCCACGTTATAGAGGGGATGAATGTTTACAGGATATTATGTATATAAGCAGTTTTGCTCTTTTAGTCTTAGCTCTGAGAACAGGGCTAGCCCTAAGGCAAAGCCTAAGGCAGAAAGTGAAATACATTTTTTAAAGGATGTTTGTTAATTGAGCCCTAAACTGCTTCCCTGTTCCTTGCCAGTTTTATCCTAACATAAGAACAAGTCAATGTTAAGGCACTCTGCCAGATGTTGGGCAACTCAGACTACTCTGAGGCTCCTCTCTCTTCCTTGGCAGCTGATATCTCTCAGCACTATTCAAAGTTTGCTCAGCATCTAACAGGATTCAGCTCTAAATGGGCTGCAATCTGCATAGGAATATTTTAATTATATTCTGCTGTGCAGCAGGAAAACAACCAGCTAAGCACAGGCAACTAAACTAAGAACTTGTAAGCTCTCTGACAGCAATAGATTTATAAATGCCTGTTTATTATGCTTTGGGCATCTCTCTAAAAGGTTGTGATTGAGGGCACTGCCAGCTAGTTGTCTTATTTCAAAACAGAAAAGTGCAGCAGTTTTGCCAGAACTTTGCTGCCCTCCTGCAGTCAGTGCAGAAACTGATGAGAAAAAGAAGGAATTTCTCAGACCATGTCCCCAAAATTCACCCTTTTCCTGAAGGCCGTTGGACTGAAGGAGCATGATCAGTAGCTTTCCAGAAAGAAAAAGACTCCATCTGGCAGGAAGAGAAGGGCAGAGAAGTAGCTGAGTGCCAACCAGGCTCTGCTCTCAGAACTGCATCAAATGTTCTGGAGTGACATGAACCACCCAACTCCTGCCTACTTTGCATGGTGAGACTGCAAAAACAGGCTCTAGTGGGGTTGGAGCCATTCCCAAAAGGAAAAACTCTCCAGGCACTCTATTCTGGCATTTCACTTCCCCTCTGGGACACTGTGATTCCCTATGTAGATCAACAGCCACTTTTCAGATTTTCTTTTGATGAGTGAGTCAAAGGCTTTTAGCAACTAGTGTCTCCTTTGTCACTCCCAGTGTCTTCCTGCCCATTGGTGTCCAGCTCCTATAGCGCTCCACTTGACTGACATCTTACACATTACAAAAAAGAGAATTTCAGTCTTCCCGTTTTGTTGTGTCTGGGGCTTTCAATATGTTCCTGAGATTTTTGGTGCCTTATGGCTTCACATGCAGTTTGATGGCAGGTTTTTCCCAGCTGCACACATAGTTCCCTGTACACATAGTTCTTCAGCATCCTAGAGATGCTATTTCAGCAGCTCTGTTTTAGCAGTGTCTGAGAACACTGTCTCTGCTAAGGACAGGAGCCCAGGATGATGTCTCCAACCAATTCCAACTAAAACTTATGCCTGTTATTTCAGTGCCAGTATTACCAAGGTTTCAGCATTCAGTAGCTATTCATTTATTGTAATGGGTAGAGTGTAAACATTTTATAGGTAGATTCACTGCCAGCCTACCTTCTGCTCTTGCCCATGACAGTAGAGGTGAATATATCATCCAGTAAGTATCCAATACATAAGAGGGCTTTTTAACTTCTACTTCTGCACTGGTAAAATTTGGCCTCTGCTGTACAGTTGAACTTAAAATTTGTATTCATGGTCATGAAGATGAATTATATGTAAGCAGTTTTAATGGTGTCTTTCTAGATCACCAGGATGATGAGGATGATGATGATGATAATGATTATTACTATGGAGCATTATTTCGAGGAACAGATCAAAATTTACAGATGGGTGAAATCTAAAATCCAATGTCAAGTGTTGGTGCCAGCATAGAGAGGCAGCGCTGAGGGCTCAGCTGTCAACGTCAGGACATGTCAGACAGCCAGGTGGTAGGGGTGCAGGCAGAGGCAGGGCAGCCCAGAAAGGAGCCAGTGGAATATGGACAACCAAAGATAAAAGAGGAAGAGCTAGGAATAAAATAGCATGGGGGAGTTTTTTGAACCGGCACAACCTAAGCCATAAAGGTGAGAGACAGGTAGTTATGGGGAGTCTACATGGAGATTTGAGCTGCAGTAAGATGCAAGAGGATGGTGAGGCTGTTAGGATGAATGTGAAAATAGTGAGGTGACCCTGGCACAGACATCTGTTGTCAAATGGCCTCTAAGAAAGAGCTTGATTGGACAGCTGTCCAAATACCCTGACTGAACAGAAAGAAGTTCAATAATCGAAGAGGAAACAGCATAAAAGAAGTTTTCAGTGTTTTCATCTTCAGTCTCACTCTGCAGAAATCATTTTTTCTAACATCCTTCATCTCTTTACCAGCCTACCAAACAGCCAGGCATAGCTGGAAAAATAAGTCTGTTTGGAACAACAAACATCAAGGTGATTTAGGGGGAGAGAGAAAACTGCTTGGCTAGTTTTCCTTGTCTTTATTTTTATCTTAGCAATGAAAGGGAGGGAAAGTTTTTTGGTAACAAAAATAAAAACAATAATGCCTTTCAGAGCTGTTACCACCTCATGAAAAGGGCTAGGCCAGACTGTAGGTAAAAGCTGTTGAGACTCTTCAAAAGAGAAGGAATCTGACACTTGCATGACATTTTCAGTTTAACATTGACCTCCTACTTCCCTGCTATTGAAAAGTTCATCAGCTACCAGATGTTTTTAAGAGCCTGGGAGAATGAAATGAAATATTATTTTCCCTGTATAGATGCTCTACTTTAAACCACTTAGAATCACACTTTTTTCTGTTAAAAGCCACCATACTTTGCTTTAAAAAATCTTCAGGATTGCTAAAAAAAAAAAAATAATCAAAATTCAGTATCATCCTGCAGACCTAGTCTACTTTTCATCAAAATGCTTCTGTATCTCCTAAAAGCTTTGATGAATCTGATGAGAGACAAAGGTAGAGACAAAGTGAATTTCAAGCATGTATTAAAGTTTTGCTCTCTCACTGAATAAATTGTGAGGGAACTGGTTTGAAGTTTGCTGTAAGTCTGATGCTTGTTCATCTCCCTAAATCAAAGTAAATTTCACAATGTGTGGTCACAGACTTTTAAGGTCCATTACTTTTACTAGCCTTTATTGCATGCACACTGCCTCTATACAGAGACCTAATAAGATCAAAAGAACTTCCACATCTAACATAAATGTGAAAAACAAAAGAGACCTGAATGTTAGGATTTCTAAGCCAGTGGACTATTTGTGAGTTTGGACTGTGTCCCCACAGTCTTGGTAAACCTATGCCTGATAAGCTTTACCATCATGGAGAATCAATCATATCATCATCAATTCGATTCTTCCCATCTTTGGATAATACATTCTTCTTGGTAAGATTTTGGACATTTTTATAGAAGTATAAACAACAGTGATTACATAGGTCTTCTGTACTGTTCAAGACAAAACATATTAAAACATTTGGGTCACCACAACCTGGTGCATTGCTATAGGCCTGGGGCAGAGTGGCTGGAAAGCTGCCTAGTGGAAAAGGCCCTGGGAGTGCTGATTGAGAGCAGCTGAACATGAACCAGCAGTGTGCTCAGGTGGCCAAGAAGGCCAATGGCATCTTGACCTGTATCAAGACCAGTGTGGCCGGCAGGACCAGGGCAGTGATTGTCCTGTTGTACTCAGCACCAGTGAGGCCACACCTGGAATCCTGTTCAGGTCTGGGCCACTCACTACAAGAAAGACATTGAGGTGCTGGAGGGTGTCCAGAGAAGGGCAGTGGAGCTGGTGAAGGGTCTGGAGCACAGGTCTTATAGGCAGTGGCTGAGGGAGCTGGGGGTGTTTAGACTGGAGAAAAGGAGGCTCAAAGGAGATTTCATTTCTCTCTACAGCTACCTGAAAGGAGATTGTGGGGATAATGAAAGTGGGGATTGGTCTCCTCTGCCATGTATCAAGCAAAGGGACAAGAGAAAATGGCCTTAAATTATGCCAGAGGTGATTCAGATTAGATATTAGAATATTTTTTAACTGAGTATACTTAGGCATTGAAACAAGTTGCCCAGGAAGGAGTCACCATCTCTAGAACTGTTCAAAAAGGCATCTGAATGAGGCACTTGGAGATATTGTTTAGGGTGATTATGCTGGTGCTGGGTTGACAGTTTGACTAGACGGTCTTGAAGGTCTCTGCCAACCTTAATGATTCTGTGATTTAAAGAGACAGGGTTTTGAAGTTATAATAAATAGCAATAGATGGCCCTGACGTGAGTATATGGCTGAAATCATTCCAAGGACTCTCTCCTCAAGATGTCAGTGTTAAACCCCTTGAGCAGATGACCTCTTCTGTCCTCATTCTGTGGCCATCAGTTAAGCCCTCATATTCATCAGTAGTGGCAATCAAAAATCATCTAGTACAGACAGAGACAAGCAAACTTAATCTCTGGATTCAGAAGTGTTTGCAGTCCTTGCCAAGAAAAGGCTATCACTCCTGATTTAGCATCAAGTTGCAAAATAAACAATCCCACAAAATTGCATTTCTCCACTTGGGCACTGCAAACAAAACCCAAATGAATGAATGAATGCTTATTCGAATGAGCTTGACAAATAATGACTTCCCACCAGTTGGCTATCCATGTTTTACCCTTTGCTATCTGGGAAATCTCCTTAATAATGGACTTTGTTACATAGAGATGGTTGACAGGTTCCCTAATGGTAATAGGTGTTTGTCAGAAAGGACTTGCAAATGAGAACTGTGATATACATACTCATTTTCAAAAAAGTCCAAATTGTAAAGATTGAATTAGGCACATGAGTTACTTTGGTTTTACTTGAAGGTTTTTTGGCAGAACTATCTGAATACAGAACAGTTTCAGTCTTGAAAATTGGCTGAGACCTGAAGAAAAACAACCTAAAGCTATGTAGTAATAGGCATGCACGACTGAAATCTCTCTATCACCACATATATTCCTAACTTTGTAATGATACAGCCAGAATGTTCTAGCATTTGAAGTGAAGCTTGAACAAGTCTCCTCTGTGCCCCAACTTTTCAGCAGCTAGTTTGTTTCCTTCTATTTGTTATTTTGAAAACGTTATGGGTTTCCAAGACATCCAACATCTTGCAACATATCACTGCATTTTTCCATTAAGAATGCTGAGAATTAAAACTGCCACCTAAAATATGTTTTAGAGTCAAGTTAACTAGTCACATCTCACTGATCAGTGTCAAGGTCAATAAACTGTGAGCTCACTAAGTCCACAGGGAACAACTCACTAAACCCAGAACATTCAAATGCAGTTCAAAGCAGTTGTAGGGATGAAATAAAAAAAAGAAAGCACCATGTGAATACCAGTTTCTCCATGATTGTACTATGCTCACAGTTTTCAAGAAGGAAATTGTTCCAAATACAAACAACACGAGCATGAACTTCAGAAAAGGGAAATAGCTAAAACACACAAAAAGCTTCACAGAAAAGGTGCTCTAACTCAAACTGACTTACAATGATCCATTCTTTTTGTTGAGGCCTTTTAGAAATCCAAGATAGAAGACATGCAGGCTTCCAGACAGATCTTCGCAAAAAGTCAAACTGATTTTCTAATTATCACAATGCGACAACTGATTACAATTGCATATAATTTCTGTGAATTTGAAAGAAGCCTGAGACAGAGAAGTCGAAAGAGGCAGGGAGCAGTGTCTATTTTTCACTCTCTATTGCCTCCTTCAATGACTTTTAGTTGTGGGAGACCTTTAACTCTAGAGAGGGATTTATCTTACATGGATGTTGCTGATATGCACACCTCAGTCTAGAAATGTATCTAGTTTAAGGCTAGTTGCCTTAAACTCCCTAAACGAAAGAAATATGTATTTTTAGGCAGGATTCACCCAACCTATTTTGCACATCTGCTTTAAAATACATTAAAACTTCAGGAGAGTCCTGTTCCTTATATTATCTATAAAGGGAATCTCAAGGATTTAGTCAGAAGCTGAAGTTTACACTAGAGATGTCTAAGATTAGATAAGCCAAAGCTTACTCCTAGAGCCTATAGAAAAGCGTGCAAAGTTCTCTGGTATGGAGGAAAGTGAAATCTTTGCCTCAGGAGACTGTAGGAGTGCGTCATAAAAAGAACTATTAAGTCTTCTGTCTGATGCCTGCAATCAAGGTGACATCTGGCTCACATTGTGCAATTTACCTGTTTGACTTGAAGAACTCAGATCTACTTCTTGCCAAGCCCAAGCATTTGGTCTTTAAGGCGTAAGTCTGAAAGAGATGATTTTGGAAGGCTGAGAAGGGCAAATCTGAGTCTCTCACTTTCCAGGCAAGTCATAAACTCTAAGTAATCCTTTAAGGTGGTGATGGCAGGGATAGCACTGGTGGTCATGTAAATGGAAAGAGCCAGTACTGATCAGATCTTTTGAAAGAACAAAGCGAGGTCCTGGCCCATGAAACATACTAGGATGAAGCCGTCAGCACTGAAAATCAGGATGTCTTTCATAATGTCCCTGCACTTACTGGGAGCTCCCATTTTTGTGTTTCATTTTGGATTGCCATGTCTTCGCAGGAAAACCACTCTGAATCACTCTCTGCAAGCCATTCACCTTACCAGGCATGTTCTATGAAACTCAAGTCCTTTACTGGTGTCATGGGTTTGCAAAAGTCCCCCTCCTTGGTGACTAAAAATAGTTTGTCTAGATGAATTTCCAGACAAAAGCCAATCAGGAGTTTAGGTGACGCCTTTGCTAATTACGTCTTCAAGAAAAAATGAAAGAGAAGGTGGTGGCGTGGTAAGAATCGTGGGCAGCCATGTAAGAGAAAGGACATGGCAGGCCCCCCCCAGGTGGGGGGGCCAGGCCTCTCTGCTCCCCCGGCCCTCGGCCGGGGGCAGAAGCAGCACTGAAGCCTCTCTGACCAGATGAGTAACAGAGTGAAGGAAAAAAAACTGTAAAGGAGAGCTTGGACTGTTGCAGAAGGAATTCCAACCAGAGAGATAACGAAGCATCCAAGGTCAGAGCTGGCAGCATCCGGTGAGAGAAAGAAGCGGCGAAGGGGGGAGGCAGCTTCTTCTCCCCCTTCTCCCTCTCTCTCCCTTTAGCAGGGAAAAAGACTGAGATCTAAAAATCCCTGCTGCTTGTGGGACATTGCTGAGAAGCAGAG
>JAWMRA010000161.1:49473114-49495881 GCA_035584735.1 Pseudotriccus pelzelni | reverse complement strand
AAAAATCCAATGCGCAGGCTGGAAGGTGTAAAGACCTTCCCCGGTTCTTCGTTCGCGAAGACTGGCCATTTACATCAAACCAGTAACAAGCCTTCAAATAGTGTTTTTCCACTAGACACTTAAGACATATCCTTCATAAACCACAGCTTACATACAGATGCAAAAACATACCCATGACAGTTTGCAATTTTCGGATAACAAGGCTATTAGTTAAGAGGTTTAGTGAGATATTTAAAGTTATATAGCAAGCCCATAGCAGCACTAGAAATAGAGTACATACATTCAACTCCTAGCACAATGTCTGCTACTTAACAGTCTTGTCTTTTTACCCCTAGAAGCTGCCTGGAACAGCAGCTTCAGTGCTCAGACCCAGTTTTTCTCTATTCCATGTTCTCTTCTACTCAACTACCAACAAATCTAGCTCAAAAAAAAGGATGAGCTTATATCCTCAACAGGTATAAACCACTCGAGCTTCAGTACAGACAACAGCTAGCTTGGCCTTCAGCATAAATAAAAAGATTATTATTACATTTTTCTGTCAGGCACATAAATATAATTTAGATCCTTTTTCAAATGTCCTCTTCTATTAGGATGACAAGGACTTTATGTAGATGAAGTCTTCCCACTAAACTGTCAATTTATTAGTTAACACAGGCATTCTTATCTGACTGAAAAAAGGCTGATCAGATGTTCTTTTTACTTAACCATCCTATTTTTATTCATACTTTAAATACTGTTTCAAAGATCATTTACTTTCAGAGTCACAGTATCACAGAATATTCTGAAAGGCCCACAAGGACCATCAAAATCCAACTCCTGGCCCCGTGGAAAACCACTGTTTACTATCAGAATAAGCTTTTCTAGAAGATTGACATGATATACCTCCTGAACTGGTAGGTTTGATTGCTGATAAAGTGAATAACCTTAGAATTTTGTGGCATTCTCCAGTAAGCCTCACTAAAGTTGTAGCATTAGCATGTAGCACATGTGTCCTGACCCCACAGCTGCCACTCAAATGCAATCCCGGTGAAATAATGATACCTGCAGTGTTTCATCAAAATGTAAATTCCATGACAAAAGACTGCTGTGATAAATGACACGAACCAAAGAAGGCAGTTTGCACGGGACCAGGCTAAGGAACTCTGACTCCTTCATTTGTAGCTGCTGTCAGTACAGAGGTCCTAAGCCCTGTTGTTGGGATGGACTGGCACAGACCAAGAAGCTACTTGTCTCAC
The DNA here is from genome assembly GCA_035584735.1 of Pseudotriccus pelzelni. NCBI lineage: Eukaryota > Metazoa > Chordata > Aves > Passeriformes > Tyrannidae > Pseudotriccus > Pseudotriccus pelzelni. The sequence goes on along the minus strand of JAWMRA010000161.1, from coordinate 49,494,646 downwards.
CCAAAGCTAGAGAGGGTTTGGATTAGGATCTGCAGCTCCTGGACCTGCATGTAAATAAACATTTTTCTTAATTTGGAAACACGACGTGAAGCCTCTCTCCACTTCCGAAGCAATCACGCTGCCTCTGTCGCAGGCGCCGTTCTGTCCCGCTTTTGGCTGCTGTTGCGAAGGTGACCAAGAGAGGGCAGCCGGCCCTTGGCTCACAGCTCCCCCTGTGCGAGCTCCAGCCCGTGGTGCGGGCACAGCCGGCTCCGCTCCTCGGCGACATTCTCGCCAGCACAGAAAACTAATGTGTCCATTGATCCGCAAGAATCAACCAGCCACTGTGCAGCGAGCGCCCCAAATGCTCTGGGAGAAGGGAATTTCTGGCCTGGCTGCACAGTTGTCCCTCATGGACTGGGTCCCATGCACGGACGAGCAGGCACACAAATTGCTTTCTCCAGAAATACCTGTTTTTATTTAAAAGCGAGATGAATCAGAAATAGCCCTGATGATTTTCATGCCTCAGGTGTTCCGGGAAGCAGGCATGTGTGCTGGTGCTGAGGCTGACAGGACAGGACAGGTTTATTTGCTTGCCCTTCTTGATATAGTAAGTGGCATTTGACAAATCGTTGTCAGACCACTGAAATCTAATAACATGGATCACTACAAGATGATTACAGCCCCTGAACATTACTGGTACTATATGAGTGAATAATAACCTTGCTGTCTTTGACAAGGGGATACGTAATCCTCAGGGTGTTCAGGGACAAGGTGTGATTTCCACAACTTGGTCAGGAAAGGCATTAAAAATTATAACGTCATTGGCTGAGAAGCTCTCCCTGTGGATTTGAAAGATTTGTGATGATGATAAATAAAATCACTCTCTTAATCAACCCTTTTCAATATCATTTATGAATGTTCTGTTCAAAACAGCGTATCATTACAATATGGAAGAATATTGTTGTAGAGACACATTGATGCATACATACATTTTAAAATACAGATATTGCCATTCCAATGATGAGATGAAAACAAATCAACATAAATTACATCCTCTTAAAGACATTTTAAAAATACAGTTTCTTAACACAATGTACCTGCCAAAGTATTCAACGGATTTTACATCATGTCAGGGAATAGCTAGCAACGTTTTTGGGTTGCACAGAAAAGCTAGTAATCAGTGAGAAGAAATGCAATTCACCATGCTTGATAGGTGAGCTAGAAAGGCAGCTATACTTCTGAGAAAATGTCAGGAGTGATATGTGGACACTCCTTCTGTCTTGAGTGCAGAATCAAGACCTGCTTTCACAGACAAAATGACACTATAATTATAAGACTTTTCTATTGACATCGGGCAGAAATTATCAATCACAGTCTAGCAGAAGGCAGGTAAGATTGCCCAATAAATATACATTTCCTCATATTTTGAGCTCCAAAAAAAGGATATTAAAGTTAGATTGGTTTTCATGCCTCAAAAACCTTTTCATCAATAGCAAAGAAGACATACACATATAAAGATATCTCTTTCAAAAGAAGCATTCTGAAAGTAGCTACTAGATCCAATTTTAAATCCTGTTATTTTTAAATACTATTTGTAGCAGAAGTAATGTGACCACAACACATTTAGGTAAGAACTGGAATAATCACTAATCTGTACAAGTTCAAGTGCAGAAACCATTGATGTAAGACCTCAACTGTGAGGGTTAGTTTTGCCTGAAGCAATACCTGCCAGTAGTCCCACTGAAAGCAGAGTGTACTCTCAGAGAAATGTTATTAGAGGAATGACAGGGGAAAAAGAAAAGCTTGAACTTTAAAGCACCCAGTTTAAAATTCTCATCATGACCTTCACAGAATAGCCATGACTACTGTCTCAAGCTCCTACCACATGTCTCAGCAGCTCTTGCTCTTGTTAGCAGCGTTGTTGTTCATCTCAACTGCTTCTCTTCCCTGAGAGCAAAGACCTGCCCAAGTTACTGCTCCAGCTCAATATCAGCACCCACTCCATCTCCTCACATCACTACCCCTGAAACCAGTCTCAGCACCATTAATTGTGCTCAGAGAAATGCCACATCAGGTCCCAGACAGGGCTCTGTTTAGGACACTGCTTGGCTCTCCTATCACACCCACACAGGCTGGCTGGCTTAGAAGCTCTGCTTTTGTTCCCATTGCACTGTTAACACAAAACAAAAACATGACTGCAACATGGGAAGATTCATTGTGACCCATTTTTGTGTGCCTCAACACCACTGCAGAGCAGCTCAATGATTAAACTGTGACTCTAGGGAGAGGTTTGACCAGTACTAAGTCCACAACATGCTGACCCTGAAAAACCCTTCAAGACACAAAATCTTCCCAATGCCTGAGAAAGATGAGGCAAAAAGCTGTTCGTCAGCAGCTAATTATGAGGACACAACTGTACAGTCTTCCAGGCCTGTCCTTATCCAAACCCTATCCCATTCCTTTAAGAGACCAATCAAGCCAGGTGTCCCTATAGCAAAGTTTGGCCACCAGACACCTGCAGGTGGCTAGTACATCACGGCAGCCATTCACACGGAGGAAAGATGCACGGCAGAAGGGAGGCAGAGAGGGGCAGACCAGGAGGGAGGCCTGGCAGGGCCAGTGAGGAGACAGGGACCAGGCAGTGGCCTCCCCTACAGGTACAGTCCCAACATCTCTCCTGTGTAGGAAGAGCCAGGGTGAAGGCATTCACGAGGCTCCTGTCCAGATTCAAGCTGCACCTGAGGAGAAAGGCTCTGGGCACTAGTGGAAAGGCCTGTGGCAATGTTTTCAGGTGTTGGGAAGAGGCAAGTGCAATCCTGGGCAACCTCTGACCCTCCAGAAGTGCTTCCTATCAGAGAGGATGGACTGATGTCTTGTTGGCCAACAGCTCACTCATTGAGGCAGAGAAAAGATCCTTGTCTGATCAAATTAGGTGGCCCCATACCTCTGCCACTCTACTGTGGATGGATCAGAACCTCTATTTAAAAATACCTTGGGTACTGAAAAAACCCATCTCAGAACACCTTCATTTTCAGGCAGGAGAACAAAGAGGGAGACATTCAGCAGGTCAGGGAGTCAGACCTTCATGGCGGGAGGACAGAAAGACACTGTTCTCGTAACCAAGTTGAAACACTAGAAAGAAAAAGGCAGTCACGTGCTGCACTTCTGCAAAGTGATATCTGAAATGCACCCAATTTCTTTATAACCATCAACACAGGGTAATTATCACTAAACAGTTTATCCAAAGCTGCCAAGACTGTGCTAAAATCAGTTATGGAGACTATACAAGCAAGTGAGAGCCCAAAGGACAGGAGTACAGGTGCTAAAGAACGTCATGGAAAAAGGTCAGAAGCTAAAGCTGCAAGGGCAGGATAAACACAGCTGTCTACATTTTTCTGTTACGTTTTCCTAGATAAATATATCTGTAGGTATGTGTCAAAAATCATCTGCAAACTCATGGCAGGTGTGTCCTTGTTGTATCCACACAACATAAACAGGCTTCCTTTGTAAGTTTGCTTTCGTTTTCACTGAAGTTGAGACAAAGCTGCAACCCGCTTTATCAAGAAATTAATCATATTCAGGTCTAAAGATGCATCTTCCACTTTGCCACTGTCTGACAGGTATCTGGTGCATTTGGAAAGAGAAGGTTGCTGGTTGATGAGAAGCTCAATGTGACCTGACAACATGCGCTTAACACCACAGAAAGTCTAATGTATTCTGGGATGCATCAAAAGAGGTGTGACCAGCAGGTTGAGGAAGGGAATTCTGCCCACATACTCTGCTCTTGTGTGCACTTGGAGTGCTGTATCCGGGTCTGGGACCCTATCAGAGGCATGGACCCATTGGAGCAAGTCCAGAGGAGGGCGATGATGATGATCAAAGGGGTGGAGTACCACTGCTGTGGAGCTGGGCTGAGAGGATTGGGGGTTTTCTGCCTGGAGGGGGGAAGGTCCCAGGGTGACCTTATTGTGATGTTGTGAGGGTATACAAGAAAGAAGTTGGAGAGGGATATTTTACATGGGCATACAGTGACAGGAAAACAGGGAATAGCTTCAAACTGAAAGTGGGCAGGTTTAGATCAGGTAGGTGGATCCTTACCGTGGGGGTGGTGAGGCACCAGCACAGGTTGTTCAGAGAAGCTGTGGACAACCCGTCCCTGGGAGCGTTCAAGGCCAAGTTGTCTGGGGCTTGGAGCAATCTGGTCTAGTGGAAGGTGTCAATGCCCATGGCAGCAGGGTTGGAACTAGATGATACTCAGGGCCAAGATCAGCTTTGGTATAGCTAGGGGCTTTAGCTTGCACGAGTGAAGACAGCAGCTGTACTGGCTACATCCAGCTGGGGATTTACAACAGTGCCTGATTCTGAGTACTGCAAAGGAGAAAGAAAACGAATAAAAAAAATACAGTCTCTACAGAAATTCAGGTTATCTGCAGCACCAGAACAGGCCATTTGAGTGGAAGCAATAAAGGAGAGAAGTCACTAATGGGAACTCTGGCCTTCCAAACTACTTCCCCTACAAACAGCTGCTTCCCTCCAGCACCTATATGGGAAATGTGATGTGGCTAACTCTGCTCTTCAAAACTGCACTGCAGCTGAATGCCCAGTGCAAACAGTACAGAATTCCCATACGGGGCTGAACAGATTCTTGCAGACAGCAAAGGATGGGGTCTATGCACTGAGGCCATTCTAGATGAGGGTTGCTGAGAAACTTTTAGATTTGTTGCAACTGCTGCTGTTCCTAGAGACAGCAGAATAACATCGTCAAGAGATAGTTATTCAGCTTTTCTTCCAAAGGATTTTACCTTAAAGACCTGCTGCTGTATAGTCTAGGTGTGAAATAAGAGAACCTAAAGTGTTCTCTGAAGTTTAATTTAAAGAGTGTAAGGGGAAAGGAAAACATCTTTATGTCTGACTTGAAAAATATTTCCCTGCAGTGTTTGTAGCCCAATTCAGCACAACACTGGCACATTTTATTCAGGAACTAAACTAAAGAAGCTGATTTCTTGCCCAGGGAGAACAAAAACAGAGGAGTTTCTGGAGATAGCAATGAACAATAACAACAACAAAAATTTTAAAGTCCTTTTGGTTTGAGTCATAGGTGAAGTACTTTTGATGAGAAAGACAGATATCTGGGGTGTGTGTCCTGATCCCTTATCATGCCCAGTCGTGGTTGCTAGCTCCTGGGAACCCTGATCCTGGAGCTGATTTGTGTCAGCCTGAGGCTGTGCCAGAGTGAGGTCTCCCACATACAGATGTGCCACAGCATGTCAGAGGCTGTACTGACCAGAGCAGGATAAAACCCTGAATCTCCAAGACAAATCTCTCTTCCATTCAACAGACACTGGGAAATAGCAGGGAAAGTGTGTGTTTCATGTTTTTAGTCTAGCTACATCCCCTTTGAAGGCTCTGAAAAAAAGGCAAAGAGCTGATCTGTGAACAGACTACCTAATTTCACTCATATAATAACTTCTCTATTTTTATTTGACCCACACAGTTACTTCAGCTTAAAGGAGAGACAGAGAGAGTTCTCATGATTATTAAACTTTATATCCATGCCAAGCAAGCTGTAGTTTCTGTTTTTCCTTATAACTTCTACTAGCTTTTGAAATCTCTACAAAGAAAAAAGGTCATGTATGTGGAAGGAGGCAATTTGCCACAAACAGGATAGAGTAGTGCTTATGCACAGTAGTGTTGCTTATGATGGCTTTTGTTTTCACCGAACAATGCATGAGCTTGTGCTACGAAACCTAAATTCTACCATGAGGATACTGTGGTGGTACCAAGCTCTCTCAGTACATTAAAACATTATGAAAGCCAGACATATTTAAAGAAGCTTTTAAGATACTAGCTGCTATACATTTCTGGCAACATCTGTAAAATATTAATTGCTTTATTGCTAATTTTGTTTTGATTAATATATTGTTTAATTAGGATTTTACCCATGAGCAGATGGCTGCCTTCATTAAACCATAATATATTCTACCCAAATGGAAGCAGCTGTTTTTTTGAATACACTCTAATTTATTTCCTACATGCCAGAATCCAGACTGTAATCATTCAGTTTGTTTTCATTGGAGGTTATTTACAATAAACTTCGAAAGTATTTAGGAAATAGAAGTCAAATGTAGGTGACATTTGTTAACAAGACCAAATTTCTATTATTAAGCTTGATACTAAATCTACATTTATAGAAGTAATTCCAAATATACATAAATGATAGCCCTTGCATGCAATGTGCTATATATACAGACATTGTTAAAAGAAACCAACATACAAAGACCTCCTAAAATATATAATAAAACAGGCAAAGGACAAGGGAAAAAAGATGGGGTTTGTTTTCCCAACTTGGAGGATAAGGAACATTGTTAGAGTCCCAAAGACTCTGGCAGCCAGGAGAATGAATCTGCCTCTAACATCACCCCTCCTTTTCCTCTTACAGTTTCACTGGAATAAGCTGCTAGAACAATTGGCAAATGCCATGTGCACTGATACATTTTGTAATTCTTTTCAGTTCATTTAATAAAAAGTTTTTCTTAGGAAGGCTTTTTCTTAAATTGCTGGGCTTCAGTCTTCTCTCTACAAAAGAGAGCAGAGTTGAAGCTCCCAGATTACATTTTTGTTGCTTCACTTACCATGCATTGGTATGCAGAAGTCATTGGAGAGCTCTATTGTACAGGTGATGATCCTGCTCTGCTATGCTGAGAGATTTCTGTGGTATAACCTACGATCTCTCTATGCATCTAAAATTTTAGATCCTCCACAAAACCTCTGGAATTACTGAGGAAGAGCAGGACTCCAGATGAAAAGTTTCAAAAATATACTGTTTAAATATGAGTTGATAAGTAGGCACTTATCTTACATTCTTTGTAAAGTATTACTCCTTCTTCTGGATCCTTGTTCGTCCTTCTTCATCCTTCTCTGTTTTCCCTACTGTTTCCTGCACTTCATGACTCATGATTTTTCCCCTCTCCTTCTTGACTATGTTTGAGTTCAAACAAATTCTTCTACACACCTTTTAGTATTAAGTTATACATTATAAAGATAGTAACTACTCAGTAGACATCTAAGCAGGAATTGTGAATGTGTGTGTGTGTGCACTAAATTTAACAATTAGACAGTCAGCTTTTGTAAATATCCTGGACAACCCTTGTGAGAAGAGTGGTAGAAGGTCTGTCTTCAACAATGACAAATTACATTTAGATTCCATATTCCTCTCTTAGACTTCAAAAAAAAAAAAAAAAGTAACAGCAGAGAAGCCATATCATAATTTGTCTAATTTTCCAGAAATATAACTACCTCATTATGAAAGTCCAATTTGATTTAGATAAAGCCAGGGCCTCTATACACAAGAGTATGTCAGAAAAGTATATGCTGTGATTCAATGCAAATAGAGCCAAGAAAGCTTCTGGAACTAGAGCAGGCATATAAGGGTGTATTTATCCATCAAAAGTTTTCCCCAAAGAACCCACTATTGGGTTGCCTTAGTGTGCTAGTATTTTCCATTTTCCACTCAAATTCAGTTTAGAGAGAAAATATTGTTTCAGCTCATGTACTTGTTCCCAAATTGCCTAACCCAAAAGCTAGAAATTCAGTGACTGACTTATAAGTCAGCTTTCAGAAAAGGATTTTCAAAATAATTAGATTTTCTTTTGGAAGCAAATTTGATTTGGAAAAAGTTATGGGACAGGAAAGCCTATTAATCTAAACTAAAGGACACTAATTATTTGGAGGGAAAAAAACCTGTAGTTCTCAAAACACTGCATGACCATGCTAGCAGTTCACTGAGCCTTCCATCACTTTGTCACTGATTCTGTGAATGTGTACATTTCACCATTCCTTTTCTATCAACATCTGAGAACAACATTTTTCGGACCTGCGTATCTAGCATGTTTCTATAGCATCCCTTCTGTGGAAGAAAGCAGCATAGATAGACCATGGCACCTCGCTCGGGTATGGATAAGAACAACAGTAAGCGGGAGTGAGGCCAGAGGTTTTTGACTGAGACATACTGAGTATTCAGCAAGCAAGCAAGTGTCCTATTATACCTCTTGGTTGTCTGCGCTAGGTCTCATTTATGAAACATTACTTCTCAGCCAGTAAAAAAATAACACTCGCCTCCATTCCTGTCAAAACAGCAGAATTGTCTTTCTCTACTCGGCTTTCAAAACAGCTCTTAAAACGGAAGGTATTACCTCAGGGAAGATACCAAGCTCAGGAAATTTCTGTTCCCAAGATGACGGTTTCATATATTTACAAACAACTTAAAAGCAGAGGGCTGTGCTTTGCAGCTGTAACCATAGGAACAGAGACCAGCTCCTGCATTAATAGGGAGCTGGGATTCCACCCTGCATAAATTACCTCAGCCAAAAAATGCTTACCTGCCGAGGTTGTGCAATTAAATAAACATTATTCTGGAATCTTCTTACATCAGTGAAGTGGAGCAGTCTCTTGATGTCAGGGACAGAACTAAAGTCTCACAAACTTGGGGCTCTCAGAGCCCCTAGATCTGCTTAGCTTAACAGAGAAACCACTTCCTTACTGTTCTTCCCCCTATTCTGTTTTCCCTTGTCTTTCTCTTTTTGATTATCTTTTTCAGTCATATTCTTTACGCTCCACTTTCCTGCACTTCTCCTGCTTCTCTGCAAGTAATGCCGAGGAGTAACCAACTTTTAGGTCAAAACTGACTTGGGGAGGGGGCTTTTAAAGTGCCTTTCCTACTCAGAACTGCTGCTGATGTCATTCCACATCATGTGCACTATCCTCTGTCAGAACTCAAAGCATGATACAGTGTGCCATGTACTGACATGCATCCCCTGTACTTTAAGGTTTTCCATCTCCACTACTGGCCGAGGCATCAGACTGCCAGTTTTCATGCCTAACAATGAAATGGCACCACATGCCCTAAAGCTAAAGGCTCTATTAATGAACAATATGCATTATGTGGTACCTGCAGCACACAGAACATCATTTTACTCAATTGAAAAAGTGGTTATTTTGGATTACTCTTTCTGATGGAGGATGGGTGAGAAAATAAATAAGCCACACCAACTTCTTTCAGAGATAAATTTCTTTGTACTTCATAGTAATAAAAATGTAACTGCATTTTTGAATGCATCTGGCAAACACAGATAGAGTGATAGTAAAACTGACATGCTGAAGTAGCAGTGATATGCTAAATTTGACATCTTACTCTCTGTAATGCGTCAGGGCACTGGAACCAATCATTCATAAAGTCTCTTTTGAGATTTGTGGAGATCGGGTTGAAGCACAAGTCTGTGGTTGCTGTTTTACATCTATTGAAATGTAAAGCCAAAAAAACCCCAAGTGTGCAAATACAAAGAACCTACTAAGCAAATTGCATTGTGCAACAAAAGCTAAAAACAATTTTAAATATCATTCATACAATCCTGTTTCCAAACAATCAGAATATTCAAAAACATTCATCTTTTGAGCTGCTTTTTCATGTAGCCTAATATAATATCCAGATATTTGTCATGAAATGATTAGCTGGTACAACTCCTTGTATTTTACATTTTATTTTAGTTCTTACTGCTGGAAAGAGTCAGAGAGGGATGGATTGAAAGGCTGACAAACACCATCTACTCTCTCAAATAAAACAGGGTCACTCTTCAGTCCCAGTGCCTGATCACCTTGCTGCATTATATTAATTTACTCCAGGACTTTATTTTGAAGTAAACCAAATACTTCCCTCCAAGACAAAACTGGAGCATAGTACAGAGACCATTTCCCTCCAGGGACTGGTTGCTTCAGGGAGGAGGAGCAGGATTGTGCCTAGCTGGGATCTCTCCATCCTAAAGAGTCCTTCAGTCATTTCCCACCAGGCTTTGAAATGCCGTATACTTTCATGCCACCTCCAAGGGCAGGCAACATACACTTTGATCTTCAAACTACAGGAACATGCCTCTGGCACACTGTGACACTCCTTGGAGTATTTCAGGAACTCTGGGAAAATTACCTCCAACACCCTTCTTTCCATCTTCCCTCAAAAAAAGAGACATTTTGAAACAAGCGGGGCAAAAAGAAAACTGCTGTGGAAGGAACTGCAGCTGTTCATACACTGTCAGGTACCATTCAGCCCCAACACCTCCTCTCATGTTCTCAAACACAGAACTATGCATGTGGAAAGATGTTTTTAGGTGTGTACGTATAATACTGGAAACAGCAAGGGGACGCAGACTGCATGAACTGTGCTGGTACAACAGAGGCCCAATTCTCCCAGGACTCCTGAAAGCTGTCTTCATTCTTCAAGTCCCACAACAGCAGCAGCAGACCCTCTGCATAGGAGATGCCTACTCTTCTCTATACCGCAGATAAATGGCTTCTTCTCACACTGCAAACCTATGGCACATTGATAAAAGTTGTGCTTCCACACTGTGCATTCATAGGGGCTGTTAGGAGTTCTTTATAAGAAGGAGTTATTTTAGGACATTTTCTCTTTTCTGAGAGATGGCTGTTTTCTAATTACCATCAGTTACCTGATATTCTTCTGAAACGACAATTCTCGGAAAGGGATGGTTGTGACTCCATCCTAGCATCTCCCACAAGCTCTTGATCCAGATTTAATACAGATTCATAGAATGTTAAGGTTTGGAAGGCAACTTAAAGATCATCTAGTCCCAATCCCCCCTGCCATGGGCAGGGACACCTCCCACTAGGCCAGGCTGCTCAAGGCCTTATGCAACCTGGCCTTTAACACTGCCAGAGTTGGGGAATCCACAATGTCCCTGGGCAACCTGTTCCAGTATCTTACCATCCTCACTCAAAATAATTTCTTCCTAATATCTAGCCTAAATTTCACTTCTTTCAGTTTGTACCCATCACTCTTTGTCCCTTCACTATAGTTCCTAATGAAGAGCCCCTCTCTGACTTCCCAGGAGGCCTCCTTCAGATACTGGAATACTGCTATGAGGTCTCCACACAATCTTGTCTTCTCCAGGCTAAACAGTCCCAACTTTCTCAGCCTATCTTTATAGAGTGGGTGCTCTACTCCTCTTACCAGCTTCATGGCCCTCTTCTGGACTTCCTCCAACAGTCCCATGTCCTTCTTCTGTTGGGGACACCAGAACTGTACACAGTACACCAGGTGGAGTCTCACAAGAGTAGAGTAGAGGGTGAGGATCGCCTCCCTCGCCCTGCTGGCCACGTTTCTTCTGATGCAGCCCAGGATATGTTTGGCTTTCTGGGCACATTGCCAGCTAATGTTGAGATTTTCATGGACCATCACTCGCAAGTCTTTCTCCTTAGGGCTACTCTCAGTCACTTCTCCCAGTCTGTAGTTGTGTCTGGGATTATCATGACCCCGGTGTAGAACCTTAGGCTTCATTTTATTCAGCTTCATGAGGTTTGCATTGCCCCACCTCTCAAGCCTGTCCAGGTCCCTCTGGATGACAACCCTTCCTCCAGCATGTCGGCTGCACCCCACAGCTTGATGTTGTCAGCAAAGTGGCCGGGAGTGCACTCAATCCCACTGTCCACGTCAGCAACGAAGATGCTGAACAGTATCAGCCCCAGCACCAACCCCCAAGGGACACCACTCGTCACTGGTCTCTCTGTGGACAACGAGCTGCTGACCATAAATCTCTGTGTGTGGCCATCCAGCCAGTTCTTTATCCACTGAGTGGTCCATCCATCAGTTCCATGTGTGTCCAATTTAGAGACAAGGATGTCATGCAGGACAGAGTCAAACGCTTTACTTGTGAAAGACCACATGCATGTGAAAGGCGACAGGTAGGGGCAAAGAAAAAATAATAAATAAATAAAAATAGTTGACTATCTTTATATTCAAATGCATGCAAAGCTAGAGCAAAATTATCCAGAAAAAAAGGAGATCAGGAAGATCACAAAAGCCCTTCCAAAGCTGACACCATTTTATTCTTTGGATATGCACTGATCAAATTCATATTAAGCAAACCAAAGGAATAAGGAATGACCCCAGTGGGACAGTGGGTTCAGATCAGCAGCAAGAATTTTTTTTTTTAATTACTGTATTTATTACATTGGTTTTCTGAGCTCTCTCCAAGCTAAAGATGCAAATGCCATCAATCTTTTTGCAGTTCAGTGCAACACAGGGACAATCCCAACTGGAAAGGCCTCATTTAAAATACGCTGGCTAAGATCTTGTAGCCCTTGGTTGCACTGGGAACACACAGCTTCAAATTAGCTCCAAAAATGCTGTGCAAGAATACCAGAGTCATCATGTTTACTACTTCGCTTTGCTGAGGCTTTGAGTGACTTTGTGCTTGCTGTTGCATTTCAAAGCATACCTTGTGGTTTTAAGTTCTCTTTCCTGAGCTGACTCTCAGGCATTTTCCACGCTGTTAGTAAATTCCAGGATCTGATATTTATTACCTTGGGAAACACCTAGCTTCACCTCTGGCTTTTACAGAAACAAGCTGAGACCTGAGTTCCTACTGAACACTTGCAAAGGCCGCTGACAATTTGTTTCATATTTCTGAATCAGTTTTTGAAGGCAGTTCTTGAAAGTCATATTCTATTTTCCTTGATATCTCAGCAAAAATTCATAACAACAGCAGTAACAAAAGGAATATGACATGACTGAACATGATACTGCTTGAGATGTCTTAATTTCCTGCATCACAAATGAATTTTTATCAAGCAAAAGTTAGTTAGGTTTGGTATACAAAAAAGGTGCTGCCCTTGCTGATCAGGGTTGCAAACTGAGGATCAGTGGTGATATACTCTACTTTTGGAAATTAAGGGCAGTGGCCACAAGCAATCACATTATCACTTCTTAACAGGTACTTAATGCATCAGCTAAACTTTGGTAACTGCCCATCTAAGTGTCTCTCATTTGCCCCAGCTGCAAACAAAACATATTGTGATGGATTAATTGCACACCACTTGTCACTTGAGCTGATACCTGACTATTCATATGATTTTATGTGCACCCTAATTGTGAATCAATGTACATCGCCTTAATCCCCCAGATATCTTTCACTGCATGAGGCAAGGAAGAGGTAGATTCCATAGCTCAGCTGATGTGGGTTAATTCATCAAGTCATGGTAAGGCCAAGTAGTTTTTGTCTATACTCTTAGAGTCTCTGAAGGACCTGTCAGACTAATTTATTCCACATGGAACTTTACATGTAGTACTCGAGCTATGTTTTAGTTCAACTTCTGCAAATGAAAACAATTGTGTGAGAGGCATTGTTAACCCAATTCACTTAAATTTCATGGACCAGATTTAAAATAATTTAGAAGGTTGCCAAAAGGTTCTGAGTTTTCTTAGCTGCCTCGTAGATTTGTTTAGGTTTTGTGGTTTTTTTCTAAATCCCCTTAGAATCTTTTCACATTTCTCCCCCAGACCCCACATACTGAAGTCCTGTTCTTTAACATATGAACACTGAGATGTTTGAATTTTCATGCAAGAACAGGTGTTTGCAGAAAGCTGTTCATTATCATGAGGCTTTAGATAAAGCATGGAGCTTATAAATACAACAAACAAGGCACCCTGTTCGTAGCAGGTACTTCACCAAAGTCATATGTGAATGTGTATTAGAAACGCTAGCAATTTAGAACAACAGCAGAGGACTGAAACCCACAACTAAGCATAACATTTTCTTCCCTGTGTTTAGGAGACTAAGAAAGTAAAAGCAAGGCTGATCTTAAAAGGCTAGGATTCTAGTTCACAGAAAACCTGTGAAAAAACTTGGGTAAACATTATCAATTTTTATTTCCAGAGAAGTAGATGGCAAATCAGTGATGAAAGACAAAGTGCAGTTAGGACAAAAGACAGCTGCCTCCAACTCTGGGACACAGCCTGAATTTACACTCATGAACATTCGTAGAAGCCAGGTTTAGCATTGTGAAGTTAACCTCCCCAGGCAAGAAGAGACATAAGGCTCCACCAGCAGGATCTAACTTAGCAACTCTTTTCAGGCCCTTGGAAATCCTTTTCTGTCAGGAAGGAAGTCTTAAATTACACTTACAAGACAATTAATGATCATCAACTTCTGACTGGCCTCAGATAACCCTGTTAAAAAAGGCCAGCTATTTAACATTGTTGATTTAATGGTGGTACTGGCTATATGTCAGAATAACTGATGCTCTGCCACTTTAACTTAATAAGTAGTGTAATTGATGCATTATTACTTTAATTCTTCTTCATTATGAAGGTTATTAAGGTGCACTGTAAGTTAGAGTAATAGTACATTTCAATTGAATGGTTAAGGAGTTTGGAAATAAATAGCTCTAAGATCTAGCACTGATGCTTGCTTTTGAAATGTGTATTAAATTTAGATACATAAAAATGGGTTGGTTTTGGCAGGGGAGGGGAGGTGCAAAAATATGAAAATAAGATGGTGTGCAACTTTTTGGATTCTATTTCATGTAAGTTTGCAATCCATCTCATTTGTTCATTTGTAAACCTCCACGAGATTCTAAACACTTCAGAGATGCTGCCTCTCTGAAAGAGTGTGCAATAGAGATGTACTTCTCCATTTTTCACTGATAGCTCAGTACTGCAAGAACTAAGCAGTGCAGTGATTAAGGATCTGCCTTCCTTTGCTCTGTGAACAAAGATGACCTTGTCGTGCCCATACCCTGACTTACCAAAAGAAGCGTGGCCATGTGCGCCATACTCACGGCACCTCACTAATGCAGTCGAAACTAGTTGACTCCAGACTACCTACATTGCACTGTGGTCTCAAATATTTACAATTCTGTTTCCCAGAGGGAAGCCACCAGACCTTGATCAGCTACCAGGTTTCCATCTGCAACATGTGGGAGACCAGATCAGCCACATTTCAAATTATATCCTCAAGAAGGCATCAGTCTCAGGTAGGAGCAGCCCAAGTGGGTGCTGCACAAACCTGACTAAGCACCACATGTCAGTCCAGCCATAAGGACACCAGCTGTATATTGAAGCCTCCAGGTTTCCAAGACCGAGTGCAATAACTTTTATGACAAACCAGAATGAAGCAGCAGTTTTAGTATGCGAGACTGTCAGTAATGGTATCCTTACTGAAAAGTTTGTGTTTCATCCCATTTCATTTGGAAAAGGAGATTTTACAGGTTGATTCTTATTTGAAGAGACAACCCTGCCATGGGGGATTTCAGTGGCAGCATTGAAGAAGTTGAAGACAGGAAACAATGAAAGAATCGTCTTGATTGAGATATGAAAGACTTTTGAATTAATCATCTTCCATTGCTGACGTTGAACTGGAAGGACTTTCCTGGCTTCTGTGTAGAAGAAAGGCAGGGAGATTGTGTCTTTTCACTGCCCTATGATTTTTTTATGCTCCACAAGTCTTCCTAGACTTTGAGAAAGAACACAGAAGTCAGTTTATGCAGCTAAAGTACACTGGTCATTATAATGAGAGAAGGCTGCCTCTCAAGGTGATCACACCTTCACACAAAATGGCTTGGAAAAAATAAATAATGGGGTTTGACCCGACAAGTAAGACTTTATGCAAGTTAGCTGACAATACTAAATGATCTATCTTCATCTATTGCTCTGTGGCAGGAGAACGAAGAAAAGAAACAACCACGTTATCTGAACAAGCAGTGAGACTGGGTGGGATAAATTTGTCTATATCAAAATACTACTGAATTCACTGATGACTCAGGAATTAAGCTGACCAAATGACTATTTTTCATTCTTCATGCTAAAATAATTGGCATGTTAAATCACACATGCAGAGAAAATATTGCAGACAGTGTTCACAGTCATAAAAATGGATCTTGGTAACTAAACTGTCATAAATGTTGCTTTTACACATGACTGGATTCACACCTTTACAAATAGCCAGGCCACCCAACAGTCCTAGAATCACCATGTAGTAAATAAGAAGAAATACTGTACAGAAATGCTGTAGAATATTTGTTGTATTTCTATACACTGCCAAAAAAGATCAATAGAATCACCAGTGTACTGGTGAAGCGATAAGTCATAGAAAGGTACAATATCATGGGGACAGCAGACCAACACAAGTGCAAAAGACAGTGTATAAAGATACTTCAAGAGCTATGTTTTGTGTAACCAAGTCTTCCCGTGAACCTTGCACATCATTGCTACAAAAGGTTCCATTTTCCTCTTATGTGCTTTTTACATATGATTGTTAATCACTCTCAGACTATAAATATAACCTTTCATCTGCATAGTTTACAGGAACAAATCGACCTCTTTAAAATAAACTCTTTGCAAGGTCTTTCATCAACATGTACTTCATCTTTTGCAATAGTGAGTTTGCATTAACACACACTAGCAAATTTATTTTAACACCGACTGACACCAGTTCTTTGGCCATGTTTTAGATTATATCCATCATGCCCGTTTTCCTGACAGCTGAAATATGTGAGAGTGTGGAATTAGGGAAAGCTTTCTCAGAAACTAATTCCCAAACATCCCTTAGAGCAAGTGGGGAGGTTTAGATGCACTCCAGTTTGGTTACAAAATACTTGAATCATGTCTTTGTATCACAGGTTTCTCAGCTTGCCAGAATATCATTAAGACGAATTGATAAATGGCAGAGACAACTGGTTGTTTGTGGCAATGGCTTAGTTGCATAGACAAATTTATTTGAACTGCCTGAAACAGCCTAACTCACTCTGTGCTAGATGGCCAAGCAGATTGCAACAGCTTTCAATTCCGCAACATTCATGGCTGACTCAGAAACCTGCTGCAACAGAGAAGATCCTTTTTAAAATTTCTTGGCTTAATATTCAACTTGAATGGGCTACAAAGCAACATTCCTCTTGCCAAGGTGAAGAGAGACCCCCTTTTCCATCCTGGTTCTCTTGCCAAGATTATCTCAGCATGTATCATTTTGTGACAATAACTGGGCAATGGACATTGGTGACAGATTGTCTTTTTCCAATTATTAGTCTGTGAAAGACTGAAATACTTCAGGAAAACTGTAGGGTTTGGCTTAACTGAAAGATTTGTAATACTATCATCAAATGACCTTCAGATGATCAAGCAGACCTGAAAGTATGTGTGACTTTCTGAATATTTTGGTCCTTAGTTTCTGCAAAAGTAGAAAGTAAATGTGAGCCACATCCTGTCACTCTGCTAAGGTATTCATAGAGGCTACGATGCATCTTCCAGCAATGCAACAAGCAATCACAGGTTATAATTATACTAGTGGTAGACTGAGCAAAAAAAGAGTATGTTAGCATTGTGAGATTCTAAGTCAGCCCAAAAACTTATTCATTCTGTTCTAGTCACACTCATTCCAAGAATTTTAGAAAACAAGGAGATGGTTCTACTTTTTGTTGCCCCCAAGCCAAAATACACCAAGTGGCTATGAAAGTATTTACTTTCATTCTAGAATTAATATCTCCCACTAAGCATTTTGAGAATAATCCTACCCTAAAAACTAGTACTTCAGCTTTTTGTGGTCCCATTGGTCTACTTACTGGATCAGCTTGCAGCTTCTGTATGCCACAGGAATATTCATCAAACAAAAATAATAAAAAAATAAACTCTCCAGGAATAGTGATTTAATATTTGCATATATTATAGGATCTGAGCCTTGGAAATTACACCACAGGAAAATATTAACTCTAGATTTACATAAAGCTAGGGTTAGGGAGCTGCCCACTTGCAAAGAGAAGAATGCAGCTGGAGGTATCTTTTCCAGCAAAGTCCTCTCAGCTTGTTTGGATCATTCAAGAATGATTCTTTAAAATACTGTTTCTAAAATTATTTAGCAGGTAGTTATAAAAGCAAAGAGAAAGAGAGAGGCATAAAAGCTGTGTTAAGTGTTTATGTCCAGTACAGACTAATACATCACAACTATTAAAGGGGGGAAAAAAGAGAATCAGATTGTGGTCAAGAAAGTATATAACAAGACAGTAAAAATATTCCCATCTGTAAAATTGTAAGGCTACAAGAGTTGTAACTTTTTGTTATTTGAGTGCCATTTTTCCCCAACATTTCTATGTTGGGGAAAAAGTTTCAGATTTTCCCTGAAAACTATATGTGTAAGTTAAACACAGTTTTAGTTTGTAGTTAATTTGCCTTGAATTTGTCTCACTTTGTGCCTCAGAGAGGCTTTGGGGATCAGTGGAGTCTAAGCACAGAGCCAAGCCTTCTGCTGGGGGAGTGTACAGAGGAGTGAGGAGCACTGGGAGAAGCATTCTTAAAAACACACTCTGCCTTACTTTTATGAGGGTTTAATTTTCTGTGGATGAGGACTTGAAACCACTCTAGTTTTCCAGCATGCATGTATAAGAATAACTCTGTGGTTCAAGACAAAATGCTTCAAAAAGGACTTCATGTCATTTCGTGCTGAAGGGTAAAGGACCAGCAAAACCTTCCAGCATGAGTCAAGACTCGTTTTATAAATGCAGCTAACAAAGGAGTGAATCCCCTCTGACAAGTGCGTGAGGTGTTTGTGCTAGACAAATTAGAAGTACAAAGCTGTGTGTTTAATTCTGACTGAAAGCAATTGAGAGGTACAAATTGTACCAGAGGAACTTTCTAAATTGAAGGGAACATAGGAAAGAGACTCAAAAAAAACAACACTAAAATGACCTCCACACAATGACAGCTGAGAGATGCAAAAAAACTTACCAGTTTGGAAGGGGAGAAGGGAACAAGGCAGGCAGGAGGACGGGCAGAGAAGTACTCTGGAAGTTTTTAATGCATAACTTGTTTTTGAGAACATAAAAGCCCTGCTGCCATGCCTTCTTGGATTATTTCCAGTGTCACAGATGAACTCGTAGCTTGGTGAATACAAAAGCCAGGACTTTTTTTTTGGTCCCCCCTCTTCTTTTTAGCACAAAGGAAGACAGCAATCACGTCAGGAAAGATTTTGTGGCTTTAATTGAGCTGCAGTTGTATCCTTTCCTGTGTTTTCTATCATGTCAATTTTCCAAGTGGCCATCAAGATTTTGTCAGCTGAAGCGACCCAAGTATACAAGGGTGACATTTAGAATAGCTCCAGGATTTGTCTTCCTCCTGGCAGCACTATCAAGAAGGGCTTTAAGCATGCTTAAGTTGACTTTAAATAAAGATGTCAGTTTTGAAATCAGGCTGTCTTTGGCATTCTTGTCAATAATGCTGAATTTGACTTAAGCCCTATACACCTTCGTGCATTAACCAGGCAGTATTTGAAGCTATGTTCCCGTAATATATATCACAATCTTTTGTCCTTTACTTCTGATTTGGGACCTTTACAGTTTGATAGGGTGAAAATTTTTTCCCCTTCTCCTTTAATGGGAAAACGCAAACGCTTGCCCTTGCAAGGGAAAGCAATGGTAGAACAAGGGAGGATAGATTTATGGTGAAAGAAGTTAGATTTAGAGCGCATATAAGGAACAAATTCTTTACAACGAGGGTTGTGTGGCCCTGGAATAGGTTGCCCAGAGAATTTGTGGATGCCCCATCCCTGAAATTGTTCAAGGCCAGGCTGGATGTAGCCCTGAGCACCTGGTCCAGTGGAAGGTGCCCTGCCTGTGGCAGGGGAGTTGGAAATAGGTGATCTTTAAAGTCCCTTCCAATCCAAACCATTCTGTGATTCTACAAAATCTTTTTCAAGCCTTGGGGGGGGGGGGGAAGGGGAAGGTGGGATGTGTTGCAGAAGAACAAGATCATAACAAAAAAAACCATCATCACTCAATACATTTATACTCCAACAACTTTTGCAGTTAATTGCATGGTGCAGACAAGTTATTAAAGGAAGAAATTAGCAATCATTGTGAACAGAACTGAAATATTGTTCCCATTCTGGATTGAAAACAATGAACTAAAATTATTTGCTTTTCTATGCAATTGTCTCATTTCAGAATACCCAGGAGTATTTTCGAATATATGAAACCCTAGGTGTGGACATGCACCATGAAAAAACTTTCTTAGAAGTCAAACACCCCAAAAAGTGGTAAGAAATGAATTTTATAGAACTAAAATCTGACTATGGACAAGATTCAGTCAAAATCATAAAAACTCATTTAACCAAATCCTATATGGAAGAGAAGCACTAATCTTTCACTAGCATAAAGCAGGATATGAGTAAGAGGAATCCGTAGCCAAATGAAAGTAGACTGGGTTATAATATACAGGGTAGAACTTTTAAATAGTAAACCTAATATAGTTCTTCCAAAAAAAGTTCATCACAGCTTCATGCAAACATTAAATGACTTCTCTAGTCACTTTATTTAGTGAATTCCCATTAATGTCAGTTTTCTCATCACAATTGTTTATGGCAGCTTCTTCCGAAACGACCTCTGAGTATTCTGCAGGAGTTCTTGTCTAACTACTATGCCAAATCAGCCCTGAAATAAGTCACGAGACCAAAGTGCCATTATTATTAGGAAAATACATTTGAAAGAAATATTATCTTTCCAATACCCTAGGAGAACAAAAAAAAACCATACTAAAGCAACAAAACAAAAGATTAAGCTGTTGACTAACACCATGCAGCACAAGTCAGCACATCAGCCTGAACTGAGCTCTCCCAGACATTCATCTGTGAGGGTTAAAATATCTCACTCCTGGTGGCTGCTGAAGTGGGCAGTATCTGAAGACAGCAGGATCAGAAAACAAGAAAAACAATATTTATTGAGCAATTGTTAAAATTGTTATTGTGAGGCAGGAATACTCTGAGTAATGACTAGCGTGGTGCTTGCTCTATGTAGAGAAGCAGTCTTGGAATGGAAATTTGTACCCACAGCAGAGTCAAATGGGAGGACTTGTTTTCTCATTGCCTTACTTAATGGGTTCTTATCATTCACTTAAGGACTTCAGCTTCTCTATAATGAAGTTCAGTGAAGATGGGAACTGGGGTGAAATGTGAATGGTTGAATCTCTGGAGAGACAGGAACGCAGCTGCTGCAAGCAATGTTTTTACTTGCCAACAGCTCACATCACTTGCTGCACAGGAAACCCTCCTTTGCAACAGAATAATATTTGACAGTAGAGTAGCTTGTGCCAGGGAAGAATTTGTGTTCTCCTTGCATCTACCACTCACATGGCGTACAGCACCACCCACAAAGATTTTTTCTGTGTTATAAGAAAGGTGAAGCTTCACTAAAGCAGCCCCACATTCCACATTTAAAGCCAAATAGCCCTCATTTTACTTTAGTGAAGTTTTTTCGGTGGCCAGATAGCATGCTTAATACTTCACTAAGTAAACTGAAATTTCAGCGTATAAGCAATTCTAAAAATTGTCTTTAGCAGCACAAGGAGAAACAGTACAAAGTCTTCACAGAATCAGAGACTATTAAGGCTGGAAGAAGCATGAATCAGGCATTCACATTTCATAAGATCGTAATGAAGTTGGCAGGCAAAGACCTCAAGAGGTTGTGAAGCACACACAAGGATGGGATATAAACTATCAATTATATTAAGACAAACACAAGTTCATTTACCTTGTACCTTAATTTCTCCAGAGACAGAGACTCCACTGTACTCAGCCACCTCCCTTGCTACCCTTGCATTAGAAGGAGGTCAAACTTAGAAGGAACTTAAATCTCCCATTTTACAATCAAAACCTATTCAATTTTTTTTTTTTTTTTATATCTCCTCCGTCAACCCTTTCCCTGAAATCTTTCAAGCTCATTTCTG
>JAWMRA010000161.1:49382466-49473014 GCA_035584735.1 Pseudotriccus pelzelni | reverse complement strand
AGGAACTTAAATCCCCCATTTTACAATCAACACCTATTCCATTTTTTTTTTTTTTTTTTTTTTTTTATGTCTCATACGTCAACCCTTTCCCTGAAATCTTTCAAGCTCATTTCTGTTGTGAGGCAGCCGTCTGGCTACCTTCCTAACAGAAACCATCTCTTCTCTCCTCAGTATGAACTGATGTCCCACTTTATATTATCTGAAGTGTGAGAGTTTGGCTTTTTTTTTTTTTTAATTGCAATTTTAATTCAATCATGTGAGCTCCTGGCTCTTTTCCAACTAATAATAATGCATTCTCTTGCCATGCTCTTTAGCCATTTAACTTTTAACAGATTTTCAAAGTGTCTGGTGTCCTTCTGAGCTGTATCATGCACAGCACAGTGAAAACTTTCCTGCTGGAATATAAAGCTGTGTAATTTTCCATTATAAAGTACTGATTCTGCAAACGCCTCCACATTCTACCACCCTACTGGGAAAAGCATATATATTGTTAATGTATTTCATTTGGACCATGTGAGCAGCACTTTTGTAATCTCTTGCATACATGAGAGTCCTTTTAAGTACATTAGCTTGATTTACAATAAGCAATAACATAATAGGGATAAGAGATTCTGAAGTTAAATTAAGTTTTCTTAATAAAGTAAATATTAACTCTGATCACAGGTGGGAAAAACTGAAGCACAAGATATCTCATCTGAAATTACATAACCAATGCAAGCACTAGAGAAAAGTGTAATTCTGCAGACTCATGTTTTCACATCTCCCCTTTGAGCATCTGTCCTTTCAAATTAAGAAAATAAGTATTTTTAAAATTTTTAATTAAGGTTTCCTGGTGTACACTTCCATGAGATAAGAGAAAAAGGTTGGACTTTAAATTTCAAAAGCACTTAAAAAATAGCTGAAGTGTTCTCAGAGTTCTGAGAAAAAAAAAAGAAAACAAAAAAAATGCTTAAAAGCATCCATTTTAATTAGTCAAGATCCATTTTGACTGGTAATCAAAAATAGCACTGCTACTTGTTTCTTAAGGATGTTTATATGACCAATCAAAATGCAAAAAGCTCCAAGATCAAGCTGTCATTTAATCTCGTGATTGTACGGATGGGACAACAATACCAGTGTTCTCCCACATAAAGATACAAGAAGGAAGTAGCATATTATAGAATATAATTCTTTATGGTTAGGTAAATATAAATTATATTAGTTCTCAAAAGCTGTCAAAAAATCCCAGGAACAAAGACAAAAGCAAAGCACTGCAGGTGCTTCAGTAAGGCATAATCGTATTTGCTGGTGCCCCCTTCCTGAGGGGTTTGCAAGGCTGACCCATGCAAAAGGCTGCAGGGTATGTCTCTCCACAGTGTCTCTCCCAGTGCTCCCTGGCACACTGGGCAGACAGCAAGCAGTGTTCCTGCTAAATTAGTCCCAGAAGGGCCCAACTCTGCATCATACAGCGTGAATCCACCACTTCTTACACCTCCCTTAAAAATGCCTGGCTACAACACCCTGTTTTCAAAGATATCACTGCCCCAGGAGAGAGCTATTATGAAACTAAACCTCTTAGTGTTTAAGTCAGAGAAAGGTGGAAAGAAATCAAGGAAGGCCTTGGTCTCAATAAATGGCAGAGAGGCACTCAGCTTAAGGAACGAAGTACTGGGACTGCTCATTTATCTTGATAATATTGAGAAAAACCCAAACCAAACTCAAGCATTTTCATTATGCAAAAACAAAACTTCATTTGAACAAAAATCATCTAGAAGAACAAACTATTTCTGACCTGTATCCATATCACAAATGACCAAACTGCAAAATAGCTCTGTGACCTTTCCCAAGAAATCAGACAAAAGTCCCTGCTCAGAATCATCTCAGCTGGCAATACCAAAAGGCATGCAACAGATAGTTGCTACAAGAAACAGAAAATCTGCCTGTAGGATATGCCACAGATGGAACAGAAGTATGCAGTTCAATGCAATCAGAGTGGTGTAAATGGTGTAAATCAGTAAGCCACCAGGTATTAGGGAAGGAGCAGACGATCAATGCTGGCCGCCACTACATCAGGTGCTGTGGTCTAAAATAGACTGTGAATAAAAGCTGCTCTTTCTGCCAGTTTAGATTCTGTAAATCTCGAAGTGATGCTAATGAGGGTCTAGTTATGCAAATAACAAAAATAAATTCCTAGTTCAAATCCCAACGTAGAATCCTTGTTGAGGGTGGAACTGCCACAGAGGCTCTCTGTTGTCTACCTGCAAACAATAATGTGAAAGGTAGTTTAAAACCAAACACTCAGATGTATCCAAAGCTGTTCCCATCAGGAATGCAAAGGCTAGAAACATTTAGCTCCTTATACAGCCTGGTCTGGGAATGAACCTTCTAAATTCTCAGTGCTAATGAGCATTAAAGGTGAAATACAGTTATCTGTATTCACTGATTTGCAGGAGCAAGTTTCTACCAATGTATGAAATGAGAAATCCCTGCCTCATGCACGGGCAGGATTTATAGAGACATTGCTATTCAGTCAGTGGTGTGCCACACTCAGGGTTGCTTCACATGTACTGTTCAACTCATGGAAACACAGAGACACACAAATATATTGTGCCCATAAGTCTTTGAACATTAAAAAAAAATAAAAAAAATAATTGGAAGACTTTAAAAATAAATACAAATTTTAAACCAAGTCTTATATTCTTTCACATCCAAGTGACCCTGTCAAACCATGTTCTTTTAGGATACCCATACTGCCCTTAAAAGCTCGAGAAAGATGCTGGTTCAGGGTAGACTTTAAGGAAAAAAAAATTATAAAATAGTAAGTTACTTATAAAACAAAATTGGTGTTAGAATGAAGTAACTTCCTTTGGAAAGAAATTACTATCACTTGATGTTATTATAAACTCTCCAGGCCCACATGCTTTTTATTAGTGAGAAAACAATGGCAGATTGAATTCTGGTGCTGGCTGTCAGTGTCTGGTGCTGCAGTGGAGCCCAACAGCCACCCAGTGTGAGGGCACAGCAAACCTCCCTCCACAGGCTGGCTCCAAGCAGACAGGAAGCTACTTGGGAGCTACTATCTGATTCCCAGCTGAAGTTTTCATAAAGTTCTAATTACTTCTGATGAAACCTTGAAACACAGAAGTTTCCATTGTATGGGCATTAGAAGACCTTCTCTAGGATAAATGGTTTACCCTTAAATCCTTGCACCTTGCTCACATGTGCCCTACCAACAGATACGGTGGCTCTACTACACTTGAGGATCTGATTCTCAATTTTCCTTTACATGAGTACAAAGTGGCTGAAAAGAGAAATTAGAGAAACTGTTTGCCTTGGTTTACATTTTTTCCTAATAGCAGTTAGTCCACATGTGACACTACTATTTTTACTCAGGCAGTCTGGTCGTAATTTTTCTTCTTTCTATGTCTTTGTTTTGTACCAGAAAAACATTTGTTGTTCTAGCTTCTTCTCTAATGCCTATATTTTAATTTCTTCTTACAATTCTACACCAAATTGGGGGATGATTTCACCTCCATATTTTCCCCACCTGAAGCATAAATTTAGTAACAGCCCTAGAACCCTTACATTCCAGTTGTCTCCTTAAACTCCGTAAAAATAAATGACAGTGATTTCAAAAGTCAGTGTGTTTCACTTTGAGATTTTCAGACTACTACTGCTCATTTCAGCACGTCCTTCCATTTTGAACACACTAAACCCCCTTTTTCAAAGTTCCCATCCAAATGCAAATGTTCCATCCGTCTCATGCACACACACTTTTTCACAACTCCCATTGAACTAAAAAATTAGTTACTCTACCTCCTAGTCCTCCACAGGAATTGGCTCTGTCCCACTAATACAAGAGGTGACTAAGAAAAGGGATTAGTGAAAGTGTGCAGGGTGACTGTATGGCCAGGGCAGCTGGAGCAGAGGTGCCTGATCACCACAGCCCCTGCTGAGCTACCAAGCCCTGGGTTTGAGCAAGGCTTATCAGCACAGGCAGACCACTGCCCAGCTGTGGCTATGCCATTTCCCATCCCCAGATGTTAAGTCTCTGTGCTGACTTTTAAATGATTAGCAAGTCCTGGAAAGCACAGCTTATTAGGGCAGAACTTCCAAGCATGCTGCAGAGGTCTGGTGGCTCTGATGGAAGTGAGTGCTGGCTGAGCTTTGCTCGCCAGGCGGGGCTTGCCACTCTGCATGTACCACCGTTATCTGCCTCGAGCCTTTTCATCCAGAGCCCTTTTTCAGGTGGAAATCCCGGAAGGCCAGACGTCGATGTTTTGAATTATACAACTGGTCTCCGCTCTCCACAGAGAGGGGTCAGCTCCCTGCCAGCAAATTCATTTGTAACGCTGCACTTGTAAACTCCCGATAAAAGGCTCTGATGGAACCACGCATCGCTGGGCAGTGGCAATAAAACTGCATGGCCTCCTTTACATTCTAAAAAGTTTCCAAAAACCTACCACTTCAGGCTGAAGATTTGGTATGTCGATGGATATAAACCCATGAAGCTTCAGTCTGTCAATGGATGTAAACCCATACAGGGGAGATTTACTATAAAAACTTCACTATTTTTAGGTGTTATCAGCCTACAGGAAAACACCTTTAAAAGTCAATCTACAGGGGAATCTCAGTGTCTGGATGAAATGTTAAGTTTATGTTTCTTTACATGTTTTTCGTGGAATTTCAGTGCATTGATTCTGACCATGGGGGTCAAGAATATCAAAAGAACAGTATGAGGGGAAAGAAAAAAAGTTGTCTTATTCCAGGGGCTTGCCTTAAATACATGACAGAAGTTATCACAAATAATTAGGCTGATACTTGCTTCGAGTTACAATTGCCTTTTTAAAACCTCTAGTCTTGTTGTAGACTGTTTAATGGGGTGACATATACCACAAAACTGCCTCTGGGACATGTGAGATTGTTTACATTCAGGTGCCAGTGTCACCCTGGAAACAATCAAATGGTAGATAAAGACTAGTTTTCTAGAGAAAAAAAAAAAGAAAAGAAAATACAACCCCCAAAACTGAACCAATAAGATAATGCTGACAAAACTTAAAACAAATCACTGAAAGGGTGAAAAATCAATGAGTTTTGAAGCACTTCTCTTGAAGTTAGTGGGCACTGGCCACATTGAGAGTTTATGCTGAGTGCAAGGGAGAGTGTTGAGATATCCTTTGAGACTGGACGCACAGATCTGTAAGCACAGTCTTGGGTACCACTGAAGCAGTGCTTCCAATCATACAGCATTGCCAGAAATGCCCAGAGTTTCTACATTGACTCATGGTGGGTGGCTGCCAGCAGGGCCAGCCCCTGCCTCAGGATGTCATAGGGCTTTGACTTGCACTTTGTGATCGTAAAGGCAGATCTTGGCTTAAGATTTTACTTCCTATTTCTCCTAAAAAATATACTTGGTAATTATAAAGATAGAAAAATATACCCCTTCCTTTAGACAGTGTCATCGTTTCCCCACCAGACAGTCTGACTGTCTCTCCTGAGCAGTCAAGTAATTTTCAGGCAGATCATTGTCCCCTGAGTGGAGGAAATCGGTACAACTGTACACAAACTAAAAAAAAAAGATTAAAAAAGCTAGGCAACACAGCCAGAAGACATTTATAATGCATATATTTTGCTTCAAGAAATGTGTTTTATGGAAGAGAGAGGATAAGAGACAGGCCCTAGAGACAACATCTCCCTGTTCCTTATTCGTAAGCACATGCCCTTTAAGAGACGCTGAGAAATCTCAGGGCTTGACTACATGGAATCCTGCTCTGCATGATCAGACCAAGTGTTTATCTTGTCCTCAAAGCAATATCCCAGTGGGAAGACTCCTGCTCCAGCCTAACAGAAGGGTTTCCTCATGTTTCCAAAACTTCATTAGGATACACTGGCACTCACAAATCCTCCTACACTGGGCCAGCTGTCTGCAGGGTAATCAGGGATGCACAAGCCACGCTACCACACATGCACACAAAGCAGCTCAGCAGCACACAGTCAGGTTTCTCCTTTGGCTGCCCTGCTCCCATTGCAAGGCCAGGGCAGCTCCTCTGTGTTAGGCCCTGCACACCTGTAGGTGCAATCCACACTGTCATCATGGCATGAGGATGCCCATCTGTCTCAGCCAGGATGGCAGAGCAACTGCATCACACAACTTGCTTTCTCCCTCAGCTCCATGTGGCAGACGAAGGTCTGGTCTGTGTCAGTGCACTGAGATACATAAAACATTTATAAACACCAGCTGCCTCGGGATCTGCTAAAGATCGTTCTTTTAGGGGTGTTCCTGTGTGTCTGCATTTACACCTTGCACATTTGAAAAGATCAGGACTGGTTTGGAAGATCCCAGTAGGAGAGTCTAATGTTTACACAGGGCACACTGGTACGGAGTGATGACTTTTTATAGAGAAAAGTCCTACAAGGCCTATTTCCTGGGTGTGAACATGCATCTTGCACAAGGAAACTCAAGCATGGCTCTCATTTAATCTAGGAAAACTTTTTAATAGATGACCCATGCATGTCCAGAGACAGTATCATCATAAAATAAACACTGCTTGACATGCTGCCTGCATCCCGAATGTCCTTTTGTAGAACCTGCTTTGCGAGTCTATTTGTCCCGTAGAAGTTTCCTGATGGACACCTGCCTGAGCGTGAACTTTTGAAAATTCCCAGCAAAATCATACAACCTTTTTGCTGTCCATGAAAAAAAAAACAAACCAAAATCAACCAACAATCAAAAAAACCAGTAAACAAACAGAAAACCACTGAAACAAACCAAACAAATAAAAAACCCCACCAAAACAAAACAAACAAAAACCAACCAACACCACGAATTCCTTCATGGTGACACGTTCATGTGTCAAACAAAACATATGTTTTGTTCTCTAAAAAAAAAAACAGTACAAAATAAAGTTGCTCACTTTTAAGAAGGAGCTTGGTTTGGTTTTGGAAGGGTATTAAATTTTCCTGTTTCCAGGAAAATATGCCAAATTTTATACAGTTTCCAAACTGAGAAAAATCCTGGTTTACACATGACTACTAAAGGCTTATTTGAGTTTGGCAACTGAATAGTTTTCACATTCCATCTGGACTGAGCATCCCCAGCCCAGAGCTACAAAGGTTCTGCCGAAATCTCTCTCACCAGCTGCTCAGGGTCACTTCTAACACTGGCAAAGTTCCTGTGGGCGCTCAATATGCAACCTTTTGACTAAAAAGGGAAGGTATTTGATCTAAAAAATTGGCAGTGGGACACACCACTCACTGTCATGCCTCCAACAGTGACTTTAAAGCTGTGTGGAAAAAGCAAGTTTGTGCCTAGCCAGTAGAGTTATTTATTAACACACCACAAGGCCTGCATGATACTCAGATAGTAAAAATAGGAATCTACTCTAGATTAGACATGGAATTGAAGAGAAGTTAAAGGAAATGTGACAAAACAATAGCCTATAATATTGTTTTAATATAGATGAACACCTGCTTTAAAGGATAGCTTAATTGGGCCAAATAACTAAGCTATCCCAATAAGGGATACAAGTCTTCTGAATGGGACGTGGGTGATGGACATCTGGGCTCCCACAACAGTCAAGGATAGGAAACAGGTAGGGCTAGAACACAGCTCACTTCACCTTGAGGCAGATATGTAAAACAGAACAGGTAAGTGTCTATTTCCATGGACTCTGCAGAAATCTTTGGGTCATCAACTAAGATGGGGCTTGTAATACACACATCTGGATCTAGGAAGAATTTCACCAAAGCAGCCCAAAAAAAATGGGGAAAATTAACACAAATTTTTAAAATAACTGAGGTAGGAACATTTATTCACTTCAATAAAAATAACAATATTGCAGCAAATTTCTCAAGCAACCAAGACTTTCTCACATCTGCCCTCTACCCTCTAGCCTTCTCAGTTCAAGTCTCCATGAAACTTCTTTATCTATACTGTTCAGCAAGTGTTGAGAAGTTTTGGCTCAGGGAAGACAGCAGTGTTGATTTTTTAAGTTTTGGGGTTTTTTGTATACCTAAGCATCTAGCTGAAAGAGCTTGCTCAGGGCCCTGTAAACATCTAGCTCCCACAGGGTATACTTGGAAGCTCATCAAGGTATTAACATAACCATTCTTCATACTGGTCATTTGATATTTCTCCCCTTCCCAAATTCTTTAATTCCTTTTGAAAGCATTTCCATCTTTACAACTTAAACTGTAATCGATCAAATGATTATTTTAAAACTTTTCAGTTACTTTTTAGTCATGTTCATGTACATGTCTGTCTTTCACCAGGATTCACTGCTCCATGCCTGACGATCACCAGGTTGCAGCTGGTTGAGTAACAAATGCATCATTGTGCTGCCTGGCAGGGAGCACTCCAGCCATCAGGTTTGGTAAAGGGTCATGATGAAAAGGAGGAGCTGCACAAAGCACCACTATACCCCACCATCCACTCTAAGCTGGTCCTCCAACCAGCAGTGCTGCAGGGAACACGAGTCTGCCTTACAGTAAATCCCCCCCACACGCCTCAGGATAAGGGTTCCTCATATAGAAGGTCCAGTTTGACTGGTGACTGAAGTTTGGGGCAGGATACCTTCCATGTAGATTAGAGGCTAATCATATAGGCTTCCCTTAGAACTAAATTCTGGGAGCATTTCACAGCCTGTGTCAGGATGAGTCAATTTTCTCTCTTTCTAGGAGTCTAGGTGACTGTCTTAACATAAGCAAATCAATCTTGAATGAAATGGATATCATTCAGAAGTCAAGATATTAATTTTGATTTGATGTTGTTCATAGGGATGATGCAGATTCCAGTCTATTGACAGCCTACAGTCATTACTCCTTTGCATCTTTTACCATTCAAAATTTCTATGATTCTTCTGTCCAGTGTGTCCTGAAATTTTACATTCCTTGAGAGGAGGCACTGGGTAAGTACCAAATCCTAAGGAAAACATCTCAGAAATCTCTGATCCAACTTCAGTGTTTTTCGGGCTCTCTAGAGCCATCACCACCACTCTCTCATGTAAGGGTTGAGTCTGCTGGCACACCACGTGTGTAAATTACACTTCTGTTAGTTCCTGGAAAACGCTGGGGAAATTTTCATCCTAGAAAACACCTTTAGCAACCCAGCTTAGAGCAACATAAAGATTTAAAAAAAAAAAAAAAAAAGGGTCAATGTGAGCACTGGCCATTCTGCTTTTCCTAGTTTATAAGAACAAACCTACCAGAATATACCGTCAACACAGCTCCTAAAAATGTCCAACACATCTCAAAATGTGTGACTTTGTCACTGAATTTTTCCTTTTTAATAGTTTTTCCTTATACACATAAATGTTTTTACTCAAGGAGAATGTTCCATAGCTTGTCACAAGATTTTTTTTAGAGTTTACAATAAGGATGCATTGAAAGAACAGTATCTACACAAGATTTCTTACTGAAGCCAGACACACATTTCAGAGACTTCCTAGATTCATAGGTCAAGAAGAGTACAGATACACCCAGAGACTGTGAACCTATTTTCTAATGGACTCGCCATCAAAATCTGATAAGAGTGATACCCAGATAAGAGCTGGGAGGCTTTTTTAACTGACAAGTGCTCTGAGTTGCTTTTGTGGAAGAAACTGCTGGGCATGAAAGCAGGGCAATATCAGAGACAGTATCTTACAAATACCCTATTAGCAGGAAAGAAGGATACACAGAGAACAGATACCCTTATCTATGAGGAAAAAAATTAACAGGAGATAAGAAAAAGGGGCTTGGATAAGGTTCTGAAAGAAAAAGAAACTGAATGCAAAGCTTATTTGATGCTGAGACCTTTATACTGTAAACACAGAAACGAGAAATAAGAACTTAAAAGTTCAAGTGGTTGCTCTATGACCCTAAGCAAGAGTTACAATCCCTGTGCCCTCCTTTTACAACCTAAAAAATGCAACAATAATAAAAAAGAGTTCCTTCCTGGACAGAGACAGCATGAAAATTTTACATTTTTAAGAAACAATTTTGGAGCCTTGGGTTAGTCCATACAATTATTTCCGTTTTTACCTAAATCACTTGATTGTATGCCTATGTTTTTCAGGTCATACGCATTACTCAATAGGACTAAATATGAATAACTATCCAATCTCTAAATCTCTCAGGATTCCTGCATTTTTATTCATTAAGATGCTTGAAAACAAACTACTAATCTACAATATTCCTGGGTGGTTGAAAGTTTATGGCATTTTTTTTTACTAACAATTTTATTGTTATAATGGCACTGAAATACAGATTTAAAGTTAGAACCCTCACCCAGAGTGGATATATTTAAAATTGATAGTCCACTTACTTCCACTAGAAATCAACAAATAGTGTCATAAGTGGCATAATAGCTGAGATACTTACATATCCCCTGGACCTGATGAGATCAGACATGCATAAAAGCCCCAGAGCAATATTCTTTAGAAGAAAAGCAATTTCAGACATACCATATCAATTCACCCACTTACAATTTGTACTATGACAAGCTCAGCACCAGCAAAATAGTCATATCAAGAACTGTGTGTATTCAACAGGTAACTAAATTTATTCAACTCACCAGGTCTCTTCATGCCTTACAATAAGGTTTTGGGTGTTAAGTTTGCACTTGAAAAGATCAGGAATGTAAGATGAGCTATAACAACATGTAATAGACCCCTGAGTAACAACACACTGTTATGTAAAGTAAAGTATAAAACACATGTGGTTGATCTACAGCATTTCCACATTTCCTCTACAAAAGCTTTCAGAGAACATCAACAAATAAAAAGAACTGTGAAAAAATTTGGAGATGAGACTTGATTGCTCAGCAAATCTCGGAGGGATATGAAGAGGGAAAGTTAGAAGGAAAGATCTGCTGGAGCTAAGAAGAACTTTATGCAAGAGCTGGAATAAGGATAAAGGGTCACCTTGTTGTTGTCAGAGGTCAGATTCTAGGATCACAGACAAAGTTCAGTGCAGTGATTAGCACCCATGTAATTTTCATAAAAACACAGAACAAATCGATGTGATTAATAGCTGTCAGGATCTTGCTTACTTGCCGTAGGTATGAATACTTCTTACACTAGGGAAGAAGTTGGCAAATACACATAATGTACGGTTAGAGCATTCTGGGCAATCTACATCCACTGATATATCACAAACCAATGAATATGGCCCTTTATTAATCTGACAGAAACAAGTTATAATCCAAATTGACCTTTGCAACTGACGGTTAAGTCACTAATTTATTTTTAAGTAAAAGATTTTTCTGTTAATTTTTCTACCTGTTTAGCTGGTACATCTTCCAAAGGAAGGTGTAGATCTTTCTTTCTCCAGGAAACAACAGCTGAAGAAGAACAGGGACAATGCATACCTTAGCACATAGTTTATCTTAGTTTAGTAAGAACAGGGAGAATATAAAAATGCTTTGAAGCCCAAATTTGCAAGTCAATGTTCCAATTTTGTAGGTGAGAGTTTCCCAACTAATAACTGGAAGATCCTAGAATAACTAGGAGATCCTTCCTTTGGTGACATTTTCCCAGAATTTCCTAGACTTCAAATGTCACATACTTCACTGGACTCCAAGTCAGAGCTAACTCAGTAGGCCCTAATGGGCACCAAAAATATTCTGCCCATGCCTAAGCAAGGAACATACAGTTTAGCAATATAGCTGAGTTATTATTAACACACATCCCATCAGAACAGATCCATCAAACTCTCTTCTATACTGGCTGTACTGGCACTTATTTCAAAGTGAGCTCAATTTCCACTTACCCCATACAACATATTACTGGATTGTAATCTGCCTACTTGGTACAGATGAAGCTGGAATCCTTCCCAGTTACTTTCAAAACAAGCCATGCCAGTGTTAATACATACATTTTTACTACTTGGTGCTTCAGAAAGTTCTTTTATACTTCTATAAAACTCATCTTTACACTGAGATTGTAAATATATAGATCTCTTCAGCCACTGAAATTCAGTCAGACTCACCAATATCTTTGCAGATGCAGCATCTATATTAAGGCAGAAAAAAATTAATAGACTAACTGGATTCTGCTTGTCAGATTAATTTCACTAGTGTCCATGTGTGCTGCAGGCATATTGAGGTAAATGAAATCAATTATTGTTTTGTAATCCTTTTGGCCCAACTTATTTATCCTTTTGGGCCATTCCCCTTTCTACTGAAGTCACTGCTGCATCTTTCTTCAAAGAGCAGAGCAAACCCACTGGAAACCTGGGACCTCTGAACACCACTTGTTGAGCACAGGTATTCTAGGATATTGTTTTCAAAAGAAGCTCGAAGAGTCTCTATTTAATATTTCCAAGTGGGAATGTAAAACAACATTTGACTACACTTAACATGCACTTAAATAATGTGTTTTAGGCATGGAAAAGATCCCTGCAGTTTTCACTTGAGCTACAGATAGAAGAAAATCCCTGGCTGTTGCTCATATGAAGGCTATTCCCTTAGTGGGTACTGAAGAAGGAAATAAATACTTTCGAAAAACACTTTAATTCTTTTCCTAGCACAGGCTGTGTTTCAAATAGAAATTCATTCGTACCATTTTTCTATTTGGTGCCTGTTTTTATTAGTCTGCCTTGGCTTTTCAGAGAGTAAACTCAGTAGAGATCATTGTCTCTTCTATATTTCTACATTGCCTAAAGTAATGTCAGCCTTGAGAGAAGCCCTTAGCTGTATAATAACTTTAAATTATTAACTGTCATGACAAACATTTCAGGAGAAAAATATTTACTGAGAACAGAAAAGATAACCCAAAAAAGTGCAAATCATTATCTGGCACTTACGTTTATGGGCTTCTGTGTCTTTTTTTTTTTTTTTTTAAGGGATTGCATGTGTCAACAGCACATAGTTGCAAGTACAGTAGAAGAAGGCTTTCTTAACAGACTACCTCATTCTTATTAAAGCGAGTTTAACATCTTTATCTCTGGCTTCACCCACCTCCCCCCATCCTTGAAGTTAATTTTTCATTTTTCCTCTGCTGGGGTTGTCAAGATGGGTTCGTCTAGAGTTTAAGAATATAAATGGACTGTGTACTCCTTTTCTAGTGTTCTGAACCACTCCTTGGTCTCTTGCGAGTGAAACCTGGAAACTTGTTTGCTTTTGGAGTCATACTCATACATAATAGATGAAAAGCCGTGTCCTGGGGGGCATCAGGCAAAGCATCACCAGCCGGCTGAGGGAGGGGATTGTCCCGCTCTGCTCTGCACTGGGGCAGCCTCACCTTGAATATTGTGTGCAGGTCTGGGTGCCACAATATATAAGAAAGATATTAAGCCATTAAAGACCTTCCAAAGGAGGGCTACAAAGATGGTGAAGGGCCTTGAGGGGAAACCGTGTGAGAAGCAGCTGAGGTCACTTGGTCTGTTCAGCCTGGAGAAGAGGAGACTGACGGGAGACCTCATTGCAGTTACAACTTCCTCATGAGGGGAAGAGGAGGAGCAGGCATTGATCTCTTCTCTGTGATGACCACTGATAGGGCACAAAAGAATGGTATGAAACTGTGTCAGTAGAGGTTTAGGGTGGATATTATGAAAGGTTCTTCACCCAGAGCATGGTTGGGCACTGGAACAGGCTCCCCAGGGAAGTGGTCACGTCATCAAGCCTGGCAGAGTTCAAGAGGGCTTTGGACAACACTGTCACGAACACGGTGTGATTCTTGGGGTGTCCTGCATAGGACTAGGCGTTGGACTGAATGATCCTTGTGGATTCCTTTCAATTCAAGATATTCTATGATTCCATGATAAGAAGCACCTAGAACTTCTACTGCACTTGGGTTTGTTATTCCAAACAGTAGTAAGGCATTAACCATTCTATCAAAGTTAATATACATGCAGATCAAATCAAAGGCCCTATATATCAGAGGGCTTCAGGGATACAAAAGTAACTTTGCATTTAGCCCAATGTTAGTATGATCTCTCTCTGAACAAAATGGGTCTGATATTGACTCAGCAGCCCAGACTCAGCTTGTGTTCCTTCTCCCATACCTTAAAACAGCACAGGAATTGAGAAGCCTGCAGGGACCCCATTCCCAACACTACTACTCATGAGCACAAGAACTGGTCCATTTTATAAATCAGGAGTAGGTGTTATTATCCAGAGGATGAGCCACCATCCTCCAGTACTACAACACCCTTGAGCAGAACAGCCAACCCTAAGGGGAATTTCCAGACACAGGAGAACCTACTCACAAACGAAAAGCAGGGAAAATTAAAAATCCATCCAATTTTGTTGGGAGAACTATAACAAACAAACCAAAAACCCCAAACCCTAACAAAACCAAAATAGGAAGGAAAAAACCCAAAAAAACAATAAAACAAAAAAAATCAAACACAAAAACAACCAACAGCCTAAGAAAATAAGTAGGTAGGACATGTTTCGACTGAGAAGGGTGGCAGGGGAGACTGAAGTCAAGACCCACACAGCACAATGATGAATGACTAGAAAATATATTCTGATAAGTTTGCCCCCGTATCACTGTAACACAAGATAGTTTCCGTATCAAAATTGAACTCTTAGGTAGAAAATGGGGAAAAATAATTAGCTTTCATGAAAGTGGCCAATTTTAGCAGACTGCAATTGTTTCTGGTATGTAAATCTATTTCTCTCTCCAGATAACAAGGAAAACAATTACTCACAGAGAGAACACTTTTAAACATGTGTCTTTGGCAGAATAGGTCTCAAGAATAACTTATTGCACTGAGCTTAAGTAGTGAGAGAAGCTAATTATTTCCATCAGGAATCTGTATAATAATAAACCAACTTCTCATCTAATGGCAAGTTTTAGAAATTCAATTGACTATTAAAAAAATAATTTATGTCTTATTCAATTGCACACAATAGTCTTGAGATTATTCTGACTTCAAAGTTATTTTGAACTTAGCTTGGCTTAGTTGTCTAAAGATACTTGGAGACTGACTTCCACCAGGGACAAGCTTGGCACGTACAGAACAGATTGGAGCAGGGGCAGACTACCCCTCAGTTCATCTTCCTGCCTACAGACAGAAAAGTACATAGACTCATATCTCAGCTATTCCAATATTCAAGGTACACACACAGGCAAGGGAATGTCTACTGGCCACTTAGTTTAGCTGCTCTGGGAGACTATTAAGCCCAAAGAAAACTGTGAAAGAGTTGCACACAAACTCCAGAGTGCAGCTCTCAAACAAGTGTCATGAGTAATAAATTTTGTTGCACAAGTGGGATGTGCTCTGTGTTTTACCAAACAGAAAACCTTCAGTTTCACCACTTGCTTTAAGGATGCTAACCACATTTGCTATAGTGAGGTGTACAATATGTCCTTAATTTTCACTAAGGAGGGGTTGTCTTTTTTCCTTCTTTTTAAACTTTACTAATAGAGAAAGAAAAAAGCCACACCCAACGACTACAGAGTCAAACCAACAGAGACAGAGGCAGTCAGTCAGGCTTACCACCTCAAAATGCATCCCTGAAACACAGTTACACTGAGCCCCCGCAGCAGTCACCACTGCTGTTTGTCACCGTGTTGACCAAAGCACAGTGTATTTCTTGTCCTGTGATCTACTACCCCACATTCCATTACACATTTCTTTGTGGATCAGGACTTTTGACTATCACAGCAGCTCAGAGGCAAAATTGTAAAATAGCTGCTATATCATGTCCTCAAGTTTCTTTGCTGACTTTTTTTGATTGTGTAGCTGTTTTTCCTGTAAGAAACCCTCCATGCGTTGAAGACTCTCTGACAACATAGACATACCATTTGGGTTTAAGTTAATTCCTTCCCTGCACTCATCCACAGTCTTCCGCATTTACAAAAGGGTTATTGAGCCACTTCCCTGCAGGAAAGGATGGCTCATGCTTCAGTCAGAAGTGTTAGACATGGCAAACTTAGCATAAGGAACAGCTTACTCCTTACCACAAAAAACCCCTGTGTTGTGAAGCTCCTAATTGTAGGTTTTCAGCAAAAGAAAATCCCTTGCGAGTGTCATGAAAGAACAAATCTACGAATGCACCAGAAAAGTTTGTGTGGTGGATTTTGGTTTTTAGTTGTTGTTGTTTATGTGTTTTGTTTAAAAGGTGCAAAAGCTATTACATTACAATGTATTTTACACAGTATTTCAGTAAATAGTTGACTGATGCACAAACATTGCATCAGCTGCAAATGCATCTTCTTTTCTTTCCAGTACCAATTTTTTGTGTGATTAAGGGCAAGTGGTGGTGGAGTTAAGAACATATGAGAACTTGAAGACAACTTAAGACATTTCAGGCACCTCATTCCAGTGGATTCAGTCCAAGGAGAGAAGAGGAATTTAGGGGAAACTAGTTTCTCCTCACCTTTCTATTAAGAATTTCTGCTGCTCTGTATGCCCCATTACAAGGTATTTTAAAAAAATAAGTCTAGAGTAATTTCACAAAAGTTATTTAAATTAGTCTAGAAAGTATCCCTTAACACCAGGAGGTTATTAAAGCCACGCTTCATTTCAGATTCCATTGCATTGCTGAATTCCGGCTTCAATACAGTTACACATTTAAAACACAACTTAAATAAACATTGAGGATTCCAAAATCCCACAGCATCCACTTAGCTCATTTAGCCCACCCTTCATGCTTATCCATCAGCAATTAAAGACAAGATACCGCAGTGACTAAAAGAGGTTTCAAAGGTTTTATTAGCAACTGCATTTTCTTTGAGTATTTCTATGGCTTATCGTATATTTTCATTTCAAATGAGGGAAATTTGAGACCAAAAATGTTTCAAGGCCATTCTACTGTACTGTAGCATTTGGTTCTGCTTCTTAAGTAGTATTGAAGGGCCCTGCAGTTATCTCAATTTCTGACTATCAATTAAATAATTACAAAAGTCTGGAATTTGTTGTACATGCTTTGGATTGCAGCCAACACTAGATCCATTTGTTTCTGATGAGGAGTGCACGTTTAGATCTAGAAGAAAAATGTCCTCTGATGGGAAGAGGAGCAACATTTCTTTCATTGCTTAGTCTGACTGCTTTTCTGTACTGCAGATAGAAATAAATCTTTGCAGCTGGAGGAGAATAAATTTGGATGCAAAGAACAGTCCTCAAAGTAACCAGAAAGAAAATAACACTCCGTGCAGCAGATCCAAATGCAGATGAGAGATACACAAAACTAGGAGCAGGGTGATACCACATAAGACAAAGTGTAATAAAGGATGTTTCAGCATAGCTGGGAAGATTAGGAGGAAAGAAAAAAGAAAGACTTTACTAAAAACTATCCCCTGATATGCATCTAATCATGCATATAAATGTGCTTTTAATTTGTAACACTGTAGCATTTCAAATGTTTCATGACTTGTGAAATTTAACAAGAGCTATGATGCTTTAGGCTGAATCTGTTTTGGTTTTGCCTAGATTACTGAGCCAAACACAATGAGCTTCAACTCAATGCAGCATTCATGTGCTAACATTTTCCCTAGTTAATGTTTTCTTATGTATGGGCTGACAATCAGTGGGAAGTGATTAAACAAACCAATTATTTGTCTGCTACATTTAACTGCTTCTCCTCACCCTTCAGGAACAACATAAAGTCTGAGGCAACGTCTCCCCTGTAAAATATATCAGTCATTTCTGCATGCACACTTCTCCCCTGTGGCTCAACCAGTGGAGAGTAAATGACACCAAACTGCTATTTTCTTGTACGGACTTGCCAAATGGTGTCTCAAAACCACTTAAGACTTCAGGAAGCGGTACCACAATATGTTTAGGTTTTATTCAACAGAAGCAACAAGCTTTGCAATAGGAAATCACACCATGTCAAAGTTTAAGGTACCTATGCTATATTATCTTCACAGATCTATCAAAGTATTTGAGCCAATACAGGTAAATCACACAGTTGTCCATTAATCATAGAATCACCAAACTGTTAAAGTTGGAAAAGACCTTTAAGATCATAAAGTCCAACGGTCTACCCAGCACCACCACCATATTCACCATTAAACCATGTCCTCAAGTGCCAAATCCACACTTTTTTTGAACACTTCCAGAGATGGTGACTCAACCACTTCCATGAGCAGGCTGTTCCAATGCTTGACAATCCTTTCTGTTTTAAAAAAAAATCCTAATATCTAATGCTTCTATCAACCCAGTTTCAAAAATATCATTTCAGTCTACAAGAAAAGCAAAGACAAATGAACAAAAAATTGCCAGTGAAAAAGACATTTAAGTCCCTTTCTGTATATTTTGTCACATGCGGGAACTTGAAACTTATAAGAAGAGGAACTCCTGATAAGTTCAGTTTTACAGCTGAGGCTTTAGACTAATGACTATTAGGAGGTAACTGATATGACCTTCAACTCTTATACAAGATGCCACTCAAACAAATTATTCTTGCTTAGGCAGTCAGAGGAGAAGCCTGCCTGGAAATCCAAACAGTTCTAGAAATAAATGCTGGTAAAGCATTATTCTTAACAGACAGGTATAAATATAGTAACCCATCACTCTTCCAGAGAGCAAGCTGGGGACCATCAAATTGCAGATCAGCATGCCTGACAGAAAGATCAGGGAATTGGTCCCATGTTGTCCTGTTGGTAACTCTTACTCCCTAGACTATTTTGAAACATGCCTGAATATTATTCTAACACTAATGTTAATGCTAAGACCACAGAGATAGAATTTACTGGCAGCAGGGGGGAAAAAAAAAAAAAAAGAGCTAAAAATATTAAGTCAACATAAGGCCAGATTCTGATTGGAGCTATACTGAGCACATGCATTAACCCCAGTGACTTCAGAGTAATTACACAAGGTTGCTAAAATTAGCAACTTGCCCATAGCACTGAGCAAATTAGAAATGCATAGACACAAATGAAAGGAGAGACAGGAATTAAGAACAGCAAAGCTGCCCCCATGAACAATCTTTGCTGTGTTGCTGACAAGGAAAAGGAATTCAGTAGCAAAAGCCATTCTATCCTAACTGCTCCCCGGGAACCTGAGCAGGAGAGTGCTGGGGTGGAAGGTACCTTTTAACAAAAGAAGGGAGTGTAGTGGAGAGCTCAGGAAGCCACTCAAAAGGAAAGACAGCGAGTTTGCCTGCCAGGCAGGTTTTTGCAAGATCTCATCATTCTATTTATAACACCACATGCCATGTTACATTACATCACACCACGGGAGATGCACACCACATG
Organism: Pseudotriccus pelzelni; assembly: GCA_035584735.1. Lineage (NCBI taxonomy): Eukaryota > Metazoa > Chordata > Aves > Passeriformes > Tyrannidae > Pseudotriccus > Pseudotriccus pelzelni. The sequence goes on along the minus strand of JAWMRA010000161.1, from coordinate 49,453,905 downwards.
CAACAAAACGCATTAGAAACACTGTGGGTTCTCTCCAGAATAAATGCCTACAGCTCACAGTAGCAGCTCAGAGGCAAGTTTTCCAGGAAGGATTTGAAATTCCTTGGCAAAAATTTGTAATCTACAGAGTTAACTTTCACATTCTGCCAACTCAGCACTTGAGAACTCACAGCATCTATTAACACTTCCTTGTTTTCCATTCCCACTTTTTTAATTTGTTCAGGGTTTATTTTTGCCTTTTTCTCTGAGAACAGACTGCAGGGTAGTCTTTCTTACATTATCTGAGTTTTGTTCCTCTGTCTACCCAGGAGCTCATTCAGGCATCCTGTTTCACACCATTAAAGCAAACAGTCATAGGCAACACTGCAGTAGATCTGGGGTGTCCCAGAGGTTCTGGGGCAATCCACAGGCTTCACTGCACTCAGGATGGTGATTGGACATAACTTTGGACAGCCTGAAGTAGTCAGACTCGTTTTGAGGAGAGGTTTGGTTTACAGTTAATGACCTCTGGAGGTCCCTTCCAGACTGAATTATGATTTTATGCTTCTCATTATATTTCCTAATGATGTAGGAACCATTTGCCTACAAAACCCATTAATACAATAGCCATGTGTATCACCTAAATTTTTTACAGTATTTAATTTGCTTTGACATGTTGGGTTCAGAGTTCTCTTAAAGTAGAATAGGCAATAGTAGCTGATTGGCTTTTACAAGTGTTTGCTTCTCACAGAGAACATTGATAAAAATGACAATGAGTCCAAGGGTTTGTTTTAACTTCTGAAACCTGAAAATATCAACTGTATAACAACAAGATGGGAAATTCTGTAGAGGCAGGGGAACAATTGCATAATATACTTCCCATTGGTATAGAAGTGAGATAAGATAGGAATCAACAACTGAAGGAGAGAGGTGCCATCTCCCTCTAGGGCCTATTCAGATATAGAAAGCTTTGCACTGATATCAGTTATGTCCTTAGACAAAATGGGAGATAAACATGCAGTTAACAAAAAATTATAAGTTTGAAATCCTTAGGAGATTATGAATGAAAATCCTTATTAAATGCACATTAGTTTTGAAAAAAGTACTGTGTGAGCACACAATTAACTGAAGACTGTATCTGAGCAAATCTGTGCAGTGGCACAGAAGAAAGATTGCATGGGACACACTCAGTTGTTATTCCCAAGTTCTGTAAGCTTGTCATTTTAGATTTGTTGGCATTTGTTTACTACAGTATTTTTTAAAGGAGTATTATTTTGTGTAGCATGTCAGAGCTCGTCCTAAAGCAGGGACTCCATTTTACTTAAGAGGTGGAAAACATGGAAGTGGCAGTAAATTTTGGCATGAATTTAGCAAAAACCGTAAGATTGCTAATAGTGTAACATCAAGAAAATTTTAATGACAAGACAGAAAAAGTGAGCCCAAAGTTATGCAAGGAAAAACAAACAAACAGGTTTCAGAGATACTTTGGAAAAAGCAGCAGCAGGATTTAACTCTGATATTTTCAGAACATGTGGTATTATCTGTGTTTACTCTGGTGAGTAAAGTAGCCAACTATCAGCCTCAGTTCTCAGTGCCTATTTAGTATCTGAGATAAGCTGTGCAGTGTTTGTTGATTCTGAGCATAAAAGGATCTCATCTCTCCACTCCAGTTAATAGGATTATATATGCTGGGCAATTTGTGATGTGTCAAATGCCACACTGAAATCTTTACTGAAGTAATTGTTCAGTGTCCAGATTTTGAATCATAATCATAGATAGTTTTTGCCCAGAGCTTGTCTTATGGAAAAATAAATAAAGTCTTAGGCTACCAGCAGAGCAAGTGAAAGTAACTTTGTAGTCAGTTGATTTAAATTTAAACCATCTAAAACTATACCTGCTTACATTTCATCTTGCCCAAAAGTATATCCAAAGAAAATAAGTGATGTCCCATGACAACAGACAGGATAATGACAGCTTTTGTGAGGAAATGCCATGACTCAGTGCCAATTGCTTGGACTTTCCATCATATCAGGCCTAATACTACAGGTTCATTGGAGTGGAAGAGCCTCAAGGAAGCGATGATCCATTTCTGGGTTAGACAATAGTAGAAATTCAGAAAAAAGTATCAGGTCAAGACTGATGTTTTCCCTTTCTCTAGTTCTCTATACCTTGAAAGTGTTTTGGAAGACCGGGAGTGTTCTGGACTAAAGGCTGGTATTTGAATCTAAGGCTGTATGTCCCCTGTTGTATGTGCAGCAAATGTTTCAGCAAGTTGCTACCATTTAAAGATGATATTCAGGACTCTAAACTTCTGCCTGTGTTTGCATTTACATCAATATTTGAACCTGACAAAGACTGTTTCAAGAACAAAATCTAAAATCTCCAAACCAATGTGAAGTGGATTGCCTAAGTGCTGTATTTTCAGAGCTTCACTCTGTTATTTCACTGATAGGTGGATAAATTCAGATGCCTCCTGCCTCTTCCAATATTGATTTCACCCGAAGCACCCACTTCACACCATGGGCACAGAGCGGTGAAAGAGCACTTCCAAGCCAGACTTCTTATCCCTCTTGCTTTCTGTGCACTTCTCTCTGAAACAGGCTCATGCAGACAGAGCACTGAGCATCCCTAACCTGCTTCCAGCAGGCTGACCCCTTGTCACACTAACTCACTGCTGAAATTTGTAACCAGCTAATGAGACCACCAGCAGCAGCAGGACACTACTTCTTGGCTCACAAAGTTACAGGACAGTGAAATGCACAATTCACCTGTAAATGGTTGAGGGTTTTCTTGGAAAAGGGAAGTGTCCAGCAAAATGCACAATGGTTCCCTACTGCCTACACTTTTTCATAGTTTAAAAAAAAAATTAAGTAGGACTTTTTCTCTCTAATCTCATCATCATCAACAAAAACTTGCTTGCAGTAGGATGCCCTACAAATTCATATGTGCTTCCACTGAGACTTGTCTGGGGGTAAGTCAGGAGTTTGGCTGCTTCTAAAACACTGGCTGAAGCCTCTATCCAGAAGCCCCACTTTAAAAATTAATTTAGCTTGCAAATCAGTATTCAAAAACGAAACCCAAACCAAACCAACAAACAAAAAACCAAAAACAAACTACAAACAAAACAAAAAAGTACCGCCAGCAGTGTAGATAAGCAGAATAACATAGAATAGTTGCTTCTCAAACAATAATATCAATTTATTTCACAATCCTTTTATCTAGATAGTTAACTTTACTAGGTCCACCAATTTCATTTTACCCCTCTTAAAATGACACAGAATTCATAATTTTAGGTTGCTGAGTCTTGCAGGGTGGTGATCCCCAATGTGGATGACCACCAGTCTGGTGACAGGAGCCTCTTCAGCCCCACAAGCCGTTCTGGGTTCATGAGCAGCCTCTGCTCTGGCTCACAGCACCACAAGCAGTGCAGCCCTCAGGTATGGAGGAAACTCCTCAAGGGCCTCCACAACAAAAGACTTCTGCAGAAAGCCTCCTATTCCAATTTCTTTTAGGTTCTAACCTTTTCGTCCGCAGGTCACTATTGCAATATGTTTAAACAGCAAGTGACCTCATGCACAGAAGAGCTCAGCTTGTCTAGACTTCACATATCAGCTCCTCACTCTGTAGCTCACTCCTTTCAGCCAGGCAGAATTGCTTCTGAAGCACAATAAATCAACATACTTAAAATACATATTTCCAGCCTGCCAAACCCTTCCTGTCTCTTCTCTTGCCCCTTCACTACATCCCTTAGGCCCTCTCCCACACCGGCTTCTCTCCCCTGGGGGGACCTGACAGTGGGAGTTTTGTGTTTGGTTTTAACTCAGATCTTCAGGTTTGAACAGAGCTCTGAGACCTTGTACTGGTTGCTTTCATACCCTTCCTCCACACATACAGAGCTGCAAAGGAAGACACATACAGCATGTCTTTCCAAATGGAGGAAAGAAGTAACAAACCCAGCTTTTGCAGTGAAGCTCACCAGCACAGCTCATGCTTCAGAGTAAGAAGCTGAAAGGTGTCTTGTGCAAGGGCTTTTGAAAAGCATCCTCCTACTAGGTAAGCCTAAAGCAACTTACTTCACTCTCACATACAGAGCTGACAAGAGACTAAGAAATCTGCTGTTGCTGAGGTCAGCAATTTTGCCTGAGCTCTCTCCCTCTCGTGGGATGCTTGTACAACTGGTGGAAGCCTTCTTACCATTGCCATGTCTCTCTTGGCAGAGTTTATCAGCAGAAATCATTGAACTATTTGTTTTGATCGAAGTTTGGTTTACTACTGCTTCTGTTTAACAAGTGCCAAGATTTGCATTTCTATCAGACAGCTTTAAGTGACAATGAGTCAGAAATACACAACAAAGTCAAAGGATCAACACAGCCTTAACCTACCTCCACAAAGTGCTGAGGTGGAGAGTAAAAATTTTGTTCGTGTTACCCTTGCAGAACAGAATTTGCTTAGCTGATTGTCACCGGCCACAAATTACGTTATAAAATATGTAAGTGAACTCCTATGGTATTTTTAGCTATTGCAATTTCCATGAAAATTTTAATGGCAATAACCATTTGGGGAAAATGTTGAGACAAATAGGATACTAAATATTTTTAGATATCATCCATAGCTGGGGAAAGAATAGACCAGATGATATAATACATCTTTGCCAGCCAGTGAATAAGCCATAAAAAGGTAAAGGAACAGGTTGTTTGAGTTGCTGGAAGATCTTTCCTCTAATCAAACCCAGCTACGCCTCTGTCAGTGGCAGCATTTTTTCCCATCAACTCCTGGAGATGCAGACATAATTTAATCCCAAGTCTTTCCTTCACAGCAATTCCTCCTCAATAACTTCCTAACAACTTTGCCTCTGTCTCCTGTGTGGTACAACCAGCAGAGAGCAAGCCCTGGACACTGGGTGGGAACACCACCCCTGCAAAGATACAGGCTCATGGGGAGCTTCGCCCGCCGCCTCTGCGGCGTGTTTTGCCTCTGGTCAGGGAGATGTGGCCACAGGCATAAAGCCAGTGAACTGCACAGAGCAGTGACTAATAGTGAGCTGAACTCAAGCCAGAAAATATTTCGCATGACTAAGTACTACTTCAATAGGAAAATAAACCTTTATTCAGAACCACCCAAAACCACTTGTCTCCAGTATAATGTGGTTCCTATCTTCAGCACAAAGTGGGAAAGGAATATTATCCCCATTTTGGGACCCAGTCAAGTTACCAGTATTTGACAAGGTCCCATATGCAAATGAAGCTGCAGGTACTGTCATGACCTGTCATGCATGCAAAATAAAAAATACCTAAAGTCTGATTTTTTTTAATTGAAGATGCATCTTTTAACCTCTTGCAAGTGAGAAGTAAAAAGCATGCACACACTTGGTTGACAGATGGTAAACTCAGGAAGCAGCAGTTCAGCTGGACCTCTGTTCTAGCATTCAGGGAGTCAAGCTACACAGAGACAGACCACAGGTCACGCAGAAAATCCACAGACAAGGAGAGGACCTGGCATAAATTTCTCTCATCTTCAGTCATTATTCTAACTACATGGTCTCAGCTTCATGTTTGAAGGCATCTTTTAAACAGTTATGACAGAGGCAATTGTTATGTTGTTTATTACTCTGAGGGCTTTATGTTGCACATTTTACTGAATCAGTGCTTCCAATATTGTTCTTCTGGACAGGAACTGATACTTTCATAGCCAACAATAGCTCTCAAGGTCTCTTAAAAGCATAAGTATATGTTGATGCATAAAGTTATAGTTATCCAGCACTTTTTAAGTGGTCTTTCATGATCCAAATATTCTATAAGCTTTTTCTTATTTGTTGAAATACAGAACCATAATATAAACACTGGATACATTTATAGAATTTTGAGAATGAAGACCTTTTCATTACTTTTACGTTATTTCATTTGGGTGCATTTGTTTTACATTTATTCCTACTGTAAGCATACATAGTATGTGTTTTTTCTCTGCTATAGATTATATTTGGGACTTGGAATGGTTTAGCCCTGCAATCTCTGGCAAAACATTTGCCACTTTATCACAAGTTACACTCAAACCTCCTTTTATAAATTATCAACACTTTGAGGCAAAGAAGTTCATAAAATAGGGAAAAAGTATCCTGGATTATTCTCTGCCCTGAAACATTAAAGTGCATGTAGATAACAGGGAAAATATTCAGTGTTGCAAAATGCACCACAAAGAGTAGTGTCAGAAACCCAGATCCCACACAGCAAACCCACGGGCATTGAAGTGCATGGACGCAAAAGACATACTGATAAACAATTTGAGATGGACCCTTTTTACTGGCTATATGAAACCTTGCAACACCTGTATGCATAAGTAACAACTTTCCACTCAGAAAACCTGCTTTGAAATTTTCACTGTTTCACCTCTTTCCCCTTTTAAGCTTTATACCAGGCCCCTGGCATTCAATCCAATGATCTACAGCAGTAGAAATCCTAGCTTGCATGAGGGCAAACAGGCATTTAAGACAGTACCTGTCTGGCACGTTCAGAAATGCTCAAAACCACGCTGGATATATTTTTAATGTTAAAGTCACTATGTAATCCCACACTGATATTCTCTTCACTGTTATTTTTAGATATGGAGCTTTTCAGGTGGGAACAGAGGTTGCATAAGGGCTGGCAGAAAGGGGATTCCTGGTTCAATTTATATTGCAGTGTAGATTTCTTTGCAAGTGCCAAGATTACACCTGACCTGTCACACTCTGCAGTTCTCTGCTGTCATAATCCAGGCTACAATTTCTGCAGGTGACAAAATATCAGAGGAACAGTCAAAAATCACGTGCTGCTCTGTTCCAGACATACGCATTGTCCCAGCCCTTTGGATCATTAAACCAAAGAGCACAAAGATGCAAAAAGATGGCTGAAGGCATGACAAGGAGATCTATGAATATCACAACCCTCTTAAATACCTTTTAAGTATGTAACTTCCAGAATTAGGTGCTGGTGTAACCCAAGTACTAATACATCTGCATGTTTTATTCCAACGAAAGACATTAAGCACACAGAGAAAATGGAGATTCAATTTAAGCCCTAGCTTCAGCATGAGATGGGTTTATCCTGCTGGCCTGGCCTCCAGGTGCACACCTTCCCCATGTTCTACCCTCAGGTCGGGAGGAGAGATTGTCACCTCTCCTTGTGATCATTGTGGTCCCTCCCAAGAAGAGACTCAGGTATATGGGGAGGAAAGGACCTCCTCTGTGATCCAGGGGAGAGGGAGGATCAGGGAGGAGAGCTGTCCGATCCATAAACCAACCCATCACAATTGCAAACCCCCATTGGCTTTATGTGGGCTGATCAAACATAGGACAACCTGATCCACTGTGGCACTGAAAGAAGTCCCGTTCAGTGGCACTTTAGGCACTCATTAATGAAGCAGATTACACAGGGGTGTTCAACTCAAAGTCTCTAGTTGCAGCTTCCTTTTAATTACACTACAAAGACTTTAGCAGCACAGTGGTTATGACTGTTAATGGTTTTTTTTCCACAATCAGATCTTAACAAATTTGTGAAACATAGTTCCCTGATAAAGAAAGGAAAAAAAAAAAAAAAACACCGAAAAAAATTAGAGAAAAGCTTTGAAGAATTCCTTAAGGAAGGCTCAAAAAAGATTCACACCCTGAAAAAAAAATCCTGCATCAGAGAATAAACTGCAAGGTGAATAATAACTATACTGTGTTCAGAAATTAAAGGTTGGATATCACTCTAGGGCTGTATTTAGGAAGCTCAGGCAGAAAGCAAGTGCTGACAGCAAAGAGCTATAACTCGGATGAGATGGTTTCAGATGGCCCATCTGGCCAGCAGAGGAACAGACGTGGCAGTTGGAAAACTTGAAGACACTTCATTATAGCACATCACAACTGAGACTATGACTCTGTTTCCAGTTCTCCTTGAGAAAGCTTGCCCAGACAGACACACAGAGCCCAGGCAACAGCTACTCTGATTCCATTTCCACCTAAGAAGTTTTGGCTACCTTCACTCTCTCTCAGCAATGTGGGAACTTGGAAAATCAAAGGCAGCAGCTGTCTTTGTGTGGGGGCTGCACTTTCTGTCACCACAGTGCTTCCATGCAGATGTGAGCTGAAGTAGAGTGCCAGGCACCAGCATTGCTCTACTGGAGAAAGCACCTGCCACAGGTGACAGGCATTTCTGTTGGCAGAGGCTGTTTAATCCTTCCTAGATGAACTTGTGCTTTCAGGTAGCCACCAATGCTTTTCTTCACAGCTGACATTTTTATTCTCTCACTTCTTTTCCCTCCACATCACATTTCATGCCACAGAAAGACTAACAAGGGGGTTGGGAGACATTCAGTGACCTCAAAGCTGTGACTCATATAGAATTTACTCTATTATTTACACGGTGAAGGCATTAACACATAGTTAACTAAAGTCTTCCAGCACACATATGCTTCAACAATATAATAAAAAAAATTTCTTGAAATTTTTTTTCATTCCTTCCCAGCTGTGATGCCTGGCAATCAAACTTTTTGTAACCACCACGTATAGACTAAAGTTAACACACTTTTGCAAGGCAAAACTTTCTCTAAAACCTATGAAACACCAGCACATACTTAGATTTTATCTGTTTATCAGGTTTTTATCTGTGCCTTTGGACATGCTGTTTTGTTTAACTGGAAGAGAAGTTCCTTTGTTCATTGTCTTGGCAGTGTGGGGAATGAAGAGGAGGGAGGGAAAAGGGAAGGAATGAAGGTTTTCTGTCATGGAGTCACGCAGTAAGCCATAAAGCACTACACATCACACAACACTTAAAGGAGCCTAGAGAAGTGAAATCATACTGTTCTCAAACATCAAATTTTAAAGAACATTTAAAGAATAAATAATAAAAAATATTCCTTTTTGTTCAGCACTAAGAACAAGTTTGTCACATCTGCAAGAGGTTGTTTGTGACACTATTTGTTTCCCACATTTAAAGAATACATCAGATCTCTGCCCCGACCTCACTGTTGTATAAATAAAGTTTTTAAGAAGGTGGGTCAGCATGCATTTTAGTAACTGCCACTCCTATGTTCTCTCACATTGGGAAGGAGAAAGGTGGGAAACCTGTTTCTACTGGGATATGGGGCAGACTGTAGCTCACTCTCTGAGCAGCCTACTCTCTTCCACAGCAGGAAATCCGGTGAGACGATATCAGCATTAGCATTCGCATTCATCTACCTGTTTATCAATAACAATGACGACTGGAATTACCAAGTCCTTTTTCTGTCCTCCTGCAAGTTGATGATTTAGCTTTTACCTTCTGAATTAACTTTAACCAGGGGGGAAAGTGCCTCCTAAATATCTTTGAGCAATCCTGTGATGAAATTCCCAGTTGTTCTTTTTTTTTTTTTTTTGGTAAAGTTTCCGTTGTCTTAACTGTTTTTTCTTTACGTGATTTAATCTCCTTGGATGCTCTTCATAATTTATCTTTAAATTCCAAGTGTTTTTACTGTTCCATCGATTTTTATTATATGTAGGATTTACACTTTTCTATCCAGTTCACATGCATAATGGATTACCTTAGTTGAAAACTTCTGCAGGTTCTCCAAGACTGCACAATGTTTAAAATAAACTGATTTCCCACACTAGTCAGACCCGCAAATTTAATGCCTCAAGCACTGTAATAACATGGTTTTAAATAGACTGCTGAAATATTAATCTTAGAGCTCATTATTCTTTCACTCTGACTCTATTGTTTGACTTTTCTTCTTTCTGTCTATGTTTCAATATCCTCTGGACATCATCACATCCAGAGGATGACTCACATGTTGGGAGAGCTTTGTGTTTCAAACCACACTGTGTTCCAAAGGAATATGTTCCTTATTCTTCACATGTAGCCAGTTTCCTCTGAAACATCTCGCCCATCTTTCAAAAATCGCTTCTTTGAGTTTAAAGATATTTATATTAAATTTTGTAATACTGTTGGTACCTTAGGTGACTAAACTGTAGCATTATTCTTTTTTCTTTGGGCTTGTTATTTCTCTAGTTGCTCTGCCAAGTCACAAAAAAAAAGTAAATCAGCTCTCTAGCAATTCCCTTGGTGCAGGGAAGACATCAAACTGAAGAGAAGGAGATTGTGAAATGGGATAGCAAGCATAACCAGCAATATTGAAGCACTGAACCAGGGGCATTAGAAATTGAGAAAGATACTTTTTAAGGAAAGATTATGTTCATGCATTCTTCTGTAGAAGTTCTATATTATATCCTAAGACAGACTGGCATTCAGACTGAGTCTAAATAGGTTATTTATTTTTTTATATGCAATTATTAAATGCATAGAATCTTGTTATATTAATAGTATAAAACCATTTTTGTAACTATGGTTGTGTGTCATCTATCTGATTTAGTCAAAGGCTTATAAACTTCCCATGAATATCATAAGGGTTAGAAATGGAAAGCCTTCAAATCATCAAGGAGACCAGTCCTGGAACAAAGTCACAACTGGGGAAATGGGAGGAAAATTTTCAGTAGCTGACTTCCAGGCAAAGACATTTCTGCAAGAGCACTGGAAGTTGCCTCAACCTGCAGGACCACAGGTTTGGTAAGCAGAAAAAAAACCCTGCTCCTGATTTTGGCCAGAATATACTTCATCCAACAGAGCCAGAAGATGCAAGACTGTCCCCTTGGATGCAGTATGTACCTATCATTCTAGGGGCCTATTACAAACAAGGTTTTCCAGGATCTTCCTCAAAAAGAATGTTCCAGCTTAGTCAATCTTTCAGGACACATCTGTACTTCTCAGTTCTTCAATAAGACCACACAGACATCCAAAAGAACCCAAAACAAACAAACAAACAAACCACCATAAAAACAAAACAAAAACAAAGCCAACCAAACAAAATCCACACAGCAACAACCTCCCCCCAATTATAAACAACCAAACCGTGCTTTGAAGAAAGTAGCCTGTAGGTCTGGGCAAGTTTCAGGCTTCCCATTATTAGCAAAGATAAAGACTGAACTCCTGAGTGCTGTTGGCAACTGGCTTTGGCTCCAGTTGAGCTTCCCCTCTGTTCTTCCAGCACAGGCCCTATGCCCTGCTCCAGGCATCGTTTCTGGGGTGTAAGCACACAGTGCTCACCCAAGACTTCTTTGAAAGACTGAATTTTGTCCAAAGTGTGCAGGACTTGACCTTGACTTGTGAATGTGATCTCCACAACAAATAAGACATTCAGTGATCCCTGCTTGGCTGTCTCACCAGGTGTTTCTCCCTTGCAAGAACAGGCTGTTTGATGGTTGCCAATTAAAAAAAAAACAAACTACTTTTAGCTACTAAAAGGGATCCTTAATATTACACTATGCCTTGGTGAGACATGAAACATTTCTTCCTTTCCTTCAGGTTTTATGACCTACACAGTAGGGAGAAGATTAACACAGAGATTAATGTAGTAGAATATCACTTTTTACTCAATTACTCCACACTGCAGTGTGATTGCACTGGATTATTTTGGTCAAAGGGATTGGCATTCGTATTCTTCTCAAAGCAATTTTATTACCTCTGCATACAGGTTTCATAATGACCAGCAGAGGAAAAAGGAAAGACACTATAAAGCTCCAGGTCTAAAATGGTCACAGCTGGATAACATAAGGGCTTTTTCTATCATTTACAGATTCTACTAAGAGGTGGAAGGAAAAAAGTAACAGACTTAAAAAAAAAAAATAAATAAAACCTGGAGATAGAAAGGTGCACTTAAAACTTCCAGCCACAAGCAGTCGAGTCCAGTTTTACTTTCAGCCTGCAATTATCTAAGACCTTATCTCATTTATATGGTAATAACTTGTCTCATGTCAACTGAACAAGCAGAGATAGCAGCTACGCAGCGCCGGCTCCTGGAACGCTCTGCCCGGCTGAAGGACCCCGCTGGGCTCACCGCGCCCCTTAGAATTGCCAATGAGCCGGGCTTCCAGAGCTGTGAGGAGCATACAAAGGCAGGGAATTTCTTGTCGCTATGCATTTAACGCAATTCTCTCTACTGTTGCGCACACTCGGCATGAAAACATTTTGAGAGATAATTATTTGCCCGGGGAAGAGGAGGCTTTGCTGCAGCGGTTCGGAGAGAGCTGTTCCTCAATAAGGAGCAGCAAAATTTCGTGGCAATGTTCAGAAATTATTTCAGGATGATTACTACAGCTGCAAAGCTGCATTTTCTTTAAAATTCTAATAAATATAGATAAAGTGAGAAAAATAAGCCAAAACAGATCTGGACATTAGCGAGGGATAAAGGCTTTGGTTTTTTTCAATTTCAGGGGTAATTACTGAGGGACGTCTTATCCCCTCACCAAAGCAGAGAAGGTGCATGGGAACCTCTGGATTCCAACTAACCTAATGGCTCTCAGATATAATAATTTGATGATTTGATGTTAGACAGGTAGCAAACTAGCAAACATCAAGACAGAACAACGATCTGGAATACAGGTAGCCCATATAGATAACAAACCTCACATCACTCTTCTTAATGAAAGTCCAGCTACTCTGACGAGCAATTTGTCAAAGGCATTAACTGTGCTTTTGCCCATAAACCATTATCCATTTTGGGAGGCAGGAGAATGTTTCAGTTCAACAAGTAATTTCTGATCAAAAGCTAGATAGTGAGGTGTGGTGATTGTACCAGAACTCTGATCAGGGCACAGCGACTTCAGTCATCAAGTACATACTTCCAGCCCACGCTGAACAGAAAGGGTTTGGTTTAAGGTGTGTGGGTGTCTTCAAAATGTATCTTTGATGAAAACCAGACAGCATATGGTTTGCAGGCATTACTTTCTAAAGGGGTTCTGGGCCACTCATTAAAGGGAAGAGTATTTTGAAGGTAACTTAAGAACAATAACACACCTATTGTTTTTTGGGGGAAAAGAAATCAGAAGGGAAGGCCAGGCTTTGGCTTATGCCCCTGTAATATTATTACACGTTATGCTGCTCTTTTCTCTTCTAGATGATACAGGTGGATTTGTCTCAGTTCACTCCCTCACTCTTTGTAGGTTATAGGAAAGGGAAGCCTGCTCCGATCACACTGCTGATGGAGCACTGGGAGTCAGTGTTTTAGAAATACTGATTTAAATTTCTTTGCATCCAGAACATTGAATTTCATGTGGGATTTACTTACTGTATTTAAATACAACAAGCAATTTGTACTGAAATACTATGATATACTTAGGATTGCCAATTTATAACAAAGGATTTAACATCCATATGTTTAATGATCTTGTTATCCTTTTATGCAGAGAATGTTGCATGTGATTGCTTTAATCCCTACCACATCACGGTAAGCCCTGAGCCCCACAGTCTTTAAGATGCCACTTAAAGTTTCTGACCATCAGCAAAGGTTAGCTTTGCATCACTTCATCTCTAAAAGCATCCCTTTAGCCACAGGTTCTTCAACTGTATGTTAAGAATGTAAAATTAAGGTTATCAGTTCAGAAAAGCTGTGAAAGGGATCTAGAAGTTTTCCTGTAAGTGCAGCTCTGTCCACCATCCCAGCAATAACAAAACCCGTCTATTTCCACCCCAACAAAATCATAATACCCCCAATCTCAGTCCTATCAAGCACTCCTGGAAGTGCTGGATCATGGAGTGCTGTATTGCTACATAGGGAAGTAAATGTCAGGGCAGAGGAGTTGGAAAATACTTTTGTGAAGCGTTGGTTCTAAGATCCTAAGCACCAAAACTCATTTTTGGACAATCAGAAGCAGCCTTGGGAGAAATATGTGAACAGCAGAAAACAGAAATTGTTTTGCCTTAGTTGATACAAAGCAGTGCTGAGTTTATAGGCAGAGATCGGGGATTCACTTTTTAACCGTAAACACAGAGGACTCAGTCTCTTCCTCGGTCAGGAGCCAGGGAAAGATTTTTGATAATGAGCACTTGCAATCTATGCCACCTTTTAAAGAGTAAAAATAAAACATAAGGAGGCATAAAATAGTTTTTCAGTTGAGAACAACAGCATCAGTAATGAAGTTTCACTATTAATAAATCCTGCCTCCAGAGCTTTTCCAGAAAGCTTAATAAATATTTCATTGTGTTTCATTTGGAGAAGTAATCCAAAAGAAGACTCTGAAAATCTTGAGGAAATGTGAAGGAACTGTTTGAAGTGTAAGTTTTTGAAATGCTAATAGCTATGAGGAAGCATTAGTGCTGTTTAGCTCTGATTGCATGGGGAGTGGAATATCTATGAGTGATTTAATGAGCAAGATGTCCAGTGTAGTGCTATTAAATGCTTCTCAAGCATAATAAGGTAATATTCCAAAACCAGTGCAACCATGACACAGTAGTCTTCAGCAGAAAGAGCATTGCCTCAGTGGAAACTCGCCCCCACAGCCAACATGGATAAATTCAAACCTAAAATGTCACACACCTTGTCCACAGAAGAGAATCTGATGTCACAGAAAATATCTCACTTCTGTTACCTTCAGCACAAGACAAAAAGCCACATGCTCAGGGCAGAACAAAAAAACCAAGGCAAGTGTCTTACAGTCTGGAAAGTTAAAAAGCAGTGAGGGCAAACCTCATTTGGAGTTGTAATGAACAACTTAATCTCTAAAGGCTTTAAATGAATATGCTCAAACACACTAGTAAACATTTTAAATATGTATTCACAGTCCTGTTGGATTCTAATGCTCCTCTGATGAATAAAACTGATTCTCCTCGTCAGTAAATAATTCAGTAGCAAAGAATAGCTTGGCCTGGAAAATAGATGAACAATGGGCCAAGACTTTAGATAGTTGCTCCTTTCTGAGAGATTTTGGCCTCAATTTTGACATTGTGGGGAAAGATTTCTGCAAAAGAGAAAGTCACACAAATAGATTTGAAGTGTTTATATTCACAACTGCAGTTTAGTATCTGTTTTTTCTGACCTTTATTCTGTTAGTAAAAGAAGAAAGAGCTGATGGCATGAAAAGAGAACCCAGAAACACAACTTATATAAGTTACTGCCACAGGAGAGTAATTTTCATATTCAAGGACAAAGTGTGGTTTTGTTCTAGCTGTGGTCAGACACATTCCTCTTGTGATACATTATTCTGGTATTACATAGCTGGGAGTGCAAGATACCAGGAACTTTACACCTAGAGTAGTGTCCAGAGAGCAAAATACTATTCTGTGTTTCTGAGTGGGTTTTTTTGTTTATTTAATGTTAGCACAAAGATGCATCCAAGTACTGATTAGGACTGAGACTAACAGTAATAAGGCACTCCTAAAAAAATAGGCAAGCCCAGTTTCCTCCCTGCTTGAAGCAAGTATCTTTAAACCAGAGACTTTTAAACAGGGTAAAACCTTTCCCAGGTTAATTCCATTAACTCTATGGGTCAGAACATGGTTTGTCCTAACACACCAGTATGCCTGATCCAAAACCCATGAGAACCTTTCGAGTCAGACCCTAATAAGGAACGTAGAGGACAGAAAAAATACATTAATTCTTGATATTGAGGAAATCAGAAATTTGAGCCACACACGTTCTCCATATTACTTTTGTCAGATAGTTATACAGATCAAGGAAAGGCACCAGTGAGTCTGAAACAACAATCACAAGGCAGAAACCTCTTGGCATGCACCTGAGCCTTCCTTTCCAGGCAGCAAAATTCAAACCCAACAAGCTTCTCTGAAAACTTCAGATATTCACAGGCATTTGCAAACCATGAGCACAAGATCCTGCTGAATACTAAAGCCACCCTGAGAGACCCACTGCTTAAATATGAACACATAGTCAAAAAGAGGATTGTTCTAACAGAAATGAGATACCCAGAGGCGTGTTAAAAGACTGGTAACTTTTAGCAGCCAGTTTGAAACTACATTTTAAATCTTAAAAAAAAAGAGGAAGCTTTTTTGGGGGAGAGGAAACCAAAGTTGGAAGGAAAATAAAGACAAGATATCCCAGAGCCTCACCTCATTCATCTTATATTTTTATCAAGTGTTATATGGTTTGGATCCAGCTTGTTTCTAGGCAACTTTAGGAAAAACCTTATCCATACAGGATTTTCCACAAATAACTCTTAAAAAAACAAAACAAAACAAACAAACAAACAAAAACAAAAACACAAAAAATTTCACTTTGTATTATTTCGCAAAGAATCTTCCTCCTAAGTCAGAAAACTACATATATCCAAAACTAAATATATATAACTGACCTGTTTGGTTTAGAGCTTTCTCCATGAACAGTTTGCTCAGCTGCATGAACAAATCTTCATTGGTGACCCTTTTGACTGTGATCTTGGCACTAGAAACAAGGAGTGACACAACAAAATGCTTCAGTTTGGAGGCATGATAATAGAGAGTCAGAGTCTGAAACAGATCAGTTCAAGAACTGTAAGTGTAAAATAAACTTTAGAAAAAAGTAAACAAAAGCAGCAATCACTAGACAGTGTCTTCTAATGAAACAATTTTGCACAAAGAAAGACTAAGTGCAGTTACTCACAGCTGTTACATTTTGTAAATGGAGGCCATCACCAGTTAAATCCCAGGACTATCAGCCCTATCTAAACTACCCATCTGACTACTTCTGTCCCTAACCCTTTATCCCAGCCCCACAACACATCAGCGGCAAGGTGGTCACACCTGTCTCTTAGAGACCAGAGTTTGCTCCAGACCAGAACTATCATACGCTGCCCCATTAATTGCAATTAAATGCACCTCTGGTCTCCCCTCACACGGTCACATAGCCAAGGTAGCCCAGTACAGCTGCCTTGGGCCTGCAAAAGGGCAGCACTTCACACCAGCTGAACCTTCATCCTGTCTCCTCTTTGGCAGCAGCAACCTCTTTTCATGTGCTGACCCCTGTGACTACCAGAATGCCATGAAAGGACATTTCTTCAGGCCCTATGACCTCAGGTTGGGCTACTTTGTCTCTACTTAGTGCTGTTCTTGTAGCCAGCAAGAGAGAGCAGAACATGGACAAATGGACAAGGGCAGAGGGGCAAAGAGGACAGCAACACAGTTAAGGTGTCCCATGATCAACCCACAATGTAGTTTCAAGCATTTTCTTGCTTAAGACTCTTATTAAATCACAACTATACAGCAACTCACACACTGTGGGTTTTTTGCATTGCCATGTTATTTGATTTTGTATTTTACTTAGACAAGCTGTGCCCCAAGAAACACTGACTTTTCAGCTGGATCTTCCTTGTGTGATGATGGGTGGAGGACAGAATGACCTTGGGATATCACAAGCACATGTATGTGATGCATTTTTATAAATGAACAGGCTTAGAAAGATTCTTCTATTTTTAAGGGGACAAGCATTTCTGCAAAATTTTTTCCTGGAACATCTTCTACACAAATCCCATCTGGATACTGCACGCCAGAACTCACATCAAAACAGAGACATGGAGGGGCTTATGGAGGTGATCAGAGGAACATTTTCCCATGACAGAAGGCTAGAAAACTTGTCTTGCACAGTAAAACATAGACTGAAAGAGGAGAAAATTGCAGTCTGTAAGGTATCCAGGAACTACCTACCAGGAGAGGAAAAGAACTACTTAATTTAATGGAGATATTTAGGCAAAAATAGTGTATGAAAACTTACCACGATCCCCTCCATCCTGTAAACTAGAAGAAAGATTCCAGGTATTAGGAGAATAAAGCTGGGGAACTCTCTTCCCAAAAGTCATATTTTACGAGGAGGAAAATGAGGCATAAAAAATTAATCCCTCTACTCAAGTTCATATATAAAGTTTGTGTCAGAGATGGAAATCAGATACTGCAGACTTAAATATAGGTGAAGTGAGAAAAGAAAACCAATGTGGGAAAATGGATTAGATTTTTATAATATTAATAAACTGATAATAAATAACAAGTAAATTGTCAGTGGTAAATCAGTACTGCTAATCTTTGGTATGATTAAAAAAATACTTTACTTCAAAGAAAATACTTACATTTCTGACACAGAGCATTACCTCATGACGCTACAGAATTAATCAAGATGCTTATAGGTAGTCTTTTTCTTCTTTTGCATGACAGAGAAAATAATTTATGGATAACTCAGTGTAATATGTTTTTCTGGGTTGTTTTTTGTTTGGTTGATTTTTTTCTTTTGAGTTTATTGTTGGTATCAATACAGTCACATCCCTAGGGAATAACATCCATGATTGTAAAGTTCAGTCATAGGCAAAAAAGCTTTGACACATCTCTTACCAGTGAACTCCTTTTGATTTGGGACTATGTAATCTACTTTTTTCCCTCACACGGTGCTCATCAATCTGTAGACCTGGATTTTTCTTTCTCAGTTCCAGAAGAGATCAATGAGGGTTTCTATTCCAGGACTCCCAAGGGTGTTTCCCTTATCAGTTTCATTGCCATGTCTTTTTTACCTCAAGCCCTACACACTACTTGCTTCATCAAATTTCTCTAAATCCTAATTCTAGTACCAAAATCCCACGTTTGTTACTTCTCAGTAGATCTTCAGATGCTCACTTTATGCAAATAGAGAGATGTATTTGCTATTCAGGAGCAAAGGTTTTTAAAAATGGTGTTTGTTTGGTTCCTCAGGTCCCCATTGCCCTTCCCCGCTCTGGGAACAGGGACTATGTTCCTGCTATAAACAAGTTGCCACTGTCTCCGGGAGGGACACGGTGATACAGGGTCACGCACTCTCCTCAGTGTTCCCTCGTGTTCACAAGGATGTGCATCGCCTGCCTTGGGAATCTAGATTCCCAAACAATATTAAAAATGCAGTCCCAACCTTCTTTTCCCCTCGGCCTTACATGAGGCAGAATCTCTCACATTTTTCAGCAGCCCTACTTTGTAAAATGTCACCATTTTTCTTATCTTCTGATTCACACTCGAGTTAAAAAGTTACCTCTAGTAAGAGTGACCTAATCTGTGCTCTCATCTTGAACGCTCCTAAAACTGAAACCAGAGAGTGCACTCCATTTATCCAGTCAACAATGTGCTGGACAATATTTGAAAGAGAAACAGGAGGACACACAGGCAGTTTTTACAGGAAAGGTTGGTCCTCAATGGCCACAACTACACTATTTACATTCCTGGCTTCTCTGCAGTCATTACTGTTCGCTGGCAATTGCTATCAGCAACATTTCCTGCCTTCCATGGGACAGGGTCTGAATTATGCCGTCTTACCACCTTTTCTCTGTTGTTCCAAACAACAAGACCCTTCCTTTTCCAGCAAAACTGAAAGACCAGTTTCTCCCATTCTGTCAGTGAGATTAGAACAGAAATTCCCCAACATAATGCAGTCTTAAGGCAAGATGTGCAGGGATGCAGAGCTGAGGGTTATTCCTTTCTTCAGAGTTGATGAGTTCTCCTGTCTCCCTGGGGAGAGACACTCTAAAACTTCTCTCTTTACTTGTCTATCAAAGTGCTGCCATTAACACCCAAATGCCCTGCCTCAGCACCTCATGAGCTCCAATGAGTTAATAACCACAACAGCTTTGCAGAGAAAAACACTTGAGAGGAAATACATCAGTGGAACTTAAAGGCTCAGACTTTTAAGAGGTACTTAATTGACATGAGCCATATTCCAGCATGACTTTCACAGCACTCCCCTGCATCACTGTAAACCTACATAGTTTGCACACATTTCTGCCTAAATACCTTCATAAAGCTGGAGCAGAAATACTTAAGTATGTCTTGCCCAAAGTTCTTAGGTGATTTGGGGCACTTCTCTGATACAACAATGTTTAACTTCGACTTTCAAATTCAGCGTGAGGCGCTGCCAAAGCACCTTCGCGTTCTGCGCAGCTTGGTCGCAGCACACGGCAGAAGATAGTGGGCATTTCTTAGGGCCATCCCCATGCAGGAGCTGGAGCATCTTCTAGAGAGACAGACTGCACCGGGAGGTACAGGACTTGTATGTGTATGTGATGGCAGTAGGGACAGTAGAAGAATCTTGCTGAGGCAAAGAGGTGAGGGAGAGCCCAACATCCTCTGCTGGCCCCTGGGCCCTGCCAGCTATGACAGCACCAACGTGTCGTTCTCACAAGTGCATTGCCCAAGTGTGGAGGCAAAGCTGGTGCCGTGCTGGTGCAGTACCACGGAGGCAGAGCTCCACTGCTCAGCGTGAGCCGAGAATTAAACACTGTGCTGGGAGCTGCCACTGGGCACGCTGAGCTGTCACTCTTCAGAGGGCTTGGTTGTGTAAGCGAACCAAGGGAATCGCTAAACCACAGACAATGAAAACAACTTTAAATGAGAGACTAAATGAAAAGAAAAAAGTTGTCAAAATGTCAAGGTTAATGTTTGCATAAAACTAACCTGGGAATGGCTAGATGGTATGAGTGTAAACCTTAATTAAAACTTTTTCAGTGTGAATATGAAACTAACTTCGGTCTAGACAGTCCATAAATCTATTCTCTTCAACGAAATACTGGTCCTTTTGGTATTTCTGGTCAATCTCCATCCTCATCCTTGCGACTATGTGTAGCATTGATACTCAGATTCCTGCTGTCAAAACCAGAGGAGCCATATGGAGCAGGACCACAGCCTCCCACATGGTTCCTGCTCTGTTCTCCTTCACCCCTGGCTGGGCCAGTGGCTCTGTCCCCAGCCTGGCTGCTGCTCTGGGATGGGCAGCAGCCTCTGGACAGGGAGTGGTAAGTCTCTGTACCCACCCCTTCACTGGACCATGACGGTTTCTGCAGAGGATGTCAGAGGCAGCTTCCTCCTTCTGCAGAGCACCCCAGCTCTGCCTGGGCTCTCAAGGCAGCCTGGAGGAGAAGCACTTCCTTGTCTTACAGCCTGGTAGTGGCATTGCTATTTGGACAGACACATATGGCAGAAATGGAGTTTGCAGTGCCTCTGAGAAAGCCTGGCCCTGGCATGTCTCCAGCAGATTTTAAGAGATCAGTTTGAAGAGCTCTGGGATCATGTTTTCTTGCATTTTGCTGTTAGAGGGCATCATCATCCAGAGTTATCTACAAATTAGAGAACTCTGAATATCAGAGTTATCTATGAATTATCTACTTTCAAATACTATCCCTCATGGCGAATTTTAGAAGGAATGTATGTGTGCTCTGAAGACACACAGGGCAGCTGTGCTTTCCTTCCTTCTTTCCTTCCTTCCTTCTTCCTTCCTTTTGTCTGTCCATCCTTCCATCCATCCTTCTGTCCGTTCTTCTGTCCATCTTCCTTCCTTCCACGTTGCTTATACTTTTTTGTGTTGTGTGCACAAGCAGAGTTTGGTTACACTGTCAAAAATTTAGCGGAATCACTACACTTTTTGCTTAGAGACCCAAGCCTCCCTTAGACAGCCCCTCTTCTTTCACCTGTCTATCCTTTGTCAAGTTTATCATTGCTTTCTTTAAACAAAATTTCCCATTTTGTGACCAACAGCTGTTCTTTTTTTTAAATACGCCTTATTCAGACAAAGTTTGCAGCCTGTGCTGCCAGTGCACTGTGCCAAAAACCAACAAGAGTGGGAAAAAGGGGAGGGGACAATCAACACATTAATAACAAAGATTGAAATCACTGACTCTGCCACCTGCTTCATCTGATAGTCATAAACTCAGACAAGTTTGCCTTCATCTGTCTGACTCCCCCTCAGCATGAACTCCACAGCTGGACTCCCAATAAGCCCATCAATATCATCTCAGCACCGTGAATAACAATATGCTAAACCAGTATTGTGGCTCTGTAGCAAAACAAGGATATTGAAATCTTATATCAAAGAATTTTGTTAGGGAGCCATAATATTAATGTAGCATTCTGTTATTTAAGGTGCTGAAACAAGGCTATTTCACAGGGTCCAATCCACAGAGAGCAAACAGACACAACCGGTAATGCAGCTGCCCATGAGCAAATATGATTCTGGATATTTAGTGAGAATAAGTAGAAGTAGGAAGACTATAACTTTCTTTAGGATTGTCACTAACCAAGCAGATTAGATTGGAAGCTCATGTTTTTTCTGCACAGAAAAGACAATCTGAAGTTTAATTTCATTTTCATAAGACAAAACAAGAAAGTTATTGCAGCATAGAGCATATTACAAATATTCCAACAAAAGAAAAGCGTAAGCTAAGAGTCAGGATTCTTCAAATGAATGTCAAAATGTTTTGACTTACATATAGGTTATAAATTACCAAAGCTACCCCTATTAAAATAATGTAAGATCCTACTTCCCAAAGCAATTTCAAAACAAGCCATTCTTTTCCTCTAGCACATAAAATAATGGACTTAATGCAAGTAAATCCTCTACATTTTTTCTCAGTTACTAGTGAGGAATCTCAGACATGCAACACTCTGTGACAGAACAGTAGAGAAAAATAATAGTCTAACTCTACAGAAGATATATCCTGACACAGTAAATCAGCACTGGATGCTCTCAGAGCTTCTGCCTGTATTCATGGTTTTCTTCTATTTTACAGTGTTTTGTTAAATTGAAACCTGATGATGCTTTTTAATTAAAACCTTTGCTCAGAAAGATTTCTTTTCTACTGTTTCTTTTTTCTTATTTTTTTGTTTTTGTTTTTTTTTATTTATTTTTATTTTTATTTTTTTAGAAAATTACATGTTTTTCCTAGCTCTGACGGCAAATCTTTATCATATAATATGCCCAGATCTGCTGAGATGAAAATCTTATCCCTGCTGTTGAGGCAAATTTCTGAAGAAAGAGGTCTAGAAACTCAGTGTCTGGAAGGTGACCTACTCCAGTCCAAGTACACTGCTACAGGAGAGAGCAGTCTCAGAACTACAGGAATATTAATAGCTCCTGGAAATTTTGGTCAGAAGGAAACAGGACAGGGAGCCTGCAGAGTTTTGGGCAGGAGGCACCCTGAGAGGATGCAGTCACTTTTTCTCTGCCCTTGGCATTGGGTCACAGCTCATCCCAGAGAGGAGATCAGAGCCCTGAAAAAGAAGATCACCACCTCAAGCCTCCACAGCACAGGAGGTCCCCAGTGCCTGACAGTGCTATTGGAGTGAATGCTCTATCACCATGTGCAGCAGGACAGATTTCAGAGCCCTGCCCTCCAACCCCAGCATCCCCCATCCCCAAGTCTGACTAAGTTTAACAACAGCGCTAAAAGCAACTGCAGCTTCCTCAGGAACTGCTGTTGCAGTAATACCAGAGAGCAGCACTTTGGATCCAGCTTCCTTGCCAGGACAGCAAACAACAGAGCAGTAAAAGACGATTTACATCTGAGAGAATGGAAGCTCTTAACTCCCCATCATTGATCCTCTCACAGGACCTGGCCAGAGAGGTGTCTGTCAGCTCAGTTTGTGGGAATCACACATATACAGAGCCATCTCCAGACCTGCCTGGGCTCTGGGCAAGACTCAGTGTTACCCTTCTGATGGAGAAGGAACAGGCAGAGAAAGGAAGGTGATGGCAAGCCAGCAAGTGAAGGAAAGCACTGGACGGCTACCTCTGGTACAGCCTAAGGCATGGGAGAGAATACTTGCAAGAGATGCCCCAGCCCTTCTCTGCCTCCTGGCCGACCTGAGGCAATCAGGGCTGTTTCACCACTTCCAGCATCCTGACATCCAAAAGCTTCTCTTGCAGACACCTGGCCTGGTGCGATCACTTGTTGGACTGAGTTTTGCATATTGTTTTACTAAGAATTGCTTGACTTGGGAGAATTTATACTTTGATATTAGAGAGACATAAACAGCCATAAAAATTCGAGCTCTGCTTGTACAAATGATCCACTGATGTGTGTTAAATGCACTCTATTGCTGCACTGAAGTCAATTTGCAATTGATCATATTGCATTTCTAGTGTCAGCAGATATGAAAACGTCATTTACCAATGCTTAATGAACCTCTATGCTGACAAGACATAAATAACAATAAACAGCTCTCCAGTTAAGGAGGTTAACCAGCAAAGTACTCAGTGAAAACATTAAAGAGGTAATCATCTGGCAATTGCTGTATAGATAGAGCAGCTGCCCTCAAGGATGACTAAACCTATGCAAAGGACCATTACAAGAAAAAAAGCAGGGGAAAAAAAAGAAGCAATTAACTCCATGTTAGAAGCTGAAAAATTCTATCTGAATGAAAAGAAGTAATTGACTTTCTGGATTGCATTTGTAGTCTTTTCCACAAGTACTTGAGGTAATCTGCTTAGTGGGGCTCTTCGGCCACGCTCTTTGACCACCTTTTTCTTTCGGAAAGGAAAAGGCAAAGCAGCAAGTTGCTCCAGTGTTGTTACTCTTAATTCTTCCTGGTAATGCTGCTCCCTTCTTCTCTCTTCTTTGAATCTTTGCATTGCTTTCATGGGTATTTTAGTCCTAAATTTATTTTTTATTTTTTTTAAGGACAAAGCTTTCAGTTTCCTGTATAGTTAAAGGAACACAACAAAAAGGAACATTAACAGTGCTCAGAAGCATTTCATGAAAGTAAAACATAGCAGATTAAACTTTGCTTTATAGTTAATGGAGCAATTTAACAGTAGCTACATTCACCACTGGACTGAACAGAAATTTCAAGTCCAGTTCAGATTTTAAGGAGATGTAAATGGTGTTTATATTTCATCTATGAAGCCCAAGGCAGTGGAGTTTACTGAGCAACCATGGGAGTCCAGAACAGTTTAACCTCTCATGGCTCAGATACACCCACTACCCACAGGGCGGGGTACACATGATAAGCCTTCTGTAGTCAGCTCTGCCCATGAAAAGGGGCCTGTTCCATGCGGTCAAGGAAAAGGGCAGTACGACTGAGGGTGATGTTGACAGAAATCACATCTCCCGTGTGAGATCCCTTGACCTGGACATCCTTTCCCCAATTTACAGCCAATTCCCATTCCGGGTAGATATCAACTATCTTCTTCCTGCAACAATCACTGACCCATACCCCAGCCAGTCGGGGGGCAGGGGTCCCCCTCCTTGCAAGCTGCTTTCCCAGATTACTCTGGCAGCTGCCTCACCACACTCCTGTTGCTCTGCCCTGCCTCCACACCGCCCAAATTGCATCTTGCCCCCTGGATCAGGCTCTGAGCTGATATCCCAGACGTGAAGCCTCTCACTGTAAAAGTCAGAAGGCCACATCCATGTCACAGCGAGCCAGATTGATTCTGCTTACTGGGGAGGAAAGACTCATGCCTTTCAGGGGCCAAAAGCTTCTTCTTTTGACCAAAGCATTAAGTAAGTGAATTAAGCATCTTAAAAAAAAACAAACCAAACAAAACACACACACACAAAACCAAACAAAAGCCCACAAGCACAAACAAACCAACAAAAAGCAGTTATATATTGCGTTTAAATGCAGCCCAGAAGGGAAGTCCGTATCCTGGACTACATCAAAAGCATGACCAGCAGGTCGAAGGGGGGGATTCTGCTCTTGTCTGACCCCCCCCGGATTACTGCAGCCAGGTGTGAATCCCCAACAAAAGAAAGAGGTCGTCAGCCTGTTGGAGCTAGTCCAGAGGAGAGCCACTAAGTTGGTCAGAGGGCTGGTGCACCTCCCCTATGCAGACAGACTGAGCGAGTTAGGGCTGTTCAGCCTGGAGGAGTGAAGACTCCAGGGAGACCTTAAAGCCCCTTCCAGAACTTAGAGGGGGCTTACAGGAAAGCTGGAGAGGGACTCTACACAAGAAAGGTATGTAGAGGTAGGACAAAGGGGAATGGCCTCAACCAGAAGGAGCATAGGTTTAGTTTAGATATTAGAAAGAAATTACGTACTGAGGGTGGTGAGTCACTGGAACAGGTTGCCCAGAGAGGCTGTGGACTCCCTATCCCTGGAGGCATTAAAGACCAAGGCTGGATGGGGCTCTGAGTAACCTGGTCTAGAGGAAGATGTCCCTGCCCACGGCAGGTGGGGTTGGAGCTAGATGATCTTTAAGGTCCTTCCAACCCAAGCCATTCTATGATTCTGTGATTTTGAACAGTAACCGACTAGCAGGTTTTGGCAGTGCATCATTCTGAACCAGCACCTTACAACTTGCAGCTGCTTTAGAAAACCACTCAGTGGTCATGTTATAAACATTTACTTGAGGCAAAAGGAAAACTCCAGTAAAGCTGAAGGAAGAAAGAGAATGTTCCCTTCCTACAGAAGAAATGAACAGGGATGTTCAGAGATAGAAAGCACCTAAGGAGGTTGCTGACTTTTGTATATTCATTTACAACTGACTATTCTAGTGACACAGATTTCCTGATATTTTAGTGTATTGTAATGCTAGATATGCAAAATCACCACATGTATGAGACCAGAAAAAGGAGTTTGTACATCAGAAGAAAAGCAATTAGCAGGAAATTGTCTGTGCTCTTGTACAGACTTTGCCATAAATGCTGGTCAGGTACCAATAAGCCCTTCTCATTTCAGGCATGCTCTACAGTAAAAAAACCACACCATGCAGACCCAATCCTCCTCTCTCTTGTATACATCCTATCCTATTTCAATGCAAATATGTGGCCCCTTGATAATAAAAATCACCTACAGCTCTCATATCACATTTTTCATCAGAAGAAGTAAAAGTAAAGATCAGACCAGCTGAGGTCAGTTCATTAACCCCATTTTGCAACTTCAGAAAGTGAGGAATGGGGAGATGTCTCTCCTAGCAGGCTGAAGCCAAAGCAGGGCTTCAGCACCCAGGAAAGATCCCTTGGGATCCTTAACCTCTGTTTGCAGCCCGGGCTGGACAAAAGGTCAGATTCCAATGGCACAGCTGTACTGTGCATGTTCTGGGGGATGTGTCTCAAGGCACTCAGCATGGGTTTCCTCATCTAGGCACCAGTAGTTCCAAGTGTGTTTGAAGGAGCCTGTCTGGTTCTCTTTCTAGTTACTGACAGTGCCCACACCAAGTTGCACTGGTTTGCCTTCACTTGCATCTGTCAAGATACAGCTGCCAGTTTTTCATACACAAGTAAAGTGAAAATTTTTAAAAATTGAGTAAAAACTCAAACTATTAGCATGGCTACTGTGAAACTTTCTTTTTTTTTTTTTTTTAATGCATTCTGGTAACTTCTTGATGGCCACATTCCAAACCTCAAATACCAAACATAAGATGTGAGGGAGATGAGATAGAGGTTTCCAACATCTGTACACATCAACTGTTGGTGATGAAATTCAGTAGGTGTCCTTAAAAATGCAGTGTGCAAATAAAGCAAGATGTCACAGAAACCTTGACTTCCACTGGTAACAGTTAAACGGATCCAAACTGCTATAAAGGCAACTAAAATTTGAGCAAAACATGAAGAATAACCAAAATTGCCATCAGTAACACCATCTTAACATTAAATTAAATATATCCTTCACACTGGGCACAGCTATACGCAAATAACTCGGGAGCATTCCGTGTCACACAGCAGTAATCTAAAAATACATTTGCTTTCAGATAGGACTATGGATGGCCGAACAGTTTCTTCATAACTCACACCTGAACTTAGAGGTTTTGCCCGCTACAGTAAGCTTTAATCAAATTAAAAATTTGCTCCCAGGTATGATTATATCTCAGCCTTATGGAGAGATCTTATCATTATTGCTTCTTTGTGTAGAGAAAGAAGAAAAAAAAGCTTTATGTAATTCTGTGTTTGATTTTTCAGAAATTAAATAAAAGAGGAGGTTTCGTTTGCACTGAAGGATGAGATTTCCCTCTGGATTTGCTGCCCTCTAGATATCTTTCAGTATAAAACTGCTGCTCTTTTTAAATGGATTTTGCAATAATCTGCTTTAGCTGAGGATGCAATGGGGAGGGGATAAATGAGTAAAATGTGGAGAAGAGGCAGTGTCTGAAGAGCTTGTCAAGATGTTTTTTGCACAGAGAGGGTGTCGTCAGATGATGCCAGTTGTCCAAAGGAAGGGGGCAGTTATGTGTGTCTATGGGGAAGGCAAATCAGTGCTAAAGTGGTGAGTGGTTGCTGTTATGGGATGACATGCTCCATTTGCTCTGCAGAAGGTGCAGTGAGATTATCAGCACACCATTCCCACATACTGCTCCACCAGTGGCTGTTAGTGCTGATGTGAGAAAACAAATGTGGAGGCGTATTTCTTCCCCAAAACTCCCTTGCTATGCGTCTCTTGGATAATACAGCACTGCAAAGCTTTTCTCAGTGATGCTGAGCCCTGGGTTGGGAGTGCCACTTCAGACATTCCAAATTTGTTTGACTGCTCTGCAGCAGAGAATAAATGTATTTCAGTGACTTTGACGGAACCCTATTTGCTAAATTCTCTGTTTCCAGGCCTGCAATAGTTCTGGTCCTTCTGCTAAGGATCTCAAAGAGATCTATGCACGAGCTAAAGGCACATAGTGCAGTAGGAATTTAAGAGAGAAATGGCATACAAAACAGGAGCAGTACTGTTGATTATTGTAAGATAATACTAGCAAGGTGAGGATTAGGTAAGCAGGGAAGCCTATTAATAAGTAAATTCAGGACAAAGAAGTTGTTCAGATTACCCAGAGCAAAAAGACCTCTAAAGGTCCCTCCAAATGAGATGAGACAAATAAATTGCTTCAATTTTCTCTCTATTTTGTGTCTTAACCAAGGTGTTTACTTCAGGAAAGATTTTTTTGGGAAAAAAAAGCAACACTGTATTATTAGATGGAGAAAAGGACCACTTAACTAGTTGATGGAGAAAATAAGGCCTGGCTTTTGGAGCCTCAAATCTTTGTGCATGGATCCTATGCAGTTTTCAAGTAATTTGGCTCACACACAAAAGTTTGTATAGACTTTGCCCCAGGCAAGTACTCTTAAAAAAAAGTACTTTTTTTTCTCAGCCTACACATAAATAGTCCTATTGGTCCCAAAGAAACAGCCATTGCAGGAAGCACTGCTTGCATTTCAGTGTCTGCTGGATCAGACTCTGTGATCTGACACTTTGACAAAATTATAAGTTGGCATGTAGAAAGTACCATTCATCAAGGGAAACTAAGGGAAAAACAGTTATTAACTCTCAAGGTCAATGTAGGGTGATCAATATTATTAATTGCATGTGGATAAGTTGAGACAGCAGTTCAGCACTTTAGCAATTATCTGAGATTCAATACAAGTATTAAATACTAACAGTATTCAATCATGGGCAGTTAAGAAAAGAAGCTCCCAATTCTGCCAACCTTTGCAGGTGGAAGAAGAGTTTCTCCAGACTACAGTATTGCTGGATACCCTCAGCCCTGTGCTCACAGTGTGGCAGTCAGAAAGGTGACATTTTGTTTGTACTGTGTTTCTTAACTCTGGAAACAGGATTTTCCAACTAGCAAAAAAATGCTCTGCCTTGGGGCATTTCCAGCCTTACCATAAGGTGAAAATTCCCAGGTCCACCCAGACAGCCTGTTACCAAGAGATTACAGCGTGACTTTATGTGTCTTGGAACAGGAATCAGCAAATATATATGAGAACATGCATGTGGGTAAGAGCAGACTGAAATTAGAAATGCTTACTTACACAACACAAGTAACACAGACATTTCTGCCCAGGGTCCTGCCAATTAGTCAGAAAAAAATCCTTCCTGAGTTTCCTAACTTTATCATATACCAAATCCTAAATTCTAATGGTTTGGACTTGGCTCTCGGCCAAATGCCCAAGCTGTCAGTTCTAAATCCTATAATGTTTTTTAAATTCTACTTTTTAAGTGCATGAACATTTTAAATTCTACAATTTTATCATAACTAATGTGTTATTCCTGTCCTATTGTCATGCCTTCAGCTGATTTCATACTCCAGTTTATCTGATTTGATTACTCTGTTCCTGGGCACCAGCTTTTGTTGCTAAACACTTGTTATGGACACTTGCTCATTCTATGGCTTTGGGAAGCCACTGAACCTGTTCCCTATACTTGATAAACCTGGGCCAGACAAGAGCAGAAAAACTTCTAAACAAAAATAATTTGTATTAAAATTTGCAAGCGTCCTCAAAATATCAAACACTTCTTTAAGTCTTTGGCCTGAATGGCCAGACCTTGGCTCTTCTCACTGAAACTGCTGGGAAGAAAGAATATAATGCTACAAGGTTGTTAGTCACGTCACCTGTTGCGTGCCTGAAAAGTGCTAATTTGCTATGGTGATAAGTAGAGATGAGGAACCTGAGCAGAATAAAAGTCTTGCTCTTGCTTTGGACCAGAATCTCAGGTGGATATTAGTATTTATAAATTCAAAGACTGCCACTGCTTCAGAGCTAAATTTCAGGCATTCATCCAAATTAAACCCAAAGCTTAAACCTTTTGACATGAGCCTCGCTCTCCACCAAGCATTTGTGTAATTAATATATCTTTTTTTTTAAAAGCCTTAAAAAAACCCCAACAACCCACAACTCAAAACCGTATCAAATGAGCTGGAAAAGTACAGAGAACAGGAGGCATTCCATGAGAGCCCAGAAGCCATAGCTCAGACTTACATAAGCGAAGGACAAGCAGTGTCTTGTATATGGGAGAGTTTCTTTTCCTGTCATGATCCAAACTAATAGTGAAGGTGGGTTCGCTTGTCAGATGCATTCCAAAAGAGGGACGACATTTTCTGGTGACAGCATTAGCCACCCCCGATGTGCACGGGACCATCATTTTTCCTCCAGTTCTACTGCCAACATCAACTGCTCTTCCCATCAGCCTAACCCGAGTGAAATCTCTCCTTCCAGCAAATAATGCCTGCTAAGGCACCTGCTGCCCTGAAGCAGGATGACTGATAGGTGAGATTACATCCACTTTGTCCTGACGTATTAAAGCTGTGGAAGTGTCTGGAGGACAAAAGGGATGGATAGAATCAACTCAAACAATTACAAGAAGCAGTAAAAGTGGATGGGAACGTAGAGGTGCTTAATTTCTGGTTATTTTAATCAACTTCTGCCTATGGAAATTTGCAAGTAAGAGATATTGGTGCTGGTTCAAAGAAAGAAGTAGAGATGGCTGAGCTGAGGGAGGCACACGTGGAGGGATTCATTAGAAGTATCACACCTGGTTATGTTATCTCCCACTTCAGGGTGCCAAAAGTATTATCCCTGTTGCCTTCCTCTGGGCACTTACCTTCAGCAGCTTCATTAGGATGAGACACCCTCGAGGTGTTCCCCAAGGAATGCTGGGAGCTATTAATGCAGCACGATGGCCTCTGCTCTTATTCCATGCTCCAGGTCATGACAATAAGCTAGAGACAGGGAATACAGTCGGCTCCATCACTGTGTTTGGCTGACCACTGACTGCCAGGGTCTCTCCCAACAGAAGAGTATTCCTGAAATGGACATGAGCTCAGTATTTTGCTGGCCCCAGAGGAGAGCAGTTCATTTATGGGTTCATGCTGCAGTCATACCCTATCAAAGTAGTTGGTCTCCAGAACTATTAAGCTGTGACGGCATTGCAGTTTATTTGCACAGAGCAAACCTTGATAATAGCTTTAGACAGCGTTCCTGACTGCAACAACCAGCATATGTAAAGGGAAACCTGGGCCATGTAGGTGATTTCTGCAGAGAGCCTTGTCTTTGTGGAGAGACGAGACCCAGGAATCTCAACACTGTTCTTGCTTTCGCCAGAGGGCTCCTGTGCAAATCCCCTGCCAATGATGATCTGCAGCAGCCTGGAACTATTTCTGTCATCATATTTGTTGTGACCCTCTCTTCATTACAGACAGTAAGATCATTTAGGATCTTTATAAACAAGGCACCAGAGGAAACAGACACCAAATTGTCAGTGTCTTGTTTTTGCTTGATCTCCTTAGAAGTTCACACATGCTCCTCTTCAGGGGTCTCAGTGCAGAATAGTGACCATGAGGAATTTGCTAGCTGCCAAGATCTGCTTAGCTCTATCATCCCAATGACTCTGTGGACTCTACTTGATAAATAAATGTAGATTTTTCCATACATATATATATACAGAAACCAAGAATAAATAAGTGAGCTCCATTTAATGTTTTACTCATTCTCACAATCTATATACAGATAAAAAGTAAAACTAATCAGAATAACTGCAGAATGTTAGATTCTGCACCATTCTAGATGCAAAATAATATTATGTAATTATACATCAAGTTGACCTACTGCCTTCTTGCCGGAGCCAACAGCCCACACAGGTGAGAGTTGGATTCTCATTGGTTTAAGTAAAATTAATCTCACTGGAGTCAAGTCAGTCGACACCCATTGAGATTTACTCTTCCCTTTTCTACAGTGACTTCCATGTTCCTATGTCCCCAGGGTGATCAGTGAACTGTGGATTGACACCGTCTCTATGGCACTTTTCAGACATCCATTGTTGCCACACTTTTTCAGTTGTCCCAGTTTTTCCCCTCCCACCTCCTTTTAAAACTTTGACCGTGTAATTCACTTAAGCTTCTAAATGAGTTACGTCTATAAAGAGCATCTGGGTCAGCCAGCCTTAATTTGAAAATGTCATTACTCCCACACTAAACTTCCCCCATCAATCCCACAGCAGCCATCATGGTTTGTATGTCTCCCAGAACAATCGAAATGAAATTGTGGTTTTTTCATCTTTCAAAAGAAAGAAAATAGGGGGAAAAGATAAGAAACTACCATTGAGGTGGTGAAGACTGAAAGTGTCCAGGGAAATAGAATGAGAAAGTACGCTCATTTCTACAGAATTTTTGGGCTGCAGAGGTATAAATTTTTATCTGGAAAAGGGAAAACAGTAACCTTTTAGCTTGTGCATAGCTCAGTTCCTACTATCTTTAAGTCAACTTCATTTTGTAAAGTTCAGAAATATTCAAGATGCTCCTGAGGCTCAGAATCTCATTACTTTTTCTCCTATATGGCCTTTTCTGTGGGTAACTAAAAAAAAGCTGTTTCTGGGTCAGTGGAGTTAAAAAGATTACATCTGAACTAAAAGTGGGAAGCTTCTCCCTTTCTTAACCTGAGAGTTGAACAGCTATATACCTAGTATCTCTCTATGGTCAGTTTGATGAAAGGCAGTTTCAGAGGGCACTTTTTTTGCTCCTATAATAGCTATTAAAAATGGGCTGAAAATCTTGCCCTCTGGAGATGCTTACGTAGATATTTAACTCTAAATGCCTCTGGAAGCCACCCTTGTACCTTTAGCCATAAGGGGCTGGATGCAGCTGGCGGTGAAGACGCTTCCACCCAGATGTCTACATGTGAGTGCCATGGCCAGGTTGCAATCACTGGGAGATTTTTCCAAAACAGTAAGCAGATCCTTGAGAGCATTTCCACCTACCCTCAAGCAGACAACTGGGTTTGACTGTGTAAATTGACAGATGGAGGTGTCTGGTGTGGCCTGCAGCTGCCACAACAGCAAAAGTCCTGTGCTAAATCTTCATCTCTCCAGGGATGTCCCAGTTACTCCAGGACATCTCAAATGGCACCAGACACCTAAGTGTGAGCAATTGAACTGAGCCCTCGATGTTTGCACACCTCTCTGGACCACTCTGGCAGGACTGACAGACCACCATCAACTATGATCTGAGCACAGACAGCTGTTTCACCTGCAGACACTTCCACCCAGATGTTAGTGGTTATCTAACTCATGTTAAAACCTACACAGGTTTTACACACTGGTTGTAACACAGCAGCACTACAGCAAAGAGCTTTTTAGCCTGTGTATCCCACCACTTACAGCCCATTTTCCCAAGGAGGACACGGAGACAGCACAAACAAACCTAGTTTATGTGTCACTGGCATTCCATAAAAAGGCTCAAGGACAAACCTTCCTCTGTGGGTTAATATATGTCAGTTCATTGATTAAAAAAATTAAGTTAAATCATTGATGTAAGGGGAAACAGAATCTGAGCCCTGGTGGACGCATCTCCAGCAGAGTCAGTAACAATGCTTAAAGAATCTCATGATTGCTGCTCTGGTGTCATGACCATGGTCCCTGTACAAAGGGCTGAAAAGGTCAGGGTCTCCTCTTGAACTGTTTGCTCTGCCCTAATTACAAGGAGGAGACAAACCTAAGTGCCTCTTCGAATTCCATCAGAAAGCATATGGGCTTGTATTATCATGGTAATAAAGGTAATACACACTTGTGGGGCTCCAGTGGGGCATAGCAACAAAAGCAGCAGTATGTTTTGAAAAACTGTACACCGTTTTCTTAACAGCCACACCAAACTTTGGATGCTCTCAGCTATGCTTCAATGTGCTAAAGAAAATAGATACTTTGGCTTCAAACTTAATATTATCTGACTGCCTCTTCATAAAGAAATGGTAGGATACATTTAAAATATGAGTGCAAGGACAGGCTCTTCAATCTCATGAGCCAATCTAGAGTTAAGTGAGTGAATCGCTCATCTGCTGTGTGAACTAATAGGAGGAGAAAATAAACTCTGAGAAACCAATTATAGTTCTATGCCTCTATCCTCCAGGATGTGATCTCAAAGTCAAGTAAGTCTCCAGAAATCAATCTCCAGGACTCACTGGGAAAGTTCTGCATGCCAGGATGGGGTAAACTTGTTTTCAGAA
Organism: Pseudotriccus pelzelni; assembly: GCA_035584735.1. Taxonomy (NCBI): domain Eukaryota; kingdom Metazoa; phylum Chordata; class Aves; order Passeriformes; family Tyrannidae; genus Pseudotriccus; species Pseudotriccus pelzelni. The sequence continues at coordinate 49,419,701 of JAWMRA010000161.1, read as the reverse complement.
GATCTAAATGGAAACAGCTGAACTGAAATAGCAAGATGGCAACATAGAATGGTCAACTAGAAGCAAACATATGAAAAGCAGGACATAAAACTACAGTGATCAGGTTAGCTTTAGCATTTGAAAGTCCAGTTAAAGCAGGACAGTGAAAAGAATGAAGTATTAACCCAACTACACTACAGTGAAACAAGGATTTACCTACTAATAAACCTCAAGCTGATAGGTTCCTGTCATCTTCTCAGGCTGCCAGCTCCCAGTATTCTTTAAAAGAGATGTTGTAGGGCTTCATCCTGCACTCTTTATGATCACCACAAGACAAAACGCAGTGTCAGATAATAATCTATAGGGGGCTCAGATGCAGTGTCCTATTTGGAACTGCATCATTTTGTGCTAACTTGGGGACTGCATTCCCTGGTGGAATAACTCAAAGTGAGAAGGACTTTAAACAGCAAAGTTTGGTACTTATAGTCCCTGAGGTCCTTGAAGTTAAGAGGGTCCCTCTGAAAGAGAGAGGATCTATTTGATCCTCTGTGCCAGAGTTACTATATAAATCACCATGGCCCTTTGCCTGGAACTGGAAGCCTTGGGCATGATTTTCAAAGAGACCAAGCACCTAAAGTTCGAGCTGAACTCAGCAGTTCTGGAAAACAAACACAATAGCTGACCAGACAAAATAATGTACCTCTTCTGAGAAAAATTTGCTTTAATTTTCCTTTAACTTTGGCTTCTCCAAATAGAAAACTATTTCGTAACTTCACTATGATCTTAGACCTGAATCTTCACTCTCCAATTGCAGTTTTGTGAGGTAGAAAATGAAAAACAACTTGTCCACCAAATCAAAGACCCTATCCTTAGCCATGGTGAAAAGGGATAGGGAGAAATAAAATAATCACAAACTGCACAGTTATAATTTGTCTTATTCTGTCAGGATGATCAGAGAGCATATATATTTTTTTCTGCTAGATGGAACCCAGCTGAACATGCACAGCTTGGACATCTTAGAAGAGTTCCCAAGATGTTATCAATAATTAACACAAAGCTTTTCCCCAGGACTGTACCTATAATCTTTATTTCCCACTCCACAGTCCTGCTACTGAGAAGGACAATTTTCTTTGTCTTAATGATGAATAAAGTGGGTTTGAGAATTGCCCTAGGAAACCATCACCAACATATTATTGTTTTATCTAGTCCAAAGTAGTTTCGGGGAAGGGAAGACATGCCAGAGCTGTCTGTTATTCTGCTGATGTAGAAATAACAAGATCACTGCATGTTGGTCTGAGACTCAGACATGAAAACCAGCTCAAAGAAACATTTGCTGATGGCATTGATGTGCAAGTGGTTCAGGTTTTTTGTAGGGTCTTAGCTCTCTTGAGCTTTGACAGTTATGGGTGTTTTCATAAATGGAAAGGAAGGACCCAAACCTACTGACCCTGAAGCGTTAGCAATTCAACTCTACTGTGGATTTTGCATCTGGAAAAGCCCACAAGCCTGTATATCATCAAACTGTCACATCAAACAGCTGAATTACTGCGTGATGGCAGGAGCTACAGCAACCCATGGCATCAGAGAGAGGAGACTTTTTGCAGAAAAGAGCATTGAAAAAGCTGAGCAGTGGGACCCTCGGGACTCTTGGGGAGCTGAGTGAATCAGCCATGCTGCTCTGTTCCACGCTGCCATGGCAGAACTGACTTTGCATCTAAATTAGCTAATTTAAAAGTGTCCTGGGCACCTCTGCACCAGCCTTTTCTCCCATCTGTGACTGCATAGAAAATTTAAAGGAAAAGGCAAAACACAGTCTGTCTAAAATCTACAGCCTAGTTTATTATCCATAAATACAATGCTTCTCCAGGCATCTCGTGGCTGATGTTCTTGCCTACCAAATACCCACTGAAATCGTGGAAGTGCTGTATTCTGGAGCTTGCAGATATGAAAATAACTACACAGAACAGAGCAAAGAGAAAACCAGCAGGGTTATTCCAGAAGCCTTTAAACTGGTTGTTTTTTGGTTTTTTTTTGTTATCATTTTTTCATTACTGTAAATCAGTATTTCTTTATCAGCAAAGCACCCTGTGATGTTCAGCTGTACAGATCTCAAGAGTGAGGCAGATCATCCTGTGCCCTCTAATTAGCTTTGCTGGTCTAACTGACTGTGGCTGGGCACCAGAGCCAGTACAGCTGTGAGCTGGCAACACTATGAGGAGGCGGGAGCAAGTATAGAAGAAGCTGAGCAACAGCAGCATCCGCACACCTGGGAGAGGGAGGCAAGAAAAGGAAGATCTTAGGACAGAGGGAAGAACACATGGAAGAGGAGATCAGAAGAAACAGAGAAGGACTGACAGGCAAAACCAAAGGATAAAGTAGAAAAATGGAGGTAGTAGTTCTGTTGTCTATTTAAAACAGCAAAGAACCACTGGCTGAAGTCAATGAAAATTGTAAATTTGTATTACCAAAGAACTTGAAATACTTCTTAAGGATTTGGTGGGTGGTTATTTGAGTTTTTTAAGCTATTCCACAGAATCCTACTGAGATTTTTTTTCCAGGTGATATGGTCAGTTTATCAACCTTTGCTGACAGCACAGAAGCAGAAAGGCACCTTTGAAGCAGGATGTGGGAATAAAGAACGCAATGGGGAGGGCACAGATAGTCTCAATTTGCATAAAATTAAGATAGAAAACACCTACATTTTAAGGGGGAAGTTATGGATTATGATGACATTTTCCTCTCGGCTCATCCAGTGTATTCACTATAAACGCACAGGGATGTTGTTAAACAATGTTGGGATTGATATGGTATCTAATTAATTCATGTATAGCATTGGGAGGGGAAATTAGAATCATAGAATCAGATGGGTTGGAAAGGACCTCTGAGATCATCAAGTCCAACCCTTGATTCACTATCACCACGGTAACTAGACCATGGCACTCAGTGCCACATCCAGCCTCATCTTAAATACCTCCAGGGATGGAGAATCCACCACTTCCCTGGCAGCCTATTCCAATGCTTAATTACCCTCTCTGTGTAGAATTTCTTCCTAATATCTGACTTAAACCTCCCCTGGCAGAGTTTAAGACTCTTATTCATAGCTGCCTGGGAAAAGAGACCAACCCCCACGTGGCTACAATCTCCTCTCAGGTAGTTGTAGAGGGTGATGAGGTCTTCCCTGAGCCTTCTCTTCTCCAGGCTAAACAGCCCCAGCTCCCTCAGCCTCTCCTCACAGGACTTGTGTTTGAGTCCCTTCACCACCCTCGTTGCTCTTCTCTGGACCTGCTCTAGCACCTCGATATCCTTCCTGAACTGAGGGGCCCAGAACTGGACACAGCACTCCAGGTGTGGCCTCACCAGTGCTGAGTACAGGGGAAGAATCACTGCCCTGGTCCTGCTGGCCACACTGTTCCTGATACAGGCCAAGATGCCATTGGCCTTCTTGGCCACCCGAGCACACTGCTGGCTCCACACTGTTGGAATTAATACATTCCGTTTTCTTTTTTCTTCTGAAACTAGATTTTTTGCTCTATTAGTTTTCTAATTCCCTAGCACCAAATTACTTTTTTTTTTCAGTAGTTCTAGACATGCATCTAGTGAGTGATACTGACAGTGGTATAAAGCATTCTGTCAGCCAGCCCCTTCCATTACCTAACAAGTCAGAGGGTCTTAACTTTTTGTTCAAATTTTTCTTTCCCTGTGAATGCATTCAGCACAGAGCTGCTACCTCGGTGTTACCCACAGGAAGAGCTTTCCACCACAGCTGCCACTGATGCTCCTTGGGTCCTGATTTCTACCCTCCTGCAGTTCCCTTTACATCCTCTGTAGGACTTAAAATTTAAAAGCAGTGTGTAAGCTTTCTCAACAATGTTCACCTTTTCAGACTTGTGACAGAAACAACCTCTGCTAAGCTCTCTCAGAGGCTGGAAACAGATCACTCGTACCCTTTCTTGGTTCCTTGCCTCCCAGGGCAGCTGAACACAGGGCTTGGTGTCACATAGGTGAGATGTTACAGATCAGGAACAAGTCACAGCCATGATGCAGCATGGTAATGCCAAGGATGGTCAGGGCTTTTTTGGATATGCAGGCTGACACGGTCACACCCAGCCAAGAGATAAGCAGTAAATTCCTCTCCTATTGTTTCACAGTATCCTGCCTAGGCCAAAGGTCTTTTGAAGTTTGTTTAAATTACAGTGGTTGCTTTTTGTTTGCCCATGACAAGCCTGCCCCAGCTGGAGTTACAACAGATTAACGATGAGGCATGACTTTTCCCTGCAAAAACTTTGCTCTTCAGATCCTATCTTCTTTCTTTTTGGTTTGGTTTGGTTTGGTATTTTTCTCTACTTTACATTCTGTTTTCAAACAGCTTATAGAACAGAAATGTATATCTGGGTATATAGTGTGCTTCCTCAAATTATCTCGATCCCATTTTTTAACTTTGGGTACAATTGCTACCTTTCACTTCTCCATGAAATAGCTGGTTTTAATTAAGGAAGGCATATTTTTGCTGCAGATCAGCCATTTCATACTAAGCTTCTTCAAAACTTTTCAATGTACCATCTGGAGCTGATGATTTGCTGCTTTTTAAATTATCGATTTGTTCCAGCTCTTCCTTCTGACACATCTTGATTACCAGAAAAGAGCAAGTCCCAGTAGGTATCACTCTGATATTCTCTGTGCTGAAGAGCTCTGCAAACAAATAATTCAGATTCTCAGCAATGTCTTTATCTTCTTTAATTTCTGCCTTTAATCTTGGGTGAACCAGCTTCTGAACTGCCAGTTAATTATTCCTACTCTTCTGACTGGCAAACCTGGAGCATTCTTATTTTATACCTTTAGTGTTTTGCAGTCCACCGCACTTCCTTTTTATTTGTCTTTCATCTAGTCTTTACACTAGTTAATAAACGAATGTATTGGAAAGCTGAGGTTAGATTTTCAAATTCAGAAGGGGTCCCTGCCATTAAGTTGCACGTATTTCCTCTTTGCTTGCCTAGTATTACTGCTGTCAGCAACATACCTGCTCTCCAGACTATTATTGTTCTTTAGTGGAATTCACAGCATCTACCCCTACTGTTCCCTCATGTCTCAACAGGAACAAAACCCAGGTGCTCTGAAGTTAAACTTTCAGTCACTTTTTTGTACTTTATTTCCCACCAAGCTACTGGATCATATAACACTAATATGTCTGCTAGCAGTTTCAGGTGCAATCTCATCTTGAATTCCTCCCTGCATATTGCTTAAGATTAGAACCAAAAGACAGGATATCAGGATGTAGGCATCCAAAAACAGGGCATTTTGATCTGAAATTTCATACCTGCTTATGGCTCTGGCCCAAGCTGGAAAAAAAGGTACCTAGCCCCTGTTTTAAGACTTTACGAAAGCAGGAATTGGACAGCAGCTGGCAAATCTGGGGTGTGTAATCCATACTAGTAGCAATCTGATGGTGGAAGACGCTTGTCTGCAACAGTGCGGTGATTAGAGCACTTGCTTCCAGACATGGAAAGGCTTCGTGGGAGGGAAGTCAAGTCAGAATTGCCCATCTCGAAGCACGCAACCACCAGGCAGAGAAGAGGGAACATTCTCCCACTTGCTGGGATGGGGGCTCCTGGCTCAGAAAGAATTGCAACATTTCTGGTTTGAAAGGAGGCCTGACACTACAGCTGGGTGGTTTGGGGTCTCAGAGGAGAGAGGTCTCCTAGGTTCGAGTCAGTGTGTTGATTCTTAGTACTTTATTTTATCCAACAGTTTTAGTGTAGAATGGTCCCTAAAACAAAATAAGTAACTTACTGTCTGCTGCCTGTTGAGTCTCTTCTTTAATATGTAGGAAGAGCTTATCTTTCTGAGACAGAACTGTGCAGGACCATGTTGATCAAGTTAAAGTTGTGGCCTGAGCTCTAAGCCATCTCCAGCTCACAGCATTCACTCCTCAGGCCCAGGCAGTATCCAGCTCCTGCCTGAAAACATGACAGTTCTTCAGCAGACTAAGCTGAACTGGACCTCAAGTTTATGCGAAAAATAAAGGTATTTGAATAGGCTTGCTTCAGGCTACTTAATTTCTGTTATGTTCCTCCCTAAAATGTTCTTCTTTAGTATTTTCTTCTCATTTCCTTCTGCTAACACACCTAGATGCTGCTGGACAGCAGAGTTCCTCAATCCCTTCCCTGCCCACCTCATGCACTCAGGCACTGCCAAACCATTACTCATGTAGCAAAAGCCCCGCAAATGCCCCCACAGTGTATCAGCTGAGCTTTAACATTTATTGTTAAAAATAAAATAAATAAGAAAAATCCTACCTCTGCCCACTGAATTGCTTTCAATGATTTAGAAAGAGAGGAGTTGAAATGCAGTACAACAGGCATAATCCTCAAATCCTTATTCCACTGGCCTGCCCAGTGGGTCCACTCCAAGGGTAGTTTGTCCATCCTTCCCGTGATGCCTCTTTCCTCACTGACCACTTTGCTGCCACTGCTCACTTTAATCACAGAGAGATGGGGGCAACAAACCCAAAATGGCTTCATAGCAGGACAGTGGCTGCACTTAGTGAGGCCTTGTAACCCACCCAGATACATGGAGGAGGCTTTGCCTTTGGCATCTCTGCCTGCATGTGGAAAGACCTAATTTTGGTTATACCCATTCAGATAGAAAAGAGTTCAGGTAGAAGAGTTGGGAGATTAGAGCTGCTGATTTATGACACATACAAAACCCTGACCATTGCCTAGTTACACATGCAGAAATACTCAGAGACACAAGCCGTCTTGGAACTGTGGAAAGGCCTTTTGCTGATCCCTTTCACTAAATATCCTGCAAATACCCAGTCCGATGACTTTTTGCTGCCACAGTTGTTCCCAGGGCATCCTCTGACCTGATCCAGGTCCTGCTTGATCTTTTCTGGTCAGATTTGAACCCACTGAACCCAAGGAGAGGATGCCAGTAAAACAGCAAATCAGCAGAAGACGTCACCACAACCCTCTGATCTCTTGCTCTGCTGAGACACTCTGAACTGAAAGAAACCCAAATTCCCCCTTGCCACCTCGGATTCTCCCACCCCGAGCCATCCGCAGACCTGTGCACCCGCAGGGGCCCACGGGTGCAGGAGGGACGTGGGTGCCTCGTGCCCCAAGACACGGGACGAGGGTGCTCAGGTGCTGAGTGTCCCGTCGGGAGCCGCGTGTCCCGTGGGGCGCTCCCGGCTCCCCTGCCCGGAGCATCCCGCACCTGCCGCACGCCGGGGGGCGAAACCCCGGCTGAGCCCACGCTCGGCCCCAGCGCGTCCTCGCCGTGCGGCGGCAGAGCCGCCCCTGCGCTTACCTGTCCCAGGCACGTGTGCGGGAGCCGGGCAGCCCCGCGGGATGGCGCAGGGAAGCCGGCAGGCTGTGGGTCCCCGAGGAGCCCCCGGGAGCGGGAGCGCCGCTCCCCACGCCGGGCGGCGAGGCACGGGCACCGGGAGAACGCCTGGCTGTGGCACGGCTGTGGCACGGCGCTGCTCAGGCGGTGGCTCCGGTGAGGGCAGCGAGCTGTGAAGCTGCTCCCCGCCTCGGCGTTACCATCTCGCCAGCCACGCAGTCCCGGGGAAAAACATCGCCTTCAAACACTGCCGTCATCTCCACCGAGGGCGCGGGGCTGGCTGGCTGGGAATGGCATCACGCGCCAGATCGGGATGCGCTCCGTGTTCAACACAGACACCTTCTTCTCCCAAAAGAAAACGAGGACCCCAAAGAGTAACATGCAACACAGATGGAAAACAGGGAAGACCGCATTGAAAGATGCTTCTGGGTCAGGGCTGTGCCTCTTCTCCGGTGCAACAGCACCATCTCCTGGGTAGCCTCGGCCGCTCGCCCGGCTGCCGGCATCTCATCCCATAGCGTCTCCCCAGGAAGACCCTTAGCAGCTTTCTTCTGCCGTCACCGAAATGTTTAGTTTCTTTGCTTTCCTTACGGGCATTATCAGTATTTTTGCAACTGTTTCCTTTCACGTACTACTGCTTGTCTCTCATGGAGAGACTTATCATCACAGACTGATGAGTAAATACATGAAATACTGAAGAATTCTAGATTATGTATATTTTATTCAGCAGCACAAGGCATTCTTGAATACCAGCCCTAAAACCAATCTCTTCCGAGCTGAGAAGGTTTGAATATGCACCCAGTCTTAATGGAGCACATCCTCTTTGAAGCAGTGAAGAAGCACTGCTTCTTAGAGAATACCTATATTTTCTTTTAAAAAAAAACCATTAACCACAAAACCAAAACACAGAAAAAAACCAGAAAACACTCATTATACTAAATCTACTTGAAGAGTTGTTTAGAGTTTAGACAAGTCAAACAATGGAAAAGAACAGAAATGGTAGGTGTTGTAGTATTACTTCAACAGGAAAATCTTGTCTGACAAGTAGTATTTTGGAGATACTCCTTGTAGTGTGTATTTGAAACCTCTAAAATACTCGTTGAGATGCCCCTGTAAAAGCATGTGGTTTTCACTCACTAAATTACAGGTTTAAGACCAAACGCTCTGAAACTTTATTCTCTCTATAGCTATTACTGTAAAAGTAGCAAATCGCTTCTCTATTTCAGTTTGTATTAGTATACAAAGATTTGAGTGTCCTACTTCACTGGTTTGAGGCTAAATTGTGTATGAAATCCTTCAGGTTTTGAAGAACTGTGCTTATATAACGCACACACACACAAAAAAAGGGTAATTCAATGAGTTTTTTCCAATTCAACACTCCTCCAAAGCCCCTTCTGACTTAATTCACTGTTAAATGCCAAGCAAAATTTTACAGAAACTCATCTTTAAAAGGTGGTAAGTAAGCCACCTGTGCAAGCTTTAATTTAGAAGGCACAACATGTAACTACAAAACCAGACACGCATGCCTGCACCTCAGTGTCTGTGCATGGCTTTTTTAGTAGAACTGTTGCAAAAATGAAAAAAAAAATCATTTTCCATGCTGTTTGCCAAGTTGACTTCTTTCATTGGCAAGGCTGTTTCAAAATTAATATTGAACTTTACCCTTGTGATACAGGAGAATTTGATCTAAGCAAACAAGGAGATAAAATCAGAACATAACTCTGTAGTAGAACAAAGGGATTTAGAACAAGTTAATTCTAAGTATAGTACACACAGCTATAAAGTGAGGGCTGTACTTAGATATACTGAGAAAAAGCAAGATGTTCCGATAGAAAACTTAAACCAGAACAGACTGGCTCAAGACATTGGAAAATTACATGTACCTGTCACAACTGCGCATTGTATAGGTGAAATAAAAAGGGAAGGATTTTTCTCAGATGGCACACGGTAGCTGGAGTGATCCCCCAATAAAAAATTCAATAAAGAATGCTTCTGAATAATCATGTGAGTATCAGAGGTCTCTCTTTATTTTCTGAGATTTCTGTAACACTTGGATTCTTCTTAGGTCCTTATAAACCATCACTACCCGCATACATTTAATGTAAAAAAAGGTACTTTGGAGATGTCTTTCCATACGCTACAGAAAAGTTTCTAGTGACTCCCTTCATCTTTTAGGAAGTTCAGTTTGTTTATTTACTCTGATTCTAAAGGTCTTAAAAGATTAATGCCACTAGAAGTAAAAGTCACCCTTAAAAGGCTTCATTTCTTCCTGAGAAGGGACTATAAGCCAGCAGCTTGCTGTCTGGCAAGTGTTTCTGCTGTCTGATTAAGAAGTGATCCTCCAAATTGGGAAGATACAAATGCTTGTTGATTGGATACGGCGCACTGTGCATTCCTTTCAGCTACACCCTATGACTACCATGGATTTTATATACCATGGTCTTTCTAACTAAAATACCTTTGCTCCTCACCCACTCCCTTACTTCCAGAGAAACAAGGCACATGCAAAAAACTGAATGATGAGTTTAAAAAAAGATGTCGAACATAATACCTGAATCCACTTAGCTACATCACTCCTATTATCTGTGAATTAAAACCTGTTTTCCCTAGGAGATTCCAGCAAAGGGCTCAAGTACTTGAATTGGTGAGGAGTTTCCATAGCCATGATCAGGTCACATCAGACACAGCAGAACTTCAAGACAAAGCTATCAAATGAAACAAGCAGCATCTCAGTGAAAAAATCCAAACCAAATAATGAACAACAGCCCCTTACAGTACAATGTGTTCATCTCAACCCTTTCAGCCAAAAAGTAAAGTGGACCCCACCACCAAGAACCATTAACAATCCAAACCCTTTCAAACTCTTTTTACCTTTCCTTAGTGTCTTACCACCTTTGCTCACAGACTTTTTAATAGGTAACACGTATCTTGTAACTAATAAGTGGGTTTTTTTCTTACACAATCCTGTTAAATATGGGTGTTGAAAACTCCTGTGTTAGAAGATCTAGTTTCTGTAGAAGGGATATGCACATCAGATTAGTCAGGAATTTATTGCTCACGCTGCCAGCTCTGCTTTTAATACTGTCCTTCTTAGATGCAGGCACAGCCAGGGCCTTGCTGGGATTCTTGGTCCCAATTCAGGAGAGATTTTCCTTGGTACAATTCCTTTATTTCAAGTTTCCGTGCTTGATTGTTTTTTATGCATTTTGTTAGTATCAGCAGGCCCCCAGTAAAGTCCTGCCAAATACTTCTATTCTAGCTTATTTTTTAAAAAGAGCCATAGAACTCAGTGAGAACATGCAAATAAGCCTCCATGTTGTCAGACCTAAAATGAAGGCACTTTCATATTTCAGGGCACTTAGATGGTACAAACCTTTTTTTTTTTTTTTTTTGGAGCAGACAAGCAATGAAGATTATTGACCACATCCAAAATTTACTAGAAAAATTAATGCAAGGAAAAGGTCATTAGGGCTGAAAAACACACTTACCTTGTAACCCATTAACACGTCCTGAGCTGTTAACAGATGTTTTTTCAAGGAAACAACTTTTGGGTTAACTGATTTTAATTCTCCCAAATCAATGCTAGCAGTGCAATAACAAATGTTTGTAACCTGCTTCCTTCTGCTCCTCACCAGCACCAGTTCCAGAAGAGCAAAGAAACCCTAACTCCTCTTTGGTGAAGGTTTGGAACATGAACAACCCCATCTGCGTAAACCAAAGCACCTTGCTTTGTATGTGAGAGACAAGAAGCAATAGAAGATGCAAAGGATTATTTTAACTTATGATCTGGTGAATAGATTGGTCCACTCAGTTCAGCCTTTCTGCACAGGAGCACCAAAGGCATCCTGAGAATAAAATGTAAATAATTATGATGATGGTTTCCAGTTTGGCATACATTCATACTACAACCCTATAATAACAAAATAACAATCCTACATAACAGTTTACATGCCTTTGCATACATCTCACTCTAAGCTCTCAGCAGGACCACACAGCCAAAATGGGTCCAGAAACATCTCACTGGAGGAGCAGCTGACTGGAACTCCTGCCCAGTACAACAGAGAACACAAAGAGTGGGAATGGGCCTGTGTGGTACTTCGGAGCTGACGGCTCCAAACACCCAACCTGGACCTGTGGAAGCCATACAGGTGGCAACACACACGCGCAGCCCTGACACCTGACCGACCCCCACACACCCAACTCAAGACTAGGCAGCTTTGCTTCTCTCTTCACCAAAGATGGCAAGGACAGCTCCCCATCTTTGCTCTTGGCTGTCCTTCCCAGAGACTTCAGCCAGCCTTCCCAAGGCGTGTTCCTGACCACTGTGACCTCTTTGGTCTTCATTTTACGGCAGAGGAATTAGGAAAGAACAAGCAGCAGTGCCAGTGGTTTTTCCCCCACCCTTCCCCTTATGTCCTGTGACAAGCTACTCCTCCTGGGGGGCGGAAAAAGTCACTCTTCCCTCCACAGAACCCTTTGCATCTCTTGAACCAGGATCCTCATAGATCCTTCCAGCTCACACCAGCCCCCAGTATTAGCTCAGCACATCGACTGATTGCCACCCCATATTCCAGTATTAACAGTTGCCTTCTCTCATTGCCAAAGAGCAAGAGAAAAGAAAATGCAATTCTCTCAAGGAGAGGTATAATTTTTTCCCTCAAAAAATTTAGCTCATTTGCAGGGGCATCCCTTTGGGATTGAAAAGCACATGCTCCATTTTACCTCTAGTTTGAGAGACAGTAGAAGATGAGCAGAGTGCAGAATATTGCCCACCTTCTAAAATTATCAGCCTAACAGAGAACCAGTTTCTTAAGGAAAATACTTTCAATCAGCAACAAAATAAAGCTCTTTGTGAGCATGTGAAGTTTTACAATGAAAGTAGATGATTTATTACAGCTGGATTAACATGAGCATTTTTACACATGTGAAACAACTGCTCATGCACACAGAGGCTGGAAATGTATGGCTTGCACAGGAATGCAGGGAGAAGTTTCCATACCCACTCTGTGGCTTTGTCATCCACGCTTCATGGAATCACTGTTGCTTTTACTTGCTCAATCACGTTTCAATCAGGCAAAGGATTAATATAAACACTACTACATATGTTATGCAAAATTTTAACCAATTGATTAAAAGCCAAAGAGGAAATGAAAGCAGAGAAAGTAGAAAAACTTCCATAGCTTTAATAAAAGCAAGAACTTGTGTTGGGAGAAAAAAATTGCTGCTTAGAGGAAAAAGACCACCTGATGATACTAAAGTTCCCTTTATGTTAAATTACTAGCAGATACTACTGAAAAATATTCAACTTCTACAGAAGAATAAAAAACAGAGATCTACGAAACAGCAAATTTGGGGGGTTGTTTTAACAGATTTATTTAGTAGCCAGACTAAGAGTTACCCATTGAAACAGAAATAATCAATTTTCTTCATTATCTTATTCTTTGTATACTGTGTACATTCATTTCAACAGGTCTTTTGACAAAACTAACCAAAGACTTTTGAAATTCACGTATTTTTCTAAACGTTGTTTTACATTCAGAATGGCAAAAACTATTTGTGAAAGATGAAACAGAAGAAAGGTCATTTAATTTGAATTCAAATGCTCAGAACTAACTCTCATCCATACCTAAAGCTTTGCATTTCATGAACATGGTGTGGTGCATGAACAGAAGAAATCATGCACTCATATCTCCTTGCCTAAAACCACAAGTGACTGCCCCCGAGTGTAACTCATTCATAGGCAGGGGCCATTCAGTCACCTCCACTGGCACTGGGCAGCTGTCAGGAACAAGGGAATACACAGAGAACACGCGCACTGTATTTAATCCTGGTGATACAGATTGCATTAAAACTAGACAGAAAGCTTACAGTGATCAGTTTGGCAAATTCTGTGAAGAATGTACTAGTATAGTTTCTCTGCTTCCTCATGTAGGCAGGAGAGATTTAGAACTGGAAATTGTATCAAATCTCTCTACAGGTTCCAGTCCTGTACTCCTATTCCACTGACCATTCACAATTTTTTCTTTATCTAAATCACATTTTCTCTCTTATCAGTGGAAAACATCTTGGATTTCAAATCAAAAGTAATATCAGTTTCATTAATTATTTAAAATAAAGAGCAACTATTGTAGACAATCAACATAAAATACAGTTTATTTCCAACCATTTGCCTAATTCACATGCAAACTGGTTTATATTAATAAAACTGCATTTAGAAACAGCTTGGTTAGATTTTAACGTTAGCAGTATTGCTATAGAGCTGAAGCTATACTGGTTAATATAATTTGTTTTCACTTAGGGAAATGTGGTTAGATAGCTACAGACAATTCAGAGACCTTCCACAAAGAAATATTTATCTATTCAGTAGCCTTTCTGCTGCACACATCCACACAAAGATTTCAACTGTAAATTCCATGTTTGAAGACTGTATTCTTTGAAGCACAGGAGTCAGGAGAGAAAACACTTAAAAACACAACAAATATAAAAAGATAACTTAGTAACTAGTAAATAATACAAGATTACAGTAATAACTGAAGTGTTCTCCTGTACTATTTCAAGGTAGAATACTGAAGCCTGGAACAAGTCCCACACTGGAGCACTAACACAGAACTACAACACACAAATTATATAAGCAGAGAAAAAAGCTGCTTTGCAAGAGGTAGAAAAGGTTTTATAAAATATTTAGGCACAATGCTTAGCACTTTTAAAAGCCATCAGAAAGTTATAAAGTAATAACGACCATTATACATGTATTTGTACAGGTTTTTTTATTTTTTACCCTTTGGAATAAAAGTGTATTTCATGCACTCTCACAATCTTTTTTCTCCTATATTGCTGGAAACTGTTTTTGTCCTATATTGTATGTGATTACACAAGTTTTACAGGCTTTCAGGAAGTCTTATCACCAAGAGTTATACAGAAAAACTGATGCACTATTACTCAACGCTTTCTCGAGAGATGAAAGAGAATGAAATGCTGTTTGTGTAGGTTCATGTATCAAAGAACAGAGAAACACACACTCAAAATTCACAAAAATATTATTAGTTCTTTTGGTTTCCTCCCACCTCAGTTAAGAAGAGAGTGCTTTAGAAGTGAACTTTTTCAAAACAACAATTTCCACAAACGTATGTTATACAGTGCAGTGGTTATACTCAGATCTTCACAATATCCATAAATCATAATACCAAGATCACTACATTTACCATGAGCTAAGAGACATTCACTTAGTGTCAGTTCAAAAAGATGCCTTCTTTGACCTAAAGTACATAAGGCTTTACTGGTAACAAGTTCTTATCAAAGATTTGCTTTATTCCTGTCACAGCACTTCTCTTTTTTTGCGCATTTTACTTTTTCTCTTGGTCTTTCTCTGCATCCAGTAGTGCTGAACGGATTCCAAGTTTCTTCAGTTCTTCTACAAGATCTCCATTCTGGTGCATCTGGAGGAGTATATCACAGCCACCAACGAATTCACCATTGAGGTACACTTGGGGAATGGTAGGCCAGTTGGAGTAGTTTTTTATTCCTGCATAAGGAAAAAAAAAAGTATTAAAGGTTTTCCCCCTCTCTGAATAGAATGGTATTTTAAAAGGAATGCATTGCTTCCCCAGGACAGTACTACTGATATTTTAATTTCTTTCCCATTAAGGCAAAAATTTATCTACATAACAGGAGCACTATCAGAGAAAAACTATGTTAGAGTTACGTCTGGTTCTCACTCCAACTCAAGGACATGGGTTGAAAGATATGGAGTCAGCTCCTATACTGACTTCAAACAGGAGCTGGAAAAATGTAGTATCTCTTCTCCTTCCCAGGAAAGAAGCAAATATGATTTTTCAATCAATTACAGAAATGAGAAGTATTGAAAAATACTGATAACTGTTTCCTTTGCTTTATGTTTCCCAGAGGGACTTTAAAATACTTTGTGTTCTTCCTGAATTCATACAGTTATACTTACTCCTGCAATTTCAACTGCAAGATATATTCACCCCTGTAGAAGCCTTATGAATTTCAAATTGCTTTATCTTTCAAGGCCAGACCTTACAGCCCATGGGAGGGGCACAAAGGCTGAAGTCTCTTTAAAACTACTCATTAAAGAAAACAGAGCTCGAGCCACAATTACGAAGTACAGAACTGAAGTTTAAAACTTTACTTAATAGAAAGCAAATCTAAGACCACCCAAAAATACAAACAGATCAGCTGGTGCACATCGAAACCCAGCTTGGACTTAAAGGCATCACATAACAAATTATACAGAAGAATCATGGTATCTAATTTGCCACTTTTAAAATGACCCTTCACACAAAGCCATTATTTCTGTAGCACAGGAAACAGCTAAACCCTACAGCTGCATGCTTTTGTAAAGTGTCCAGTGTTTGATTAGATAACAAGTTTTGAATTCAACATTTTTATGTATTTCCAATATGCAATGGCTGGACATTTTCTGCCAAAGGCATGAAAGCCCATATAGCAAAGTTAAGCCTACAGACAACTGAGGTGCCTTTTCAGAACATCAGAGCCCATTCACCTTGGAAGTCAACCCTCTACAGACCATACGTGGGCTTCAGCACAGTTGTCAAAGTACTAACAACAAATATTAGACCCGTCTAGCTGAAACCACAAGGGAACTTGTTTTCTCCTTAGAAAACACTTTAACCTCTAAAGACTGTAAAGATAAACCCCAAAATAGTCCAGGTAAAAAAATAACCATATAAGTAAATTATGCTTATTTTATTGGAACTTACACCGCTTTTTTAATAAATATGTCTAAGTGAACAAATATACAGTGGGATTATTATTTAAATGTATAAAAGATGCAATAGAGCTAATAATTCTCCTTGGTAAAATACCAGTGTGTTTAAAAAAATCCACTAAAATAATAGTAACCTAGAAAAAAAAAAAGCTGTGACAAAGTATTCCTAAACACAAAGTGCACTGTCAGCTATGATTCTATTTTGCCTTCAGATTCTGTGGACAACCAATGTTTCAAAAGCCAAAAATAGCAAGTTTAGCATATAAATCAAGGCCAAAGGGACCCCATAACCACCTAACCTATCCTTCATCACCACCTGTAACTTCTTCCCTAGTATTTCATTAAAACCTCTCTCAGGTGTACAATTTGCAGAAATTTTAAGCTTTGATGTCAACCTGTATTTATCAATACTTTTTTTAAATGCTCTTTGACCTTTGAGTACTCAGAACTGCTCAAATTGTCCTAAAGGTCTTTTAACCCATAAAAGTTACAACGAAAAACTGAGTTCCAACATTAAGACAGGCTTGAGGATGACCCTACTCAAAAGAGCAGATACAGGGTTTGTTTTTCTTGAGATATTGCAATGCCAAATGTTAATTGAGAACCAAGGGCTCTACATAACAAACATACTGCTAACAAGCATTCCAAGGTAACACAAATAATTCTTTGACAGCAATAATTTCAAGGACTCAACACTGATAGTACTTTTCAAGGACCTATCCAACTTCAGATAAAAACAAGAATACTATCAAGCTCAACTGCTCTGTGCACTGCATTCCATGTATTGGACAAGCTACTTTTTGTGCCGGGACTCAATCAGATTACAAACTGAACACCCCCTCAGCTGGCCACCCAAATCCTGCCTTAGTTACTGTTTCTACTCCAGTAGTGTTAAAGCCAGTTAGCCCTGGCTACTCCTGCTGCACTCAGGATGTGCGTTTGTGATGATTCCCTTGGCAGTACAGACATCCCAAGGGATCTCCATCACCCTCTCTGCAGATCGTTTCCTTGCTGTGTTTCAGAAGCTGCAGCTTCTCCTCTGAACCATCTCTGGAAAACTACACTTCACAGGTCAGTGTTCAGTTGACAGCTGTGCTAGCACACTGTCAGGTGACTGTGAAACCAGGACTGGTGCAAAGCACCAGGGAAAAGGGTACCCAGCACACTCCCACCCCATTCCCCAACTCCAGTCACCAATTTTCAGCCTCTCTTGCCAACATTAGCACTAATGAATGATGCCCATATAAAAGAATTGACTCAAGAAACACTAATGAATGATGCCCATATAAAAGAATTGACTCAAGAAACACCCATTCCTACCACACTTTCTCCAGAAAAGAAACATTTTCATGGAGATCACAGAATCATTAAGGTTAGAAAAGACCTCTAAAGTCATCAAGTCCAACTGTTAACATAGCACCATCGTTTACCAGTAGACCCATCACCAGGTGCCATATCCACAGGCTTTTTGAACACTTCCAGGGGTGGAGATTCCACCACTTCCCTGGACAGCCTGTTCCAATGCAAGTATGACTAAGGGAAGGCTATCCAAGGGTGAGAGGAAGTATCAAGACCACTTGCTTGGCAGCATCACACGCTTTGGTGAAGCAACAGTGAAAATAACCTGAGGGTGAACCACCACAACAGTTTAAACCATGCTTTTCTAGTATGTAATCTCAAGCTTCTCTGCCACCTTAGTGACCGTAACCAGTCTAATCCTGTCCATTAGCTGAGAGCAGGACGGATAACTTCTGTAAGAGCCAGCTTCAAGAAACCTGAAATGCCATGGAGTCCAAGAGCATGCCAAGCTTCAGTAAGGAAGGATTTGTGTCAGGGAAGCTTATCTTCATCTCAAGTTCAGATAAATCACATGAAATACCCGTCACTTTAGTTTCACAGATCCAAGCACGCTTTTAGGTGAAGAGGCAAGTAGGGGAGTTGTACTGCTTTTACAGCCTCCCATGTTTTAGCACAGGGCATGTTCCAGCAATTGAAACTGTAACTACCTAAAATAAGCTGTTTCAAGAGATACAGGCGAGAAACCAAAAGCACTTCAGACTTGCCTGAATCACCATCTCTCCAACAGCCTGCTCTTACTACAAATGTATAAGCAGATATATGCCAACCTTTAAGTCAGGTTCAGGTGAATACAAAGCTGGTGGCCAGCTCACATACAGCAATCTCCTTGCAGATCAGTCTCTAGCTGATGTCTTTGGTATTTTCATGGCTAAAGGCTCTGTATCCCTTCACTACCCTGCAGTGCAGATCATGTTCACTTTTGAGCACCTGAGGCCAGATCCTGGCCTTCAGGCTGTCATTGCTGAACTACAGCTGGCAACTTACAGAACTACAGCTTCGAGCACCCCTGTCCTCTCCTCTGACAGAGACAGCCATCCACAGAAGCAGACACATACAGGTTTTTTAGGGTGCAGTCAGCAATACAGTTGAAGGAGCACAACAGTCTGCTGGCCTTAAAAGCGGCTGTGTTGTTCCCCAGCTCTTCAAGGCACCATTCTTGGTGCTGCCTCTGGCACTCAGCTCACAGTACAAAATGCTAGTTCAACTTGCACACCCAGTGTTCCAGGTAAAAAAATGAGCTGGACAGGTGCCAAAGCTGGTGCATGGCAGGGAACAGAACAACATCTAAGCACCTGGGAACCAGCAGGATATTGTGCAAGTGTATGCTCCATAACTGCATTCATCACTTAGCCAAACAGTTTGGATCAAAACACTACTTTTAATTTAAAGCTCTGGTAGCCAGGAGGGCCATAAGCTCTTGGAACACTCGGCACAAGCCAGAGTTCATGTGGAGGAAAAATTTAAAGTGCTCAGACAGAAAATGTTCCTGCTACATACAAAGAAAATACTATATATTCACGTGGTAAAGTCCCCAGAGACTATAACTTACAGATGCATTGCTCATTCAAGGGCTCACAAAAGCCACCTCAGCCAAAAGTGAAATGCTGATTGTTTGATTTCAAGGTTTTGTTTCCTCCTTTTCAGTTTATGAGTCTGTTCTAGTAAACCATACAATTAATAAATGCAGAAATGTAAATGAAGTTTAGAAAACTACCATAATTTGTTCACCTGCCAAAGGCAGTAGAAGATTTACTTGAACAAAACCAACATTCATTAACAAAAGATGTCATCACACAGAAATTCCAGTAACTACGCTTTTATACCATACTAACTATTATACCTGGGAACTGAAAAGCAAACAGGGACTGGAAAAATCAGCCTTTCAGCTAAGAGCTAATGAAAGACTGAATTGGTCAGATGACACCAAAAACACAGGAGAAGAAAGTCACCTGATACATGCCAGCATGTGGCCTTAAAGTACATATTTAGTTTTCTGGACAAGAACTGTTACTGCCATGCACCTGCAAGACTAATTACTATGTACATGTGGGGTTTTTTTTGTTTTAAAACTTTTTCAAGTAACCACATAGAACCTCAACAGTCAGAAGAGGGAAAGATGACAAGCATTACCAGAACAGAATTTCCACAACTGGCAAAAAACTCTTATACAGAAGAGCTAGTACCACTGGAGCACTAATGGTGAAACTATTACTAAATATTTCTTGTGCAAATGATTAGCATAACTTTTTACTTTATCAAAAGAACCGCAGAAGGCAGCTGGGAATCAAGTAGTACCAGTCCAAGCCCTACGTGAAATTTCACCATGCTGTTCACACGGAAGACAAAACCTGATAACAAAGTATTTCAGGGGTCTCTAACACAGCACTTTATCTATGAACTAGGAAAGGCAGTGTGGCAGTAAGAGCCTGATCTCAAGGAGTCACCCCGCACACAGAACTGTGTTCAGCTGATAACCAGGATGTCTTGGACACGGGGAGGGTCACAGAAACCAAACCTGGGCATCTGGGCAGAGCAACCTCAATGGAACATGACTGTGATATGCTTCAAATTCCACTAACACACAGACAGAATCACAGAATACACCAGGTTCAAAAAGACCTCCGAGATCACCGAGTCCAACCGATGACCCAACACCACTATACCAACTCGACCATGGCACTGGTGCCACATCCAGTCTTTCCTTGAACACTTCCAG
Source organism: Pseudotriccus pelzelni (assembly GCA_035584735.1). NCBI lineage: Eukaryota > Metazoa > Chordata > Aves > Passeriformes > Tyrannidae > Pseudotriccus > Pseudotriccus pelzelni. Next base: position 49,399,554 of record JAWMRA010000161.1, on the reverse strand, counting down.
GCATGGTGACTCCACCACCTCTCTGGGCAGCCCATTCCAGTGTCAAATCACTCCTTTTGTGAAGAAATTCCTCTTAATGTCCTACCTAAACCTCCCTCAGTGTGGCTTAAAATTATGACTTCTTACCCCGCTTGTTGCCTGGGAGAAGAGCCCGATCCCCGCCTGCCTACGACCTCCATTCAGGTAGTCCTAGAGAATGGTAAGGCCCTCTCTGAGCTTCCTTTCCTCCAGGCTGAACACCCCCAGCTCCTTCAGCCGCTCCCCATAGGACGTGCTCCAGACCCTTCCCCAGCTCCGCTGCCCTTCTCCCCGCGAACTGGGCCTCCTTGTTAAGAGATCCCAAACCCGACCCACCCAAAAGCGAGCAGAGGTAAGTCACAGGTGGGACCAGCGGGCAGGGGCCGCCCCGCAGCTCCCACGCTGCCCGGGGCCAGGGGCGTTGAGGCAGCCCCGACCTCCCGAGGGCCCTTCCCGCAGGGAATCCTGTCCCCACAGCGGAGCCGGGGCCGGCCCGGCCCCGAGGCGGCGCCCAGGGGTGACCCCGGCCCGTCGCGGCGCTGACCTTGGCGGAGGTCGGGGTCCTGCAGCACGTCGTGGGCGCGGTAATCCTCCACGCCGTGCAGCCGCAGGATCTGCACTACGGCGTTGCTGAACCCGCACAGCGGCTGCGCCGGGCTGCCCTTCATGAACACCACCACCGGGTGCTCCCGCACCAGCCGCTCCACCGCCTCCCGCGACCCCGACCCCGAGCCGCCGCCGCCACCCTGGGACCCGCCGCCCTCCCCGGCCGCCTGGCTGAGCGTGCGCCCCGCCCGGCCCCGCAGAGCGGCGGCAGCCCCGAGCCGCCAGCCCGCCCGCACCGCCGCGCTCATCGCCGCGCCGCCCGCACCGCTCCCGCAGCGCCCGCCCGGCGGCGGGGACACGGACCGGCCTCCGCGGAGCGCCCCCTTCGGATAGGTCTGCGGAACCGCCAATCAGCGGCGACAGCCAATAGCGTGAGGACACAGGGACACTCTGCCCGCCCAGCAACCCCGCTGCGGCTTCGCCTTCCTACTGGAGGGATCCGAGCCGCTGCGATCGCATTGGGGGAGGGAGCTGTCAATCTAGTGCGGGTTGGTTGATCCCGCCCTTCCCGCAGACGCGATTGGTCAGACTGCTCCGGGGGCGGGGCTTCTATAGGGAAATCCGGGAGGGGCGCGTGATGGCCGTGAGATTGTTTCCGCTTCCGGGTGGCGCCGGCGTCTGGGGTGTGGGGGCCTCCATGCGGAGGATGTGCCGCCTTTCGCTCCGCCGGGGGATGGACGTGCCGCCTTTCTCCTCCCAGGCCTCCCGTGCCCTCGGCGGGGGGCGGGGAGGCCTTGCCGGGCGGCCGTCGGCGTGCTCAGCCTCTCCCTTCAGAGCCGGGAGGGCGCGCCGGGGGCCTGCGGGGAGCTTTGGGCTGGGTTTGGGCCGTGTCCTGCCGGCCCTCTGTTGGTGCAGGATGTGGTGGAGCTCCCTGGCGCCGGCGGTGTTTAAGGGCCGAAGGAGATCCAGCCAGAAGGGGCTGCGCTGGTGCATGGGCCGGCTGTGCGGGGCGAGGCTGCGGCGAAGGGGGCGCGTTCGGGTGCGCGGGGGGCAGCGGTGGGACCTTTCAGTCGGCACCTCCTGTCCCCGTAGGGAGCGGAGGCTTTAAGCGGGCAGCGGGCGAAGTGCTGGCTGGCTCTGCCTCCCTGCTGGCTTTGGCCGTGCCCAGGGGCCGATTTGCCTCGTTCGGTTGCCCTGTTTTGGTTGGGTTTTTTTGGTGGGGTGAAGCGGGCGATTTGTGTCGTTGAGGAAGGAGCCTTCGTTACATGCTCGGCTTTAGTGCTGGGAGAGGAGACTCGAGCAGCTTTGCACAGCCCGGTCTGTCCCCGGGGCAGCTGGCAAGGAGTGGCAGCAGGATGGAGAGAAGGGAGCGAGGTTGGGCGGGGTGACTGCCCGTGCAAAAGGGTGGTTCAGTCGGTGCTGGAACACGGGCAAAACTGCCCAACCTTGGTCAGGGAAGTGCTGAATTTGGAGCATGTCCCGCAGATGATGTGTGCAGCCACCTGTCCCTGAGCTTCTGGGCAGATCCCGCATTCTTTCCAAGAACTTGGTGCAGAGCATGGAGGCCTCCTAAAGCAACAGGGCCCATCCTGTAAGTAGAAGGAAAATGCTGTACTGAAATACAGTCTCTCACGAATAACAAGTCAAAGTGTATTTCTGAGTATTAATTTCCATTGCATCTGTAGCATCCAGACTTCTGGTATATTAATGGCCATTTGTCTTTACTTGCATTTGTAAGGAATATAACTTTTTCCATCCAGTTCTGCTCCTGTGAGAGCTTTACAAACAAGATCAGCTTGTCTTCAGCGTTTAGAAGACTGCTTGCCTAGGTTTGTTTTTTGTGGTATACAGATGATGCTTGAGTGACAGCTTTTTCATTTTTTATGAAATCACCCTCAGGCATCACTTCTGTTGTCTTTTCTGTGAATTTAATTAGAACACATTCTGAAAGGAATTGTGCCAAACTTGCACTTTGTCGTCCTGTGTGAATAGCTTATGAATAATGAAAGTGTTGCTGCGGTATTTGAAAGCATATATATTTATGAAGAAATACTTTATGCAATTAATCTGAAGGCCAAGTTGATGTGTTGTGTAGCTGATGAACATTGTGTCTTTTGTATGTCAGTTCATTTTGATTTCAGCAGAACGTCACAAGCCAGGCTCAGTCATGTTGATAAAGACACAGAAGCATTTGCTTTCTGTGGTCAGTGTGTTGAAATTAACATGGTGAAGGCTGTGCAGTATGAGGAAAAATGTGTCTGCTTTGTGCTAGATGAAACTGCAGTAACTTATGAGGAGCAAAAGTGTGCTTTTCTATTAATTGAATTGTTTCAATATACAGAGACATAACAAGTGTTGTGTAACAGTCCAAGTGGTCTGTTCTGTCATTTTAATCAAAGAATCCTGCCAGTTTTAGATGCTGGGGAGTCAGTGGAATAAAATCAAAATTGATTAAAAAGAAAGATATCTTTCTATTCTTTAAGACAGCTAAATGCTTTCTTTCAACAAAATATTCAACTATGAACAGGGCTGTAGTATTTGCCTCCCTGAATTTTGTCCCAGCTATTTCTACAAGGGATGGTTCGTTAGGAATAAGTGACACAAGGACACCAGACTGGAGGGTAACAGACCCTTGTGAGGTTATGCTCTTTCCAGTATAACATAACCAACCACAGCTGTAGTTTAAGCCTCTGTAGTCGAAGAGGTGCCCTTGGTTGTTGGTACCCTGGGCACACCAGGCTTGCAGAGAGAGCACCTGTGTGAGGAAGCCGAGGCATTGCCTGTCAGAGGAGCAGCAGCACCATGCGCAATATTCCTCCAACAGCTGCCATTCTGTTGCCACGGAGATAATGACTTATCCCATGTCATTATTGATCTACCAACAGTAAGAGCAATTCTGCAGTCTGATGTTGTTTGGCAAATAAAGTAATGTCTGCTGAACACTGAAGAACTGCTATAAGTGTTAGAAAGCTGCTCAGAAGTCTGTGCTAAATAGAGATACCTGAATTTGTAGTTACTCACTGTAGTTTTGTGAGATTTGCCTGTGAGCTAATATTAAGCTTAACAGAATAGTTTTTAATAAAATATTTAGTATGGTCTAATGCTTTTGGATTATGCAATATGCAGCAGTCTATTAGTGGATAAACACTTTTCCATGATGATAATACTTAGAACAATTAGCCCCTGTACACTCTAAACATAGAGATAATTATGTCACCAGGTCCTGCCTTCTATCAGTCTAAGGGAAATTTCTTGTATTTTCCAGATAATGATTTAAATCATCTGTTCAGAAGAAATACTAATGGGACTTCCGTAAGACTCCTGACAATTTGATGTTCCTGCTAGAAGACCTATTACCTCATTTTGAAAACACTAATAAAAGCACCAGTATTCAAGCTGCAGGGCTTAAACGTTCACTGTTAGTTCTAAATTAATGTACTTTCAGGCATTCTGCTGCTGAACAGAATTATTAGTTATAAATTGATGGATTGATGTTCTCACACAATGTACAAGGAGGTGGACATTGAAGATTGATACTGTTAGCAGAAAGGTTTTAATTTTTGTTTTTAAAAAGAAGAGAGATAAGTTAGCTGGTGAGAAAGAAAAGTCTCGTTTCAGTTTATCAGAACACGACACCTCTTGGTGTTCAAGCCTGATATCTGTGTGTCATTCTGACTTGTGATAGTGACTGGAAATTAGGTCCCTTATTGTGCCCTAACAATTGAGCTCTACTTAGACAGGTATTTTTTGTTTCTTGAAGTTTTTTAGTGGGATGGCTTGAGCTCCAGCTGTTCTGCTGGTAAATAATTTCAGCATACCATAAAGGTAACATTTGGCAGCACCAACATATACTCCATTTTGAGAGCATTATGAATGCTTAAAATGCACTTATAATTTTGGGCTGCCAAAATTGTGAACACTGAAGACACTTCTGTGAAAAGTTCTTGGTTATATTGAAGATGAGCTAGTTTGAAAAAGCTGTACAACAAGCAGCAGAAATGGAAAAGTGTTGTGGGGGTTTTACTAGCGTAGAAAATCAGGTCCTTTGGGAAATAAACATTTTGAAGTTTGAGCTGCATGTAACTTCTCATTTTGGATCTAACCGGGAGATCTATAAGCAAGTTTTTTTCTGAACTGGGTAGGTAATTACATAATATCTATGGATTTATAGCGTATTCCCAAGACAGTGTCTGTGATGGTTTAAAATACAACAGTCCATTTCATAAAGGGCAGAGGTGAAGAATATGTACAAAATTACCTATATCAGTTTTACTGACGGGATAAACGTGACCTAAGGCAGTTTTTTGACTTAAATCACGTAAGGATGCCTTTGGCAGAGAGGGGTAAAGGAAAAATGTCTGAGCCCCACATTCAACAAGTAAAATGCAAGAACATGTTCAGGCTTGAATGTGGACCTTGAAAAGAGGCACTCCTTAGACTTGAAGTTTGCTTCTTAGTGACATTGATCTCACTTTGTTCCTCTTTTCACTCTGCTTTGTGAGTTGTGACACTGTCCTGAAGCAAGGACATGTAGTATGACCTTTGTAATAAAGGAGCAGAGTTATTTTTTTGAGATAAGAAAGCAACTTGCAACTGTGCTGCCCAATCAAAATCTGTTAGATCCTTGTTTCTTAGTTGCAGATGGTAGTGGTGCTTGAGTCTTCCAGTATTACAGAGGAAGCATAATTTTATATACATCTATTTACATGCAGAACTGAGGAATACTACCCCTAATGAGAACACCTCTTGCCTCTTTTAACCCAGGAGTTAGGAATGCGAAAATCTTTTCACGAGTCTGAGAAAATGACTGGACAAACTCAAGAGAGAAAACTTGATCTGCTAAATATTAAAGATAGCATTGTGGTGTCAAGTCCTGAGCCACAGAAGGCTGGGGACTGGGAGTGTAACTATATACATGTCCTGTTCTGTGCACTCACTTTTGTCCAGTGTTGCAGGAAGTGTCTTGGGCTCTGTGTTTCAAATGGTATATGGTAATTTGTACAAATTGTAATTTACTTAAAATGCTGAAAGTCTCTCTGGCCTTTCATAAGGGTTGGAAAACCCCGGGGCAGTCTCTGTCTGTAAAAAAGATTCTTGTGCCCAGTTAAGGTCTGCCGGCACGCTCTGTATACCTGGGGAGACGGGGGTGCTTTTCTTGGCTTGGCTTGTTTTGAGAACGGGCGGGTTTAGTGGGACAAGAGCAGCTCCGATTATCGTGTCTGTCGTGACCACGAGGGGGCCCTGACAGCTCCGGTCAGGCGACGAATGAACCCCGAGTTGTTACACACTGTGCTAAAAGGGCAGGATCAGGGCTGAGTGCTTGTCTCAGTTAAATCTGTTCAGCACTTCTGAATTCCTTACCCCTTCTATATAGTTTTTGATACAGTATTTTGATATGTAATTTTGAGAAATACATCTCATATTACAAAAACTTTCCTCAGTTGAATAAATATCACTGTCTGTTTCATCTCTCCATGTTTCAACATCGTGAACTATTTCTCCAAGTCAAAATTCAAGAGTTTTGCACACATCACTATTTATAAAATAGAAAGAATTGTTATGGAGAAGCTTAATAAGATTTTTTTTATATGTATATCTTACTGGTTTTAAACTTGGTAATACAGCATTTCAATAAAGATTTTATTTCTCTCACCACACATCCTTTAGTCTTTCAACTTTTTTCTAGGAATGTGTGTATACATTTTAACATTTTTAAGCTCTTGTAATGTTCCTTTGGAAAGGCACTGTAGTCTAACCAATGTTGCAACCAGAAATCACATGAATTGCTGTTGCTTAATCTTTACTTGAAAAATCTGAAAGTCATTCTGGGAGCCTGGAAACTTTTTGTTGAAACTTTAGTCTTTAGTTGCTAGTGTTATCAGTGCAATTTAATACAAATAAGCTCTCATTACTGTAAAAATATTAAGTGTAATTCTTAGCTATATACTGAATGTTTGTGGAAGTGCAGAGGTGTTATTTTAAAGCAGGGATGAAGAAAAGTGAATAACTAAAGTAAAATTACTCATTGCAACCAGTAATACTTGTAAAAAGATATTTCTAGTCTCTTGTGTATAAAGTGTTGTGCAGAATAAAATGACCCTCATCTGACTTGCAAATTGTTGTACAGAATGAAGCTTTCCAGTTTTTATGCCCATTGGAGTTGTTTTGACTAAAATTTCCCACAGGAGCTGCACAATGGTTTATCCTCTACTAAAGAGAACTTGAATTTGGATGAGACAGGTGTAAAGTGTGTTGCCTCTGAGAAGACAGGTGTGGTGTGGAACTTGAGGGCTTGAAAGTTTACTGAGAACTGAACTTTGACAGGAATTATGCATGGAAATCTGCCCATGTCTTGCTGCAGTATGAGGTTCTGCGAAATTGTTCGTATGTGTATGAACTAAATCGAGGTAGAAGTATCTGGGTTGTTTGTGTTGTTGGTTTTTTGTTTTCTTTTTCCTCCCAGTGTATGTGATACTGTCCTTGTTTTTGATTTTGCATGGGCTGAGCTAGAGTCTGTTTCCAGTAACAGAAGTAAGGGGGGGTGAGTGCAAAGGTGTGGGAGGCTGGACTCAGGTAGGAGGGAACTGTACTTCTCATCTGATGTAGACAGCTGCAGTGGTTGATCCTACAGATGGATGGGGCAGTCTTTCCAAGTGTATTCCAGTCACTGTCCCTTCAGAGCGGGGAGCTTTTCAGACCAGGTGTGTAAATATCTAAGGAATACTTGTGAATGGACGGGAGAGGCAGTCGAGCTGACAAGGAGCGTTGGCAAGGCTGTAGCAACTAGGTCTGATGGCAGCAACAGCAGAAACTGCTGAAGACAAAATTGGGAATAGAAGAGTTAAAAAAAATTTGTACCACAAAGAAAATGGATGGGATAGGACTGAAAGGTCTGAAGCTTAGTGACACATGCAAAATAGGCTTTCCCAAGAGCATAGAAATGAGTCCTCAAAGCTTTTAGGGGAGAATCTGGTGGCAGTATGTCTTGGCCTTCTGTGCTACTGGTCACCTTAGCGACGACACTATGGTGAAGAGTAACCAGCTTGTGATTTTACACTCACTCCCTGCACAAGTTGCCAGAGTCACATTCTGATCCAAGGTGGTTTGTGCAAGGATCAGTGTGAATTTCAGCTGTGAAGTGTTTTGTTAACTGACTTCTAAGGAAACAAGCACAGATGCAAGTTGTTAAAGAAATGGTCTCAGAGTTGCGACCATAGGACACTCCAGAAATGTTAGTTTTAGGCTGAACAACTTTCAAAATTGTGTGCATAGCGTGTCAAACCAAAGTTTTCATTATCACATGACATCTTTTTTCCCCTGGAGCCCTACATTCAGTGTGTAGGATCAATTTTCTTGGTGTGTCCTGACATTCAAACAAACAAAGCTGCCTGCAGGAGGAAGCATCAGGCCTTCAATATGCCTTCCTTGGATTGATTTTATTTTAACCTCTACTATGGAAAGAAACCTGGAAAATTAGCATACAGCCCTCAGCAGTGCTTACTGCTGATGTTTGAGTGTTTTGATGCAGTTTGAAGGCTGACTAGGAATTCTTGGTCCTTGCAATTGTAATTAGAGTCAGTGAAGCAAAGGGTATGTGACATTGGAAGATACAAAATGCTGCAAAAGTCACTGTGAAAAGTGAGGTGTCAAACTGAGTTTCTGAAATGAACGGGGGTTTTGAACTTGCTGCCCGCTGACCACAGATCCTGATGTCACAGCTGTAAATAGTGAGCTCCCCCATATATTAAGGTCTCTGAAAAAGTGTCCATGAATACAGTAGGAATATGTTTGATCACATGGTTTTCAAAGGAGTTCTTATGTGAAGAAAATTAGACCCAAAGATCTAGCAAAAATTTAAAATGGGAGAGGAGGAGTGGGTGTGTTGGCATTCTTGCATTTGTAATGTGTGGACTCGGATCAAGAACAGAGTCAGAGTATCACTTGTGGGAGGTAAAAATACAAATTCTTAAAGGAGAACCCGGCAACTTGATTTCTTAGATTGCTGCACTTAAAAAAAGAAACTTGTACAACCAGAAATAACAATATAAAGATGAAGGGAGTTTGGGGAGTTTTGATATTCTAAAATGTTTTTACTCTCCTTTTTTGAAGTATGAAAACCTGTATCTCTTGAAAATCTGACTGTTCTAAGAACATGTGAACTGAGAGAGCACTGCCAAATGGCCCATATAAATGCAGTGATTTCTCTTATTCTGACTGTGCACCTACAGTGGTTTTAATGCTCATAACTGCATCACACAAACAAACATACAGCTTTGTTTGATGAGGTTTACTAATTATGCACTTTTGGAGGGCAAGCAGTTCTTTCACAGAGTAGGCAGCTTTCCCACAAATACATGCATATGCACCTTTCCTGAATTTCCATTAAAGTAATAGCATGCTTTGTAATGTTTCCTGTTAAGTTAATTTCTTGCAATTCAGTGATTGAAGTTTTAATCCTGCAGTACTCTAAGCTTTTCTTTTTCCTTGAAAGTTCATAGTAGCATTCCTCCTTTGCTGATACCCATGGCAGCTGAAATTGGTCCGCAGCCTCCTTGGTCATAGCTAGCAACTTGCAGGATAAAGAACTTGGCCCTGAAAGTTGTGTGTCATTTAATTGTAGCAGTTGCTGGGCTTGTATAAAGGCCTGCTTTATAACCAGCTTGACTTCATTTAAAACAAACAAACAAAAGCACTTTCACCCCGGGGAAAAAAGCTCTGAGTTTCAGAACAATCACTTTCCCTGTGACAGTGATGCTCAGATCACTGAATCATCCTTGGACTCCCTTTCATATCAGTAGCCCTTTTGCTCTTTGTGTAGATACTAGTTTTCAATCAGTGCCACTCCTGGGAGACATAAAGAGGCAAAGGTGCGCCCTTGCTGCTGCTTTCTGTCACTGTACTTCAGTTTGAGACACTCAGTCTGAGTAAGTTGATCTGTACTCTATTGTAGTTTCATGCTTGACTGCTATGGTGAATGATTTAAGGTCTGTGTTTCGTGGAAGGAGGAAAGTAAAACTAAAGACTTTTCCTAGACTCACAGTCTTTTAAACACTGGCATACAAGAGTTGTTTGGTGTAGCATGTGTTTCCCATCCCTTAAAAGACTAAATGCAAACAAATTGTTTCACAAAGCTGGCATGCCTAGGAAGGAGGGAGACTAGTTGAGGTGAAGGTGTAGCTCCAGACTGCTGAGTCTCAGGGAAATCAGAATAGCAAAACAGCATTTGCAGTAGGAAGGGAACCAAGGAATAATTTTAATAGTAAAAAGTTTATGGAATGTTATGTATCAACAGTTGTCTTTGCTATTTATCCAGAGGATTCCAGAGAGGAGCTAGGAAAAAAACCCCGGTCCATTGGTGTTGGACACAGGAGGTTTGGCTACAAATCTTGATTTGCACTGGGCCCTGGCTTCCTCTGGTCTCCTGTTGAGTGCCAATGAGGGCACTGCCATTAGTTACAAAAGTTAGGACTGCATGCTCCTAAACCTACAGCTTTCCGTTTTGTTACTGCTTCCTTTGCACTCTCAAAGCAGAAGTCAACATAACACTTTCCTCATTCTCACTGGTGTGACTAGATTGTTGCTGCTCCAGAACATCTCCTATGAACATTCAGACTCCCTGGGAAACTGTCTGCCTGTAGTTCAGAGATCTCTAGGTACTGCCATAACACAGTCAGTAAACCTTTTTTGGTTCACAGAGTTCACAGCATAGATTAATCTTTGCGTTAATTATTAGTCTTGTTCAGCTGCTGTCTTTAAAAAGATTAAAAATGCTGCTTATATGTAGGATTAGTCATAAACCTAATTAACTCATAGATTTATTTTTAAAAAGTGGATGGATATTGATTTTTTTCCCTGGTTGAAGTAGAGTGTAAAATGTATGCGAAACAGAATATCTTTCATTTCAAAATGCGGGGAGACATTTGGATTTGTCTTTATTCTTATACCAGTTTATCAGGAATGTCAAGACTGTGTTCTTTAATTCTTATATTAATCAAATTCTCATGGATGAATAACATGAAGATTTACAGGTAAGAGATAGCTTCTGATTTTAATATACCAGATACAATTAATTTGAATTTTAGACTCATTCTCATCACTTGTAGCTTGCATGGGATTCACAAGTGGTGTCTGCTTGGTGGGTGCAGTGCTCCAAATAGCATGAGCCTCAGCAATCCCACTGTTTTCTCTCATCTGGAGCAAGCTTCTGTATTTCTCTTTACAAGTGGAGCAACAATGATTTATTTTTTTTTGCCTTCTCCTAAAGATACTTCTGCACTCCTCCAGTTTGCAGACCCCTATTTCCGTATTAATGGATCTTCCTAACTCAAATAAGTCACTAAGTACTGTAAAGACATTTAGAAAAAGAGAGCTGTGCAGAATAGTGCACTTTAAAATATGTTGTGAAGAATGTAGCTGAGAGTAGGGAATATTTCTTAAAGAAACAAAATAAATTCAATAGTTTGTTCTAGTGGCAAAATTGAGACAAGTTAGAAACTGTATTTCCTGCACAGCTGCTAACCTTGCTGATGCCTAAAACTTAGAGGACTTGCAGGAAAAAACCTCTGAGTGACGCTGGTGGATGGCAGACACAGGGAACAAACAGTGTAGGGCTTCATAGCCCACGAGTGAAAATGCTTCTTTGGGCAAGAAGAGTTGTCTTAGGTGTTTTGCTCCCATCTGTGACTCTAACTTGATCTATGTTGTTCGCTTGATCTATGTTGTTCGCTGGTCGACACTTTTGCTAGAAGAATAATTAAAAAACCAAAATTATTATATTGGTACTCAGATACGATGTCTATTTTTTTCTTCCATATGGAAGCAGTATAAAAAATCCCCTCCCTTTTAGTAAAGCAGATTTAAAGACTTTCAGTACTGCAGATGCATCAGAAAAACTGCACCAGTGTAGTTAAAGTGTTCTGTGATGTTTTTTGTACTGTTTTTTCTCTTCACTAACTGTAAAGTGATACTGCCTCCAAAGTTCCAGTCTGATTCCTTTATCAGCTTTTAACACCCTTTGTGTATGCTTTTGGGCATTGAGTGTTTCTTCCTATATTTAGGGAGAAAAGGAAAGTGTTCAGACTGCTAAAGGATGTGTAGGCATGAGACTGAAAACAAACGAGAGAGCCTGTGAGAACCCGCAAGGAAAACAGGTAGCAGAAATAATGATTGGGAAACAAGTTCATAGAATCATAGAATGTTTGAGGTTGGAAGGGACTTTAAAGACCATGTAGTTCCAACTCCTCTGCTATGGGCAGGTACACATTCCACTAGACTATGTGGCTCAAAACCTCATCCAGCCTGGCCTTGAGGGAAGGAGCATCCGCAGTTTCTCTGGAAAGTCTGTTCCTACCTCACCATCCTCACATGAATAATTTCTTCCTAATATCTGATCTAAACCTGCCCTCTTTCAGTTTGAAGCCATTCCCCCTTGTCCTGTTGCTACATGCCCTTGTGTAACGTCCCTCTCCAGCTTTCCTGTGGACTCTCTTAGGTACTGGAAGGGGCCATAAGTTCTCCCCAGACCCTTCTCTTTTCCAGGCTGAACAGACCCAACTTTCTCAGCCTGTTCCATCCCTCTACTCACCTGTGTGGTCCTAGTTGCTTCTTTGCTCTTGCTACAAAAATTTTTTGGTATCAACATATAGGATGAATGGTATTTATGAATGTTTTGATAGTGATGGAGGAATCTATAGTATAATCAGTGGCAACTGTTCCTTTAGAGCGTGTGTTCCAAATAATATGGTGTGATCCAAGCAAGTGATGTTCACATGAAGAATCCTGATATGTGTGTGATACAGTCTGTTCTGCTCACAAACAAATGGAGCAGTGCCTCGGCTGGTTAATGATGGCTTAATTCCCTTTGAATTGAATTTGGCTTAACTCCATTTGAATTTACATAGGTCCTTGTCTGCTAGCCTTGCTCCCACATTCCATTGTTAGGCTTGCTTTTGCCAACAACTGTAGAGATTTGAGGCTTTTTTGGCAGTATCTTGTATCTAGCAGAAAACTTGAAGTAAATTTCCTCTGTTCCAAATTGCATATGCTTACTGTGATCCCAGAAGTGATACTGGGAGTAAGAAGTCCAGATTTAAATATCTTTGTGTGCTGAAGGCTCCTATTCTCAGAAGAATATACAGGTGTAGGGGGCTTGGTTTACAACAGTTGATTTAATGGATGTTGTTTACACTCTGTCTAATTACATTGTACAAGCTGTATTTGACTGCAATCCTCTGGGATATTTGCTAACTTTCAGTTTGAGAGGAAATTCCAAATTTAAAAGCTAATAAAAAAAGGGCACCAACTGTCACTTTTCTCTTCACATGAAAACATACTGGCACAAAAAAAATCCTAAAATTAATTAATTTGTAATCTGTTTTATAGATTCTTTGCTTAAATTTCTAGTGTCCTTGGGGTGTTAAAACACTGAAGTTTGCCCATGAGTTAGAACTTGGGTGAAGAGTAAGTGCCTAACTATGGGACCATTTTGGGGCCAGGGGTGTGTGGAGAGAGTACTGAAAAACAATGTTCAGCATGAGCAAGAGTCCATGTGTTGGCCACAGTTCACCAGGGCCAAATTCCTGCACACCTTAGGAGCAGGAACCCTGAAGGAGCTTGTTTTAAGGGGGACAGGAAACAAAGGATGGAGTGGCATGGAGGTGTTGGGGTCATGTTCTGTTGAAGACAATGCAGGTGATGGAAACTAAGCCAAGGGAATGACCCAAATGGTGACTGAAAGCTGAACTTTGCTTCATTAACTGAAAAATACATATTACCTTTCACACCACCACATATGCTAATGGCTAAAGTCACTCAAACTCCACCTAAATGTGAATTACGTCAACTGTACCTTTACCTTTTCCCTTCCTTCAAAGAAAACTATGTATTTATAGCTTAAGTGGGGAAAGAGGTCAGAGGAGATTCCACCTTTGTATCCTGGGATAGTTGACAGCCTGTACCTATCCTCGCCCCCACAGGGCTGCCTATTGGGTAAGACTTGAATGCTTGGCTATACCAAGTGCTCCTTCAGGAACTTCAGAGAGCGAACTTGTGTTTGTGACCGTACTTTTAGAGCTATATAGTCATATCACAATTTAATGCGTTTGTCACTGGTTGCATTATTCATACTTTAGGTATTCACATGTGCTTCTGCAGACAGTGTATTTATTACTGACAATCCAATATCGCAGATATGAACCTGCATGTCTGTTGCTTAATAAACTACACTGTTTTGCATCTGGCTGTGAGACTTATTGAACAGGACCGAACTTCTAGGCCAGCCTTGAGAGTTCTTTGAACATGACCAGACTATTTGTGAATTTGAAAATGTGTTAGTTCTTACTGAACATGATTGGAATTACAGTGCCACATTGGCCCTGCATTTCTGTTCCGTAGTGTTTCATTGGCTATCACTCAGAATAAGCCCAGCTTCCCCTAACACCTCTGATACCTGAGGCCAGTTGGAATGCAAGAGGGTTTATTTTCTGCCAAATTTAACACAACAGAAAAATTTACCTTAATGCAACAGGGTGTCAGAACTGATACAGTAGCACAAAGTCTCACTTTCCTGTGTTAGTCAGTCCATGCCCAGGTGTGGAGCCAAATTAGACAAAAGGTAAAATCCAAAATATGCAGCAGGGAGAATGTGAAATGCCAGATAACCACATGGGTACAGTACAGGAAGCTATCCTGGTTTGCCAGTGTGATCCTTGTCCTAGTGCTCCTGAAGATAAGCTGCTTTGACATCAGCATTTAGAGTTTATAGTTCTTCATTCCTCACTGACTGAGAGTTCTGTAGCAACTCCTACGACCACCCACAAAAGCTTTCTGTCAAGCAATGTACAACTTCTAGTAGCTATAAAACAACGCAAAAAATATGCCGATAAGTCCCAATGTTGAAATCTGTCGTGCCAAAGACGTGTCACTGGTATGTTGCACAGAAATGTTACTCTGCCAACAAATGCTGTTCCTTCCACCCCAACTGCCATGTGACTCATTATTTGAATAACAACTTTACATTGCTGTACCAAAGCAAACATAAAGGAAAACATCCTAATATCTTGTAATACTTGTTTGTCATCAGTTATGAGTGTGAATAAACGGGTGTGTTACGCTAATAAGAGAGAGCAGCTACCCTGCAGCATTTTAAGTGGTTTTCTGATGCCCTGAAGACGTCATGCAGGTCCTCCTGTGGAGTAAACCATGCCAACACCATTGTTACTTTTGCAGTATTTTGTGCTTTCCACCCAGTCTCTTGGGTATTCTGCTCATCACAGGAAATGGCTGAAAATGCTGTACATTCACTGACAAATACTTGTGGTTTGGTTTAGAGGCTGGGCCAACTGCTTCTAAAAATATGTTCTTTTCTTCCAAAGAAAGAGAGCTAGGGCTGCTGCTCCTTTTCAGAAGCCCCTCCACCCTTCCACACTGCTTGCAGTCATTCCAGCCTCTCCTGTGTCGTTTAGGTGTGGTTTGCGGGCAGCTTTGTATTGTTCGGATAATGCGCTGAATGCTCACTTACTTAATGCCTGCTGTTTGCCCGTGTGTAGGGTTTTTTTCTACCTCAGCACGTACACGCTGTTTGAGGTAGTAAAATCAGAGCCATGAGAACCTCCACATAGGGAAATGCAGAAGAGGAACTTTATGCAAGCAATTTTTAGAGACAGGGATGCATTGTCCCTCACCAGCAAACTGTCTGAATACAAGGGGCTTAAAAGGTCTATGTATACAAAGTAATTTCCAATGGAATGGTTTCATAAGGAATTAATTGCTGCCAGTGGTTCATATGCTCACTGTGATAACTGAGCCAGTTTTCCCAAGGCAAATTCACAGATAAGATTTTATATTCTCTGTCATCTACCTATTCTAGAGACATTCCCTTGGAGTCCAACCCCTTTGGGTTGTATCCATTTCCTCACACTATTCCAAAGATCATTAAGAGATAATCAACTCCGAATTACTGTGAGCAAGAGCAGCTATATAGCCATAGATTCAATTTTACACACTGGTGATATGAACTTTATTCCAGGTAAATAGTCTGTCAAAACCAAGCTAGTGAATAAATTATTTTCCAAGTTAGATGAAAAGGCTTGTCCACAAACACAAGGAGATTACAGCATTGAGTTGCCCTTTCAGTGGCAATTTAAAAGATCATAGTCACCCCAAATTATGCCACTACAGTATACACTGTGGCCAGTCTGAGCTTCAAGGTCAGAACCTGCTACAGAAGTGCACTCCTCACCATGACGTTCTGATGAAATTTCCTTTGACCTTTAACACTGCTGGAGAGGGATAGTGATTCCTGATGATTTGGGAGCAATATGAATGAAGAACTATTCCAATTAAGACTGTGCTGACACGTGGATGGCAAATCACCTTGCTAGCTGTGGGCAGAAGTAAGCCCAGGAAGGCTCCCCCGGCTGATACAGCCAGAGAGAACTGTTGATGTGAGTCATCCCATCCATCCGGCACTGGAGGGTCGAGAGGTGTCATCCCCCGCCTCTCACAGTATCGGGGAGCTCACCCTTTCTTCACTTCTGTACTACATATCTCGAGGCTCTTGACCACAGGACTGTTATGTGTAATCAGAGATTTTTATCGCAAATAGCCCGTTTTTCTGCTCGTTAGGCAGACGCACCGCCCAAGTTCCCAACAGCAGAGGGCAGCAATATAAATCCTGCCAAACAGAACGTTTTCATGCTTTATGAAATACAAACCTCTTCACACGCTCATTCAGTTTGTTTACATTATATTGTTGTTCAAATATGAAGAAGCTGTTCCTTCTTTCTTCCTTCCCTCCCTGTGGCTCAGTGCACAGTCTCTCATATGATTATAGCTTCTTGATGCCGCAGACGGAGCACAAGATGTTGATGACTCCCTGGCTTCTCTCCCTGGGCTACAGAACCGACGCTGTGGCTGGCAACGCACCACAACTGCTGCTCCTTTTGTTTCTAGCTATTTTTCTCATAATTACCTGAACACACGCTGTAGACTTTGTGCCTCAACCAGTACTACAGTGATAACAGGTTTTGTTTCCTAAGTTTGAGGGGTTTTTTGTCTTTGACTTTGTTTTTGTCTTCTCCAAACGTCACTTCGTGCATCCAAATCAATTCCCGGTCGCACTACTTTGTGATGAGCTGGGGTTGTTTCACGCACGTGTAACTGCTGAGATACAGGGCATTCAAAGGAAACAGTACGAGATTTGCCCACGTGCTGGCGCGCACCACCGGGGCTACCGGCACGCGCGGGGATCGCCCGGGGCTTGTCGCCCGCGGTGGTCGGCGACTCTCACAGCTCCGAGCCCCGCAGAACACGACACCGTGAGCAACTCAGCTTTTCCTCTTCTGGTGCATTTTACTCTTGCTAAAAATAGCAGAATGCGGGTGCTCACCTTGCGCCCGTGGCCGCGGCCGCCGCGCGGGGACAGCCCGTCCGCGGCGCTCAGCCCCGGGCAGGGCCGGCCCCGCTCCCCGGTCCCTCGCCGAGGGCTCCGCTGCCGGCGGGGCGGGCCGGCCCGCGTTACATAAC
>JAWMRA010000161.1:49356873-49382366 GCA_035584735.1 Pseudotriccus pelzelni | reverse complement strand
TTACATAACGCCGCCCGCCGGGCCGGGCCGCGCCGCCGAGGGCGGGCCCTCCGCGCCGCCCCGCGCAGCCCCCGGAGCCGCGGGGCCGGTGCCGGGCGGCCCCGCCGAGCCTGAGCGAGCGCCCGAGCGGCCGCAGCGCGGCGGGGGAGGAGGAGGCACCGCGGCCCCTGGGGCTGCCCGCGGGGGAAGCGGCGGCCGCGCCGCGGCGGTGAGTGGGACGGGGCCTGCGGCGCTGCCGGGGCGCTGCTGCGCGGGGCCTGTTGCCCGTGCCCGGGGGGCTGCGGGGGGGAGGAGAGGCGGGACTGTCGCGCTTTGGGACTGCGGCGTCCCGGGACTGCGGCGCTTTGGGACTGCGGCGTCCCGTCAGTCCCGTCCGTCCCGTCCCGTCCAGTCCTGTGCCTTCCCGCCGGGAGGGAGCGCGGCTCGGCCGGCGGGGCTCGCTGACAGCCCGCCCGGCTCCAGACCCGCCTCCTGTTGCTCGGCGCTCCCTCCGGCCCGGGACCGGCGCGGCGGGGCCAAACGGGAGCCCGGTCCCAGCTCGGCCCCCCGGGTAACAGGGACCGCCGGAGCCGCAGAGCGGGAGCGGCGGCAGGGCTCGTCCTTGCCAGGACAGCTCCCTGGGTAGTCCGAGACCTCCCTGTCTACGCCTGATACAAGTAATAGCGTATGCTGCAGTTACTGCAGCTATCTCCCTAAATAATATAAGCTAAACGGGTAAAGCATTTTATTTAGCTTCTTTAAAAAAAGAATAGCATCTGCCAACGAGTGCCAGCTTTGTTCAGCGTTCAGCTGCAATTCTGCAACTTTTTCTCCCCAGACAGATATCGGGCTTTTGCCAAAGCCGGTTGCTCAGCGTTACTCTCACATTTCTTCATCTCTAGGTCCCCACTGCCAGGACGCTACTGCGGTTGGCGAAGTCCCTGTTCCTCTTCTCCCTTCCCACCTCTCTCCCCTTAAAATCTACTACATATATCCTATCTTGGCTCTGATTCCCCTTGAGCAGGTCTGACCTTGTCACATGTTTTTTTCCTAAAGTGTTAGAAAGTTTCTCAGTTTTCTATTATAAGGCCCTCTACCCTCATTTTTAGATTCTGTGCAATTTCTGTATGTAAAGTGTTACAAGGCTTTGGTTTCTCACACACTTGTTTCTGCCATCTCTTTTATTCCCAAATCCATATTGGTTTGGCCTGTGTGAGTCTTGGAAAATTTTATTCTTAGAATAGGTCTATTCAAATAGGTTAACAGATTGAATTTTGCAGGAATTATGCATGTATATGATGACTAATTGTGAAAATGATGGTTGCAAGACTGCTTTATTTTGCAAGTTAATCAGAGCAGGATGCCTGCCTTCTCCTTTGCCTCAAATGCAAGCCTGGCTATCTTGGATCATTAATGAAAAATCATACCACTATGCTACTCTTACCAGCTCCTTGCTGCTACTTTTCGATGTTACTTTTGAGCTGTTGGCATGCTGTGTACAATTTGAAAATCTTTGTACTCAGTGCTTGTTTTCTGGGGAAAGAATTTTAAAAATGCCACAGAACTTTAAAAGCTGATTGGTTGCCTTCAAGCGTTTTCCTTATTTTCCTAAAAACGTCTCCAATCTGATGCTGAAATGCACATCAGCTTGGCACGGTCTCTGTGGCTGCCAAGTGTGTGAGCCAGTTGGATCTCAAGGAAATGTAACTTAATGCAATCAGTCCCCTGGCGACTTTTTTTTCCACAAGAAACAAACATCTTTTGGTGAGTCACAGCAACATTGTTCCCTACAAACTAGCTGTCAGGAAATAGAGTCTGACAAAGCTGATGGTCTCTCTATAAAACCAGCTTTCCCCTACACCCGGTGCTGCTTTCACATTGTTTGTGAATCATCAGATCCGGAGTCCTCTCAAATTTCCGAGGAAGGCAGAATTAGCTACCATTCAGGGTGCGGTACTGCCGGTGCTTACCTTTCTTCCTGTGTTCCTTCTGATAGTTTCAGTTCTCACCTTCAGACATCCACTGCTCCTTCTTTCTCTCTCATCTTAGTCAAGACTTCTACCATGCTTCCAAGTCTGTTACTGGTGCAAAGGTCCTCTATGTGGCCTTTGTGCACTAACCTCGTTAAAAAGAGTGTCTAGCTTTTCCTTGGGAGTAAGCTGTCTTTTGTGCTTCTCCACTTATCTGTGGCTTGCAAATTACCCCAAAAGCTGCTGTGTACACTTGTGGATGCTCAGCCTCAGAATGTGGCTGTACCTGCATCCACATGACTTTGGAGAGTAATTCCACTGCCTGAGGGAATGCTACACACCTGCATAGATCAAGATGATAACTAGCTTCTGTTGGAAACAAGGGGTTTGCCATTCCTTAATATACGTCTACACATGTATTTGTCCCTTAAATAATATTGTATTGCCATTTCCCAGTTTCACACCAAGTGTGACAGGAGAACAGCTCCAAGGTAATTAAGTTCCTGCAAATTTTGTAGAAACAGGCCAGCCAGGAAGAAGCAAGTCTAAAATCAGATACTTGCCAGTTTTCCCCAGTTTTTAGCTCAGTGACTGAGTGATATGTTCATATGTGACAACCTCTATTTGACAGTAAGGTACTGGGTGTAAATGAAGCTGTAAAGAGAAAGAGAGAAGGATTTTCTGGGCAAATGCCTCTGAACTGGCATCTGGCTTAAAACTTCAAAGAGCCCAAATAACTCTGATTTGATACATTGTGTTCTGAACACAGAAAATCTTTGTATGGTTCAGTGTAAACTTTTAATGAACCAAGGAACACAGTTCTGTAGGAGCTCTGATTTCCTGAGTTCGGCTGGTCACAAAGTGCTTTGTTTTTATGTCGCTGCATCTCCAGGGCACAACTCCTGTCTTTGTTCTGCCAGGCACGCATTTGCACAAGTACACCAAGTACAGATGGTCTATGATCTCAGTTAGTGCCTTTAGATCTATTTCATTTTGACAGAATTGGCCAACAGTTTCAAGTCTTACTAAATGCCATCATGTAAGCGTAATTCCCTTGAAACCAAGCAAAAGCAACGATCACTCATCCTGACTCAGAATAATGTATTCCTTGACATAACTGGTAGGACAAATCCCACATCATTTGTAGCAATGACAAGACACTGAATCTTGTTTTGGATTGTTTGGGTTTTTTTAACTGTTAGTCCTTGTCAGCTGTAGATGGGATTTTGTGATACAGCTTCAACCTGTCCTGGCAAGCTTGTTCTACCATATATACAGGTGCTATGACATCCTTAGAGATGAGTCCCTTTACAACTGGATTGGTTATCTCCATTTAAGAATTGTGAGTAAAATATGAATCCTAGTAATTCAGCCCTGTGCAAGGAAAAAGCCACATTGTTATAGGAAGAATTCTTGAGCTCCAGGATTGTTAACAGAGGGTATAACTGGCAAGGGGGTTTTTAAACTTGGCACAGTTTCTATATGAAGGCAAAGGTATTAAGGCATCTGAAATCAACAGGAATAAATTCCAGGTTCCTAAATACCATTTTGAGTCTGGCTGAAAATCTTCTTACTGCGTGTGAAGCTTAGGAAGTGGAATACTTTTATTCTTGAAGAAAAATATCTCTTAGGGTAGTGCTTACTGATGGTCAGTAATGTCTCAGCTTCTTCAAGCTATAGTTCTGAGAAATTAAAAAATCCAAACAGGTGTTCAGGATCTCTTTTGATTATGCTAGTCTGCTCTGCAAACAACTGAATGGTAGTATTTGTGCTTTCAGTTAATATTGGTACTCTGAAATGACATGAGAAAAACTGAAAAGTGTTTAAAATGCAGTGTTTAGACTTCAAAACTGAGCCCGATATTGATTAAGTGATGCGCCCCAAGCTATAAATCCTTGAGTTTTGCTCAAGTTTTGGTCTGAAATATAATTCCATTGCCTGAGGCTGATATTGACATATGCATTTAGGAATGCAGACTTTTCTTATAACAATACTTCTGTGATTAGTTGTAGTATTGTAAGCATCAACTTAAATACAGTTTTGTTCTTTTGTTTGAAAATTTACTTTTCTTGTTTGTTCTCTATTGTTTGTTGAGGGCATAACTGGCAGAATTTTAAAGAAATTGAGTCTTTTAAATGGAAAGTGGAGATCCTTACCTAAGGATCTCTCCTTACACACTCTTCTATGGAGCTGGTGCCTGAAGTCAGTCCTTGCCTTCCAGAAGAACTGATGGCTCTGCAACCTGCTGTCTGTTATGCATTGCTGTTGGATTCACTGTTTCATCGACTCAAAGTAGCATGAACTGTTGCTTATTGTGATATATTTCTGTGTTGCTAATAAATTGCATCACAGGATGGTACTGCCTGCGTTACAGAAAAATTACTCAGGGTTGTGAGCCCTGGGGAATTTCAGTTCAGGTATCTGAAGTGGCCCCACCTCAGTGTTGAGATAAGGACCGGTAGGCCTGACAGGGAAGGGCATTCTCATGGGCACCACATGACAGTTTAATAAATAATCTTTGATCTCTCTATGCACACAGCTTAATTGTATTCCAATGACAGTGCATCGATTTTAAAGAGGATGTGGAATAATTTGTTTCCCTTTAGCAGAACTGACTTTTCATGTCTGTTGTTACAAGCTTCTTTTTTATGTTACACTTAAACAAAACACACGGGCTGGGTATGAAGTCCTCCATATGAAGGGATTTCAAGGGAATTTCTGCTCTGACTAACAGGCTGAGGATTAAGGGCAACCTCAGCCTTGGGATATCACTGAACAGGTGCATGATAAAACATACTGGAAGAAATTGAGAAATAGCAGGAAAGAGGGAGAACCAGGAGATTGTAATTTGAATTAAACTCAAGTACCAAGCTGTGGCTTTCTTGGCTTGCTCTTGAGTAGTGTTTGTTTAGAGGTATTAAAAGGTGAAATAACTGCTGTTAGAGTTGTGTTATGCAGAAAGCCTTTTGAGAAATGTGACAGCAATACTTGGGAGCACAATGAGAGGCCCATGTGAGATAGCTTGTGCTGGGGGACTTACTGCTGTACTGTGCTGTCGTGCTTAGTAGACACAGTGCCTGCCACCAGGGAATCCTAGAAACACTTTACATAAGGCTACCTGCTGCTCCCCTTGCAGTTGATGATGATGATAATAACAATAAGAATAGAATAGATGTTTCAGTTGGAAGGGACCTACAACATCACCTGGTCTAACTGCCTGACCACTTCGAGGCTGAGTAAAAGTTAAAGCACCTTATTAAGGGCACCAAAAGCCTCTTAAACACTGACAAGCTTGTGGCATCAACTCCCTCTCTAGGAAGCCTTTCCACTGTTTCACCATCTCTCAGTCAAGAAAGGTTTGCTAATGGCCAAACTAAACCTCCCTTGATGCAGCTTTTCCTGCCACAGATTTGGTCTCTGATCTTGAAGAAGCATGTACAGAGTTTTAAAATGGCAGCAGTGATGTTGGATGCCTCATGTGTTGTTGAGTTTGGCACTGTCTGTCAGAGGCTATGTTTCAAAGACAGATGCTGCTGAGAGCATCAGTGTCTCCATCTGTGAAATGGTACACTAACATCTCACCTCATAGGGTACACTTGTGTGTGGCAGCTGTGTTAAAGGTATTAGTTTGGAGGGTGTCATAAGTGTGACAAAGTAAACCACCCATAGTGGATCTCACTACCTGGGTTTATTTAAAAACCAAAAGTGGAGCATTCACCCTAAGAGATTATATCACACACCAACTCACCTACTCACTCAGCTGGACTGACACAACAGCAATAATAAACTAAGCTGTGAAAAAAGTGTAGGGGTTACTTCTGGCTGTGTTTTCTCTCCACCTCACATAGAAGTGATATGTGATTTAAAACATTACATCCTTGTAAATAATCCTGCTGTTATAATGAGCCAATTGTATCAGAAAAACACATGCTGCCTGACTGAGGAGTAGTTTAAGAAATGTAACAGCTGGTCTTTATCCAGGCTCTGTACCCCATTGTCAGTGCAGCCTGAAGATGTTCAGGGAGGCTAAACTGGAAAATGTACCGACACTGACCTACCCACTGCATTTTCAAATCAGTTAGATGGAAAGGCAGGGGTG
The DNA here is from genome assembly GCA_035584735.1 of Pseudotriccus pelzelni. Lineage (NCBI taxonomy): Eukaryota > Metazoa > Chordata > Aves > Passeriformes > Tyrannidae > Pseudotriccus > Pseudotriccus pelzelni. The sequence goes on along the minus strand of JAWMRA010000161.1, from coordinate 49,376,318 downwards.
TGCGAGGAAATATGCCCCTGCCTGAAAGTTTCTGTGAGTAAATAAATCTTTGAAGCTGTCAGTTCTTCCCCAGGCTGTGCATTTCCTTTCACTTAGGTGACTGATTTTCTTAACACAAAAGTGTCTTTGCATGAGCACTCTTGAGCCTCCGTGGTAATGTGGTAGTGGTTATATGAATGGCAGATGACAGCAGTTGACAAATGTAGGTGATGTAAGTCAGCAGAATTGGTCTATAGCTGGTTAAGCACAGGCTTTGTGTGAAGTAAACAGCTAATAATGCTAACATGGTAAATACCAGAGACGCTCAGGTTAATTTAGATCTCCAGATTAAGAGAGCACCCAAGGAACAATTTACTTGTTACCTTGTCTTTTAAGTCCACAGGAGTCAGGGTAGAAACCTTGGCTCTGTGACAGTATGGCCCTTGGCTTCACCAGAGCCTGGGATCTTCCCTTGTATTCTCAGATTATAGAAGTGCTGACTGCATTAGTTATTTTGTCAGTGGGTGCATGTTGCTGGTGTGAAATGCCAATCTACAGAAAATGTCTTCAGCCTAAGAAAAAAGGAAAATACTTCCACCCCTCCTGGTTTTGGTGGGAATTTTGTTTTTTTGTTTGTGATGGGTTTTTGTTTGCTTGTTTTTGTCGTTGGGGTTTTTGTTTGTGGTTTTGTTTTGGTTTGTTTTGTAATGGTTTGTTTGTTTGATTTCGAGTTTTGGTGTTTGTTTTTTTTGGGGGGGAGGGAGGGTGATGTTTGTTTGGTTTGGGTTCATTTGTTTTTTTATTGCAACACAAATTCTCATCCAGGACAGAGCTACCAACAACCCTAAAGGTATTCTTGCCTTAAGCATTACTTTATTTCTCCCCTCAGGTGTTTGCTTGTCCAGCTATTGCATAATGTGAGAATACAGATTGCTCAGAGAGGCTTCTTCTCTGGAGATACTCAAAAGCCATCTGGACTCAATCCTGGGTAACATGCTTTACTAGGGGACCCTGATCAAGCAGGGAGGTTGGACTAGATGACCTCCAGTGGTCCCTTTCAACCTCAACCACTCTGTGAGTCTGTGAATACTTCATGATGGAGGAGGGAGAGCTGGTGCTGTTATTCTTGTCTGCAGAGCAAACTAGCATTTGCTGTCTGATGAAAGAGTTGAAGGTGTTTATAAAAAACATTTCTGTAAGTAATTATATGAACACATTTAATCCCAATACTTAAAATGTCACAGCCTTTTTTTTTTTTTTAAGTCCTTTTATTGTTGGATAGTTGTAGTTAGTCAGTGCTGAGGAATTTACCTGGATGTGCTTCATTGATCCTTGAATAATTGTTTTCTGTAGTGTGCCCTTCCCATGTCAGCTATCAGTCTGGTATTTGTGAAGCGCTGTTAGGTTATTACTACTAGCAGGTTACACCTTAGTTTGGGGATTTGCAAATAGATGTTTTTCCCAGTTAAGCAACTATATCAGCAGTTAACCCACTTCTTGGTTTATTTAGTCTTGTCCAGATCAGATCTGGCATTTTTCAGAGTTTGGTTTTATGTGTGGATTGAGGGGGTTTTGTTTAGGTTTTGGTTTCTTGCCTTTTTTTTTGCCTTTTTTTTTATTTTATGCTGACTATTAAGTCAAAATCCCTTTTTTTCCTTGTTCAATGGGACAGAGCATAATGATGATCTAAGCCTGATCTTCCAGATGCTCAGCTTGCAGGTGGGACACCTAAATCATTAGGCTGTACATAATGATTAGGTTCTGCATTATGATTCATTATTTACACATAGTGAAACTGTGTAAAACCAGAAAGAGTGATGAAGAGCTTGACACCTCTCTGTGCCATCTGAGCCAGTACCTCCAAACCCAGTACTTAAGTCAACCTGATTGCTTGATGTGGGTGTTCCTTTTCTGAAAAGTCCTTTCACAGCAATTCCAAACCAGATTCTTTGGCAAGTAGCAAATGCATGGGCAGTCCCTTTATACCAATGTTATTCTAATTCAGAACCAAAATACAGTTAGAAATATGATCTTTCCCAGAAGGTGGAAATTTTGATTCCCGTACATGCCCAAGCTGCATTTCCTTTTTTACTGAGAGAGCAGCTTCAGCCTCTGGCCATCTCATGACACCAACCCCCACTAACACCTGGCAGACTTTCACCTGAGCACTTGCATGCTTTTTCTCCCAGTCTTGTCCTCACATGTAATCCTTCCCAAATCTAAGTCATGACCATCATTCAGAGTTCTCCTTAACACCTTTTTGCTGCCATGTCTGTGGAAATCTGGCCCTGGTTAGGCATCTGCTGCTCTGCCTGTGGCTTTTCATGCTAATACTGCCTCATTTCTCCTGTGTGTGTCCCCTCTGTGTCTATCCATGTTCTGTCTGTTTTATTCTGCTTCAGCAGTACCCTCTGTGAACTGGGGATGCCACCACTGCTCCACACGTGCTACCTGCGGTGTAGTGTAGTGCTGATTCACAGCTAGAACCTGAGCCTCTGCAGGGTAGTGAGAATATATAACACAGTTGTAATGGTTGTCCTTGGAGAAAACTTTTTATACTGCTGCTCTGTTTCTTATCTGAGGGGTTTCATAGCTCTTTATCAGAGCTCAGACAACAGTTTGTAATTTATAACCCTTGCAACCCTACTGGGGTGACAACCTTTGTCTCCTAAACGGTTAGTGGACTAGTACATCACTGGCTGTTCCATGCTAGTGGGCAATGAGGCCAGTCTGTCCAGGGTATCACTTGCAGTGGATTAATCAGTGGGGCAGTGTAGTCATTTAACTCCATGAGCTGCACTGGGTTTGCAGAAATGTTTCCTTTGCAGTGCCTATAGGCTGCCAGGTAATCTAAGATCATCCAACAGATGTTCCAACAGTTAGAGTTACAACAGATGTTACCACAGTTGCAGATATAACTGAATCCATAGTTGAACAGAGATGTCGGGCTAAAGAAGGGGCCATTCAAGTGCTTTTGACTGTCACAACAGAAGTAATAGTTGGCCAGAAAAGTGGGGAAAAAACTGTTCCATCCCTTGATGAAACTGAAAGTAGTGTTCTTTGTGTGGGAAAGAAGAGAATGACAGGTCAGATGTTGTAGGAACATTTGCAATATTTTGCTGAATCTGGTTTCCTTTAAAAAAATGGAAAAAATATAAAATCAAATTTGCTCTAAAGGGAATTATGTTCAAGTGGTAGTCTGGTATTTATATCTTTCAAATGCTTTTAACTATATGTTAATATACTAACTTATGGAAACTTTTGTGGGGAATGCTGCATTTTTCACTGTTAGTTAGATTCTTTCATAGCTGCCTCCAGGTTGTGGCTCTCTGTACTCACCAGGGGAGCTCCTTGGCTTTCTAGGGTAGTCATCTAAAGAGGCTGTTTCTTACCATGTTCTAAAAGCTGCTGTGCATAGCTGATGTTAGCCACATATGCTCTTCTTCCTTTGTTTCAGTCCTTTTTTCTTTTTTAACAGGACTATGGGAAATTTGCAGTGACTGTGGATATATCACAGCAGAGAGAGAACAAGGGAAAAGCAGTGAAGGGGTTCACTTATACACATTTTAAACTCTACCGTTCAAACAACACAATTCTAAACCAACTCTGATTTGACTTTCAGATAGGTGGACCCATCTCCAGTTTTTGTTCCCCCAGACATCGTATATTTTAGTCTGCACACTGATGTGCTTATCACTTCTAAGGATCATTCATGTTAACAAAAGGCTAACAAGACAGTTGGAAAATAACTGGTGTATCACTTCCCTTTCTAGAGGTGTTGTCAGCATTACTAACTCTTAAGATGTTCCTCCTCTTCTCTCCCTTGTTTTTTTTTTTCACCATTGGTGGCAAAATTCTATGTTTGGTTGGCTGTGCTGAGGTCACCATTGCGCATGGGAGTCACAGCCTCACTGAGGGTACAGGTCTTCAGTTAATCCACTGTATTAGCAAGAGTTTCTATTCTGTTGCTGTTCTTCCACCTAGATTTTCATCCATCTTTGTTCTTTTCTTCAGTTTTTGCCCATGCTGTTCACCTGTGTTGCCTAATTCTGAAATGGGTGGAGAGGATCATAGTTTTATCCCTGTTTGTATCTGTACCTTCCAATTTGGAAGTAGAATTCAAACCAATTTTTCCCACCCATGTTTTGCTTTCACTTATTTCTTCACCTCTCCTCTTTATGCTTATTATAATACGAGAAATGCTGCTTGGTGTAGTACAAATTACAATACACAGCAACTGAACAACTAGAGAGATTGGTGGCCTTATGGACTTGCTTTGGATTTACACCAACTTGAGTAAGTGGGATCTGATTTGGTCCTGAAGTGTATTAACTAGGTCTACACCATAAGGATGGTGCAAATGGTAGTGGTGTGGATAGACCAAACCAGTGGGTTTTATTGAACAGCAGGCATACCCAGCAGGATCATAATTAATCAAGGGAGATTGCTGCTTTATATTTTCCAACAGTTTTGGGGAATTAGGAATGGAGAATTCATCATGTGCTCTGGCACGAGAGACAGCTGATGCCTACAGAGTGTATTCCATTCAGCCAAACTGTGCAGCAGAGGTATTTCCTAAAAATATCAGCTAACCTCTTTCTTGTCTTGCATGATTGTAACTGAAAGCAGAATCTAGATTACTGTGTCAGTCTGTGAAGGGAACCTCCTGCTAGAGAGCTGAGACTAAAAACGAAGTGGAAGATAAAAGAAAATTAAAATTATGTTAAAGGCTAAGCTAATGGTTTCTAAAAATCTCAGCTCTGACATGTACCTGTCTGCACCTTTACTTCTTGCTGGTCTTCATGCTGTTTATTCTGGACTAATTCCTGTTTAGCAAACATGTCAGGCATAGTAATTTCAAGCATTAATCCTTACAGGAATTAGTGAGCTTGTTAGTTGATGACCTGAACTAGATAGTTTCTGGGGATTATTGCTATTTAAATCTCACCTACCTTTTAAACAGTGGCATCATGCTCTGCTCTGCGTTTCTTTTCTTCCTTTTTTTTTGTTTTCTGGCCTGATATATCTTTAGATTGCTATCCCCTCTTTCACTCCCACAGCACGGAAGGAGGCAGAAGGGAAGTCCTGTGCTGCCTCTGACATCAATGAGGAGGAAGCTACTAGTTTCTCTTCGTGCCAGACTTGCTCGTGCTGCCAACTGTGCGAGTTGCTGTTGTAACACACAGTGGAGGCCAGGCTGGATAGTTCTTGCTGTGCTGGGAACCCATCACGGAACTTTGATGGAATCACCACAGACTTTTACCTGCCCTTTTTTCCAGATTTCCCAGGCTTTTGGTAAGGTTTTTGCAAGGTTACTTTTATGTTGTAATGAAGTGAGATGGTTGTGACCAGTCAATATGTCTATATCTTTTGATTCCTAATAACTTTTGAACTTATTTTCTGCTTTTCATTAAATTTGCCAGGGCAACAGAAGTGTTAAAGTTATCAAGTTCCTTGAAATTTCGAAGATTTGAATTCTGGTGAAAAGGGAAATAGGAGTAAGTGGCCTGTTGCAGGAGAACCATGAGCCAGGGTTCTAGCAGCACCCAGCTGGTGAAGGGTACCAAGACCCTTCTTCAGAGCAAGCCCATGTCTTGCCTCCTGCCTGGTAAGGGTGGCAGGGTCCAAGGGTGAGGGCCTTGTGCAGTGAAATAAGGCCCGATAAATTGCTTTGTGAGCAGCAAGCCAGGATGGGGAACTCCTTCATGTAAGGCAGGAGAAAAGAAGCGAAAATATCCCCACCATGGTGCTCACATGGGTTGGAGATAAGGGGCAGACAGTCAAGTTAATAGAGAGAGAGTGTCTGTTGGGATCTGGGAGCGTTGCTGGCACTCAAGACATGATATCAGCTTTTACAGCCCCCAAATGTTTGCTGAATTGGGACTGATGATTGTGAAATAGTGTGGGTTTAATGCCCCATATATGACTGTTGAAATGTGATCTGGGGCTATGCAACAGGTAAAAAGGGGCTTAAAGAAATTCAGTATTTTTTAAAGTAAGGAATATAGTTTGCACAAGCAAGGACTGTTGCTTGTGTTGTGCTCATTGACGCCAAACAAGGTCATTGGAGGCTCTGCAGTGTGACAGTTCAGCAGTGGTCCTCATCAGAGTCAGATGCATTTTCCTCCAGGAAGATAACCAGCTTCTCCTGTTTTCTGACCAACCTTTAGCAAAGCACCTGCTGAACCCTGTTCTATAAATTCAAATCGGAAATAGCAGAGAAAAATTCCAGTGATGTGAAATGCCTGTAAAATATAACAAGTGTTTGTGTTATCTTAAAAAGATGGCTTTGGAAACTTCTGAGGAAGTACTGCTACTTCTTTTAGAGCAAAGTTAAGTTTGTGCCGTCATGTATATTACTCCTTGTAGAAGAATCATATATTGCTTGGTTTAAACGAATCTATATCTTTACACCTTTTGCTTCTTTCAAGTATTTGACAATAGATAGTGCTGTTACACATCTGTCAGGACATGTTTGTCAAATACCTTACTGTTTGAGTACAAATCCTCAACTGATACAAATGCCTGTTGCTCTAAATGTATCTCTGTGTTAGCTCTCTGGCAGCTCCAGGGATATCTCCCGTAATATTTAGGGTGGAATTTCCAAACTTGCTGATAAGCAGTAAGCTCTGAGGCCCCATTGGGGTCTGAATAGAGCTGAGCTGCCTGATCTTTTCAGATGTTTGCAAGAAGAAGGAGAGCTTTGGTTTCTTGTAGTACTCCATTTCTAAAAGGCAGTTGCTAGTGGATGATGTAAGAGTGAGAGTAAAAGCATTGGCTGTACTCATGCTGCTCAGCACGGTAATTATCTGTGATCACAGCTTTAAATACCCCTCTGGTCCCCCTCACTGGAGGGGGACTGCTGACAAACACATCTGTCTGCTGAGTCCGCCTGCTGTTTTACTCTTTAGTTTTGATGAATCTTGGTAGGAGGTGGTTCAAATCCCCTTTAGGTTTATAAACTACAGGACTTCAGTCCACAGTCAGGCTAAAAAGACTACTAAAAAGACAGTGCTGCTTCATCTCGGTTCTCGGTGTCTGTTGTGAAGCCCTGGGCGATCAGAGAGCTGCAGTTGTGGCAGGGCTGGCCTGTTCACAGAACCAAAAGCTCCTGGCTGTTAGGAGGGGTCTGTACAACTGAAACCACAGATGTGATCCTGCCCTTTAACCCACAGTGCCTGGCGAGCGCTCACTGTGGGAGGGTGACGAAGACATGGAAACTGCAATAGTTCAGGCAAAAATGAGTCACGAGAAAGCAGCCTGTTTTACTCAATTCCAGAAATGTTCTCAACCACTCAAAGTTAATTTATAAGCACCATTTTGCAGTGGTCTACTTTGTTTCTGAGCTTGGGGATGAGGTTGCTGGCAGTTCCAGTACTCTATTTTGTTTGTCACACAGACCGGCCTTGTTTGCCTGTGGGTTTGTCTGAACACAAACCAGTGCTGTTTTGGAATATAAAGCCTGGTATTATCAGATTAATGCAAATATTACTTTTAATTATGTGAATGCTGCTGTTTAGGTATAGTTTTACTTACCCTGCTGTATGTTTCCGACGGTGTTTAAAGTGTTTCTCTCTTGCAGTGGTCATTTTTTCTCTTTCATTACATAAAGAGATCTTTCTGTTCCATGCCAATTAAAATCTGCTAATTCTTCCATAACCATATGCTTTGATCCCATGAAAACAACTCTTATTTTAATCAACAGCTTTAGTATCTAAAATTAGTATTGTCCTACTTGCTAACTTCTGTTTTTTTGAATTCCGTAAGTCTCATTTTCACCATATAAATATCTCATTAGCATCATCCGAGTTTTTGAAAGATATATCTGAGAAATTTTATGTTTTGAAGAGTTAGTCCTTCAGCTGTTCTAAATGGGACAAAAGACATTGTGCCCTTAGAGCATAACTGTAAAGTACTTGCAAGTGACTTTGTTTCTAAGAAATATTTCTAGTAAATACTGGACTTAGAGGTTTATTAGTTTAAAAGGTGTGGGCTTAGTGCTCCCAGGCTGCGCACAATTGCTCACTCAGAGGCAGAGTCATTTGACTGATGGTCAAATAAGATTTTGGTTTTGTAAGGGGAAAAAATTGCATGTGTAAAACTCCCTATATACAAATGTGGAAACAGTCATGTAGAAGAGGAAAGGATGTGGAAGAGGATGGAATGCCAACTTGGAGACAGCTTGACATCCTGTATCCCCGAGTGCCCACCCACAGTACAGTTGTAGGCCTTTTCAGGACATGGGATTCCTGCAGAAGGCAAATTGTCCCACCTCTGGTATGGATCCTTGCTTGGAAGTGCCTGTCTCTCGCACTGCCTCCCTAGGGAATTAAAGGGCTACTACTTCAAGGTGTCCCACTGACAGCCTGAGGTTCGGTGCAGTGAATTTCTCTTTGGGACAGAGGTATTAAGCTTTTAACTTCAGCTCACTGAGGGGTGCTGTGAAGACACACTATGTATGTAGCTTAACACACTGGAGTCCTGATTTTGACAATTGCCCTCGGGAGCTACCGTGTGACAAACTGCACAAAAACAAGGAGAGCTGCTGCCAGCTAGCCAGGGAACAGTTTCTTACTGGGATTATGATGCCAAACCAAAGCTCAGCAGTGCAGGTGGGGTATTAAGAGTTGCCAGGAAGAATTACTTGGGAATAGTCTGCAGAGCAAAACTAATTTGCAAAATGTATTTGGCAAATAGTTACAAATAACCACACCTTTGAGAAAATGAGATTGTCTGTACACAATAATATGACCGGCAAAAGAGGAATGATTTATCAGATATATTATTAATTTTGAACTGTTCACTGATCTCTAGCCAAGAGGCAGATACCACAGAGGTTTATTAGTCAGTATATCGGTGCTGTGACTGGCACCCAGTACTGAGGGATCATACACTCTGTGGAGGACAAGTGAGAGATAATTAAATACATAAATTCTGGTCTCCAGAGACCGTGAAACTAATGCTGTTGGCTTGTGGTTTTTTTTCATTGGCTGACTGATGGTAAAACTCATAGTGAGCTGAGCAAAGCTGAAACCTAGACTAGGTGTGAACTTGTCCCCAGCTGCTCATGATGTAGATTGCTGGTAGACCCACTGATACCTTTCAGGGGTAATTTCCCAATCAGATTCTCTAGATCTGAAGAATCTCTGAGGTTGTAGAAAAGACATGTTTAACCTGTGACTTCTCAGACTAAAGTGTCTGTGAATGGTGACTAGGAAAATGAAGTCTCTTGTCATTAAGTTCAAAGTCACTAAACAGATATCTGCCTCTCAGCAGAGACAGTTAAGATTGAAGGTTGAAGAAAAGGTTGACAATCACCCTCTGGAGTGTTTATTAACTGAACCTTCGACTTTGTTCTTGTCCTTTCAAGTATTTCCTTATTGCTTAGAGGCAAGAAACAAAGTGCCTTTGAACCCAAGTTGTTATCTATAAAGGGGATAGGATAGTCTTACTTCCCAGGGGTCTGAGTGAATACATGCTCTAAAGATTGTTTAGTAGCTCAATAATGTGGGGATAGAAAATCAAAATCTAAACCAGACAGCTACGTAATATAGATACCCTCTCTCCTTGGTGATAAAAAGGAATTCTAGACAAGTGCTAAAACCTGCATTTTACTTACCTAGTGGAATTGTGGTAGACCAACCTGTCTCCTAGAGTGACCTGGAAATGCACAAGTGTGTGCGGAGTGTATGGAGTGGGGAGAGATTTGTAATTAAGAGTCCTCAGGTATTCTTTTTTACTTCTAAGTGATTTGAAGACTGAAATAAAAAATAAAAATGCTTTGATCAAATCTAATTATTGTTGTTCCCTAAAAGGGAAGATAGCACCAGGACCCAACTCTGCCTTACTTGTACATGGTGATTCTATTCAGGAAAAAAACTATTTCAAAATTTCTGTCCCATTTTTAAGGAAATGGCTTTTTAGACCTGTGTATCATGTAATTTCCACAGCAGTCTTGAAACAGAAAAAATTCCCATTTGTACTGACTCTCACCGTAGTCTGAAATTAATCTTTTTAAGAATGGCTGAAAAAAATCAGGCATTTTTTGAGAGTTAGCCTGCACAGCACACCCCTGCTTTTCAGGTTTTGGTAACAAAAAGAAAACTGTCAGGTGTGATCATGTTGTGGCAGAATGTCTTGCATAGCCATAGGCTTTCTGTGGATTGTTTTGTGAGGGAGAGGAAGTACTTAGGATGTTAGCATTCCTTGGTTGAAAGTGATGCTTGTAACTAGAATATGGATATGTTTATTCCAAAAACCCCTATTCATACTCTGGCTCGTTAATTAGGACAAACAATTGTTGACTATCATAAACATTCACTGCCAATAACACTGGAGAGGGCTATGTTGGAAGATGGCCAAGGTGATAGGATTAATGTTTTGAGGCTCTGAAAGATTATGCTGGAAAAACTATACCTTTTATTTGAAATCTTGAGGGCTTCTGCACCTACTCAGGCAGTTTTACTCGGCTCTGCATGGGTGCAGCTACCCTGGAGGCTTTCAGTAAGGCTGGTAAAGCATTAGCTAGATTCAAAATTCAAAGTAGCTCCTCCTGGAGTAGGCCAAGAATATTCAGCTTTGGAAAGACAAGGGTCAGTGCTCTGTGTCTGTGACAATGACCGACTCTCTGCTCCAGTATGAAGCAGACAGGTCAGAGCTCCCAGCTCTGTGCCTTCTCAGAGCTCCCTTTACAGTATTTAGGGAAGCTGAAAAGTTACTAAATTATCCCAGACACAATTCCCAGAGCCAGAATTGCTTACACACTCATGCATTTGTCTAAAACTTGATACACTTCAGTGGATTTTTTTAAATTTTTTTTTTCCACATTCAGTCCCAGAACCAAATGAAAAGAGTTATGAAAAGAGTTATGAAAAGTTTGAACTATTTCAATAATTGGAAAATAGCGTTCCTAATAATGAGTGGTTTGAAGTTTCCTGGAGCATTTTTGTACTTTTATTTTTGTAAGAACTGGGTTCTGGAAACTAGTCAAGTATAGGAATCCAAGACATATTGAACCCATTTAAAAGCCTGTGTTCTATAAATGTAGGTTTTAAAGAATGTGTAAAATGGGAGTGGTTGTAAGAAACGTTTAAGAGATTTAAATTTAAAAAAAAACCAAAGCAAAGTAAAACCGCATGACCTGGTAGAGACAAAATAGTATGTTAGGAAATGTTGCAAAATAATAGGATAATCCCATGGAAAAGACAATGCATTTGAAAAAAGAACTTTAAAAGCTCTCAGTCATGTATTACAATTGTTAAATAAGTAAATCTTGCAATATGCCAGCAGAGTTATTAGATGCACTAGCAAGACTGCTGTGGTGGCTGTACTTAGGGAAGAACTCAGAGAAATCTGGCCCTATGAGTGCCGTGTGGATCATGTGAAGGATGTCCTCTGCCTGCCTCTGTGCCAGGGTCTGCCATGGAAACCCAGGCTTGTCCACATTTCTCAGTAGTGCTGCTCCCACGTGGTGGGTTCAAGAACTATAATGCAGAGCAGTCAGCCAAATAACTTCTGTGCTCTTTAGCAGATGGCTCCAAGACCACAGCTGAAACAAGGCTGCCTCTCCATCTCTTCAGCCCAGCCCAACACCGACGGGCTACATTTTAAAAGCAAACACAGCTTGCTGTTGCTTTGAATCTTATTCATTCATGTTGGGGTATTCAGCCTGTGGGGCAGCTGAGGGTAGAGTGCATGTGCCTCCCATGTGCACATGCGCTTGTCCCTTCTCCAGGATTTTGGGAAAAGGTGAAAGGCTGCAGTTCTCCGACTTCCCTCTTTGCTAAATGGTTTTGTACTTGGGCAAGAGAGGAGGAGACAAGTGTGTGTTATCCCAGGTTTCATCTTACCCTCTTCCAAAGGTACAGATATCCCATGTGTGTAACCAAGCCACAGACAAACCAGAACAAGCCCTGGTTGTGCGATGGACGCACAGTGGGTTTGGCAGAGCAACTGAGCCAGAGCTGAGGCATCGTCCCTCCATGGCACTGAAACACGTATGCCTACCCAGACACTGCCAAGTGGTGTTTTAGGGGCCACAGAGGGTGATTCAGAAAAGGTAGGAAGACTAGTGTTGTGGGAGAGGTTCAGCTAAAGGCTTCTGGAGCTAATCCATGTCATATATTCTCCTGTTCCTGAAATGTGCTTTTTATAGCCAAGGACATGCTGCAGGAGATGTCCTTGGTCAGTTTTTCTTCAGCACCCTGAAATATTCTTCATTACTTTTACCAAATAACTGTGTTACTGCATTTGGAGAAATAAAACTCAGTTTTGCTCAGCATCCCATTATCTATGTCAGATTTTTTTATGCATAGTTATTACCCTTATTTAGTAACATATGTACAGAGATATGAAGTGTTTTCTGCAGTGTAAATGTGCCTTCCACAGTATGAATTAATACACTGATTCAAATGGCATTAAAATGAAAAGCTGTTTTGAACAGCTACGTGCACTGGACAATAACTGTGATAAAAGCAATTTTGTTCAAATTGCTCAGAGGGTCACACCAATGATTGAGGGGAGGCTTTCCCTGGCACAGTAGGACCCAGAGACGGAGCCTGGGACAGGGGGCCCTAATTGTCTGCTGCTGTTGCAGGTTGGTGTGTGAATACCGGCCTTGCACAGCTGAACAGCTCAGGTCTGTTCCAGGAGCTGCTATGTCTTCTTTGTCCTTTTCGTGCTGATCAGAGTCCAGAAGTATTGCTCAGTCAATGATGCAACAGAAATGGGGTGAATACTGTTGATTCATTGACTTTTATTGACTAATCATTTATTTCAGCTTCAGAAGCATTTGCAAAGAATTTACAGATATTGCCATATTTCACAGTCAACAGCTGTTCTTCTTCCCAGGCAGACAGTAAGTCAGAAAACCTAATTTTACCTTGCAGGTATCAAGCATGCCATTAGTGCCTGGGAAGGGTTCCAGAACAAAAGATTGATGCTGGAGCTGATAGTGTCTCGCTGCCCCTTGTGGAGGGAGAACAGTAGGTCTCAAGGGGCAGCCCAAATTCAGGGTATAGCAGGTCATAACTACCATGAAATCTGGCTGGACATTGAGTTGGACTACATGCTAAATTTAATCATCTTTATGATAATAGATGTAGGAATTACTTGGTCAAAATCAGTCAGTGATGTTACTCAGGCAGTTGGAGTAGTTTCTCTTCCTTTGCAAGCTGGTGATATTAACATTGAAATAACATTTTTAGTGGCTTCCTGTGGAACTCCTTATGTGGAATGACTGTGTGTGGGATGAGGATCTTTGCAACTGTGGGTTTTGTACAGAAATTCCTTATGCTCAAAGGAGAGTAGCATGAGGGCAGAGTGTGAATGGGGTTTTCTTGTTAAATGATAGTAGGTTTTCCACTGCTTCTTAATCATGTTTGATTACCCTCTACTTTTTTTAAAAAAATAGGACCAGGACAACATAATATTCTGTATTGGCTACTCCATGACTAGAATCCTGAAGCAAATTTGAAATATGATATGGATGTTGCCAGGAATAGAAACCTCTCCTGGGAAATGAATGCCACTACTCATCAGTGTCTATCCAGCAAGTGTACTGTGACTTTTTGTTTCACAAGAGCATAACTGGAATCATCACAGCTTATACTTGTGCATTCAGAAACTGTTTGCCTAGAAAATGTATGTATGCAGCAAGGAAAGTTTTAGAGGACAGTCCCCCTTCAACTGCCAGATATAATGAGAAAAGTTGATGTGAAAATGAGTTGATCTGTCAGCTACGACGACATGTGTGCTCTTTTCTGAGAGTTGGATTATTGTAATCCAGAAGTGTCAGTTCTGGACCAGTCATAGCTGGAGAAGGACACAGCTGTCTAGCAGTCCACTGTGAATAACATTACTCCATTAACTGGTTTCATCCTTAGCACTCTTGTGATGTAAGTCAATGATTTTAGCTTTAATTATATATTTTGTCATGTTTTTTATATTTGAGAGAGGGAGTAACTGCCCCATACCACACCACCCTCACTAAAGCCAGTACATCCTGTTCTATTTATTAAATCTTTTCAAGGTGAGGTCACACTTTTTCAAAATTGCCCTCAAGTTCTGAGAGTTACAGACTTAGATTCTGCTCTGTCTTCCCACTTAGGGAGGAATTCCCTCTTCCATGCAAAGGCAGCTCCGCTGGTCTACGCATGGAGGTCTGACTCCATCCTCTGTTCCAACTGTCCCTGTGGGTAGTGCAGTAGCTGCTCTGTAGGTACAGTTCTTTCAACTGGAATATGTTGGGTATAAAGCCTGCTGAAGGAAGGGAAACAACAATTCAGACTGTTGTGAATACTGACATCTTGTTTCCTCTGGCCTGATGTGGAAGAAAATGCACTGGGCACTGCAGGGGAGGACATATACCATTGCATGAACACTTTTACCTCATGAAAAGGAACGTCAGCAGGATGGTGGGAAACTTTCTGCTTCTGAGCAGAAGGATAGCTCTCCCTTATAAAGACTAAGCCTCTGAGATCTATAGAGCTTACAAAACACCACCAGTCCAGCTTCACCAGGAGCTGTGCTCTGAGTCTCACAGAACACTTTCTTCCACATGAATCATTTAATGGAAACTGAGAGGCTGTTGTGGAACTGAATTCTGCACAATGGCCTTGGGTTCAGTAATTAAGTCTCAAAAATTGTGCTGCAAAAAATCTTTCAGTGACGAATAACAAAGGGGAAGAATATTTTATTTTACACTGGCTGCTTGTCTGGCAGTAGTTGTAGGATGTGATCCAAACCCATTGAATGTCAGTGACTATCTTTCTGTTCACTTCAGCGGAGCTGACCTACAGGATGCTTTGTTGTGGTTCATCCTTATTAGTCAAGTTTAGTCTGGCAGTGCCTAGGGGTGAGCCTAGGATGGCTCTGCTCTATTATTCAGGCACAAAGGAGGCTGTCCGGACTTGTGCTCTAGACAGAGACATCAACAGAGCAACCAACCATCATACCTTCCCACTGATTGGGAAGGGGCAACGAGAGAGAGGGAGAGGAAAATTAAAAGCTTGGAGCCTTGGTATGGAGTAAAAGAGATGGCAAAAGAAGACATCCACCAGTGTTGATATTCCCCTGTGATGGCTTGTGAATGGTTTGTCTTGGCAATTGCTGGCCATTTCCCATTGTCTCTGTACCCTAGACTCACTGCATCTGCATTCAGGTAACCTCTGCGTGGTCTCAGGAGAAGAAGTTAACTGAGGGCCTAAGCACCTGATCCTGATCTCAACAGCCTTAAAGGGTTTATACACCTCTCAGTTAAGCATGTGCTGAAGTGCTTTGTTAGTCTGGTGTCAGGTGCTCTGTGCATGAGCCCGGAAGGGCAGAGGAGAGTTTTATACTGACTAGGCTTTGTGAAGAAACAGAAAGTCTTTGTGATTGGTGTAGCTAGTCCGGAATACACCACAAACACCAAATTAATCTCATTTGAAAGCTTTGAATTAAATCTGTTTACTGTGATGGAGCCTCCCACAGTTCCCCACCTTCTTTTTGTTTCCTGGTATGTTTTCATCTGGGAAAGCTGCAGTGTGGATGTGTTCTCCGTGCTCAACTGAACAGCAATCCTGCTGCATTTTTTGGTATTATTGTTAGAAAGGAAAGTCGTGACATCATTAGCTTTTCTCTCTTTCTCCTTCAGATTGCCTTGCATTCCTGTTTAGGTCTTAACCAAAACCTACTTACCTCCCTGTTCTTATCCTTTCAGCTTCTTCAAATGCGATGACTCAGCAGCTACAGGATGAATTTGACAGTAGTGTGGAGAATGCAGAAGCTTGGATGAAGGCCATCCAAGAGAGACTGAGGATCAATGACAACACCAAAGGACCCAGATCTGCCCTAGAAGCCAGACTGAGAGAAACTGAGGTAAGGGGAGAGTGACGTAGGTGGCAGTCACTTGCTGCCCTTGTTAGAGCAGTTATTACTGTGAGCTCTGGAGTTTTTCATTAAGAAATTGTAAGCTGCCCCTGCTTTTTGCAGCACTAGTGCTGCATGGAGGGTATTCACATCAGTATTCTTTCTAATTTTTTCCATCTGCAAAATGTTTACAGACATAGAAAAATGGATGGCAGTTTGATATCACAGGCTTCCAGGACTAGCAGTGGGTTTGGCAGGTTAAAATGTTTACAGTGTTCTATGAGCATGCTCAAACCTGAAACAATTTTGTTGCTCCTTGCAATTACCATGCTAATTTGCTGAAGACCAGCAGGTAGTATAAGAGAATCAGATCGCGTTAGTGTTTCGTCTCCTCCAGGACTCTGGCACTGAGAGGGAAATACTGCAGTGTCCTGGTAATGGCTGCTCTAGAGTAATCCCTTTATCCTTTCCCATAAACCCTGATAATTAGATGGTTTACTGGCCCCCTTTATATTCTCTCTAATGAAAAGGTAAATGTTTTCATTTTTTTCTGGTTTTACTTAATCTCTTGTATAACTCTTCTCACAGAGATCCTGTTGCAGATTATGCCTGCTCTCTTACTGTGATTTCACATTCATTAACTTCAGTTTCATTAGATGTTATCTAGGTCTTGTAATCTCAGAGAAGGAAACACTCCTGTTTGTCCCATCTCTACCATAATTAAAGGGAGTGGTGATATTTCTGTGATTAACACTGAAACTATTTTTATATCTTTATTACCTTTAATTCCAACTAGTCTGTTCTTTAAATGGCAAAATCTTTTCCATTATTATTTACCCAAAACTCTTCTTTTTTGTGTGTATCTGCTCATATTCGGTCTGCCTCTTCTGAAGTTTAACAACTGAAAAAAAAACCTGCAGGCATACATGGAGGACGAGGTACTTTACATGATGGTACAGTGATGTCTTCAGCCTTTTTACTTAACTGTGTTTTACTGGAGGATGGATCTTGCCTCTGGTGTATTATGGAGACTGTTCATGGAGTGGTAGATGGTAACTAGACTTGCATGTCAGTCATGAATATCTGAAGCATTTTCTCTTGGTATATAGTTTTTTTTTTCTGCCCTTAAGTTGTATTCACCCTTTCCTTTTGTCTCGGAAACTATAATGTGTACTCTCAAAACAAAGGCAAGAAACACAGGAACTTGAGTAGAAAAGTGGTAGTTTGGAAAAGGGGGTGCATTCGTGGCAGAGATAAGAAGTAAGGTCTAGAGGTTTGTGGTGATTTGATAAGGCCAGAACCAAAGCCCATTCACTTCTGCGGGCTTTAGAGGAGATCTATAACATGCAAAAAGTTAGGAGATTTTTTCAATTCAGAACTCCGCAAATTCATCATTCTAAAGATTAAAAAGTATCTGTTCTCTTTTCCTGTGTGTGGTTTAACCACCTCCCGCTCCTTCGTTCTGCCTCCTTGCTGGGCTTGGCTTCCCTCTCCAGCTCATATGTCCTCGTGATGTGTTTGCTGCTTCACTATTGGCTGTTTTCAAATCCAGTGATCAGTTTTCAATTCCTTTTTTGCGTCTGGCTTGTCAGTTTTTTTCATACTTCCTTCCTGTGGTTTATTTTCAGTTAATTTGTTAATGCAAATGCCAGCCAATGATAGCAATCATGTAAAAAACAGATCTGAAAAAGAAAAATGACTGTACAGCCACTGCTTTCTCTCTGGGTGTTGTTTGCTTTCTGTTACTTGAAAAATGTCAGGTTTAGAAAACAGCTTTACTCTTAAATTTTTCCTGATCGATGATGTCTCTGGCTTGTATTTTCTATCTTGGCCCCTACCCTTTGCATGCTTTCCTGGATTCTATTAATCACACTTTTCATAGTAGATAATTTGTCCAAACACCTGTTTGTACGTCACATGCAGGTGTGCTGTGTACGTGCCAAAAGAACAGTCTTTTCCCAGAATGTGAGACTGGAAATCCAAAGGTCTTTTATTTTGTCTCACCTTTGCAATAACTGACATGATTTTTTTTAACAAGTCCCATAGGTCTAATTTTTCTAGAAGTAATTGCTGATTTGGAAACTCTCAGTGTTTTTATAATAGAAGCCTTTTCCTTGAAACTCAAAAGCCTGCAGTTTGCCAGGAGTTTATGGAAGAACAGCAAGAGAAGCTAATCTGATGGTATCAGAAGTTTGGATAAAGTCATGTTGAAAGCTGACATCCAAATTGGAGCATAATTAATCTGTTATATTGTACAGAACTTGTTCAGGTTTTTTTTCATTTCTGGATAAAGGAAGACAGTCTACTTAAAATTAGATGTCTCAGCTTTCAGTTCCTGGCATTCCTATTTGTGCAAGATGCACATTTTCACCAACTTGTAACTTAGCAATTTAGGGTCAAAGTAAAACTTGGTAGCAGGCAGAAAATTCCACTAGTTAATTTCTCCTGGCTTGTTTTCTAAGCCAACTTTTATTTGCACTAGGAAGCCTTTTTAATATGCTTTATGATTTCTTATAGTAGACCTTAAAATTGAGACGTTGCAGTGTATCCTGTGGAGATTGGCTCTACATGCTTTGGCAGGTGGGGGAGAACAGCTGGCATGTGGCAACATATTGCTATAATTTATAACAGCAGTGGAAACACAGCCACAGGCATTTCATAGAAGATTATCTGTTTTTTCTAGCTAACTTAAATGTTTTTCAACTGCTTTTGTGGCTTTAAATTCAGTTCTTTAAAATGCTTAAGAATAAACAAGTCTGAAGAAAAGTTGATATTTTTCTTTCAGAGGAAGTTTTGCAGCAGGGAATTAGGTGAAAAGGGTTAATTGTCAGTGTTGTATGGAAACATTTCCATCCCACCCTAGTGTTAGGTTAATGATTGGACTTAAAGATCTAAAGGGTCTTTTCCAACCTAAATGATTCAATGAGTTCCTGATTCCTGGGTAAAACCAAAGTTTACATTTTATCAATTACGCTTGCTTTCTTTTCATGCTTTCAGTTATCATGTTTTTCTCATAGAAAATACGAGCACTGGAACCAGAAGGCTGCCTGAAAATGGATTTGATTCTGGTGAAGGCAGATGCTGCTCTTCGCAGCATCAGTGAGGATAAGAAGCATGAGGTACTATCTAAACTGAAAGACATTAAAGCCTTGTGGGAAGAGACAGCCATATACATTACTCACTGTCACAGGTAAGCCAAACATACTCTTTGGTGTGCTGAGGCAGTTGTCTCATCCCATGCTTTCTTGAAACACTTCCTGCCTCTCTCTGCTGTCTGGACTGTAGATAGTACTAACAATGCTAATAATCCCAGTCCCATGAACATTTTGGGGACTGTGTGGGGAGAGAGGGTCAGTAGAATCTCAGTGCTCTGCCTTCACAGCCTGGCCCAGCCACCTCATCATCTGGCATGATGAGTTTGGTCAGGCACAGGGACCTTGTACAGAGTATTTCCTCACCAAAGGAGGGAAGGCCTGGGAAGTGAATCTGGACTCTGTGAAATCAGAGCAGCTTAAAATTGCTGAGAACCTTATCTGTTGACAAGCTGTCATGGGTTTGCAAAAGTCCCCCTCCTTGGGGATTGAAAATAGTTTGTCCGGATGAATTTCCGGACAAAA
>JAWMRA010000161.1:48833745-49356773 GCA_035584735.1 Pseudotriccus pelzelni | reverse complement strand
TTCTCCTCCTGGACTGATACAAAGGGGGGAGGGATGTTTCTGTAAATACATAGTGCTTTTGCTTAATTAGAATTGCTATAGATGTAGTTGCTTAGTTTTTATTTTTGCTAATAATAAATCCTAATATTATTCTCCCACCAATCAGATCTCTTTGTCTGCATAAACTTCTCTCACCTTAGAGCAATTTGTGGGGGATGTGGTAAAAAATTGTCCCCTAAGCAAACCCACGACAGAAGCTCTTTTGAGTTTGTTGGTCTCCACTGTTCCCATCTTCATTCGATCTAACTCATCTCTCCTGCTCTCCCAACAGCCGTATTGAGTGGGTCTGGCTGCACTGGAGCGAGTACCTGAAAGCCCAAGATGAGTTTTACACATGGATTCACAACATGAGGGTGACCTTGGAGCCTGACATTGAGTTGCAGCTTGGCTTAAAGGAGAAGCAGTGGCAGCTGAGCCATGCTCAGGTTCTGCTGAATGATGTCTCAAATCAGTCAGTCCTGCTGGAAAGGCTGCTGGAGGAAGCTGCTTCCTTGTTCAGCAGGATAGGTGACCCCAGTGTTGATGAGGATGCTCAGAAGAAAATGAGAGTGGAATATGAAGGAATCAGACAAGAAGCTCAGGTACACTTACAAAGAGTGGGAGGTGCTCAAATTGCACCAGTATTCATGCATTTCACCATACAGTGTTGTTCGCTATCTGCTCCTGGAGTGATCGTGCTTCGTAGGACTGTGAAA
This sequence comes from Pseudotriccus pelzelni, assembly GCA_035584735.1. Classification (NCBI taxonomy): domain Eukaryota; kingdom Metazoa; phylum Chordata; class Aves; order Passeriformes; family Tyrannidae; genus Pseudotriccus; species Pseudotriccus pelzelni. The sequence continues at coordinate 49,356,039 of JAWMRA010000161.1, read as the reverse complement.
GGAAACAAAGCTGAGGACTGCTGTTTTTTCAGTCAGTTTGCAACAGTTATCAAGTTCCAAGATGAGTTGTTAATTGGGATGCTCTTACACAGTGCCATATAGTATACTGGAAAGTAACTGCAAGCTGGCACCTTTCTTGAGCGTGAAATTCAGGTATTTTTTAGCCATAAAGATACAACTACTGCTAATGTCTCTCCAAAATCTAGAGTTTATTTTGAAGTTCTATAACTGCAGCTTCCACAGAGAAGCCACCAACAGACTTTAGTCTCTACACTGATTGTTTATTTTTGAAGGTCAATCTTGATTTCAAGGCAACTGGTTTTACAAATAAGAAGGTTCATGGGAAGTTAGGTGCTGTTGATCTAGATTGCCATTTGAAATTCTCATTCTCTCCCTCCTAACCAAGTTTTGTCTTTAGCTTTGAAGCAGGAGACAGTCATTAGTTATTTTAATAAGGCTGTTCTTTCAATCAAATAATTTGAATACTCAAAGCCAGAATTTGACCTGTCTGGAACTGGTTTTACATAGTGTGATTTCTCTAACCGACTTGGATACATGACGGCGTAAATGAGATCAGGAAGTGGCTCATAGTAGTTAGACAAAATATGTCTTTATGTTTCTAGCCAACTGAGACACCAGAAAAAGCTTTTCTTCGGCATTGGTTATAAATAGCACATTTCATAGAAGGATGAAGTGAGAGAATACAGTTAAGAAATCCCTCTTTCAGGAGGTATGGAACAAAAAAAGGGAGTTGGGAAGCCTTGGATTTTTCAACCAAAGTAAATACAGAGTTCATTATCTAATGCCAAGGTTACAGGCACCTTGGGAATCGTGTTGGAAAGTATAACACTAGTTAGAGAAATCCTGACATCTCTTCCAACAGGCGGGAAGAATGAATGAAAGAGATAGAGTTGTAAGGGGAGGGCCCTGCCCCTCACATGGTGAGAGGCGAGACTGAATGTGCCTTGCAGATGCCAGCTGAATGCCTGAGCTGCCTCCCAGAGGAGGCTCGCTGGTGGTTGTAGATTACACTTGTGTTTGAAGAGCATTTTTAGATCCTGTGCAGTTGTCCAGCTCTATCAGAAGGCAGGCTCTTGGTCAGTGTTTCTTAAATGGTTTGTCTGTGATATTGCTTCTCTGGTATGAACAAATGGTGGGGAGTTTATTTTTTTTTTTTTTAAATATTCTTAGTGTTAACGTGTTCTTAACATTTCCAAATTTTAAAACCACATCATTTTCTGTTAATGGTGTCTGAAGATGGTAAGAAAAGTTGCTATGCAGTATGTTGATATTTAGGCAAATATATAAAATATTTCTGAGCACAGCAAATTAATTTCAGTCCATGTTGTCTCCATTAACTGAAAACTAGATAGTTATAATGGGTTTGCTTGGGTACTCTAGAGCTAAGACCAAAAGCACCAGGAAGGGCTACAGGAGCTTTCTGTACTCTACTTGAGGAACCACAGTGAGTTTAGAGCAGGAACTTCCTTTATGTGGTCTAGATTGGCTTCTGGAGGAGGCTCATTTGCTTTCGCTGACTGTAAGGGGATCTTAGGGGAGAGGGTTTCCTTATCCACCATCCTTGAGTACCCAGGGCATGTCCTGCTCGGACACATTTCTTTCTCTTCAGCCCGTGATAAACCCATTCTTTTCCTGTCAGTGCTCTCACTCTTTCCAGGGCCATGTCCTTCATAATGTCTCCTCATGTTAACCAAGTGCATGTGGACGTTGAGTTTCACAGCCCTGCTCCCTGAACAGCTAACCTAATAGGAGCAAGTGATACCATTATTTTTCATCATTGGAAAGTTTTCCTGCCTAACCTCTTGAGGGGCTGACTCAGCCAGCTCTTCGTAAGCCTTTTGTCTGACAAGTTGCACAGTCTGTCCAGATCCACGGCATCTATTCCTTGACCTGATGGATCAGCAGTACACCCAAATTTTGCACTCCTTTGTTTTGGCTGAAGAGCTTTGGCCAAGGGTGGGTCATTATGACTTCCTTTTAACCCCCTATATATTAGCATGAGATTTTTGAGCTTAATATCTCCACTTTGTTATTCTGATTTACACCTTTGGAGCTTCTATCAGTGCAACAAATTAGCCTAATTGCCTGGAAGCAATAAACTTGCCCTGACTTGGTTCACATCAGTGTGTGGCCCATGTGCACTGCTACGAGGTTGCCTTCTTCAAGTCTCTAACTTCAGGTCCAGCAGTGAATTGTTTAACCTCTGCAGATGTGAGAATCCGGGCAAGGGGATTTAACAACTGAGGTGTTCTGCTGGACGCATCTTGGCCACAGAAAACTGCAGCCATAATTCTGCCTTTTGGTCTCATCCAAACCCATGTATGGGTGATACAGCATCTCATCCTCCATGGGAAGAAGTTGCCCCTTAGCTATCACACTTTTGTCACACAGTGAGTCAGCTAACTTGAGGGAGCCATGCGTCATTTGCACAAGTCACCAGAGATTGCAGTGGCAGCATAGAAAACACACCGGTGTTTTGCCACCTGCAATGTGGTGGCTTCGTATTATACCATGGGCTTAACCTGTCCCAAAGGTGAACAGCAAAGCCCCAGAGTGACCACAACCCTCAGCACGTGGGAGACCCTATGGTGACTGATGGCTATGCCATCCTCCCGTTTTCCTGGCTGGAGAACAGGCTGACAGAGTGGTGATGGCTCACTGCCACCTCAGGCAGGTTGAGAGGTGTGGGGACGCATCCAGAGCATCAGAGAGACAAGGGAAATGCGGAGGGGACTTTGCAGCTCTGCCCACCATTGCAGCTGTCACTCTGCTCCTCTCTCTGGAGGGCAGCTGTGAGGAAGCTCTGCTCAGAGGCAAGTGATGGGTCCTATATTACACAAAATGAAACTCATCCCATTGTCTGTGACAGCAAAGCCTTTCAAGGGTGCTGCAGGCACTAATGGATTGCACAAGGAAAGGGTTCTTTTTTCTAATGTACCCATAGCGTAGCTCAATTGCTCTCTATGCCAACTGGTGTAGGGCAAGAAAAAATCAGTCTGATTTTCCAGAAAAAAATACTTAAGTTGGATATTATACTAGTGAAACAACAGAGCAGGATTCCTTGTGGTTCGTGTCAAAATCAAAAAGGCTTGAACTTCAGCTGGCAAACAAGTCTAGTCTGAGCAAACGTGACTCTGTCTTATTGTGAGGAGTGCCAGACTGGATCAGCAAGAAGCAACCCGTGACGTGCAGGCTCCTGTAAATTCAGGGACTGTCAGTTACAGGGTGCACACATAGTAACTTGGAAAATGAAGCCTGTTTCCATAGGCTTGAATTTGCTTCCAGAGTCTGTGATACCACCACAGAGTAGTTTGTAACCTGCTAAGTGAGTAAGTGTGAGCATGCCTGGACTACACGACTGAAGGTGATGGTCATTTTCTGTGTAGCCTGTTTAAATAATGAACACTTTAAAACAATTTGAATGCCTCTTGTGCAGTCTCTCTTATTTTCATTTTGACAGATAAGGAAAATCAATCTGTTGTGTGCTCATCTCTATTTTTAACCAAGGGAAATATAACTGCTTGTCTCCCAAGTAAAAACCAGAAACAAACTTCTTTTTCTAATGAGAGAATAAGATGTTTTGGGTGGGAGAAGCCAAAAATTCACCTGAGAGGACTTTGCAGTGTGGCTTCTTGGAGACTAGACCTTGAGAGCCTGCAACACAACACAAATAGGGACAAGCCTTTACACATTTTTGTAGTCTGTTTCTCGAGGCGAACTTTGAACTCCTGTGGAGGCCAAGTGTTATTGGGGCTTAGGGAAAGGGACTCTTGTTTATAAGTTCTGGGTTATAATGTAAAGGAAAAAGAGCCAGATAAGCACTGTCCTCACCACTTCTGATGTCTCTTGTTACAGAACAGAGTGAAACTGCTTGAAACAATAACCAAGGAACATGAGCAGTACAGCTCCAACGTCAACCAGTTTCAATCCTGGCTGAATGGAGTGACAGAAAGATTAAACTGCTGCATTGGAGAAACAACCAAGTCTTCAGCAGAAGACAAGTTAAAGGCACTGAAGGTCCTTGAACAATATAACTGTAACAAGGAGTTAGGATTGTGTGTTTTTCATGCCTGTATGTGTTGCTCAAACCACACAAGGGTGTACTTGAGAAAAGAATTACACAAACTAAATAAGATAGTGATTTTAACATGGGCTAGGGCAGAAGAGTTGTATCAGGTCCTAAAACTTGTAGTACATATGGTTCTCCCAACTGTAGCATGAGTCACAAACTGGTCTGTTTGGTTTTTCTTAAAGCCTGATTTGCTATGCTTATGTGATTCTTTGAAAATATTTTCCTTTAAACTTGTTTAAATAAATGGTATTTGGTAAACATGATCCAAATAGACCCTAAAAGTTCACAGATTTTGAGAGTTTAGAGCTGGTGATGAAAATACCAGTTTTGAGAACAATATCCATTATTTTGGTGCTACTGCTTCAACTGTTTAGCTTCAAAATCTCTGAGATCTAACTATTAGTATTTCTCTAGTGTCTGCAGCTCCTATTTGTCAGGGACCTCAGGTGACAAGCATTTATGAAAATCAAGCCCATATTTTCAGAATCATGGCAGTTAGTATTACTCAGAAGTCAGTCAAATGATCAGTCTTGGCTACTGGTCACTTGAAAAAAAGGTGTATTTTGAAATAAGAAGGGAAGAACAAAATATATATAACCAGGAGAGGTGGTCTTTTTCCTACTGCTTTCAGCTTTTTTCCCAGCTTCCCATTCCTGCAGATAATCTTTATTTAACTTATTTTTGCAGGATATTGCAAAAAACATTAGGAGTGGTGGAAAGAAATGGAAGCACCTTGAAAATCAGTGTGCAGAGGTGATTGAGAATACTTCTCCACTCGGAGCTGCGAGATTGAAGGATGAACTTGAAAAGCTAAGAAAAGCCTTGGAGAAGTTGAAACTGCTAAGTAGTGAGGAGGAGGAGAGATTGCTCAAGATCCAGCAGTCAGAAAGTGCCTATGAGTACCAAGCCAGACGATTAGAAGCAGACATCCAGGAGCTGAGAAAAGATATACAGAGACTAGAAAATGAGCTGGACCCTGGGGAAGGGGAAAAGACTGAAGATGAGCTTGTAGCTCTGTGGAGAAAATACAATGTAAGTTGTTACCCTTCGTACAGAGGATCAAATGCAGCCATAGACTGAACATTTATAGTCACATCCAACAGGTGCCTGTCCCATTGGTTAAAGGTGATAAGGAAGGAGTATGAGTGTTCATGAAACAGACTGAGGAAAATGTGACTAACAGCAGTGGAATCAACTGCCCCAACCTTCATCTCACGCTGCACAGAGGGAAGAGGGTTGGAGGATGTGTTGGAGTTTGTGTCTAGAGTTCAAAGGGACCATACGCAAAACGAGCACAATACAGAGCAAACAACACAATTTGCTCCACTTAAAAAGAGGGAAATGAATGCCTCACTGTATATATAAACACATACAAACATACACAGACATAAATAAACACATTTCTGAGGTATTTGATGAGACCACTTCTACATTATATCCTTCATCTGTATGAGATGGGTATCTGTATTCCTTTACTGGCAGACACATCATCATGACTAAGAAGTCCCAAGAATGCAACAATCCGGTATTTACACTAAAATCAATCTTTGCAAAAAATGAGTGCAAAAAAATTCATCGCACATAAAGGAGCTAAGAATCTTTACAAGTCATTTCCTTTCAAGGGGTGGTTTTGCATTTATTATCTGTTCTCAAAATGCCTTTCATTGCTGTTTGTGTGTCTAGAATTCAGCAGGACTAGCTGGGAAAAGTGTATGCAAAAAGGATCCACAAAATTTAGACTGATTCAATCCAGCTACATTTGCATGAGTTTTAGCTGTTTTGTTTCCCTGAGTCACCCTAGAATTAACATTCTGCATATGTGAGTCTTTGAGAAGGATCTGTTCATGCAAACAGATGCTGTTAAGACTGCTCCAAAAATTCATCTCATGTTATGTACTGCAGTCAGCAAACTGAAACTGGGCCTGTTTGTGATTCCCTCTGTTTAAATAGTGAACCCTGCAGATCAGATGCAGAGGCTGGGCAATGTGAGGAAAGAAGAGAGCCTGCTGGAACAAAACTGTTCCTGATAATGTTTTCTGTCTTAGCAAAGTCCACACATTCCTTACAACTAGGAAAAAACCACTGAAAGGGGACTTGTGCATAGCCTGAGAGACAGCCTTACTTCTTCATTTCATGTGCCAGACACTGCTTAAGGTGTAATTTGTTCATTATTTTATGACTAAGGCAACAAGAGCAGCTCTGGCTGCAGAAGAGTCGAAGGTTGAGAGGCTGAAGGCTGAGCTTAAGGAACTGCTACGGTTTTCCCAAGATGTGCAGCCACACGCTGAAAGCGTTGTCTCTGTAATACAGCAGTATCAAAGGTACTGGGAAATCTGATTATGGTGGGAGGAGGGTGGGGGGAGTCTTCTCTCAGACACTGAAAGGATTGACAGGGGTCTAAGAAAAAAGTGATATGCCATCCAGTCGTACGTGATGGGTAGAAATTAAAAGCTTTTGCTAATTACATCCGCCTCCATGTTTCAGTAAAGCTGTCATTTCAGCCATTTGCTAGGAGCTGTAGGCTGCTGGTCATTTTCAAGCAGTGATCTTGCATCATTAAAGTGGTGTATGGTTTGAAGAAAATAAGATTGTTGGCAGCTAATTTGATCTGATTAGCATTTTATAGTAATAATTTATGTATTTTGCTTGTCTTTCATGACAGCAACTAGAAAATCAGGACAGGAGCTGTGGTAGTAAACGGTTCAGAAGAATTATGGCCCTCCCTTGTTGAGTTTGTTGTGGTGACTCATCAGCCTTAGGAATTATTTGGCAGAGTTTATTCTCCTTCTCCTGGCAGCTTATGTGCACGTTTCTGTTTTCAACTTGCCTTGGGTTGGAAACTCTGAAAGTTTAGCCTCTCCCCAGACTTCAGTGTTTCCGTTTCCAGGCTGCCTGGAATCAGGAAGTAAAGAAGCTGCAGCAAATTTGCAAACTAGAAGAAAGGATCTTTTTTTTTTAAGGGGAAAAAGAAAAGGTCAGTTCTTTTCCTGTATCCAAGCTTATTTCCCTCTGTCCTGTGTGCAGTATGCTGTCCTGCTGAAAGGGTTATAGGTCATTGTAGGAAAGGATTTCAGTTTAAAAACTAGCAAAGAGGAGCAGAGAAGGCAGGGGACTTGTCTCTTAGTAGAAAATGGCAGCTGCTCTTTTGCCAGCTTCTCTCCAAAGCTTCTTTGGGAAGTCTGGCAGCTTCACACTGAGCCTGGCAGGGGCAGCAGAGCAAATGGCAGAGGACGTGTAAAGTCGGGACTTTCTATTTGCGGAGTTTTTGGCCTCTGCAGTCTTGCCTTTGTTTAGCTCCGTCATGTTCCAGTGACACAGGTAAGATTGTTGTTTCTGTTTTATAGTAAGGCAGTATTGATCCTGATTGGCACTGGTCTCACCTGCCTGTCTTGTGAATTTGCAGGATACTGTTCCCATATGAATATAGAGTTTGGGCTGTGTTTTGCCATATCAGACAGGATTCTGCAGACTGGGAGGTCAGGGAAGCTGAGAAAAACAGGAGGCAGCTGCACAGGGTGTGTCACTGCTGGGCCTTGTTACTCAACTGTGTCTTGGATAAGCCTTTATAAAAGAGGCCTGGATGTTTATTGAATGCTTGCTGATTTTAATTTTTTTTTCAATGTATATGCACACTTAGTATAGCTGTGCATGTATGTGGGTACATATTCATAAATACAAAGCTTTAATCAGAATCACCTGTTATATGTATTAATATAAGTTCAAGTGGTTCTGCAAAATTTTAAAAAAATGTATCTGAAATAAAAATGTCTTTTTCACATTTTTGTGGGTAACACAGGGTGATCAAAGACTTCTTAATGTAATTTTTTTAAAGGAACAAAGACTATAATATGTAAAACAATACAGGCAACTGCAGTTACATTCTAGACACACTTAGCTTGTTCCTTCTCTCAGTAAGTTAGACTGCTCCAATATTATGATTTGTTGCATCACCCTGGTGATAGCAGCCAAGAAAGATCATATACAAGGGTAGACTGCTGGCTACTAGAAAGGCAAAGTAATTCCTGATACGCAGTTGCACAAGAGACAAATGTGTCTTACGGCATCTAAATAAAGATTTGTCAGATGTCTTTGACTGACAGAGCAGCTGTTGGTGTGCAACACCAGGCTCAGGCAGTACAAGAGACTGAGGCTTTTGTATTGGCTATGGTTTACAGCTGAGTATCGTGTTAATTCATGCCTTGATGAATAGAATGTTTGGACTTGGATTTCTTCATAATCCTCTTGATTGTCACTTTATCCTTGCAGTGTAAAAGGCAAGACTTCTAAAATGAGCGCTGATACAGAAAGCCAACTGAGAAGACTCTTCCAAAATCCCCTGCAAAATTTTGAGCAGTGGAAGCCATCGGTCCAGATGCTCCTGGAGACTCCAGAGCCAGAACTGGCTCACATTGAGGTAGCAAACCTGTTACTAAGTTCAGAAAGGATACTTGGTTTGTGTTTGACCAAGCCTACATAGAGCTGCCAGTCAGCCACAGCTGGAAGGGTCTTTTCAGTATGGCAGGAAAACCCACAGTACAGATGGAGGTCTTTACTTAGTTCTGGCTGTAGCACGTTGTCTTACTTTCTGCCCTTCATTTGTTTATCTGGAGTTGTCAGCTGAGTAGGCTGCATTAAAGTGTAAGATATCTTTGACAATGATGATAATATTGTTTAGCATTAGGCCAGATCTCCCCAGATGGGAGATCTGCAGACTCTGTTAAGAACTGTGTAGTGATATAGTCATGGGATTATAATGCACAATTTCTGCATGTGCCCAGCAAGGTGTGTTTGTTTTTTTGTCATCCCTGTGATCTTCAGACTAAATGTGTCTGTGAACAGGGATGGAATTTATCCTCAGGATGAGCATTCAAGCTGTCCTTTCTGTTGGTTGTTTAGGCCTCTCCTCTGCACAGACAACTCTTTCCATAGCACAGCTTTCCTCTATTTCTGTTCACAAAATGGATGCAGCCCTGGTGCCTCTAACATTATCAGGAAGACTTTTCCTTTAACTGGGCACTGTCCAGGTACCTTCTGTTACCCCCTTGTTGGCCCAGCATGCTGTTTTTACTTGACTTTGTCATACTGCTTTGGCTGTGTGACTTGTGTGAGAATAATATGATTATATGGGGTTTTTTTTTCTTTTTTTGGTAAGATTTCACTAGAAGGGTTTTTCTCCTTTAGGCTGCTCTAGCTGAAAGCTCCCAGTTCAAAGAGAAGTTTATGACATTACAGCTGAAGAAAGATTTGCTAAACAATGTCCTTGGTGAGGAAAAAGCAGAGTCTTTCCTTCAAGAAGTAGCTGAAGCTTCAAAGGAGAGAGAAATTCTACACAAAAGTCTGCTGCAAAGCAAGAGCAAACTCCAGGTGAACTACAAAATCCATTTACTGCCTTTACCTGTGACAAAGACAATGGTCAATTCTTTACTAAGCCAGTTTTAGAGATATAAAGTTAGTACTAACCAGCCCAATCCCTTTTTCTAGATTGATCAAATGTTCAAATAAATATGTGGTCTGTTGCATAGTGTAGCTTGGTGTTTGTTCTGAACATGAGGTGGACATTGACAAAGAATAATGCCAAGGGATATGTGTTGAATTCTGGATCTATTTTCTTCTTTCTCCTATCTAGAATTTGATATTGCAACATAAGAACTTTGATGCTGGTTTTGCACCCTTGCAGAAGAAATTATCTGCCATCAAAGCTAAATTAGATCTAGAGAAGGAACCACGACCCGACCTCTTGGGTAAAAAGACACAACTCCAGAGACTCCAGGTATATTACAGTATTGTTTGTCTGTGTGATCCTCAACTAATTGTGGTCTTGTTTGATTATATTGTCATATTTTATTAGCATTAGGAATTCAATACCTGTCGCTTCAATTGATTGTGTGTTAGATAATTTCATTTGGTCCAGTTTATATCATGGAGTAAACGAAATTAAAGCAAGGTAGATGAAGCACTGGCAAACTGAACTTGAGAGAAGGAACAAGCAGCTGGAAGCTGTTAGTGGCACACCTTCTTGGGCTAGTTTTATTGCTAAAGAAAATGTATCCTGATACTTCCCACTGGGAGTGAAACTGCACAAGATAGCCTGAACCAATCTAACTTCCTCCAAAAGAGTTCCCATTGTTCCATCTTTTGCATCAACCCCCTTTCTGCTCTACCTTGTCACAGCTTTGACAGATGCTGGATTTACTCCATGGGCTGATTCACCTGGCCAAGATAAGAACAAAAATAATCAACAGAAAAAAAATCATAGTTTTCCTTTTTTGAACTGGTTCAGTGAAGGGTCCAAGATGCAGAGCCTGTTCAAGGCATGCAGTGGGATTACATAGCTGGGAAAGGGGAGAAGAACAGGAGGGGAAGAGAGAGGGGGTATGACTCTGCCGGTGAGTTGTGGTGATCCAGCAATACTGTGCCACTTCGTCCTTGGTGACCCCAGGGGTGTTACCTCCATGTCTCTTTGTAGTACTTAGTTGGTTATACTATGTATCCTCGGACAGCTTCTCAACAACTTCACTTCTTTTGTTATCTGCTGGTAACATGTAAGGACATCCAACCATTTTTTTTGAAAATCATTTACTCCTAGACATCAAAACAACTAATTTTCTTAATGACAGTGATTGCTGCTGGGTTTTTTTGTCTTCACGCTGTCAAATGGCGCTACCTTTAGTGTATGTTTTGTAGAGGTCCATACCATATCTAGCACGCTACCCATATCGAATCTGTCTTCCTCTGCAGATGATCCAAGATGACTTGGCAGAACTTGCAATTCACATGGAGGAGGTAGAGAAGCTTGTTCAGTCAAATACCACACACAGGCATGAAATGAACCAACTTTCATCTGACTCTCAGGCCCTGAAAAGATCACTGGAGGTAACATAAACAAGAGTTCTTAATTGCATGAGGAGCTGTCAGTTGCCACTATTTAAAAATATTTTAAAAATCCTTGAGCATATGACATTAAATGCTTTAACTGACAGATACTTTCATTTCAGGGGAAGAAGGCTCTGAATTCTTATGACTTTGGTCTCTGATTATCTGATTATCTGTCATGTGATTTGTCTTTGGGATAGGATAGCATGCACACAGATTTTATGTCTATATAAATTATTTCTAGGGCAGGTCTGAGATTTCTGACCAAAAGATCTCACAGTTGTTTTATTATGGTGCTGCTTTTACTTCACAGATTCCTGGATAGGGGTTTTGTACCAAAGTGTTTGAATTTTCTTTTATAGCTTTGCAACCTAAAAATTGATGAGAGAAAACTGCTACAATTGCATAAACACTTGATTTGTCCTGAGGAAATGTGTAGCTTGTAAACATATCTATAAACTGACCTTCCAAAACAGTCTCAGAAGAAAAGCTTATTAAGTTGCCTTAGTTATGCAGTTCATTATAAAATTACATAGGTTAAAGTGCTACCCAAATATGCACTGTGGAATTCTAGTTTCAGTCTGAATAATCCCATTTATCACTGCACTGGACTTTCGCCAGAAATGTCTGTGCAGTCATTTCTGGTTCAGGGAGCGTAAGATGTATTTGATATTGACTGGGGTACGAAAAACCCAAGCAAACATGTATTCTTTATTCCTTTTGAACTGAGAAGGAAGGGAGCTATTGTAGTTCTTAATGCCCCCCCGTGTGGTTGAATTCAGGCCTGCAGGACCTTGAAAAGTGTTTTCCACATCACTGATACCAAAAGACAGGTCTTTGTCTCTCGTTAGCAGCTGGTTTTTATCTTTTTGCCCATGAGAATCTGTGGCCATTGTAGTGTTAGACCCAGTAAAGACACTTCTTTTTTGTCTGTCTTTGGTTGCTGACATATTTTTATGATTTGTAGGTGATGATACAGCAGAGTGAGGACCACGTTCAGAAGCACTGGGCATATAATGACAAACTGTCGGACCTCCAGCAGTGGATTGCAGTAACCACGGAGAAGATTGATTCCTACCAGGACACTGATGGAGAGCAGAACATCGAGGGCAGGGTAGAAGACCTTGAGGTGAGAAAGACATCTCAGTTTAAGATGTTAATTATTCACTTTGCAGCATTCAGGCATTAAGGGTGGGGGTTTCTCATGAGGATTCCTCGTTTGGGAGAGTAATGATGGTGTGTTCCTCCTGTGATAACTATTGGTTGCTGCTGCCTCCCTGCTTTGCCCTCTGTTGTGGGGTGTGGAGCTAGGTAAAAGACAAGGGCAATGAAAAATGGCTAAAACTGTTGAGATGGATAAAGTATTATCAAAGGATAGGTGTTTTTAAAAAGAGCTGTCAGAGTGATCTTCCTGGACAATACCTGCCTTTCCCTGTATGAAGGCATTGATACATTGAACATTACTGCTATTTTAGCTAGCCTTAGACTTTAGAACAGCTTAGAACTGAGCTGTTCCAAAGCTGCCAGCTCTTCCCTGGATAGCAGTACTTTGCATGCTAGAGTCGCTCTGGCAGGTTACTTCAGCTGACAGCTTTTGCCTTCCTATGGGAAACCAAAAGATCTCATGGGAAGGCTACAGAAGGAGATGCATTGGCAACTTGCACCCTTTAAGTTTTGCCATCAGCTCTTTGACCTGCACTGGCTCTTTGCAAGAATCCACAGCATTTTTTTTTTCCCGCTAGGTATGTTCTAGCTAGTGCCAACAGAACCAGCATAGTCCTGGACTGAGCATGGCCTTCAGTCTGACATAGCCTCTGCTTTACCCAGGATACCTAGAAGTAATTGTAAGGCTGTGCGTTTCAGAGATGGCTAGCTGAGTTCCCAGATAAGGAGATCCAGCTGCACCTTGTGGAAGCTCATGGCCAGCTGGTCATGGAGAATTCTTCTCCAGAGGAGACTGCCCGTGTCCAGGCAGAGCTGGATCAGCTGAAGGAGTCATGGAAATCCCTTAAGGAGATGGCAACTGGGTAAGTGTTCATGTAGATCTTCCTCATGTCCCTTCCACAGGCTCTTCACTGCTATATGACCAGACACACTTGACGCTTTATGCTTTCTGCTGTGAAAGTGAACAGCCATGTTACAGTGCCAGAAGCAGGATGAGATTTTATTTAATAGTTTGTAAACTGAAAATTGTTACTTTCAAGAAAACTATTTTAGAAAATCCATGAACCAGAGTCTTTGAATCTGCCTTTATCTCATGCTTGGAGTAGGCAGTGTCCTCTTAGGACCTGGCTCACCCTGGTACTGCCAGTCTATGTTGGAGAAAATTTGGCATAAATTAAGTGACTTCTGCTGTTCTGTCTCACCTTTCCCTTCTCCTTGCTTTCTGATCTTGAGATACCTTCAAGGAGGGTAGATCTGCAGTGGGACTTGTGCCCTTTTTTACAAACCTGCAGAAGTATACGCAGAGCTAAAATCCTCTCTTAGCTGGGAAAAGAAGACTTAATTTTTTTTGCCTCCACTGTGCAGTGTCAAACTACTGCTCATATTTGCTAGTCTGTATTAAAATTTAATACCGTGCCACATGTATGATTATATTTATATAGAGTGTCAAAATAGGCATAAAAATGAAATGACTGAATTGAGGAAAACTTGATTGTAGTGCCTCCTCTTACTAGAAAGGAAGGCATATTGTCAAGGTAATATTTTTATTCCCCTGAATAAAAGAAAACAAGACACTTAGAAATGTTAGAAATAGAAATGCTGCTTTGAGACACTCCTGTCTTGCTCTTATTTTGCTCAAAAGATGTTGGGAATAACTGTAATAGTAATAGTGCTAGTAATAGTAATAACAGTATAATAATAACAATAGTGCTGTTTCACCACAGCTGTCCTCCACAGCCCCAGTAAAATATGAATGTCTTACCGTTAGATGTTCCACTGCATTGATGTCTCTGGTTTTGTGTTTTCAAGTCTTCTCAAAAAATGGCAGTTAGACAGACCAGTGGCTGATAAGAAGAAAAGAGCACTTATGGACAGCAGATGGATGTCTAGACCTGCCTTCCATCTTTTAGACGTAGATCCCAACCATAAGCAGGTGAGATGGGGACTCTGTATCTGCCTTCATATCAGCTCCACAAGAATAATTTCATTGCCTTATCTGATATTATGGGTTACAAAGTTGGAGGTTAAGATTCTGCAATCAGAAGAAACATCTGACATAACGGTAAAGGTGGTTTTTTTTTGCTGTTGTTCTGTAACCTAGGAGAAGATGGGAGAAAGGCAAAACACAAGCAGCCACTTGAAGCTCCTACACAACTTTGAAGAGTGGCTACGAGGAGAAAACATTGAACTGACCAAAATTCTTGATGAGACTCCATCTTCCACAGAGGAAATTAAGGCACACCAGAGCAAACTTGAGGTTAGTTTTCAGGGGGTGAAGAGGGAGACAAAGATTCCAATAGGTGCAAGTTCTTTCAGAATTAAAAAAGCCAACAACTAAACCTAAACAACAACAACCAAAAAAACCCCAAACCACCTCACCAACTAAGCAACAACCCACTCACCACCACCCCAAACACCTAAAAAATCCCCAAAGAACAAACAGACAAAAAATTCAAACACTCTACTTTCTGCTTTAGAAGACTCTAGAGTAGATGAAGCTCAGAAATTTAAGACAAATTTCATCCCTTCTACTAAGAAAGGTCTGCCAGAGCCAGAGTGGTAAAAGGCAAGGGAGCACCTGGCATCTAGCTTTTGGGCTGGACATTTCCAGTGTGGGATGGTAAAGGTGTTCATTAAAAGAAGCTGATTAAAATCAGTGTCTGGTATTAGGCCTCACTCTGAGTATGGCCAGATGCAATGGCAATGGAAGCTATAAGAAATATAATAAACAGAAATATCTAAGGCTACAGGAGTCCTGGAGATTAACCTTTGATATCATTTCAGACCAAAAAAGCAATAACAAAAATAAATGTGCTATTCCAGAGTACCCAGTAGTTGATTTAGTACCACTGGTTTTTGGAATGCTAGTTTAAAAATTGGGGCCTTCTATAATTCTGAGTTGCTGCTGACCTTGTCTTTGCCTGCAGGAGCTGCAGTCTCGTGTGCCTGATGGTCAGCGTAGATTTGAGGATCTTCTTCATCTTCATTCTGTCATTGGAAATTCTGAAGATCTGGAGGACCTGCGTTACCAATGGATGCTCTACAAATCTAAACTTAAAGAGTCCATGAGTCTGCCGGTAGGTAACAACTTACAATTCACTGGTAACCTCTGCCATTGCTCTTTCATGTTGCTTCACACTGCTAGTCTTAATTCAACATTACACATGCTTAATTAAAGGAGTTGTGTGCTATCTTCTTCCCTTTGTAAGCAATGCTCAAAATATTTCTCAAAATGGAAGGTCCAAAACAGAAAGACAACTGGCTATTGCCAAAGAAGGATGAAGTTTGGGACTGAGAGATGTCTGTGTGTGGGAATAGTTTGGATATATGCCTAGTTCTAGGCACATGGATTTCTATTTTTTTGCCCTTTCTCCACACAACATTCTCTATTGACTTTTTGTTTTGACAGTTCCTGCAGTAAGAATATATTTGCTGTTCATTATTTGTGTCTTCTGCTGTGAGACAGTGATCAGAATAGTCACTGACTCCAAGTAACTGTGCACAAAAGGACCTCGTCCTTTTTGAAACTGTCTTTATGAGCTAATGATTTGGAATGAAATAAAGAGGAGGCATTTTAGTTCAAGAACCAAATTATTAAAGAAGTTACTGAGTTCTTATATACGACATGCTAAGGATGGCAGAATTCATACCATATATAAGATGTTCCAGGGCATGCGAAAGATATTCCCATGTTCTTAGCATAAACATATATAATTATTAATTAATACTTTTCCAGATTAACTACTCACATTCTGTGCTCAACTTCAAGCTACCATAATCAGAGGATTAGAATTTACAGGTTTGCATACTTTCTGTATGCAAGTGCTTTGAAAGGTATCTGAACTCAAACACCTAAAATTTGAGACATTTGAAAAATGTCTGCCTTGGGAAGCCTTGTCTTCAAATCCAAAGCTTATTTAGAACAAAAATCCTTTGAAGTGCATGGAAGGAAAGCACAACCACTATCAATAAAGAGTATATTTCTATGAATTGTTTGCCGTTGATTGTAATGACTTACACTGTTAACCAAAACCTTCTGTAAGCATAAATATGGTCAATAGGTGTCAGTAAAGTCAAGGCAATTGCTGGGAGAACTGCTCATCGGATTCAAATAGTCAAGAACCTAAAAACATATCATCTCTCTGCCTAAGGTGTGTTAAAAAGCTCATTAAAAAGATCCCATGCTGGTTCACTCTATCCAGGTGACCATGAATTTGAAAGAAACATCACCTGTGAGGTGAATACTCATTTATAGGCTCCACTGGGACCTTAAATTTATGCTTCTTTTTTCTTTTCTTTTTTTTTTTTAATTTTAAACAGATTCCGGGACCTTGGGAAGAACCAGACAGATTCAGAAAGGTATGACAGTTTCCTATCATTAGCTAAAATGTTCAATCAGATGTTTTGCAGAAAATTATTTTAAAGTTTTCTAAAGATTCTTGAGATTAATTTGCTTAATAAGAGCCACGAAGGATGTTACAGAGTTTTTACTGTGTCTCTAGAAGCTAAACATCCATCTCTTGAAAGAGGGGGGGAACTCAATTCTTATATATCTACATGCTAAATGAACTTAATTCATTTTTCAAAAAAGATTAGGAAGAACCTAAATATCTCTCTGAAGGATTTAAGGGATAAGTGCCTAAAATACTTTTCAAAATGGGACTCCTAATTCTTTAGACACTTGTGAAAAAAATGTTTTGCATCCTCAGTCCATCTCCTTTCTAATGCAGAAAACCAGAGGAAGGCAAGAGATTTGTCTAATGTTATTGGACTAAATCCTTATTCTAAGCAGCAGAATTCCTCCCATGAAGGATTTTCTTTTCAAAGTGATGACATAAGAAACAGAAGCAGTACAGGAGATGATAAGGAAAAACTTAAAGAAAACAAAACTCTGCCAGTTTCTTATTAAACCAAGCAGCACTTCTGATCCTGTTTTCAAAAAGTCAGCAAGTTTTTCTGTTGTTGAACTGAGTCTTTCTCTGTCACAATTTGCTTTGTTTACAGACGCTGTTAGGTTCTACTTTGTAGAACTGTCATCTCACTTTCCATTTGTTTTCAGAAGGGATAGAGTAAGGCTTTATTATACCCAACATGAAGTAGATTGAATGAATAATGTGTCACAGGAAGTAATCACATAGTCATTTTAAGCTAAATCAAAGCCTTAATTTCTCCTGTTGCAACATCTCTTTAGAAGAGACCAATATGTAAAGGGTGAAATCCAGTACATTCTAGTGATGGCCAGAAAGCAAGATTTTCCTCATTCAGATGAGATATTCCTGTGATATTCAAATGTGGAGTAGCATCTCCAATATTTTTCCCCAGCAAAATACTGACCAGTTTTAAGGTAATTTTCACATGTTTCCTGAATAGTTTTGGCCTCAGTTCAGCCTTCCTGAAAATCCCCAAAGAGTTTCAGTTCTTGCCTGTCTGGGTCAGCATTAATTGTTTCACTCAGTAAGGTCACCAGAATTTTTCAGGCTGGAAAAACAATATGACACTTTAATACTCGTTGTAGAGGCAGCCAAACATTGAGTAGTGCTGCTTTTCCCTAGAAGAGGCCTAGAGGGATATTCCAGAAGACTGACCAAGGAATTCTCTCATTTCATATTATTTGGTTGAGTCAAGTTGGTTATAGTGAAAAACAAACCAAAAGCTTTAGGCATAAGCATGTCTCCACTATAGTTGGTTGCCATTTTTTAATTCATGTGCCTCACCTGCCTCCGGGCACATGGTATTTATTCATCCTTAAATTCTCCAAATTAGACTAAATCTTCAGTTAATTTTCAAGGATACTGGAATAACATTATAGCAGGCAGCAAACGTTTGTCAATTAGTCCTATAGCAAGAGCACAAAAAACACATTCTGTGAGTTTTTAATAGCTACTGAACACAAACAAAGAGAAACAGCTCAGGGTGGGAAGGAGTGAAGAACTGAAATACCTCAGAAGCATGGGGAAATGGGTCCCATTGCACCAACAAGTGATTTGCAGTTTCCCTTTAGCCTGCACAGATGTTGCGGTAACTTAGACCCTGATCACTTCAGGGAGATTTTGCTGACTTCAGAGCTTTCATTCTGTGTTTGAACAGTGTCACTACAATGAGAATCCAAGTGCTGTAAGCAGAGGTGTCTATTTGTTTTTCTCTTTCATTCAGGCTAAGGGTTTTATCAGGATGTGATCTTGTGTTGCCAGAAGATTGCTGAGCACCACTTAGGAGAGCCAGAAAATAATGTTGATTCCTTTTGGATACATCACTATTTGGACTAAGAGAAGAGAAAAAGCAAGCCAACTGCAGAATTCATGGCTTTGCAGTTCACTTTAAATTCAGATTTAACACCTAAAATATTGCTAGAAATAAAAGCAAGTTTAGGCAATATATTTTTTGTATGCATGAATATCCTTTCAAAGCCATGGTGAAGGAAACCAACTACCCTGAGAAAACAGCTGATCTCAGAGTTACTATCTGCAGAAACTGCACATGGTTGGGGGCTGCATCACTGTGCTCGCAACATCCAATGAGTTTGCAGGCAGTAAAATCAGGTTGTCTAATTTGTCAGCTCCTTCATGCTTTTGAGCCACACAAAATCAGTAGAAATGTCAGAATTTCAGGTGGTTTTAGACTGATCTCTGCTTTTTGCAGCATAAGGTCCCCAGTGACTCTGCTCATCTCTCCTGTTTGAACTGTGGATAGTTTGCAGCAGCAGCAGATCAGTCTGAAGAAGCAGAAGACCCAGCTGCAACCAGTCTCATTCCATTGCCTTCCAATTTTATTCCATTTCTAGCCTACATGGCCAAATGTTGG
Source organism: Pseudotriccus pelzelni (assembly GCA_035584735.1). Lineage (NCBI taxonomy): Eukaryota > Metazoa > Chordata > Aves > Passeriformes > Tyrannidae > Pseudotriccus > Pseudotriccus pelzelni. Next base: position 49,337,108 of record JAWMRA010000161.1, on the reverse strand, counting down.
GCAGAACAGAGCCTGCTCCATGTATAGTAATGTGCTTTTTTCCTGATCATTCATCCGTTGCCAAGGACATGCCCCCAGCCACTGGTGCCCTTAGGAGCAGTACAGGCTAATGATTGCGATGTGAGCGACTTCTTGTTGATTAACAAAAAACATTTGCAGGAAATTGCACTGGCTGCAGTGAATTTTTAGCAGGTGCCAGTGACAGGGCAATGTAGATGGATATTTCTGCAGGGTACCTAGCACACTCAGGAACATAATCAAGCAAATGCTCAATAATAACTATGATAAATGTTACTTTCAAAGGTTGGCTCCCAGCTACCTGAAAATATTCCATGAGCATTTTTAGCATAAATAGGAAGTCAAAGCCTCATTATTTACAGGTCTAGGTAGCACTGTTTGATTTATTTTCCTGAGTGCTCAGGGTAATTACCCTTCCTTGCTAAACAAACGATCTGGCTTTATTGTTTGTACAAACAAAATAATTAGAATTCATTACATCAGTGGTCAGCTAATTGCTTCCTTTGAGATTCTGCTAAGAGTAATCTCCTATAACATACAGACAGCAGGAACATGTAATTTAATCTTGTTTAGAGACACCATTGATCTGGAGTCAATCAAATTAATGCAGTCATTCAGGAAACTTCGAAGTAAGAGCTGCCACAGCTTGCCAGGAAGAACACAGTAATGTGCTCTGCTCTGCCCAAGTGCAGATATGACAGGAGTTCCTCATGGCAGAAAGTCACACTACGGAAAAGCACAGCATTGTGAGTTAGTGCTTGTGTTAGTAGTGGCTCTCTATTGAACGTGTCTGACCCATTTATTTTCCTGAAGTCCTGCTAGGTGTTAGCTGCTTGAAATCTTCTGTACAAGTACATTCTCATTAAAATGAAAAAGACTTATTAAAAGGTATCTTTGCCTCAGTTTTCAAGACCTGTTTTATAGGTACAGATAATATCTCCCTTTTTTTTTTTTCATCTCTGAGCCTATAAGCCTGTGCTTGCCTTTTTTAGGAATTATACCGTGATCTAAACACAGTACGAAGGGCATCTTAGTGCTAAAAATGAGCAGATAGACTTATTTTCTCTCAACAGTGATGTTTGTTCAGAAGGAAACTTAGTGAGAAAAAAAAATCCCTGAAAATCCTGACAGCCTGTTCCTGACTGACCCACTCCTAAGTATGCTGAGCCAGGCAGCAGCATCCTCTCCTTTCTCCAGCAGGCCCACAAGCTTTCCTCCATGTTACTGCACCTGTGAGACTCCCTGCCTGTCTGCTCTTATTTCTGTAGGTTTCAGTTGTTTACCAACTTGCATTACAGTATTCCCGAACGTTAGGGGCTCTTTGTTGTTTGTCTGGTCCTGCCACATCTGTGCCTTGCCGATGCTCTCTCTCTACAGTAGTGCTGGTGCACGGTGGTGAAGACATCTTGTTTCCCAGGACACCTGGTTCTTACTCTCTTTTCAGAGATGTGTCCTTTTGTGGCCTGCCATGTTGTGAAGTATTCACCAAGGAGATAGCTCAGAATGTCTTTCTCAACAGATATAATTTTATCTCCTAACTAAAAGGTAAAAAGAGAGAGAAAGAGATTTGCTGAGTAATAGCAGAATGCAACCAATTTTCAGTACCTTCCTGAAAAATGTTACTACTGTAAAAAGCATGGTAAGAAAAACTCTTTAAATTGTTACCTCAAATTGTATTAGTTTTTGAAAAGTAAGCCATCACACTTTTGAGTTATTTAAATAAAATGCAAACATTATTCAAATTACGTATAATGACTGTTGAAATTCAAGAAAAGTTTGATCTTGACTGGAGAGAAGTCAATGGTAAAGCAGCTGGAAACATACGTTGTTGACGTGATAAACTAGCTTTTGATGTCAGTAACTTTTTCTAAAAGTTCCAGAACATTTTGTCTTTGTTTCAATTTTTATTCTTTCTATGCTTATTTTAGTTAGTTTTATTTCAGCTTTCAAGGATGAGTGGAAGCTGGAAATAGGGAGAAATTGCTTTACTTCTCTGCCTTCCTGAATACTTGCAGAAACCTGAAGTCTACTAAATTTCAGGTATACTGACTAAAATGTCATCCAGCTACCAGCAGCTGAAAACTCTCCTAAAAGTAGTACAGCACTGCTCTTAAAACACATAGCAGTGCCGTGGGGGTCCTGGTTGATGACAGGTTGAATCTGAGTCAGCAGTGCCCTGGCAGCCAGGAGGGCCAACCATGTCCTGAAGGCATCAGGCAAAGCATCGCCAGGTGGTCGAGGGAGGGGATTGTCCGACTCTGCTCTGCACTGGGGCAGCCTCACCTTGGATATTACGTGCAGTTTTGGGTGCCACAATATAAGAAAGATAATAAGTTATCCAAAGGAGGGCAATGAAGATGGTGAAGGGCCTTGAGGAGAAGCCGTGTGAGGAGTGGCTGAGGTCACTTGGCCTGTTCAGCCTGGAGAAGAGGAGACTGAGGGGAGACCTCCTTGCAGTTACAACTTCCTCTTGATGGGAAAAGGAGAGTCAGACACTGATCTCTTCTCTATGGTGACCAGTGAGAGGACCACAGGAATGGCCTGAAGCTGTGTCAGGAGAGGTTTTGGTTGGATATTAGAAAGAGGTTTCTCACCCAGAGGGTGGTTGGGCACTTGAACAGGCTCCCCAGGGAAGTGGTCACAGCACCAAGCCTGCCAGAGTTCAGGAAGCATTTGAAAGATACTTTCAGGCACATGATGTGACTCTTGGGGAAGGTTCTGTGCAGGCCTGGACTCAATGATCCTTATGGCGGTCCCCTCCAAGTTGGCATATTCTGTGATTCTGTGTGATATATTTGTTAGGACAAATTATATTGCTTAGTGTATTAAAACTGGTGGAGTATTCCTGTGTTTTTAATTGGATTCAATTAAATTCAATGAGCAGCTCAGCCCCTCACTTCAGCCTCTGCAGTGAGATGGGGGAGAATTGGAAAGGTAAAAATTCGTGGGTTGAGGTAAAGGCAGCTTAATAAATAAAAGAAGGAAAGAAAGTAAAACAAGTGATAGAAAAAACCAAAACCGTGGTGCATCACCAGCAAACTGATGCCCAGCTAGGGCAAGGGCAGATCTAATAAAATTCCCTCCCTTTTTACTGCTGAGCGCAAGGTCCGATTGTATGGAGTATCCCTTGAGTCAGTTGAGGTCAGCTGTCCAGGCTGACCCCCCCTCCCAACTCCTTGTGCACCCATAGCCCCCTCGCTGGTGGTGTAAGGTGAGAGGCAGAAAAAGCCTTGGCTCTGTGCACGCACTGCCTGGCGAGAACTAAACCATGGGTGTGTTATCAATACTGTTTTCAGCACAAATCCAGTACACAGTCCATACAAGTTACCCTTTTAACTTTATCCCAGCTAAAACTGGTATAACTGGTTTAAAACCCTCTTACCCTCTTGTGAACCTTTTTCAAATGGGAATATTGCAAAGGGATATTCCATGCCATACCATATCATTCTCAGTATTTAAAGTGTGGGAGGTGGCTGGGAGGAGTCAGTCACTGCTGGGGACGAGCTGGGCATCAGTCGGTGGGTAAGAAGCAACTGTGTTGTGCATCACTTGTCTTTCTTGGGTTTTATTTTTCCATGTTGTCCCCCTTTTCATTAAAATTATATTATTATTATTGGTTTTATTAATTTTTTTTTTAGATTTATAAACTGTTCTTATCCCAACCCACAGGTTTTATCTTTTTTTCCAATTCTCCTGCCCTTTTCTCTGAGTGAGGGAAGGGGGCCAGAGTAAGTGGCTCTGTGTATTTAGTTGCCAGCTGGAGTTAAAACAAAACAACTGTTTATGTGCTGAAGATGGGACCAAACCAGGGACCTTTTCTCCTTGCTTAGGTCTGGGGAATTACAGAAACCAGTGCTACTTAACAACTTGTTCTATGACATGCTTCTCCTAAAAATGTGTCATGTTGTATATGCACACAGAAGCTAACCTTTATAAATCAGCTTGTGTCACAGTAGCATATGGCACAGCAATTAGGTCTAAGTGACTTTGCAGCAGAAATTTTGAAATATCTGCTGTATGTGACTGCAGAAACCTCAGATACAAACTGCTGGCTCTTGCTTGTTTTCTGTTTCCTTTAAATGAAGCCTTCATCGAAGATTCTAACTTATCATCCAGACATGTTGAAGGACCCCAGGATCCCACCTAAGGAAGAAAACAAAGTCTTTAATTTGCCTATATACTTATTTATGTACATATGCTTAGCTCTTCAGAATCGAAAGGAATGTTAAGGTTGCGAAGTCAAGCAATCTGAAGATAGAAAATGTCAGAGCTAAAATTGCTTGTATGACCACAGTTAACCTCCCTTCAGCACATTCATTCTGGTAGCTCTTTATGAGATGGAGAATGATAAGCACAGGACTCAGTGGGGCCCCAGCCCTCCTTACTTATTCCTCACTGCTGATGGCCTAACCCAGGCAGTGTTTGCATTTAGGAAAATACAGTTCTGAACGCAGTGGCTCACTGTCCTTTTGCAGAGGCCATAGAGCCTCTGATCAACAAGTATCCATCTCTTAGTTGCTGCTGTGGTTTATGGAATTGTGCTTTGCCCAAGAGCATGTTGGATGCTCAGTTCTGTGGTGGCAGTAGTATCCAATTCCCCCAAATTATTTCTCTCTTAAAAAGACCAGCTGTGATCTGCAGTATGTTGTTTTTGTTAGAGGGGGATACTCATGACTCTGAGTTGAGAACTGATGAGGAGCCCAGCTCCAAACTATCTCACACTGAGGTAAAAACCCAATTTGCTTTGGTTTGAGAGAGCAGCCTGTGATCTCCCTGGAACTGATCTCTTCTTGTTGACAATAATCTGTCTCTGTGAATGACAACTGAATAAGTATCCAGTGGGATATCAAGTGGCAGAAGCGCAGGGCCTGTGTAGGTTTGTGTAGGTCCACAGGGAAACTGGACAAGTGTCTGGGAGAAGGATTCCCTGAGTGTTAAACAGATGTACAAGCTGCATCAGACTCAGGAAACTACCTGAGCTGAAAGTAGCTGGAGGCTGAGAATATTAAGGAGAAACTATTTATCCTTGCTTTAATACCTATGCATCTGTGCCTATTGCTGTAGAATAGAGGATACTTGGGCTGGGATACTGCACTGGCATGTGGAACGGCTGTTGGTGTCTCTGTAGAGTGTCTGTAGGACACTAGGGCCTTGGTCGCTATCCCTGGGGAGAGCAGGAGTTTTCAGGCAGCAGTACATTTTTCAGGAAATGCTCTGAGGTCAGAGGAATAAACCCAGACTAAATATTTTTTCGCTGCTGAGTTAGTGGTGTAGGTATGATTTTTGTCAGGCACACTAGTGACATACAAGCAGCAGCAAAACCCCACTAATGAGCTTGGTATATGATGCTATGTTGCTCTGCTCCCTCAAATAGCTAGATTAACTGTGTGTTTTCTTATACTCTGGAACATGGTCAATAGCAAGCTAGGGAGAGCACTGATTTTTAGTAAAACACTTCAGCAACTTACACAGGAGTATTATGGAGCAAGTTCTAAAGTGCTTTTCTGCTGTTTCCTATCCAAGTGATTTTTCACGGTGAGTTTGGTGAGGAGTTATTAACTGCAAACAGATTTAAGTTCTGAGGACTTCCTAGATCTAAACCGATGCTTGTCATTCAAATGCCCCAACGTGAATCAAGTACAAATGTGAATGTTCACAGCCAATGCAGTTCATTTGGTAACAAGCATGCATTTAGCATTACACAAAACGCAGCCCTCCACCCCTTGACAGTCCTTGCTTGTCCTGGTATTTTGAGGGAGAGGGGGAAGGACAGTTATTCTTGATGGTGAACTTTAAAAGTATATTTTCTTTTTAAATGCCAACCTATTCCTTTTCCATGTGTGTTTCAAAAATGTCTCTGACACTTTGGCTCTGTACCTAGGTATTCCAGCTGTTATTCTAAGATGGTGGAAATTAAAGTTCTGTTGACTTCACTGGAGCTTTGCCAGTTTTTCTCAGAGGAAGATTTGATTTCAGAATATTTTGTGGAGCCTAGATCTGACATATGCATTGCAAGCACTGTGGGTGCTGGGTAGTAGCTGTACTGATGCCAGTAGCTGGAGTGATTCGGAAAGGGAAGTTCCACAGTGTAGCAAGGGTTGTCGTTCTGACCCTTGATCTCCTATGCAAATTAAATATCCAAAGTGTCTCTTGCAAAGGTAGAACTGTGCTAGACTGGCCTTTTCTAATGCAGAGTGATGTGCTAAAGGGTTAGGAGTGTGGTCCAGATTCCAGGCCCCTGATCACTTTGAGCCCAGGAGAGCAGAAGTTTAAACCTTGGCTTCCTGATTTCCTGTTGGTGCCATAGTGTCAGGTCACCAAGCCTGAAAGCATCTCTTTTTCATGTCACTGGCCTAAAAAAATACCTTAACTAAGTAAAACTGAAGGGCTGCTTTTTTCACAGAGGGGGAGTCAGTGCCCCAAATCTACCCTGCTTTTTCCAACTCTATTCTCTTTCCTATTAAAAGTTACTGTGTCTCCTTCAGAATTTTTTGTCCTTTGTAATATTACAACAAAAAGATACCACCAATTGTTCCAGCAAGCACAAGGCAAGAACTAATGTAGGTTTCATATCACAACAACCTGGGCATATAAGTAATGAATCCATTTGTAAGGTATCTGCTGAACTCCACGGACAAGTAGTTCCCAATCCTGACTATATTTAGTTGTTTCTGTGCATAATCCTTCTGCAGACACTGAAGTTAATGATAAATCTCCTATGCATTTCAGTGTGTGTAGGCTGGAGCCCTTACATATTAAGGGTTTATTATTGCAAATTTGCTGAAAGCACCAAACCCTCACTGCTTCATTTTTAGTCCTGCAGAGACATCATAATACCATGTTTGCGATAACTGAGTCATTCCCATGACAACAAATGGAGTCAGAAATACAAGATTCTGACCTTCCTGTGTGATCAAACAGAACAGAGAAGCTGGGCAAAAAAGACAAAAGTTCATTAAACACAAATGCCTATAAGCCCAGCAAGCAGGTGGGAGAGAAGCAGCAAATAAAGACAAAATATTTCTCCTTTTCTGAAGTTCTGCCCCAAGGTAAATGTCCCTCCACAGGTTTTTCTCATGCTAGGATCTGCTATGGTTAGCATAAGTATCTTCCTCTGCAGAAAGCTCTAAGGAGAGCAAACAATATCTTGTTAATAAAGCCACTTCACATTAATTCTTTCTGGAGGATGAGCTGTGAAAAGCAATACAATTTTACGTGTCCTTCCAGTATATCTAAAAGCAAGGCACTTAAACAGCATTTCACTCTCGTCCCATTTCTTAGAATTGCATTAGTAGTCTTTGCTATAGAAATCCAGGCAGAGTCAGTGACGTGCTCTGAATCAAATACTGTATTGGTAAAAGAATTGGGGTAGAAAAAATGTCAATGGCTAACTGACAGTGTGGCCATCACAAGAAACCAGCGACAGACCTGACTGACCATATGACATCTGCTCCCTGGGCTGTGGCAGGAACAGAGACAAGGCACAACTGGATCAGTCCACATTTCCCACCAGTTCATAGCCACAAAAAGATAATTGGGAAGAGGGGTGTTGCAGCTGGTCTGGCAATTAAATAATCCTTTCAGATTAAAGCTTTCAAAACCAATGCTTCAGAATTGACAGCAGTAAAACAAAAGTTATAGGTGCTGCTAGGAAGACTGGCAGTCCTCACAATTGTATCAGTGGGTGATGGACTTCTAATTCCCACTTTCTGCGAATATTTTTGAGACTTTCAGTCATAATGAACCACTGAACAGTCAGTCACAGGATCTTACCCTTTAACAATGTCAGCTTTAAGACTTACTGTGCCTTAGTGGCATAAGAGAGAGCATGGTTTGAATTGTCCTAAGACAGAGGTAACTCGAATCTGATCTTCCATTGACAGAACTACACCAGTTAACACATAAAAAAAAACTTGCTCATGGCTTCTGGAGTCTGGAAAGGGTCTCTTTCCGTGTAGACGGGGCACTATGATAGTTGTATTTGTCATATGGCTATATATTATGGATGCAGTGAAGAATTAAGGATGAGAAATGGTCCACGAAAACAGAGCATGACAGTCCGTTGGCTTACACTGACAGCACCAAGGAGTGGCTTTTTCCTGGCATTACAGAGACAAGCCCAGACAGGTCAAACCAAGAGTTGGGGCTGTTGTCCTTATGCATAACAGATTTAATGTTGACTGTAAGCAAAGAATCCCTGCAGGATCTTTCAGCCCAGAGGCTAATGAAATCCAAGGCAGATAAAGGATGTCAGGTCTGGACTCCAGGAGTAGAAAGTCTCATTAGTACAGCTACTTATGCCTGCTACTTCAAGAACAGGTTAAAGCAGTAACAGAGAACTCCTGCTAGACGGGTTGCTGAAGCTTTGATATTGTGGGGATCGCTGTACCCTGGGATCACTGTACCCAGGGAACTTGCCCAAAGTCAGTCCCACTTACATCCTGGCATGTACACTTTAGCCACTGACAGTTCCAGTGTTGGGGATCTGAGTTTTTATTGGTCTCAGTGAGCAAATAACAACCCAGATATCGTGGGCCAGAAATGGTAGAGCAAGCAGCTGTTGCTCTGCTGCCTCTACATCTGCCTGACACAATAATTAAATCTCATCAGCTATTTGGTATAATGGAAGCAAACCAACAACAACAGAAGGATTTTGCAGCACAACTGTCTCATGATGTGTAACTGCAGCTATATATTTGTCTTCATAATTAATTCTGTAAGCATTTATATAGCACTAGAAGAGACTGAGCAATTCAGAAAGCACTGGAAGAGATTGTGAAAAATAGTAAAAGGCATAATTACTTTTTTCTATCATCAATCTCCTCCTTATCTTCTCTGCTGATGTTTCCCATGGACTATCCATGGTGATACTGTAGTGGGACAAAGGCATTGCCTGCTAAGCATCCCATAGGGGCCAGAAGCCCTAATTCTGCTGCAGCACTGACATTGCCTGTGTCTTGAACACAACAAATTCACTTCCTTTTGTGGACAAAGTGGACAGTCCACTTCAGCGAATGTTTTGTGCTGATATTTGTGATGTAGGCTGGTACCTAATGCTGTAGCTGCATTAAAGGCTGCATTTATGCCCCGAGTTTAATTCCTTATTTGATGAAATGAACGTGTTATTGAGCCCTCTTCTTCAGGATTCCCTTACAGATAGTTAACTTGACCTTTTTTTTTTTTTTTTGAGAAATTCATGTAGTGTAGCTTGTTGTCAGGATTTACCCAGGAATCTTGCCAGTGGAAATCTCCCTTCTTAATTAAATTTTTCTGAATTCTGTAGCCCCAAATTTGTTATCTCTTGGTCATGCTAATCCAGATTAGAGATTAATTGAGCTACTCTAAATTTGCACCAGCATAAAGAAAGTGTAATGAGACTTCTCTGTGTGTCCCTCCTGTGAGTGCACAGCAATAGATGTGACTTTATTGTCTTCTTCACTGTCAGTGTTGTATTTCTCTCATTCTGTTGCATCATATAAATTTTTAAGAGTATAGGAGGTATAAGAGGTACTGAGTCAGGCTGCACTATAGGGCCTTTTTTGTGACCTCCAGCCTTGTAGATTCCAAAGCCGGGATCCAGAGCATGTTGCAGCTGGGGAGATGACTATGATCTGCACAAGCTGCCAAAGAAGCTCCTTCCTACTGACATAGAGCAGAAGGCTGGCTCCTCTCTTCCAGACATCAGCATTCTCATTTTACTGACGGGAGAATAATTAAAGCAGACCTTCTGTGCCATATGCTGGCTGGGAAGGAACCAGTCGGCGGCTTGGGCGTCAGCATTTGTAACCACCACTTTGTCATTGGAAAATGGACTTGGAAGCAATTATTTTCTTCTAGAAGGTCAGCAGTGTTTTCCTTCCAGAACACAATGGTTTGCCACAGTGAATTCTTGAAGATAGTGAAATATTTTCCTGAAAGACATAATTTAACTACCAGCCTCAGCCAGCTTCAGCATGCCAAGCACCCAGGCTGGATCCTAGGGAAAGGACAAGGGTTGTTCTGACCCTCTACTCGGCAGTTTGATGTAATTGAAATTGGTGTTCCCAGTACTTTATTTTTCTGAGTTCTCTTTGGTTTGTGTCTTTCAGAAGTGCTCTGGAGGCATGTGCTCATACCTGCATCGAGTGTGCTGGGCAGCACTGCCATTGCAGCTCCTCCTCTTGCTCCTCCTGCTCCTGGCCTTCCTCCTGCCGCCGGCAGAAGAGACCCACAGCTGCACACTGGCCAACAACTTCGCTCGGTCCTTCAAGCTGATGCTGAGACACGAGGGCCCACCCCCAACCTAACTTCTTGGCATGGCACGAGGTGACAGGCAGAAATACAGACCCTGTTTTTAACAATTGCAACTATTGTAGATTTTAGGGCTTCTAACAAGGCTGTCACGTCAGCTGGATAGGTCGCATAAGTGCAACATAAGATTAGTCCAATTTAATCAGGTATTTGAGCAAAATTAATATTTTTACAATATTTTATTATTATATTTATAATATGTATATAGAGACTGTGTATGTGTATGTATGTACATATATGTATAAATGCATATCTGTGGTCAAACTAACATCCGTCATCCACTCATCCACTGTTTTAAGGATAATCCTGGGATGTTTCTGTTTCTGCCATCTTTCAGCAAGCAATGCTGAAGGATGGTTTTGTTGTGGGGTTTTATGGACAATTTTTAAAATCATGTTCTAATTGTTTACAACTGAAGTCAGATAACATATGGGAACATGTGGGCCTGCACCACAGTGCAAATGGAGAGCAGGCACAGTAGAGTCAGGTTTGAATACAGTGGTTGACATTCAGCCCAAGAAAGATTTGGACTATTCTATTTGAAATCTTGAGCTGCTTTTTCAGTATCTGGATACAGTGATTTCAGAAGCTAATGGCAATGTCGCTACTGACTTCAGTTGGAGTGGGGGTGGACCTCCTCTTGTTCTCATTTTTTACTAGATTTCTTTTCCAATTACTGTGTTCTCCAGCCCACCTGAATCAGGAGAGGTAGAATACAGTAGGAAGAAAGCTGAGAAAAAAGAATATATTTTTTTAGCATCTCTTTAGCAGGATAACTTTTAAAATCAAATCATCATTTTCTGAAGAAATTTGTGAGCACTGAACAAAACCTTTTTATATCTTGCATATAAAAAGCAATGGGTTTTTTCCTGTTGTTTGTGGGGTTTTGTGCTTTGTTTTTTGGGATTTTTTTTACATTATAAAGAGGCATTTAGTAACGTATCATAAAGCCTGAACAGTGGGATGCAGCCTGGCTCAGTTTCAGCAAAGCAAAAGTCAAAAGTACTTTAATAATACCACCCTGGAAACACAATTCTTTCCTAGGATGCTTTTATATTAATGGTTTATTGAAATTATGCAAACTGATTGTATCAAAGAGAGTCAAGTATAAATTTCCATATAGTCTAAACTCTAAAATTATGACAACTTGTCATTTATTTACTTAACCTTATGCCTGATTTATCAAATTTTTGAATGTACATTTTAACATTGCCTTTTAATGTAAAAGCATTTCTCACCTTAGTGGGATGAAGCCATTCTTAGTGGTGTTTTCACTAGTTGATTCCTGAAAAAAATAATTTCTAAAAATGTGTACCATTTTTGAGAGCTAACCCATATTGTCTCATGTTTTTAGCCACAGTAGTACTCATGAAAAAAAAAGAAAATTTAACAGCCTCCTGGCTGTGTTGCAGGAAGAACTTGTCTTCTGAGTATCAGTATGGGGTATTCTGTGTTGTTTTCCAAGCAAGTTCCAAAATAATATAGAGTCTGTTGTGCAGCTAAATTATGTAGTAGCTGAGAGACTGAAGGAGGAAGTCACTTTTTTAACAAAACCATTAAACTTTTTCTGAAGAAGCAAACTTGGGTAAAATAGGGAGGTGGAGCAGCAAGGAGCTCATTATAGGCACAGAATGAGGGAGAACAGGCAGTGTGAAAGAGGAGCAGCTAAACATAGAGAAGAGAGGTGTGCAACAATTTATAAAGCCTAAGAAAAGGAGTCACAATTAACACAGAGTATAAAAATAAAGGCTCTGTGGAGGAAAAATCTCAGAATCTTTTTTGGTTCCCTCTCCCTGCTACAGTATTGGTACTGTTACATATGAAACAGCTTTTCTTCAGTAAGATTTAAAATGGGGCAGTAACAGGGACGCTACCAGTGTTCTAAGGAGACTCTTCCACCACCAGGACCCTGTCACTGTCTTCCTAATAATGCTTCTGACTGCACTGGGTTTACCAATTTGGATCAAAATGTCAAAATTCTGCTAAAAATGTAAAGGAGAGTGGGAGTTAAAGGAGATGGTGAAGGTAATCAGTCAGAGCTCAAGGATGGCGTGAGGAGTAGCTGAGCTGATGTGGATTAAAACCTGGCTGTCAGGAGGTATCAGAAGAGCTCTCAGAGCAGGCAGAGGGGGACTGGAAGCAGAAAGATGAGGAGAGTGGATGTCTGCTGAGCAGTAAGACACTCACATCAAGAAGCAAAGGAAGGCCTGTGATTTCTTTCATGACAGAGCCAGGTGTAGAGGAGCTATAATTGGTCAGAGAATGGGGCAAATTAATTCTTTCTGGTGGCAGAGGACTCTCCTCTCCTCTGCTTATCTGTGCAAGTGCCATGCACATTCCAACACCATTCCTCTAAAAATTGCTGTCAGCCCAGAGGGAAGAAACCCTTGTGGCTGCCCAGCAAGGAGCTAATCATGACACACATCTCCATTTCAAATTAAATCCTCCAGCAGAAAAGAAGTGTGGGGGAAGAGGGGCAGTAACAAAACCAGCTCTGTGTGGTTGTGGATACGTGTAGGTGTGCACACACTTTTTTGTGACGTGGCTACATTGCACTTCTCTGGGTCTTGCTGAGCTGTTCCAGGTGATGAAAGTAAAATACCAGTGAGAAAGTAAAAATAATGAGGAGTAATAAAGCTGCAAGTGGAAATCAGTAGGGAGATAGAAAAGTTTTTTCTATGAAAGCAAAAAGTCTCACATCAAGTTTCTTTCTGCCCAGCCTTTCTGACCTGGGTGATTTGTATGGGTTCACAAATGCATTTGACACCATAGGAGTGTGCAACTGGGGGGGGAAATTTCTACACAGAGGATCGTCAGAGAACAACTGCATCACCACCTTGATGTTTCAGTGTTGTGGCAAGTTTAAAAAAAAACCCAACACAAAACCAACAAAAAACCCCCAAATCTAAATTAGAAACACACTTTTGCTGCTGGGATTGCAATCAATTTATTCTGTAGGTCCCCTGTCTGTAATCTTGGAAATTTTTGCTTTAAATCTCAGTCGATCCATTCTAATTAACTTAAGTAATCTAAATATGTCACATAAGTGATGAATATTTCTGCTTCATTGCCATGAAAACTACCCAAAGCACAGGACTTTAATGTTCATGTCACTGAAAACAATTTAATTCTTCCATAGTGTCATTGATGTTACCTGTCCAAGGCAGGCGTGAGATTTTTCTAAGAAAGAAAGAAGTAAAAAAAAAAAAAAAAAAAAAACATACAAGTACACTTGGAATATAAATACAAAATTTACTTTCTTTTTTATTCTCTCGTAATTTTTTTTCTGAAAAGTCAGTGATACTGATTCCTGGAAGTGTATGTAAATATTAATCAAGTCAGTAATTGGAATAATGAAAACAAACTGCCCAGTCCAGCTTCCAGGAAACTGTACAAATCTCAGATTCCTCAAAACACAAACTAAATCATACTGTTTCCAATTCAGTCCTGAAAATCTTGAGCACAGTTCTTTATCTTTGCTCACAGATGATTTGGTGGTTATACTCTTGCTTTTGAGCCTATAAAATCCCCAGCTCATACATCTCTGACATCTAGTCGTAACTGAGGTGTGTTATAGCTCAGGTTCAGACCGGGGCCACTGCCTTAAGACATCCCTTGCCAAAACTTGGGGTGCACAAAAGAGATAAGCGTCCAAAACTGAGGACTTGCACTACTTTACCCTAATCCAGATCCAATCACTGTTAAAGGGTACTAAAACACTCTAAAATATATCAAATATATTTGAGGTTGTAAATTGTTTGTGCACCTGGTTCAGGCCTCTTAGCCTGTTCTCCATGCAGATACCCCGTCTGTCCACAGAGCAGAGCCCTTACACATCTCAGTTCTTTTGCCTGCACTGTTGGACCCAGTATTTGATTGACCATATTAATGACCCTTCAGTGTTGAAGGCAAAATCCTGCACTCCATTGCCCATGCATTACAGTAAGAATTCTGCACAGCCCCAAAGGCACACTTCAAACACAACCTTTGGCAAGAAAGCAAGCCTAATTTGTACATTGTAATTGATTTTGAAGCCAGATGCTTTCAACGGAATTTTCCATGACAGCAGTACATTGAGGTAGAAAATTGCTATTGTGCTACATGTCTATTAATAGCCCTTTTTCTAATTCCAGCTAGCAATTTAAGTGGTATTAAATATTATTTATATATACCCTCTTCAGAAATCTCTGTATGAAAAACATGTTCAGTTCTAAGCACACACATTATAGATGTTGTGTTCCTCTGCTAGCACTGAATCTCCAGAGCAGTCATGTTTTCTACCAAGTGCTACCTTATTTGTACTGACCGAGACACTTAGAAAACTCAAACATTTGAGGCTGTAAATAAAGCTACTAACCTAACTAATAAAACCACCTAATGATCACTGAATAATTTTAAGAGCTTTCAGAATGGCTTTACGCTTCTCCTTAATCCCATTTTTTTGAATAGTTGAAGACCTCAAAGAGACGTCTCCAAAAAATGGCCATCACTAGATAGACAGATGGTAATCTCTGCACATCAGAAGAAATAGTATGGTCTCTTTAGTTGCTCTAGGACCTCAGGAGTTTGCTTCATCTGATCTCCTCTTCAATATTAAATAGGGAATGTTTTACTTTGATGTGTGCATACACATCTCATTAGCACTAAAGAGATTTGAAGAGTCAGTTCATGTACAAGAATTCTTTTAGCTTGTGTCGACAAGAGAGTACATTTCCTCCTTTGTTAAAAAAAAAAATTAAAACCGCTGTATGACAGAGATTCCCAGAGCAAACAAAGCCTTTTGGAATAACTGAACATTACAGACTGAAATTAAATTGTCCACCACAGGAAACTGAAGAAATAGTTTTGCCTTTCAAGAAATGCTGGTATAAAATCCCCAATAAATATATCTTTGCCAGCCATCATATCTGTCTTTCAAGTCATAGATTGTGTACCCAGCTGGCTGTAAGAACTGCTTTTGGAGACTTTACTGTCCATTGGACAGTATCATTTGCTAGTGTGCAGCTGAATACTCGTGTGCCCAACCAACTATATCAGCTTCTTCCAGAGTTGCTGGGGGCCATCAAGGATATTCTTAGCAGTTCTCAGATCATTGACCTGCTCTGAGCCATTAAAAGTTTATTGCATTAATCAGTCTGTCAATGTTTGGCAACTCTCAGAAACCAGTTTATTAAAATACCAAAGGTATTTTTTCTGTTGCAGACAACATGATTCATTCAGAAACCACTCTCGTTACTTTTTCCATATTTAGACAAAGATATCTGTTGGTTATACTGGAATATAAACAGCTTAGTTGTAGGTGTTAGGTAACTGTGTTGGGCATGTTTTAGACACAAGGCATTCTGACTTGTAGATGCCTGTTTAAGAATTGTGGGTTCAAGTTGCACTTGTTCCATGGTAAAACAAAAGAAACCAAATATTCTTGAATGTAGCATTAAAAAACAAACAAACAAACAAACAAACCAAACAACAAAGCAGGATGGAATAATCTGTCATACAGTTGATTTTTTTATTATCTCTTGTCTATCTAATTTAAAATATGAATATGTATCTACAAGAAAGTTATCAGTAGATCTGGAAAAAAAGGAATATATATCAGGAATATACCAATTCAAACAGTAGCCTGACTGGCATCTTTGTTCTCTAACCTGCTTCAGCAACTGCCAGATTTTACCTCATTGTACCGTGAGGTAACCACCTTCCTCCTAGTAAAGCATGGGGAAGATGAAACTGCTCAGGTTAAGGTACAGCATCCCAGTGCAAGCAGCAGGAGACATTAGGTCTTCAAAAAGTCAGCCTGATATCTCGATGCAAGAGAGGAACTTGTACAGTTGGCATAATGAGAGCAGCCCAGGACTAATGGCACAAGAACAAAGGCTTGCCATCCTGCTTTGCCAGACAAAATTTTGACAGTGGCCATCAGCACTATTCAGTTTCGTGTCCTTGACTGTGGAAGGAGGGTCCCCTCAGGGTGACTCACTCTAGCTGAGATTTGAGTAGAAGTAGCTTTTTCTTTTCATTAAATACAGAATAAACTGCTAAATTGAACCCATCAGTGACAGATTAATGGTAAGTGGTGGGCCCTGATGCTCCAGGAAAAGATACAAGAAATGCTATTGTAGATAGAAAACGAGTCACGATGGTCCCTGTTCAATCCTTAGGAGATAGAAATTCATTGTAGAGCTGAAGTGGGAGTTTTTCTGTTCCTTTGCAAGTAAATGTCAGGTGTTGTCTTTACTCTTCTGGATTTTGGGGGTGAGCCTGTTTAGTGCCTTATTGAATGCTAATGGCTTTCTGGCTTCAAAGCTGTTTATAACAGTAAGCTCCACATTCTTCCTGTGACTTATGTGGAAAAGGTAATCCCTGAACTGGTTTTGAATCAGAAACTTTTTGCTTGGGGGGGTGGGCAAGTTTGATTTTCCTTCTTTGGCCCCTTTGTGTTGAATCCAAGGAAGCAGAAAGACCAGCACTACTCCCTGCAGACCATACTTTGTCTTTCCATCTTTTCGGAGAGCAGAGGAGGTTTGGCTTTATCTCCTTTCCAAAGTAAATTATACCAGTCTTTTATGCTTTTTCTCCTGTTACAGTTCTTCCACTCCCTAGATCATTCCTCTTAACGATCCTAGATCATTTCTCTTAAGTGTTTCCAGTGGCCGTCTTTCCTCAATACCTAGAGCAAAAAATCTGGTCCAGTTTCAATAAATTTAAATTCAACAAAATTTTTCCCCATTGCAGTTCATCCTGCACAGGCTCTGCCTGTTTCTGCTGCCCCCTGTGTCAAAATAGCCTTCATGACTATCTGAGGGGACTGGTCCTGGCCAGCCATCTCTTCCAAGTCTCCTGGCCATGTTCTGCCTTCATCTGCCTTCTGTTTTGGCTCAGGAACTGCCCTTAATATTCACATCTGCAGACAGGAGCGTGAGGGTGTTGCTTAACAAACAATTATTAATAATGAAAGCCTTGCTATTAACATTGTTCGTATCCTGCCCAGACCCTTTTCTCCTCTCTAAGCAGGTTTTGATGTATAATCCAATTACTGAGTGCAGAAAATTGGCTCTTAATCAGTGCAGACGGCCAGTGTTTCGGTTTCAGCTCTATTATCCTCAGATTGTCACTGCCAGTGTAAGTGTTCACATGTGCTGCTGGGCCGGGGCTGAGTGCTCCAGGGTCTGTGCCCTTGAGCTGCCAGGAGTGTTTGAATGTTGTTGTCATACACCCTAAATAAGCCAGGACCCTTTTTTTGAGCAGAAAAAAAAAAAAAAGAAAAGAAAACTAAAATGGGCGCTTTTAACAAACTGATTTCACAACTCATTTATCAAGCCCTATAGCAAATCATTTATTTTAGCTCCTTTTTGCTCCATCAAAAGCTGTATGTTAAAAGGCAGAGGTGAATTTTGAGGGGCTGTACTGACGGATGCAGTGCCACCCACCCTCAGCAATGCTTTTCCGGGAGGCCTCCCACGAGAATTCCAGGGTAGGAGCTGTAATTTCTCCTGAGGTGAATCTCACCTTCAATATCAAATTATTTCTTTTCTCAAGTCTAATAAGCATTGAACACCACAGACTTTGTTTCACTACAGATATGAATGAATGCCTCTGCATGGTACCTTCCATTGCTATGAAATATATATGTATGTATGTGTATATGTGTATATATATATATATGTAATGGCGAGCGTAATTATTGTTCTACTTAAAGAAGGGTGACATTCCACTTCAATGTAACTTTTGAGTGCAGCTTTTAAGAGAAACTGTGTCTCAAAGGGAAGCTGAAAGAGTTTAGAGGTACATGTTTTAATGAGCTTCAATAAGCTCTGAGTTCGGGTTTCAGTCTCTAGGGCAAAAAGCAGCCAAGATGATTTTCCCATCACCTTCCCAGATCACACCCTGTAAGAATTTAACCTGGGAGGCACTGCTTGAGCACTGGCTGTTTCTGGAGGTATTTGGATGTTGCATGTGCTGTGTGTCTGTCCTGAAATGTCAGCCTCCATTTTGTACATGGGCTTGACTGGGAGGTGAAAGACACACCTTTGTCTTGCTCCAAGACACTGATGGTAATTTTTGCCTCAGCAGATATCTTCTCTTTGATCAATGTAACTTCTTCTGTATTTTTAACTTCTAATTTGTGCTAAGTAAGTTTATTGGGTGATTCCAGGAAGGCACACTCCATCTGCCCAGCATCAGAGCTTCCCTTCCAACAACATACCCTCTTCTCATTTGTTTACTTGACTGTACTGGACCACTGTGAAGCAATTACACGAGCAATAACGCAAGTGTTGCATTCTTCTGTCATTGCCTTTTGTAAGATGCAACTCTCCACTGACATTGAAAAGTGGTGGGAGACCCAGAAGCTGCATTGTTGTTTCCTGGCAATATAACCAATGCACAGTGTTCCTACAGAGGGCCTGTCCTCCCTCCTTAGGGCAGCTGGCTGTCTCAGGCCCAATTTAATTCACAAGGCTGGATTATAAACAGTTTTGGATCTCTTCACCAGCACTCCATCAATCTTGCTTCCATCAGTTTTTGTGCTCTTGTTTAGTTTCAAGCTAGAAGAAAGTTTAAAGAAATGTGCTAAGACTCCCATATAGGGTGAGTAAATATCCCATGTGTTTCACAAAAATTACAACAAAATTAGGGGATTTGCTCTCACATTGAACAGAACTAATAAGAAGTTCTAACTGAAATATTAAGAAGTTATTAAGAACAGCCTCGAGTGAAGTTTCTGCAATCAACTTGTTCTCTGCTTTTAATTTAAAAATCAGCAAATACAAATGAGGTACATTTTACCACTTTCTTTTAGAAGTGACCTGAAATTTAAATTTGAATCCTTCCTAACAGGAGGTTTATTGATGTGGATCTAAATTGCACCAGTATGTCCTATGTTAAATCACTAGCCTCTGGGCAGAGGGAAAACCAAGGCTGTTCACAAAAGAAATTCATGTTATGAATGGTTTTAAAATTCCTCAGAGCTCCTATCCACTTCCAAATGTCAGTGATGGGGAGGATCAGAAACCTTCCTTTGAACCCTGTCATTTTACATGTTGAAATCCTGGCTTGAATTCAGGTCTCCACCTCAGCTTCTTGTAAATAGAATATTCAAGTAGAACAAAAACCTTAGAGGCAATTACAGCATGAACATCTCTTCTTGTTTATGTATAGTAGCTGATAGCAGAGTCTGCAATAATAATCTGTGTTTATACATGTGCTGTTTAATGTAACAGTTGGGTACAAAATACCTTTTAACTGTCACAAGAAAATAACTGGATTGATGTCACTTTTTGCTTGTATGAATATAATTATTTTCCTTGCAGGGACCAGCTCCACTTTTGTCATGTTATTTATGATTTTTAAATACAATTGTGATAAATTAGGCTCATTTCTAAGATAAACAATACTGGAGCCAAGCAGCTGCCTCTGTACATGTGCATGTTATCACAGCTGATATCAAGTCCAAGTCAGACTCCTTGTCTTGCTTGGACCTTTCTTTAACCTTTCTGGCTTATTCAGGGAAATGCGGACCAGTCTATTTTCTTATTAAAAATATGGCTTTGTGAAAAGCTGAACTTATTTTTTAAATCCTTTCTTTTCTGATTCAGAAAGACTGTAACAATCATATTTTTCTAAACTGCCTATTGTTTGCGTTGGGAAATGATATATAGATATATATTTTACTCTACAGATTTCCGCGTACTTTTGGAACTCTTTGTTTTCATATCTATCTTCCTATTTGCTAGAATTAGCTCAAAAAGCTGTAAGCTTCTGTATACTGACTCTATGAAGTTCTATAAAAATGCAGCTGCATAAAAAGACTGACTTAATGTTTTTATGTAAATTGTCAGAGCTAAGTCATCCTTAGTGTTATGCCACATGAGATGTATGGAAAGAAATCAGGTCATTGTTTTGAAGGCTGGACTGCATTATGTGACACTTCCTAAAAAGTCTTGACTGAAAGTCAGGAGAATTTACATTAAAAATTGTACCATTTTGGGCCCTGATTCTATAGTTTTTTCACACTGTTTAGAACCTTATTTCAAAATTAGTGCCGTGGAATTTCATGGGAAACATTAAAAATAAGAGCCTATGATGTGTGAATAGTTGTGATAGAATAAGGATCTTTCCCAGTGAAGAACAGGGCCTTTTAACTAGTTAAGAGGCTATGTTTTGAGTGTTTCAGGACAACTTTTTGTGTTTTTTTCTGAGCTGTGGACTCCTCCTGTTTATTCTGGATTTACTCCATAGCTGAAATGCCAGATTAAGTTGATTGAAGCCCCATGTGCAGATGAACATAATAGAAAGCTGCAGTGAAATATTGCAAAAAATGGCCTGATTTCCTTCTTCAGAGCTATAGTTAAAATAACTCACAGCCTTGGCTTCTTTGCACCTGTGAAGCAGAGGCCCTTGCTTTGTACCTCAACTGTGGTGTAACATGGAAGGATTTCTGCTCTCTGCCTGGAAAATACTGTCTATTCCTCATCCTGGTGAAAGCATAATATTTTCTCAAGTGAAAAAGTCTGATTCGTCAAGACTCGTCCAGGAGTTAAGGGGCAGCTGGAACCTTCTGTGATCTGGCCACACTGTTCCAAAAGTTTATCCCTTGATGACAAATAAAATATGATGTGACTTTGCTGTTTGCAAGTAGGATAAGGAGACTGGAAATTCAGCACCCCAAGCCCTTGTGACTGTTCTATGATGCTCCACTGTTACCAATGAACTATGTTGAATCAGATTATAAAATCAGAGTATTTTATTGCATGTGTCCTTTTTTGATATGAAAATATAGTTGTATTTGATGTTGCAATTATAATGCAGTAAATAAATACACGTGCATTTCTTTTTAAGGACTTTGAAATTATTCTGGGGGGTGGTTGCACATTTTTGCTGTGCTTATTTCTTACCATCAGAGTATTTAGAATGACCTAGAAACAGCCAGAAGAAGTGAAGCAGGGATAAAATTTTCTGCTGGCTGCGTCTGTGCTCAGGTAAAACTGGAAGATGGTTGTACTCAGTGTACCTACTTCACTCTAGTCCTTTGAGATTTAATAGAAAATGTCAGCTTTTCCTTCAGTTATTTAAATAGAATTTTACTGGACTCAAAGAAAATGTGAATTTGCTAAATAGTATTATGATTCAGTATGATTTCTTATGGCATTGGCCTATGACACTCTCTATGGGTTTCCCCTCAATCCCAAACCTGCTAATTTCAAACTTGCTAAGACAAAGAGGAGGTTTTTTGAGACTCTCAGGTTCGAAGTTAATACCAATCACATGTAACAAGCAAGCGGTGTATCAGCATAACCAGTGCTGATTTCTCTGAAGAGTGACCACTGCAGCCATGTATGCACGAATGCACAGCTCTCATCAGCATCCAGGTAATTGCTGGTTTCTTTCCTTTATGAGACAGAGGCTGCCAGGATCCCTGACATCAAAGGACTCCACAGGCAGTTATTTCTGGACAAGTATAAAACCACTACCATTTTTTTGTGAACTTTTGGGCTGGGTTCCCTGTTGTTTTTATGAACATACTGAGCTTTATCCAGGTCTTTGACTTCTCTCCAGTACTTGGACCATGTGATCTTGTGCTTTCCTATGAGCTGTGTCCTGCTAAGCCCCCAAAAGTACAAATGCAGACACTTCAGCTGATCATGGCTGTGTCAAGGTCAGAGTAGCAGCCCAAATCCCTCCCAGAAGAGAACGGGGTATAGGAACAGCAGACTGCCATGGTGGGACAGTTGCATTCCCATTAGGGCTACAACTGATGCACAGAAGAAATTTCTGTTCTTACAGGTATTTATTTTTCCTTTGCAATGCCTTTTTTCATCTTGCAATTTATTTTTTGTGGAGCCAGAAAGTAGGCTGCTTTGTGTACATCAGGGTTCTTCTGGAACCAGCAAAAAAACTTGGGCTTCATTTTGTCCTGGACACTGTACAGAGACCAGGAAAGACCTTCCTCCAGCAGGAAGAAAAAGTGCCTACAAACAGATAAAACAGCTCATACTTATATGGGGAATGAATATTTGTTGACCAGAATCAGTGTGCAAACAACTCTACAGCTGATTGGTGGGAGCTGGGACAGTCAACAAGAATTACTATAAACACTTTTAGAGGACAATGAAATACTCCAGGCAGTTATAAATCTCTTAAGTCACATATTATTGGAGAAACACCTGTTTCAGATAGCAACCCTGCTGCTAGAGGATGGAAGTTTAGGTTGTAGCAGCAAAAGGTGGCAAGTTCAATAAATAAGAATAATAGAGTAAGACCCTCAAGTGGAGTAAATCAGTGCAGCTTCATTGAAGCTGTTGGAACTAAGTCAATTTACAGCAGTAAGAATCTGGCTTGTAGTCAACAGGGATTTTTCAGAATGTTTAAAACCTCTCCATTTAGAGAGTTCTCCTCTGCCTTAGGCCTGTGCACTAAATCGAATCCACACGAAAGTCCTTGCTGATATAATGAGGTCATTTCGGATGTGAGTGTTCATTATATGCTTAGGTAAATTAAGGGGAAAAAAATACATCATTAGCAAAGTCTTAAATAAAGGATGGAGCAGGGTTAGCGAGTGAGAACTATTTAAATAAAATCAATCTCAGCCCTGGAGAGTTAATGGGGAGTGGCCTTCTGTGGAAAAAGGCTGATGCTGTGTTGATGCTGCACAAAGAAGCTGAGCGTTACAGCCATGAGGAATTAAAAGCAGGGACTGAGGGTTTTTCTAGGTTAATATTTCAAGCTTTCTAAATTTCGTTCTGTGACTTACCATGAATGCAGCCTAGGTTTCCAACTTCAGAAAAATGCTCTGATAAACACATATTGCTGGAGCAAATGAAACTGAAGGCTCATCCGGTTTTACCGTAGCACTCGTAGTATTAAGAGGGATTGTAATATAATCCTCTTCAATGAATAACCCTAACAGATGTTATCAGAGTTGCTCTGTATGAGCTGTGGACCTCTTGCTAGAACTCCCTCTGTGGAAGTCCAGTTCATAAATTGTACTAATGGGCTGCCTGCCTCGTCCTGCTGCTGCTGCAGCATGAAAAGGAGGTGGTTACCAGTGGCCTTGAAAGCCAGCATTATTCCCATCTGTTTTTCATTACAATACTGCTAAATATTTCATGCTTTTTGTTTTACAAACAAGTAAGAGCAGAACTAATCTTTTTGTTTAATGTTCCTTGATCGACATTTCAAGGAGGAAAAAAAAAGTTTTGGGTTTGTTTTCTTTTTTTTTTTTCTTTACTTCAGATCTCTGCAAAAGCTTTTAATGGAAGATAGAGCAGATTTCCTTTGACTTTTCTGGTGGGCTTTTTATGGCACCATTGATACAGGAAAAGATACGGGAGAAATCCAGATGATGAATGTGCTGTTCAATCAGCTGGGATTTCTTTGCTTGCGAGGAGATAACTCGATGAAGTGCAAACAGAGACAGGGAGCAGACGTTGACTGCTTGTCAACTGTATAGAGAGCTATCTCTGGCTGGGGCTGCTGGAAAACACAGCAGCTATTAGTCCCCCTTTGCCCTTTCACAGCGCCCTGTCAGAGGGTCCCCAAGCACTGCAGCCAGAGCCATTCATTAAACCACGGGACAACAAGTCTGTTTAATTACCTCTCCTTTACAGGGACGGGGACGACAGCTCTGGGAAGATTCAGCCGACATTTTAACCTCCTGATTCCCTAAACTCCCACTGAGGTGGATGAGTGAAGGCATTCCTGTGGGCACTCAGCATCTCTGGCAGCAGGTGCTGCCCCTGCCCCCAAGGGATGTAGGTGATCCAGCTCCACACAGGGACCTGCATCCACAGGGCAAAGGTGAGGAGGAGGTCAGGAGCCTCCCTGGGGCATGCAGTCTCCCCTCAGCTGACCTGTGGACATGTTGGATGAAGGTTTTGAGCAGTTTCTTAGCAATCCAAAGCACACCCTGGCACAGAGCATGTTGGGTGATACTGCTCCACTCGAATTGTAGTGTTGGCTGGTTTATCTGGTGTTTGGACAAATATCTTCATTACGGCACCCAATGGGCTACTTTAGCTGTGAAGTCTAATTGCAGCATCAGACAAAATGTGCGAAATGTCACTCAGAAAGGGCTGAACACTCATAGAATCATAGAATGGTTTGGGTTGGAAGGGACTTTTAAAGATCACCTAGTTCTAACCCTCCTGCCATGGGCAGGGGCACCTTCCACTAGGCTAGGTTGCTCAAAGCCCCATCCAACCTGTCTTTGAACACTTCCAGGAATGGGATATTCACAATTTCTCTGGGCAACTTGTTCCAGTGCTTCGCCACCCTCACAGTAAAGAATCTCTTCCTAATATCGAATCTGCTCTCACTTTATTTAAAACTATTACCCTTTATCCTATCACTATCTACCCATGTAAAAAGTCCCTCTCCCTCTTTTTTATAAGACCCCTTTAAGTACTGGAAGGTGCCCTAAGGTCTCCCCAGAGCTTTCTCTTCTCCAGGCTGAACAACCCCAACAGTCTCAGCCTGTCTTCATAGGAGATACGCTCCAGTCCTCTTGTTCAGCTCTATGTCCCTCCTCTGAACTCACTCCAACAGGTCCATGTCCTTCTTACTTTGAGGCCCCAGAGCTGGACACAGCACTCCATCTGCAGTCTTATGACAGCGGAGTAAATACTAAGACAATACAAATGTTCCCTCTTTCAGTCTGTTGACGCTTTACCCTGCAATGGAGTGACAGTGTGTGAGTGCAGATAGTTAAATCACCATACTACATTTGACCACATAGTAATACTTTTTATACCATTGCACAAACAGAAATGAGTTTGTCTGATCCACTCTTGAGATGAATTCTCTGCATTTATTGCAGGATCAATTTTTCCCTGATGGCTGATGCATTATCCATCCCATCGCTTGCTCCCATAATCACTGGCCTGAATTCAGAGGCAAAAGTGAGTCTTGGGGCTTGACCCTAATGCTCGCCTACAAATAGGCCTATGCTTATGCTGAGCAAGACAGCCAAGCAGTAAAATCATATACCGCTTTCTATATTATGTTTCTTATTTTTCTAGCATTTTCCTCACGAGGATCTCAAGGCCCACTGCAAGGTTTAACTAATTCTCAACAGTCATCTGTGCATTGAATTCTTTCTGCTAATTACAGCTGAAACACTACTACCAGAGCTTTACATTGCTGTTCTTGAGCATCTCCCTCCAATGGCACACGATAGTTTCACTCAGGACTGTAAAAATAAATTGTGACATCTGACGGCCATAGTTCCTTGCATTCAATCATTTTCATTGAGGATTTTGACGTTCCTCTTAAAAAACTTCAAATCCAGGAATAGTAAATGCCGAGTCATAAAAGCTTAGGAAATGGGTCGAATCAGAGTGCAAGGCAGCATTACAGTGTCTGATCTGCTGTCTCTGATAATACCCTCACAAGACAAGGGTCCCTCTTCCCCCACCCCCCCCATTCCTAAACAAATGAATTGCAGCATGTATGAAATCTCCAGAGGCCATCTGTGACTGTAATTCATTTATCCACCGTATTATGGAACAGATTTTCCAGTGAGTTCAAAACTCGGGAAAGGGGGGAAGGGAATAGTATGATGAGAAGGATCTGTGATCCATATCTAAAAGTAAAAATATTATTCAATTGTCATATTTGATGGATAAAGTGTCTGACACACCAGGCAAAGCCATAGCAACTAGATAAATATGCTTAAAACATTTAATTTTGATACATTAAGAATGAGTTGGAGCAGGGGCTTATCGACACTGAAATTAAGCAGACATTTCTAAGTTCCTAAAAGCCTCTGATTTTGTTTAGTTTGGAAGAAAATTTGCTGTAGATAACTTGGAAGTGTAAGGGGAAGTTGGACATGGTGCACAAAGGAGCAGTTTTGACAGGTCAGGACTAGCAGTTACGTTTTTTCTTCATCTGTTATTTTCCAACAGCCCCCACCTCATTTGCATTAGACCACAAGACGCCTCACGGCAAACTTACAGACCCTTGGCTTCTGCTTTTAAGTTGAAATTAGTATGTTCTATTATGATTTTAGCTGCTACAAAAATATTTTTATATGTAGGGCACTCTTAATATTTCTGTAGTGCTGTTAACATTCAATAATTGTAATTAGTAACACATCCTCACAAACAGCCAGTTGGTTATGTGGCTGTAAGCATTGGATCTCCACCCCGAGTCATTCCAAGGATGTCACTGAAGCTGCACCGGGAATGAATTCAGTCCATGGCAGCTGGCAGGGTTCTTGTTTACTCCGTGGGTCATGTTGGTACCCACTGAAGGGTTTTCATTCTGCACTAGGTTCTGTGTTTCTCCATAAAGTGACACCATGCAGAAGATGAAAATGGTGCAAACTTCTAAAAATTGTTTTCTGTAGTCATCTGATCCAGAGCTATGGCTGAAGAAGAGAGGAGTGAAGGCCAGGGAAGGAGTGAGACTCCAAAGGAGCAGTCTACCTTGCCACCAGTCAGAAATCTATGGAAGGTGCTGCACCGAGCCCTCCACCTGCAGCCCCTGGCACTTGCAAGCGCCAGCATCAGCTTTTTCCTCCTAACACATCATGCCCTGCCATACCTTTCTCTGAGCCAGTGCAGCAGTTTGAAGAAGACACACACAACCACTTTCTTCTCCCTCCCCTCCAAAGGACTGTGAACACACTCACCTCACCTAACCCACATGGGCACCGTGGGGTATGAACTAAGGAAGGGCTGGGGAAGAAAGGGGAAGAGCAGGGATAGCTGAGCATTAACAGCCTGCATTCCAGCCTCTGCAGGAGGATTCACAGCTCCTCAGTTGTGCAAAGCAAGCCAAGTGTGCTTGCCTGGGGGCTGAATGAGCCAAATACTGCTAATACTGCTACATTACTACTTTCAACATGACCATCACAGCTCACCAGGGATGAAGTAACTGACAATTGTATTTCTTTTTTGCTCACACTTTCACACCTATAGCAGATGAAACACTTTGCAGCGTGCTCAAAATGCTGAGTGTATTTTTTTTATACAGCACTGGCAAAACATTCAGTGACAAGACTTGGTAAACACCAGCAAAACTGTATCATTTTAACAATTTATTTTTCCCTTGGAGAACTAAGACATAAATATGCTTTTACTGGGCAGCTATATCTATGCAACAAGCCTTTTTTTACATGCCTACATATACACACACACACATATGTATGTATATAATGATATCCATGATCAGCAACATGTGTAGTGTCAGGCTTGTCTTGGTAAATACAGAAACTAGTCAAGAGATTAGTAAGTAAAACCACTGTAAGCTCCTCTCTGTCTTAGCTCTGCTTGCAACTGTTCAAAAAAAGGGAAGATGGTGAGAAACGTGACTGACTGCTTTGGTATTATCACTTAATTCACACAGAGTGGCAATTTGGTCCCAGAAAACTAAAATAAAATTCAAAGAAAACCAAAAATCATTCAAAATCCAACCTATCCAAGGCCAAATGAGGGAAATTAAAATAAAGGAAAGATGCATCAGTAAGGTTAAAAGCAAAGAATAATGTAATTTAAGTATGAAAAACAAAAAGGGTAAATGACAAATGAAGTGGCAGCTTTCTAAGAAAAGGAAGAGGAAAGCAGGCGGAGCTGCAGATGGAAATGCTGTGCCAGGGGTAAGAGGAAAAATGTGGTAGGGAGCAGAAGTGGGAGTGGAAGCGGGAGCAGGAGTGGGATGGGGCAGGAAGGATGGGGCCATACACATCACTGAGCACACGGCTGGCCCGGCGGGAGGGTGGCACAGATAACAGCCTGATGCCACAGCAAACCTCCTGTGGAGGCACTGGGTGGGGCTGGGATTTCCATTCTGCCTCCATCTGTGTCATGGGTGTCTTCTGGTCACAGAGGGAACCAGGGACAAATCTTGCTCTCCCCAGGAAATCACTGCTAGAACTCCCCTTGACTTCCTCGATTTCACAAGGCAGTAGTGATTTCTCACTTCAGCAATCGAGCTCACAGAAGTGGAGAGGAACTGGGAGAGACTCAATGTTTTTATGACCAGCTGTGAGTACCTGACCTGCAAGACACCCAAGAGAGACAGGGCTCAGGGTCAGAGTGAAGGCACAGTCTCAGGCGCAACCAGGTGCCCCATTGGGCATGGAAGCTTCATCCTGGTGCTGCCAGGGGTTGATGGTACCGCCTCCCATCCACTCTGTGCAGCTAAGGTGTGCTGAGACCCTGAGGAGATGATATGCAAAAATGGGATAAACAGGACTGCACAGTCAGACCTGCCAGTGGGTCTGATCAAATTCCAGCCCCAGCTCCATGCCCTGAAGCAGTGCTAGTTTCCCAAGGGCAGAGGATGCAGCATCTCAGGCAGTCAGGATTTAGCCTGGGCATAGCCATCAGCCTGGAGTGGCACAGGCATGCCAGGGATCTGCTGCCCGGGCCTCAGCTTGTTTCCTCGGCGCTCAGCAGAAAAACCAAATGCCTTCTGCAAATAATCATGTCTAGAGATAATTTTTAATAACCCTTTCGGCCAGGAATCACATTGCTTATGGTAAGAAAATCCAAACTGATCTTCTTTCACGTTGTCGCTGTCTTGCTGTGTTTGGCTCTCCAGCTCTCTTTTGGCAGCTAGTGAGGGAAAAAGTGCTCCTGGCACAGGGGGATGCCCAATCTTCTGCAGAGGAACCAGAGGCTGTGCAGCAGCTGGCCCTGGCCCCGCTGGCAGGCAGGCTGGCAGGGAATCTGTGAGCCTGGTCTCTATCAGATGTTTGGCAGAACTAACCCAAACCCGTATGTTTGGCAGTCCTCTCCAGAGGGCACCTGGCAAAGCCTCAGGGAAGCTAGAGGGAAAGATCTGATGGAGAGTAAGGTTAAATTTCTGTATGAAAGTAGTTAACCTGCATGCCCACTATGCTGGAAGGGCAGCTGGTGAGTCTGGGTATCTCCTTTAGCTTCAGAGCAGTCCCAAAATGCAAGGTTTCATCCCAGAATAAGCAAGCTTGGCCACAATTGTCTTCCTGAGGCCAAAATTTGAGAAGAGCTGTTCCCACTCTTGTATACCATGGCCTTTCAGAGTGACAAATAGTTCTTATTTGTCCTTGACAAAAGCCATTCCTTGTCTGAGTTTTTTTATGACATTTTAACTACTAGTCAGCCACCTTGCTTTTGCTGTGGGAAGAGCTAAATGGAGCAATTAGAAAGAACCAACATAGTGCCACAATATTTCATGGTGTGTTTGGCAGCACCGTCCCCTACTCACCTGATGTGTCAGAGTACATGACCCTGTGAGCTGGCAGACGGGTCATCCAAGTTGGGAATGGATAATACGTGCATTGTTGTGCCATTCCTCCAAGACAGCAAAAAGGGTATCATTTCTTATGACAGAAAACAAGGCTGAGAAAAGAAGACTTGTGTTAAGCAGGAGCAGAAATATAAGCATTTTCTTTGGTGCCACTTTCATCCCAGCCTCTGAAAATGGAAGCCAACATCCTGGAGAGCTGTGTTGGATCAAGCTGGTAAACTAAGGTAGCTACTGTGAATACAGGTTGCATGCTATCACTGTCTGAATGTCACATTGTCCTGGATGTCTTTGTCTATTCTTGGGGAAAAACTTGAGTTCCATAAAAATGGCCACTAGCTGTCTTAGGGCACAGGCAGCTCTCGCACTTGTGCAAATTTATTGATGTTGGAGGGAGAAGAAAGCCAGAACATTTCTGTTGGCACCTAAAGGGTATCTAACAAAAACCACACCCATGCGTCCATACGGTGCTGCTCACTCTCTGCTGTGGTAAGTGCAGTTAGGAGTGCCAGCAGCAGGCAGAAAAAGGATCACTTCTGTTTTTAAACCCATTTGTATTAGCTACTTACCCATGAGGAGCCTGAGTGCACAGGCAGCAGCGAGAAAAGCTGGGCAGTTTCACAAGCCGAGAAGTCCCCGAGGTCTGTGGACCGGGGCCACCCGCCTGGGAGCCCAGAACTCTCACAGAGAGATGTATTCCCATAGTGATGGGCATTCAGTCAGTAAAAAGGTGCCAAATGAGAACAGCCGGGAATGGACTGTGATCAGCACAAAAAGAGATGATCTGACTTTTCAATGTTTTTTGTTTGGAGGGCTTGGCTGGTAGGACCCTCCTCAAAGAGCCCATTTGCTGACCTTGAATGCAATCAAGTTCCTAGTTTATATCTCTAATTTGCAGTGTTGCTATGGGAAGATCTTCTGGGGCACACGTGCATGAATGAACTCATGAGGCTGTGCAGGCTTCCCAAGGGAAGGTGGCAGGCTCCATTTCCTCTGCCCCTTTTATATCACAGCCTGAAACATTTGTGTTTAAATTCCATCACATCGTGCAAAACCTCTTCTGTTTCAGCCAGCCAAAACCAGCTGCTATTTCTTCTTTTGTTTGAAATAGCAAAGCAAAACAGTGTTTACTTTAATTCTTGAGAGTGTCACAGATAATCTGTGGGATGGAGTCCTCATTTTCCATGCACTCCAAAACTACAGAGTGTCACGCACAGCTGTCAGTAGTACAAAAAATGAAATCAAGTTGCTCAGCTCAGACAAAAGCAGATAAAATTCTATGTGTATTTTCCTGTAAGAGAAAAGGTGGAAGGGATGAGGAGAAGAATCTTAATATAAAAGAAATGTGAGGATTTCAGGCACTCACAAGAGTATAAAAGAATCTGAAATCTGTCAGTAAAGAGGGATCTGTTGCCTTCCTGAAGCATGGGGATATAATTACTCTTTTTTCCTCCCGCTTCATTATAAAGCAGCTATTGCAGAACATAAATGACCTTGTAGACTCATGAGATATTCCTGCCAAAAAGCGTATCCATTATCAAGTAATACATTTTCTGCTTGTGTAGTTCCAGTGTGCTTTTTTGAAAAGCAGTAAGTTCCCTTCTCTCTCCCTTATCACATTTCAGGATGCCTTTAGTCATGGGACTCTGCTTATTCAGTAGTTCATGTCAAATTTACTTCAGTAAGCAAATCTTCGAGCTCTTTGAGAATTGCTTTCCTGTTCCCCAGTGAGGGACATGTTAGGCTCGCTCCTCCTGTCAGTAAAATACATTTGAGGTTTGCTGTGGATTTCATGGAAGCCATGAAGGCACAAAACAATAGTTGTTGAGACTAAGTCTCTCCAGAGCTATGCTAATTCACACCACCTGAAGTGTCTTTTTGCAAGAAATCAACAGAAAAAACTAACCAACTGAAAAAGAACAACAACAACAAAACATTTGGGAGAAGCACTTCAAAAAGTTAAAAAATAATTTAAAAATGCATCACAGCTCAAGTTGTCCTGTCCAGCTGTACTGCTACACAACTTGTACAGCATGAAACCTTGGTCTATGATAGGGAATAACTTCAGATTAAAGTCAGACAAAAATAATTCCTGATAAATGATAAATCCCAAATGCTAGAAGCAATCTGAAATGGGGCAGCAGCATCTCAATGCCTTCAGGGGACAGTCATGACCAGCCCAACTACTGTGGTTGGCATCAACTGCAACCAGGCCATAGACTATCCCAGCAGGTTGTCCACATATATGATCACGCAGTAGGAAAGGTTGCTGCAAAAAGTAGTACTATAAATGCATTTAAGAGTCCCAAATTCAGGTAAGTATTGTTGGCTTCTGATGTCAAAACCTGTATTTGAGGGCTTTGCTTTGTGATACATAAAGTGATACGATAATAAAAGGTTATAATTTTGTTAAGAGTGAAGAAAATATTTAATAATTTTGGCTAGGAGAGTGAGCCTTTTGTTTGCTCAAAGTAACATTGGAGTTGTGCCCGTGAGAGTACAGCAACTTGCTTTCATTTAAGAAAAAATTAAAATTGCTATTGTTATTGCGTCCCAAATTTTATTCAGTTATAATGCTACTCAGGTGTTTATTGTTGGTCCAAAGTATTCAGGCGTTTCAGTCCCACGGAGGATGGAACACCAGCCATCCGTGTGTGGTGCATTTTCTATCAGACAATTGCAGGTTTGCAATGAAAGAAAAGAAATAAAGGAAAATGTTCTGGTGGTTTTTAAAAGATGTTTCTTTCTAGGAACTGCGAGTTACAGTAGCCTCTCCAGCATCCTGGAGAGTGCCTCGTGTTCACACCAGGACCATTAACGGCTGTCCCAGGAGCTCCATGCTCCCAGAGAAAGGCACGTTATCACTGTCATTTTGTGGTTTCCCCAAATTCTGACACAAAGCAAGCTGGACTTGATCTATTTTGCATGGACTCAAGCAAGAGGTTTCAGGCTTTTGTTGGCCTAAGAAGTTCGGCGGCGTCACCAGGCTCTTCCCGGCTCCAGCCTCACCTCCCACCCATCCTCTTGGCACATGGAAAGAGAGCAACATCTGAGCATGTTTTAGTACAAGTTCAGGCTGTTGTTCAATGGGCTAGAAAAATAAAGCTTGATATGTACTCACAATCCACTTCAGCAGCAAATAACTTGGCTTTGGCATGATTAAGGATGCCCTTAGCTTCTCGTTGCAGATGGAGCCAGAAAGTTCTTTTGCAGTGTCGCTGTAGTTACCCGTGCCCAGCTCATTACGCTGCTAGAAATAATCATGAGTACTTAAGAGGAGATCCCCTTCAAGGCTTGTGTCACCGTCCTCACTTGCAGAGGGACAAAGAGAAGCCATGGGCTGCCCTGCAGAGGATTACCTGGCAGTGCAAGGGCCTCAGGATGACAAGCTGGTGTGATGGGTCCTTCACAAGAAATCCAGTTTTGGGGGTGGCTGAGGTTTTCCTGAGCCCAGCATCCGTCTTGAGCCAATGTTGCTCCAGGAAGATGAGCAGTTCATGTTCTAGGAAAAGAGATGCCTGGGATGGCAACTGGATGCCAAACGCTCCTGCCCCTTGTGCTGCACTATAGACTGCATCTCCCCCAGCAAAGGGCAAAACAAACCTGGTTTCTGACTCACCTGAAGGAATCAAGCTCATGGCTTCTGTAGGAACAGAGTGTCTTGCAAAATGTTTAAGAGCCATTGATTTATTGGGCCAAGCAATCTGTAAAAGCTCATTCAAAGTTCTCCTG
Source organism: Pseudotriccus pelzelni (assembly GCA_035584735.1). Classification (NCBI taxonomy): domain Eukaryota; kingdom Metazoa; phylum Chordata; class Aves; order Passeriformes; family Tyrannidae; genus Pseudotriccus; species Pseudotriccus pelzelni. The sequence goes on along the minus strand of JAWMRA010000161.1, from coordinate 49,303,838 downwards.
GTTGATCTGAATACAGTGGATAAAAAATAAGCATTTACAGCTTCTGTTTTCATTTCTGTTGATCAGTTCACATTTTTTTTCTTGTTTGCAAAATAGGCATATAAATTAAATTTTTTTTAATGAGCTTCTTCCTACTGGTAATGCCCCAGTAGCTTCATCTGGGTGGATGTGACCTCTGGGATCCTTCCAGTTTCACTGATGACCTGAGAATGGTTCAGTCAGATCACCTGTAAACTCCAGGCAAGTCAAAGGTATCAATATCACTGTGTTCTAGTTTTCCCTTTCTGAGGTAAATTATAGTGTAGCATTAGATACTTCCAGCTTTCTCTATGCCTGGAAAACAGCTTCATGCTCAATGAGAAATGGTCTTCCAGGTAAGACAGTGAACTCATTTGATATGGATTGTCTTCATTTCTTTTCCATCAATGTCTCATTGTTCTGAGGCAAACTCCCTGGTCCCAAAATACAAATAGTCCCTTCAAAAATAACGTTATTAATATATGGCCACATTAAACGGAAAAAATATCTATTAATATTTTTGAGATTACTGATTAAAAAATGCAATAGAACAGCCTTATAACTAGATCTAGGCAAATATCCATGTCTATCTCTATCATAAGGAGCAGATCCTGGTTTCAAGTGAATTTGCCTCTTGTAGTTGATATTTTTTTAAATTGTATTAAGCTAAAGCTGCAGCATGTGTTTGTGGGAGAAGACTTTATGAATGCCCATAGCACTGAAAGAAGCTCAATTGGAATTATCTTTTACTACACACAGGATATGTTCTTCATCTGGGAAAGGCAACTTAAATGATAGGTGGATTTTTATGTCTAATAAAGCATTAACTGTGACCTAAACTTTCCCTGCAGCTAAAGTATTTAGAATGGCTCTTTCCTGTGAGGATTCTCTGGTATCTCTCCTCTACCCACCTGCTTATTTAGTATAGAAATTGCAGGAGCTTCCTATCTTTGTAATTTCTCCTTCTTGGTCAAATCTGGTTGAAACCAGCCTGTGAGTTCATAAGTTACTATGGGAAGGGCATTTAGAGACACAAAAACACACACATACACGGTGATCACGTAAGCCTTTTCACCCAAGATAAAAATAGAAAACTAGTGAAATACTCAAAAACTAGTTTAAAAATAAAGTTTAGGATGGTGACAGACTTTTTTCTCTCCCATGTTACCCATCAATATTTGGCTGTCTGGCCTCAGCATGCTGATGGGGTGCAGGGTAAGCCACCAGCCCTGGCAGTGGTTTCCGTGATGTGAACACTGGGTAGTTGTAGCACAACCTCATTCCCCAGAGGACCAGTACAAGGGTACAATTGTTGCCTTTGGGGAGGAAAACCTGCTGTTCCTGTCCTGTGTAGCTAAACTGTTACATCACTGTTTCTACATGAGCCTCCCCAGAGAATGCCATTGCCCCCTAACTTGCACATATTGATACCACAAATAACCACAGAAATGGGACTAAGGCAAGGTTTGGATGAGAATTTCCATCAAAATTTGGATCAAAATCCTCGTGGCAGGGCCAGCTGGGAGCCTCCAGCACCAGTACCTTGGTGACGTGCCTGCAAGGGTATGTCACTGCTTCCCCATAGGACCTTCCCCAGGACAACAAACCCACCAGCCTGTGAGACACCAAATCCATCCCTCGTAATGAAGATGATGCAGCCTGACATACCCCAGTGGAGCAGAGCTTGCCCAGGCAAAAATGATTGGGGCAATTTAGCAAAGAGCAGCTTTTTGCAGGAATGTGACCTGCTTGTCTTTGTTTACCCGAAGCCAAGGATTTCTCGGTTTTGCTGAGAACCATTTTCATTCCACCTGCTGCCTGCCACAAAGTTATAGCTGTGCTGCCATGTAAAATGGAGACAGCTGCAGAAAAGCACCCAGACTGCATCAACAAAAGATCCTAAACCTGAGTGAAACATAAAAAAAGAAGGAAAAAAAAATTTAAAAAGAGGAGATGTAGCTCAGCCAATGCAAACATGTAAGAAACTGTGCAAGGGCTCAGAAGAGAAACCAGATTGCTGTTGAAATAGCTGGTTAACATTTTGTCTGGAGCACAGCTTCAATAAAAATAGGTAAGGAAACCAGCTAAGGACCCCCAATGGCAAACATATTTATTGAGAATCCAATAAAAGTCTCAGAACAAATAGCCTGAAGGATCTGTAGACACAGCCTCTGCTGTAATAAAAATGCAATACAAGGCATCAGGGAAATGGTAAGGGAAAAGGACTGCTCCATGAGAAAACCAAACAAGAATCCCAGAGCACAAGGCCTGGAGACACAGTCTGGGATGTAATAAAATAACTGCCATTGGGGAAAAAGAAAGAAAAACAAAACATCTAACAAAGGCACAAAGAAGCCCCAGATACCCCAGCTAGTCTAGAAAATCACCACAAGTTGCTGTAAAAACACATGGGAAAATAGGAAAAGAGTAATGGCTGCAAAGTGATCAACTCCTGCAGGTACCTAAGGGCAGTGCGTAGGCGAAAGTCCACAGGAAGCCAAGTCAGCTGCAGTAAACTCTGAGGGTACCTAGGAGACAAGGTTGTAAAAGGTGACAAAACAGCGGCCTCAGAGGAACTAAATCTCCGCATCGGAGAGAGATTTATTTTAAATGCAAACCCCACATTGCATGGAGCTGTGGTTTTTGTTTTATTTATCTCTGTCAGCAGAACTTTTTGGTAGTTGCAAAAAAATACTAGAAAATTTATATCATAAGTGCACAGGCAAAAGTGGTTTCAGAGATGTCCGCTCACTCAAAGGGTTCAATCTGAGCCTGCTTATTGTGAATTTTCATGTACCACAAAAGCAGAAAAATAGGCAATTATCACCAAAGTCATTGTTATGTTAAGTACTGTAAATGAAAATTCTAAAAAAGAAGTATTCGTAGGAACAAGCAAGATTTTTTATTAAGGCAAATGAGAAAATTGAGAAAGAAGGTGATTTTCATTTCCTGGCTTCAGTCACATCCTGCAGCTCATGACCATAAAAGAGCAGTTGCCTGTCGCAAGGCAAGGACCTGCTCTCTCAGGCCGTGCTGGTGCCTGCACCCCTGCCCGGCCAACAGACAGCCTGCACTGACAGGACAGGTCCAGGCTGGCCTCTCAGCAGCACATCCTCCTGGATGCTGGCAATGCAGCATGCCTTGCTGCAGAGGCAGGTCTGCCCCAGACATTTCTCATCACTGCTCCTGGTTTTACCAACAGAGGGCTAGAGCTGCGTGTGACAGTTCTGCCTGGGTCCTGCAGGGATGTCCTCAGGACAACCCGAGGTGCAAATATCACCTTGTTTCTTCCAGATATATTCCAGCCTCGGAGGAGATATGGCACACACTTGTGCTATGAATAACACAGGTCTGCAGTTGAGATTTCTGGGTGTCTTCAAAAATTCGTTCCATCGACATCTAGAGGTTTTGCCTTTTTTTTTTTTCTAATAAAATATATACTTCTTCTGAAACACAATTAATTTGATTAGAAATGTGCTAGAAGTTGGCAGTAGCAAAGTATTTTTGTTTACAGTCCTTTCAATTAGGAAAACTAAAGTTGGCAGTGCTAATTTAGGCCCATGAATCCACTTGTCAAGTTTTACTTTGCATTGCTGACAGAGAAGCGCTTTTTCAACAACTGCCCTTCCATCTATTTGTCAGCTCTCCTCGTTGCACCAATCACTTTAAACTACGTACACTTTTGAAACTGCCCTTTCTGAGCTGGGCTGCCTGGGCTGCAGAGTCCCAGGGTTTGCTGGACAAATGCTTTAATGGTAGAGGATGGTGGTGTTCACATACACGCATGAATCTTCAGCCAAGCATGCAGTGGGCTGTTCCTCACAACTTGGATGTCTTCAGCTCACACAGAGATACTTTGGGGTAGATTTTGTCCTTCCTGGGTTATTTACAGTGTCTCTCTCTGCCAAGAAGAGTTCAAGTTATAGTCCCTTCTTCCAGCCCACCTGATGTGGATTTATCCATCGCTTCCATCGTTGTTTCACCGTGAAATGCTCCAAAGGCATGGCGGTGTCTGCAGTTCACCAAGCCTTACGTGCAGGGGTGCTCTCATCACACACAGGTCTGGAAGGAAGAAAACCCAAAAAGACCAGTTACAACAGAAAGGTTAAGTTCAGAAAGGTTAAGCTGTTATGTCTGTGGTCCAAAAGAGTGGTGAGCTGAGCTCATTCCACCAAGTCTCTTGCTAATCTGGTGCTCTCATGGGTGTGAAATATTATCAGCTGTTAGAGTTATTAACCAGTGTTAACCAGGTAGTGTGTGCACTGAGCTATGTTTAAGGTTAACTGTGCCATTAAGGGCTTACAAACTCAATTAAAGATTTTAGTGCTCAACAGTTAATGGTTAATTTCTGCAGATGTCCTGTTTCCAATTACTATTCATATATAATGTAAGCAGCATGGCATCACACTTAACTCAGACAGACCGATTTTTTTAAATGTATTTTAGACTAGCAGAAGGTTTCACTTAATTGCATAATACCCAATAGTTAGTATTCCTGGAGTGTCTTTGAAATCCCTTTTAAATCCCAACTATTTTCACCTTTCTTTTTCTATTATTATCACTGTTCCTCACGTCATTTGTGCTTATCTGACCCCACAAGGGTATGGAGACATCCTTTGCATTGTGCCATGACCCCGCTGCCCAACCAGGAGGAAGGAATGCTTTGAAACAGCCCTTCTGGTCCCCACACTCACAGGGAAAGACTCAGAGGTTTTCTTTTTTATCTCTCATTGTAAATGATGAAGGAAGCACACAGCCTTCAAAGTCAGTGGAGGAGCTCAAATGCAGATTTAAAAGCCCACATTTGAGCCTGCTGTGTTTGGAAATTTTTAAACAACAAAAACCCTCTTGTAAGATCCACTGTGATAATGGATTGTGTGACTAAATATGCAGAGGGAGTTAAATGAAAAGTTCTGAGTCCTGAAGTTACATCCAGGTGGAAGGAAACTTGCTGCTGTCAGTAAAGAGAAAGAGTGAATAAATCAGTTCTCAACTAATGAGGCCAATAAATTCATAAATGGAATCACCCATTATGAAAAATCGATTACTTTCTATACATGCAATTATGATATTCCTCCTGAGAACACGAGCACATGCCTAACTCTGCACATGCAAGTAAATCAATGCTTATCACTGAATTTAAGTTAAGAATATAATTAAATTGAAATTAAATATGAAATGTCTTGGGAACTATTCATGATCTTGAAATTCAGTCATTTCAATATAATGTTGAACTGGGCTTCTGGGAGGAAAGGACCCAGGGAAATGCACACAATGCTAGATGGTTTCACAAGCCCTTCCAGCCATCTGATGACTGCACTGTTATTAAAAAGGCATGTCCCATCTCTTTTCCCTGACATGCTTCCCCAGCACGGCCACCAACCATGTCGTTTGGCCAACTACATCAGCAAAATGATCTAAATAAAAACCAATCCCCCAAAAAACCCAATCATTTTGAGATGAGTGTGTTCCCTGACTCATCTGGTGGCAGGCACTGGCCTGCAAAATAGAGCTGTGAGGGGATGGGCTGATCCTGCCTCTTCTGGTGGCTCAGAGTCATCAGCTGGTCAAGCTGGTAGGGAAACCTCGTGCGCCTGTTACATCATTTGGAAATTCTTTGCAGTCACTTCTGATCTGTTCCATTGTGGCTCTCTGAGTCATTCTTTCAAGTAGAAAAAATTTTTGGAAGATATGTGAAGAGAAATTGTCCTTTGAGATTCACAGATGTGCAATGTCAGTGCCTCTTGTGGCTATAAACACTGCAGTTAGTCTGCAGAGAAGGTGTGAGCTACCCAATGATAGAGATCTTTTTTCTATAAGAAACATCAACAGGAGTTATTAACCCCACTGTTGTAGGCAATTTTAAACTGGGAAAGATCTGAACAAGAGGTTAACAGAAGAGAGATACAATTTCAGCTATTAAATATGAAAGAGGCAATGCTGAGTTCATATAATGGTATATTAAAAAATTATCATGGATGGGGATAACAGATGGTTGGGGCTCAGAAGGTATCTAGGTGTCTCTGAAGTTTTGAGATGAGATCCCTTCTTCTCAGGTCTGCAGAGAATTTACAGTGTGGATAGAGCTACTCTGGGCAAAAGTCTCCACTCTGGTCATTGTTCAGAAGCTGTGGGAGAAACTCCAGCAAGATCTAATGCTCAGCACTTCTTGCTCCAAATGTTAGGAGCACTTCTTAATCTTGCTGTCTCCCACAGAAGTGCAGACTATTAGGCACTTCTAAATGCCCCCCACTGAATCCCCAAAGGGGAAAGACTCACCCACACAAGCCTGTAAATGGAAAGCAAGAGAGAGGAGGAATGGAGCATGTATGACAGATATTCATCACGTTCTTCAAAGCGTCACTGGATGAGGTTCACATGGGCCGTGCTAATACGAGCAGTATGGAACACATCCAAAACCGTAGGATTCATCCATTAGAAGACAATGTGTGGCTGACTTCTTTTACATTTAAATTAGTGAAAATGAAGGAACAGACAATCCTGCTTAAGGATCTGTTTCCACTCTGTGCTGAGCACCTCAATGAAGACATCTATTTATATCAGGCATTTATTTTACAATGGCAGTGGCACCTCTAACCAAGGCCAGGCCACCAGAGTAGATAATAATCCCTACAAAGAGAAAAAAATCAACGGAGGAGTTGAAAGAGTTTCTCAGACCTCATAGGATTTTTACTTGCTTTTTTTTTTTCTCTCAGTGGAAACTCAGAAAAGCACTCAAGTGGATGGCAAAGTGTCTCACAAATATCTTGTATAATTTGGCAACCGCAGTGTTTCACATCTAATTTCATTACAGCACATCGAATGTTTGGGGGTTTTTTACAATGGTTTTTGCACCTTTAACAACATGTTGATTATTGCGTTTTGAAATAACTCACTTCTTTAAGAATAACTTAAGTGAAAATTTCATTTAGAACTGCAACACCTGGAGAAAATCAACATCATATGACTTGTAGGCACTTCTAAACAGGAAATACTCCATTTATTTTTTTAGCTGTGTTTGTGTAATAAAGTCTAGCATCCAAGTGTGAGCAACACATTTTCTCGTTTTATTAAACAGCATGAAAGGATTTATTGCTTCTTCACTGAATGCACCTCTGGCACCAAATGGAGCTGGACAATAATTGTCAGGCACTGAGTTTAACATTATGAGAAAACACCTTTGGTTAAGTTCAGAGTTTATTGCGTAATGAAAAATACACCTAAATGGTGAGGCTTCCTTTGAGAATTTGTTTGGTGAGTATAATCTCAGGTACTGCAGCTTAATAAATTGGATTCTTTGAAACAGAAATTAAAGTACTGAAATAATATCTAAGAAGGTTATTTTTCTTCTCCTCCTCCAGCTATGTGAAGTTCCCTGAGAAGGAAAATAAAAACAAAGGGAACGGAGAACATTTCTTTTACCACTTAACAGGTTAGGACTGTGAGATGCTCTCAAGAGCCATGTACCATATATGTGACTTTTCTCACCTTCTCCTCTGATCTTTCTCGAATACACAGGCTGCTCCTGTTCTTCTGGTTCCACCCCTGGCCGGAGCCAGGCATGAGGGATTTTTCTCTCTCTTTTTGTTTGATTTCCTGTATTGCAGGGAAAAGCTGCCCCAGGCCAGGCAGGAGCCCTGAAGATGGGCTTGGCCGGTTGAGAAGTCACCAAGCATTTTGCAGGTGTGCAGCATTTCTGTGCCCTCAGAAGTTCCGCAGAAATAGAGACTGATGAGAAAAGGCAGATGTGATAAAAATCAAAGTCCTGCCCTTCAGAGGATGAGCACAGGGGACCAATCTACAGTGCCTTGATCTGAGTTCCCTGCACCTCGTACAGGCAAAGGCATCTGTGCAAAGTGCCCTGAAAAACAATGGGCGGCAGAGCTTAATACTCTCTTGACTCAGTCACAAAGAACTGCTCAAAGTCGAGATAAGAAAAAGGCCCTGTAGATCTCTATGATCCTGGGCTGACAAATTCTCCCTGAAGTCTCAGTGAAGCATTGCAACACTCAACATAGGATTTGTTTTCCAGTGAAACAGGCAATGCATGTGTTAGACGTTTTGGGTTAACTACAGGAACGGGAAACTGCTTTACACAATCCCCAAATTAGGGGATCTGACTAATGAAAAGCTCTCCTATTCACTGCCTTTCTCAGTGCAGGTCAGCGGGCTGCCCTGGCATGTCCTGCTGGGGAGGGCAAGAAGGTGGAGAGGGGAGCATGGGTGGCACTGGTCCCCTAAGGCAGGGAAGCACTAAAACCATCTGCTGAGTATTGCCACAGAGCTGGGTTGTAGCCAGGAAACCTCACTTTGTTCTGCGCCGTCCTCGTGCGCCCCTGCGGTGTGGCTTTCACGCTCCCACCCACTCCGGGTGCTCCATCCCAGAGTGTGCACAGGCCACCCGAAGCATCCCGAGATGCGGGCAGACGCCAGGAGAGGGCAGCGGTGCCCAGGGCTCGGCGCTGCGCGGGGGGCGCGCCCCGCACCCGGAGCGGAACCTGCGGGGGCTGCGGAGGGTCCTCCGCGGAGCCGCCCCCCGTCCGGCCCCGAACCGGGGAGGGTCCGCACACACGGGCATTAAAAGGAGATTTTCTGTATCGACCGTCGGGGCTTAAACTTGCTTCTTGGCTGCGGTTCATGTTTCCCGTGACGGTCAGATGGCACATAAACCATCACACACACAGGCATTCATCTTCAATCCCCTGACTGCAGTACAAGCCATTTCTTAAGGAATTGCAGGTTTTAGGGCCAGAAGGAACCTTTATAGTGAGGCAGTCCCATCTCTTGTCTGAAATGAGCCTTGGGTCGGGATGCCTGCAAACAGCACAGAGCCCAGTGGAGGCCTCTCCTCTGAATTAGTGGACATGCGATGGTTCTCCTCACGACAGCAAGTCCTCTGGTCCCCACAGGGCTCCCACCAGCTTGGCCTAGCCATTCCCAGCCAGGGAAAGTGTGTGTGCATGTGTAGAGCAGGGAAAGGAGTAACAGAGCAGGGAAAGAGAAAACAAGTGATCTTTAGCCAGCATGAAGACCACTCTCCCAGAAAAGCAGCCAGGCTGACAGCCAAAGGGTTATAGGGTGGATATAACAAAGCTAACTACAGATCAGGGCTGTTGCTGGAGCACTGCTTTTTCCCATCATGTAATATCAGAAGGAAATATCTTGCCTGAAAAGGCATAGGTAGCACCAATACCTGGAATTGCATTAGTTAGAATTAACAAAAAAAAAAAAATCAGAATGTGTCAGCTTTTATGCCAATCTCTGTTTAAGAAACCAGGAAGGCTTCTGACACAGGGCAGACTAATTCACGTCTGCTTTGCAAGAGGTTCTTGCATCTTCTGATTTGTCCACTGCTAAGCATGGTTCCAGGACAGGACATTGGACAAGATGCCCCTCCTGGCTGACCCCATCTGACCAGTTCTGTGTTCCCATTTTCCATAGAGAAGAAAAGCTGCCATGTATGGTTTTTTGCACTGGCAATCTAGTAACAATGAATGAGGGAAAGGCTGAGGTACTCAACAACTACTTTTTGCCTCAGCCTTCACTGGAAATCTCTCTTTCCTTTCCTCTTAAGGAATGCACTGAAGGATGGGGATTGAGGGAACAAAGCCCCTACCACTGTAAGGGAAGATCAGGTCCATGACCACCTGAGGACCCTGAACATACCTAAGTCTATGAGACCTGACAAGATTATCCCAGAGTCCTGAGGGAATTGGCTGACATGGTTGCCAGGACACTCTCCATGATATTTGAAAAGTCATGGCAGTCAAGTGAAGTCCTGCATGACTGAAAAAAGAGAAACCTTGCACCCATTTTTAAAAGGAGTAGAAAGAATGAGCCTGGGAACTACTGACCTGTGAGCTCTATACCTGGGAAGATCATGGAACAAATCCTCCTATAAACAGTGCTAAGGCACATGGAAGACAGGGGGGTCGTTCAAAACTGCCAGCATGGCTTTACCAAGGGCAAATCCTGCCTGACCAGATTCAAGGTCATCTAGCATGGCATGACTACATCAGCGAACAAGGGAAGAGCTATGAATGTCATCTACATGGACTTCTGTAAATCACTCACAACATCCTTCGCTCTAAATTGGAGAGAGATGGATTTATTAGACGGACTGTTTAGTGGGTGAGGAATTGGTTGGATGGTCACATCCAGAGGGTAATGGTCAACAGCTCAGTGTCCAGGTAGAGGTCTGTGACAAGTTGTGCCCCTCAGGGGTCCCTGGTACCAATGCAGGCTGAGGGATAAACGGATCAAGAACAGCCCTGCCAAGAAGGACTTTGGAGTGCTGGTGACTGAAAAGCTCAACATGAATCAGCAGTGTGTGCTTGCAGGCCAGAAAGCCAATTGTATCCTGGGCTGCATCGAAAGCAGTGTGGCCAGCAGGTCAAAGGAGGGGATTCTGCCCCTCTACTCTGCTCTTGTGAGACCCACCTGGAGTATTTCATCCAGGTCTGGGGCACCCAATATTAGAAGGACATGGGCCTGTTGGAGTGGGTCCAGAGGAGGGCCACAATGAGGGATGAAGCACCTTTCCTGTGAGGAAGGGCTGAAAAAGTTGGGATTGTTCAGCCTGGAGAAGAGAAGGCTTCAGGTAGACCTTACAGCAGCCTTTCTATACTTAAAGAGGGCTTCTGAAAAGATGAGGACAAAGGTTTTAGTAGGGCCTGTTGCAATAGAACAAGGGGTAACGGTTTAAAACTAACAGAGGATAGATTTAGACTAGATATAAGGAAGAAATTTTTTACAGTGTGGGTGGTGAAACAGTGGCACCCAGAGAGGTGGGTGGTTGCCCTATTCCTGGAAACCTTCAAGGTCAGATTGGACTAGACTCTGAGCAACCTGACCTAGTTGAAGGTGTCCCTGCTCATTGCAGGGAGTTTGAACTAGGCGACCTTTAAAGGTCACTTCCAACCCAAACAATTCTATGATTCTAATAAGCTCATATTTGGTTTCTTTCAGTTGTTTCTTGTGAGTTTAAATGATCCTTTTCATTTGTGTGTACTGCAGATCTCACTCGCAATGCAGGAGAACCACAGGTGAAGCAAACTGGCATCAAAAGAAAAACCTGTCTATTGATCTATGGTTCTTGCTCTCACAGAAGGAAAAACTGTAAAACACAGTTGGTAAATACAGTTAAAAGTTAGAAAAATCTTAAAAAATTGTTTGTGCTTTTACACATTAATATCTTGGTGCAGAAAACAGTTATGCATATAATTAATGTTACCAACCTAATAATCCCATCGTGGCCCATTAGCTGTAGGTACTTGCATTTTTATAGAAAGCCACCATAAGAAGTCATGGTAAGATCTTTCAGTTCTACCTCAGTTAGGCAAGCTGCAGGATATTATGTCTTTATGAATGTGTGGATGAACAGCATCTTGAGGAAAATTATTATAATTAATAGATATTATAGAATCAAGACCTGATTATAAATAACAAGGTCATTGCTAAAATGGGGGTACTTTCCAACCAGTTTTAAAGTTTGTCTAGAAAAAAATAGGTCAGGCCACACTAAATGGCATTTCAGGCAATTCTGAAATCAGTTTGGAAGAACTGATTTAAAACTTATATGAGATGTATCATTAAAAATTACAAGCTTGGGGAACTCAGATAACATTTATGCGATTGTGCTCTAAGCATGAAACTTTGGTTTCAAAAATCAGAATAACACCTGAATCTAAGATATAAAATGCAAGAAAGAGCTGGCCAGAAAATGTCCTGGAAACAGTCTTTCTCTTATGTAATAGGTATGTATGGCTGGAATGAATGCCAAACTTTTGACGAAGTTCTTAGGGCCATGCTCATCACCTTCATAATCCTGACTCCTCAGAGATCACAGACATCTCCTTGCAATCACACCCTGGAGTGATACAGGTTTCACTTGGCTGGGAATTGTCTCCTTCTGAGTACTGCAGTTGCACACACAAAGGTACATACTGTATGAAGGCTTGTTCCTATGAAAAAGTGCAGCTGGGATTTGAGCCATTGCTTATACTTATACTTGGTCTGTTTTTTCAAGAGGTCTGTCCTGTGCGATACTGATGATAATTCTTGTGTGACACTGATGATAATTCTTGTGTGACTAGACAGCTCCGTGTCTGGACACTGTTCCCACAGACAGAAAAACCCAGCCTGATAACTCATATTGGTGAAACTGAAGTGTGATAGGAGTAAAAATAATAACAAGTATTTTAAAATATGTTGTGTACTTCCAAGTTTCTACACTGAAATGTAGAGCTGGCACTCCTATAACATTTTGACAGAATGGACATTGTTCCTGTCTGATGATTCAGCAGAGCAGCTGAGCATGTGTTTAGATATGAACAACAGCAGGGATGGAAGGAGAGAGGAAAACATGACCAAATGTGGCTGTTCTTTCTAGGTGGGCCTGGTCCCTGGAGATATATGTGATGAGGGGGTGTTCATTAGAAATCAGGTAATTACATCAGAGTTAGCCAGAAAAATGTTACCTCTCAAGAGAAGAGGGAATCGGGAAGACTTACTTCATACTGGTAAAATGTGTAATAATACATATATTAGTACATAGGCAGCCTCTAAGTGAAGTCCACTCCAGCATCATCCCCATGGAACACATGCACGTGTCAATAATTCCATCATCCCAATGTCTGGTTCCTGTGCAGGAAGAGGTTAATTATGTCTCAGCCTTTATGGCACAAAGTAAAAGCTCTTGTTATTTTTGTTTTGTTGGAGTTTTTTTAAGAAAAAATTGTGTGGACAAAGAGGCAGGCTTTAAATATTTGTGGAGGCTGCTTGGTAACAAATTGCATGCGATCTTTATAAACACAATGAGTTCTCATAGAATTTACATTGTGTTCGAACTGGGTGCTAATGACTCCTGACCAGTGCTCAATGGCTGATCTGTGGGAAGAAACAGGGAGAGAGGTGTTATATTGTGCATTGTGTGTTGCTATTCCAGCTTTCTGAGAAAGAGGAGCTGTTAGAAGTTGAGGACCAGGGTGGGAATAAACCTGTGGCTTTTACAGCACATAAAATGCATGAGGTGAGAGCTGACACTGATTGTGGCTGTGCACTCATGGTGCTCTCAAATATAACCGATGGCTGCAGGCCTGTCTCCTTCGGTCCCAGGAAATAGCTGTGCTTCCAATACTTTTCCTTCAGAAATGGCATCTACTTGTCTGCAGCAAACGCACTATTAAGCAGATTGCAATCCTTTCCCTATCAGCTGGGAACTGATTTGAAACTGATATATCATCTGTTCAGCTGTGCAGAAAAGGCAGAGCAACCCTGTGCTTGCAGCTGCTCAGAAATCATTGAAGTCAGCTCAGAGATGATGAGATTTCTCAAAACAATAAGCACTACTTTTTTTGTTTGTTTATTTTATTCCTCTCCATTTTTGCACTTTCACCTCTAGGATACAACTGAAGCATGTTTTATTAGGTTTCTTCCACTACTGCTGAAGCAAAAACATACTTCATCCCTCCCCCAGATTTTCTTCCTAACAGGAAAAGAGGCTTTTAAGCAAGTATGTTTTGCAGCAGCAGTGACAAGAAGCCTGAGCATTTCTGATACTGGAGGTGCAACCCCTTCCATAATCTGCAGAGGTTACTGATGGCCTTTGGTTTAAGAACTTTGGAACCATTCCTGGTGAGGGTAGAGGGGTTAAGCATGTGCAGTACCAGCTGAGTTACTCAAAAAGAATATATAAAAAAGAATTGAACATGGGTATATCTGATACCCTACGCCAAAATATGAACAAATAAAAACTCTGATCACTGTTGCTTCACTTTCACCAGCCAAAATACAGGCATTGCTTTCTGTTTATACAGGCAATAATGAAACCACGTGGCTTTCCTGAAACTTCCTCCAAATGAAGACATGTGAGCGTAGCAGCTTATAAGAACTAGTGCAAGCAGGGCATAGTAAATGAAGAGCATCCAGTCCTGTAAATTCAGTCCTGAATTCAGAGAAATTAAGTATCTTACACATGATCATGTATGCCCTTTGCCACAGCCAAAGCCAAACTAATGTCCAGACTTTCCAAATTCAGGTGCTCTGAGTTGAGTGAATGATGACGATGATAACATCCTTCAGGTGTGTCACTAGTTGTGTTTTAACTCTCAGTACACACCTAAAATGGGGAAGATGAGCCCTTGACAAGTATCACCCAGTAGCAGGGTACCCACTGACTCCCTGAGCCTCTCCAAGATGCCGTGCCAATGTTACAAGTCTTGGTGAAGTTGCATGAGAGGAGTACGAGGCAGTGGGTTCCTGTGCACAGGTGTGTCTGACCGGCAGAAATAGCGTCGAACAAATCAGATGTTCACATGTTCATGCTCCAACAACAACACTTCTGTTTACCCCCATATTCACTAATTCCTGACATATGTGTGTTTATAGGTACATACATAGATTATTTTATACACACCTGTGGCAGAGAGGCCATACAGGTTAGATACAGAGAGAGGTATGAACTGTGCTACAACAAATATTTAGCTACATGTATTTTCAAACATTGTGGCAATGGTTTTGACTATAAATTCAGATAACGTGACAAAAAACAGACTGTGTGATTTAGTGACTGTCTCGCTGAACTGATAGAAGAGGATTAAATTATAATTATCAAACCGTTCACCTTTGTCAGTGGATCTAATCGCAATCTGTTTGATAGCAACAAATAATGCCGTCTGACGGCAGCTTTGTAGCTTTGTGAATGAGTGAATTAGTTCCCACTGGCTGAGCACTACTTGCATACTGTTATCACTTCACAGTTGCTCTTATGACTTTTGCTTTGCTCAATGGCTTCATTTTCCTAGGTAGAAACCTGTAAGGAATAGAATTAAAACTCTGAGCTAGCCTGTGTAAGAGCTGGAAAAATGAAAAGAAAAGCAATACCCTTTTAAGATAAACCTCACAAAACTAAAGGCAAAGGACCATTAGACAGATCCTCTGATATAGCTTTTATTTTACAAGTCATTATACTTCACTCAATTAACCCACTTTTGAATACAGTGCACTGTGAGTATGGCACATCTTCTAGAAAGGCACACTCTCTCTCTGAACACATTAAGAGTTGGCAAATCATCATTTCTCTGGATGACTGATTCACTATTAAAATCTCCTCATTTGGATTCATCTTGGCTTCAGCTTCTGGCCATTGGTTTTTGTCTTTCTTTTCCCCAGGGCATTTAAAAAATCCTTGGGGCCTGGTGTTTTCTTCTTAAGAGGAAAATTAACTGTATGTGTGAAGAGCCCTGAACACTTTGCCTCTTCATGAAACACTTCAGTGGTGTTTCTCACCAATGATCATAAGAAAGAGCTCCTGGACATACACATATTTTTAAACCAATTGCACAACAAAATGCAACACGATTTTTAAATGCTGGTAAAAATCACTGAATACAAAAGGCAGAACTCTTCAACACGATGACATGTGGTCACACTTTCACCTCATCCTGGAATCTCAAAATGCTTCCATAAAATTTTATTTGGATAAAATGGGATAAGCCATTGACTTGTATAAAAATACATGAGCTATACCAGAGAAAATCCTTGACTGTTCAAGTTTTGGCAATCTTATCATATCTTAACAAAGCTAGAAGATTTGTCACATATTTACTTCAACAGTTCTCAGTATTGGAAACAGTTATTGCTGTTGGGACTTCCAGTCAAACCTACCACTTACTACTGTGTTGGTTTTGGGAGGCAGGAGATTACACCAAATGGGGTTTTTAGCAGTTCTTCTAAGAGAAGAATTAGGATGTTTTCCATCTCCAAGCTGTCTTGTCAAATTACACCAGCTGAAATTTGTACTGTGATATCTATGATCATCTGCCAGTTCAAGTCAAGGGTGTTACAACGTAAATGGATGCATTCCTGAACCTCTCTCAGGAGCAAAGTGTAGATACTTCCATCAAAGCTGGCCTAGTAATATTTGCCAAGTGATGATTGCTCATACTCTTGTCTTCTTCTTTAACTGTTGTTCGTTTTTACAAAGAAGTAATTAGACCTGGGAAAACAATGAATAAACACATAAAAATCAATCCCTTTTTTAGCTCCTCAACTCATCTCTGTGATACAGGTGTGACAGGGTGAGGCAGGGGGAGGTTGGACATGGGGAGAGGCAACTTTGATGAAATCCACACGCTGAACCACTGGCAAGTTCTCACTTCAACCTGCATTCCTATACTCATGCACACACAAATACCTACACACCGAGCACAGAAAGTTCTTTCTGGTGACCCACATCTGCCAGATACCGCTTTTTGTTTTATCTCCAGATGTCTCTGTGTAAAGGATATGTTTGAAAGCCAGACCTTGATTTGGAAAATACATTTGGAAAAGGGGACAAGAACAGATAAGAAGGAAGCAGGCAGCCCCCTCTCACTGGAAACACGTCACCATTGGAGTGCTGCTCTCCAAACCAACCTTGAGGGCCCTGCTGACCCCAGCAAAGCAGGGACATCAAAACTTGGTTAAGCAAAAGCTCCACTGTGTGTTGTCTAACGTGACTTTTAAAGTGATTAGTCTTTAATGATATATTGGTTAGGGGTTGATAAACCCTGACAGATGTTTGGAGTTAACTGTGCTCAGGTGAAGTACCACCAATCATGACTTCTAAACTGCCTCTACAGACACCACAAGGACATGTCTGACATTTCTAGAGCTCCTCAAGGTCACACTTTGAAATATAGTACGGAGAAACTTTCTAAATCATCAACTTCCTTCTGCTACAGGACGACCAATGGGTTTTAATTCTCCCTATTTTCAGAGGCTTCTGGCAGAACTGTGACATTAAATATTCAGGGAAATACAAGTAAGGTTTGAAAATGCCTGCTCTGAAAGAGCTTGGAGCCATTAGTGCATCTCATACTGCAAAAGCCTCTGCCTGGCAGGTTATGCATCAGAGTCATCCACTTCTTACCTCCAAAAAATTATTCAGTTTATTTATCAGCTACAGGGAACAGGCTCTCTATTTGAAGCATTTATATATTTCTGCTACTTTACTTCCAACGTTAATATTGTTTGGGAAGGCCAGGGAAGGAATCTCTTCTCATATCTCTTTCACAGTCAAGCTGACTTGACACTGGATGCAAAATTGAAACCCCTTCTTCAAACAGAAACAAACAAATAGGAGAAAGGTTTAATTACTCCTGTAGGGTGCTGCATCGACAGGCAGCTTAGCTGACTGTTGCATTTGAAGAATATTTGACATCTCCAGTGCTTTGAAAGAGGTCAGGCAATTCAAAAGGAGCCTTCTTGCTTGCTGGTTTCTAAAAAACTAATTCATTTTGTTACCATGATGAAGTGCGGGGAATAGATCACACATAATTCATTCTTCCACAAACATTTCATTGCAAAGATATACTGGTTGTTTTCTAAAATATCAAATAATATTTCAGGGCTTGTAGTTTTTGTTTCAGGCAGGTTATGCCAGGAAATTACAGAAAATTACAAGAGATTTGAAATCTGCAGGTGGAAATCTGTGTATAAAAGCCAGCAATGGTAGCATTATTTTTATAGCATCTGCAACTGCAGTGCTTGAGCACTAATAACTACCTGCTGCCCCACTTCCAATCTTGATATTCATGGGGTAAAAAACAGACCAGGCAATCTCCATTTTCTACTTGCCGCATTCATTTCTGGTTGGTGTTAGAGCAGGCTGATTTATAATTTACCCCATATTAAATATTTGTAGTTCTGTCCAGAAATAGTCTTTGCCAGTGAATATTATTGCAGAGGCCTTGACTTGTATCTCTAGGGAATACAATGAAAGTGCCACAAGTTTCTCCAATCAGGACAATTCAGGCAGAAGGTGGTAGCTTGTCTAGCCAGGGTCACCTGAAGCTGAACGTGGTGCCACAGAGAGGGCCGCCCCTGAGCAAGGTTCAGCTGGATTGCTTCTTCCTGCACAACTTCGCCACCTTACACAGCCCTGCGGACCTTACTGTCAGGCATTGTGGTCTGCAGAGACACCCACCACACCAAGTCACTGCTCTGCTGTCCCTTCTCCTTCCATGAAGTAAGTCCTGACACAGCGTAGGCCCTTCTGTTTCTTGGGTTGTTGTTTAAGGCTCTGCTTGCACCAGACTGGCAACTCTACCTGTGTGCGGGGATCAGATAGGATGAAGCCATGAAGCTCATGTTATGGGAGCAGGTTGTAAAGAGATGGAAATGCTTAGGAGACACTCGGATACTCTCAAGGTGAAAGCCTTACTTCTTGGGTCTTTTGCCTGGCCTTTAGGGTACTAGACAACATCTAGAGATGGAAAAATGATTCCTTTACTGGTAAACATTGTAACCTTTGTTCAGTATCTACTGAGGCAACAAATCTTCATAGTGTGCTGGAACATGCAGAAGGGAATCTGAAGGTCCTGAATTCAGTTGGTCACACATGATTGAGAGCAAGTCAGGCTCAAAAGGGCAGAATTACACAGTCCTGTCACATGGATAAGAAAACTGCATCCTGCATCCATCAGAAACAGAGGGAAAACAGCAGGGGAATAAAGGGGAAAAATAGCAAACAAGTTTCCAAAAACTGGATGGATCTTTTCCTGTGTCAAGTCCTCTCTGAATCAAGGAAGGATTTTGCCCTAGTAAGGGAGGAGATTTTGAATGAAATGCTCATGGCAACAGAAACAAATCAGCTCCACAAGTGCATAATATTCAAATGAGTTTTACATAACTACTCTCCATCTCTTCCAACTTCCATCTGCGTGAAAGAACAGCACAAAACCAAACAGAATGTAAGTAAACCAGGCTGAAGGCCAGTGAAGGACCTTTCCCATTGACTCTGTCAAATAAAGCACGCATGTTCTCAATAAATCACACCTTAAAATAAACTATGCTTACCAAAGCAAATGAAAAAACAACAGAGGAAGGACTGAGAGTGACCCAACAACCCTACTGCCACCACACCAGCTGCCCTGGTGAAGGATCAGAAGGACCTCACCTGCACAGCTCTTGCACATGGACGCTGTTCCTGTGATGTCACACCATCACCCCAGAAGACCGACTCTTGAATACAGCAAGTGCATTTTGCTATTAAGTTGATTTAAATAAACTTTACCTTGCTAGAAAGCAAATAAAATAAATTCAGCTCCCATGTTAGAAGTCACTGTAACTCCTGGCATTACTGACGGACTGTGTGATGAAACTTACACACAACACATAGAGATCTTCCAGCAAGTTCCATAGCTGATTTATTGCCATTACCTGGCAACAGCTGTGAATCAGTGTGGTTCATCAGTGTGGCCTACATGGTGGAAAGGAGGCTGGTCAACAGCCAGAGTTTGTACTTACGCTCAGTGGTACACTGAGGCAGGGCCAAGAGTCACCACCTCTCTTCCTCTCTTAGCATCTGAAAGAGACCAAGAGGAGGATGGGTCTAGTGGGGCACAGCACTCCTATTTTTAAGCTGGTGTTCATTTCATTGATTATATAAACTTTATAAATTTTATTAATTAAATCATTGCTTGTTATCAAACTTTGGCTGGAGAAGTAGAACACACATTTAATAATACTCTCCCTTGCCTTTAAAGAAGTCATAAAGCACATTTCATAGCTTATTTGGTTTTTTCTTGTACATGACCTTATTTCCTGCTCTTATTACAATGTCTCTTATTCCTTTCACACCTTTTTCTGAGTGTCTCCTGTTCACTTGGTTGAATTAGACTGCCTTTTTTATTCCTGACTTTTCTGGTGTTTTGCTTTGAAAGTCTGTTTTACATGGTACCCCTCCCATTGTTTACATGTGTGTGGGCAGAGGAGCCAGACTAAGCGGTGGCTGCTGTCAGACAGGGTAATAGAATTGAAATCTTCACTTACCTCTTCATCTGGGAGAGCTGATGAGTCTTTTCTCATGGCTGGCACTCCTTGGTGTTTCAGATACGGGCTAAGCAAGGAAAATAAAGTACTGGTGAGACCTATAGTGGTATGATTATTGCCTTGAAAGTGACTCACCACTCAGGTCAGGTTGTAATGTAAAATTACAGCTGTATCTGTAAAATTTGAGAGTTAAATAAGAATGTGGATTACTTTCCTGTGTTACAGACTTTAACTTTCCTCTCTCTTTCTCATTCAGCTATAGGGTAAGATTTTCCATCCTCTTTCTGGAAGGCTTCAGAAAGACTAAAAGGATTAAAAAAATGAATGAGATTCTCACTTTCTCTGTAGCCTCTTTAACAAGACATAAGACCATGAAAAACTTGAGGGCTATGCCAGTAGTGCAGCGGCAGGACTCAAATGCCCACAACCTTTCCCAAAACACTATTTGTCATGGGCAGAGAAGCACCTTGCAGACCTGTGGCATTCAACAAGGCTGTTTTGGGAATGTAGGCAGAGGGAGGTCTAGGAAGGATCAGTGGGAACCTGGTTTTATAGCTCCTTGGCCAAAGCAGCCATGGATGGCTAAGGATAGGATGTTACAATTCTCTGAGGTTTGGGTTGAATACACACGATATTTTCACACAAGTGTACCTATTGCAAGACAGACAACATCTTTTTCTGGTTACCTTTGGTCTGGAACTGGTTTAAACAAAGCCAGAAAAAAAAACATCCCCGGAATGAGTGTTCATATGGGGAATCCTGTTTATAAAGGAAAAGTAATTTAGCTACAATGGCATAAATGTCTTCCTTAATTTCAGAAATAGTGTCCTTTGTGTCAGATACCTTCCCTTGCCATTTTAGCAGGAGCCACAAGGCGCCTTCCATCTGGACAGGAACAAAGCTGAGCTGTAGGATTTGACCATTTTGTTCCTACTATCACACAATTTACAAGTAGAGATTTTATTCTCAAACTGAGAATTCAACTCATTAAATCACTCATAGGTAAGATATGCTAAGGATGAGAACCGAAAAGATGTTTTACATTTTTATTCTGCATACACTAAAAAAAAGAAGATGAAGGCTATGCAGAACAGTGGTAGGTTCCCCATGAACTTCCTATCAGACTCTCTGCCTTCTCATATGTGACCAAACTCTATTTTTAATAAACCTGTTATTATAGTTCAGAGTCTCTGCCAAGTGTTTACAGCGTTGCCCTAAGTAACAAGTCTGAGCCAAGGGACTTAATTAAATGTAACCTGCTTTTTCAGTTATAGAATAGTCCTTAAACATCAAAAGGCAAGTGGACTTTGCTAATAAAATCTGAAAACACTCTTTGTTTAAGAGTTCTTTACTCCTCACTGTATACAATCAGTTAGTTCTTAGAAGGCATATAGCATTTTCACAGATAATTTTCCACAAGAATTTACAGATTTTACCACAAGTAACATTCTGGCTTTATGTGAGAATCTCAGATTTAGTACTTTCTTGCTGAGCTGATTCATAGACTCCAGCTTGCAGGGAAAAATGTAAAAAAATTAAAGAAAAATGTTTATAAAGGATACCCTTTTGGATGACACAATTTTTTACTGTTCTTACCATTTTAGAGACTTACTTTTCAATTTTGGAGTACTTGGTTCTGCATATATTGCAATTATTCTTACAATTATCTAGGAGGAGGTTCTACCTATGAGGGTTTCTGCTAACCACAAAGCTGTTTTGGTGAAGGTGCTAAAGAGCCGTCTGAAAGTCTCGGATGGACAAAGGCAGGTGACAAGGCTGCTGCCTCCCTGGACAGAGCTGCACGCCGGCTAAGTGAAACTGGACCAGGGCTTTCATTCACAGCAACTCGCAGCCCAGTGTAGTAAGATGAGGTCATTGCAGCTTATAATGATGTGTGGGGCTTGAAACTGGAGTGGTCAGACCTGGCAGATGGGCCTGAACCCCCTGCTGAGGCCTGGCCTGACCCTCTGACAGGAGAAGGGGTGGCTGTTGTGCTGATGATCTCACCTCCATTAGCGCAGGAAGAGCAGGCAGCCCCAGCCTGTGCTGCTGATGGACCACACCAGGCTCTGCCATCGTGCCTTCAGAGGGCAGGGCAGCACAGAGCAGGTGCTTTCCCAGGTAAGAAAGGTTTAATGCCCTTCTCCTCTCTCTAAGCGGAAGTTTTTACTTCCCTGTGCCCGCAGTGTTAATTATTTACAATCTTAAAGCCAGCCTGAGTCTGAGACCCAGACTGTGCAGGTCAAGTGCAGTCACCTGGCAGGCCTAGAGATGTCAGTAGCATGGGATGCACCCTCAGCCACCGTGACAGTGGAGCTGGGCAGCTCTTGCATGAGGATAGGGAGGAGAGTGAAGGTAGTAATTAATTCCAGGAAAATATGCAAGAACAATGAATCACAGCTGCAACATCACACCCCAGGTGGGGCTGGCAGTGAGAAGTTACAGCAGAAACAGTGTGGTCAACAGGACCAGGGCAGTGACCGTCTTCCTATACTTGGCCCTGCTGTGGCAGCACCTCGAATCCTGTTCAGTTTCAGGACCTTCATGTAAGAAAGACATTGAGGTGCTGGAGTGCATCCTGAGAAGGGCAACAGAGCTGGTGAAGGAACTGGAGCACAAGTTGTATGAGGAGCATCTGAGGGAGCTGGGGGTATTCAGTCTGGAGAAAAGGCAGCTCAGGGGAGACCTTATTGCTTTCTACAACTACTTGAAAGAAGGTTGTTGCCAGGTGGAGGTCATTCTCTTTTCATAAGTAACAAGTGATAGGACAAGAGGAAATACTCTCAGGTTATTCCAGGGGAGGTTTAGATTGGGTATTAGCAAAAACCTCTTCACTGAAAGGGTGGTCAAGTATTGGAACAGGGTGCCCAGAGAAGGGGCAGTCTGCTGTTGAAGATTGCAGACTGGTTCGTTACTCTTCATTCGTTTACTTTCCTCTCATATCATCCCCCTTTCTCCAGCTGGCATGCTGACCAGAGCAATGGCCACTGGGAGGTCTCAAGAGCAGGCCAGTGCTGACTGGGACAGGTTATCCAGAGAGGCCATGGCACTCCAGCTCCTGGAGGGTGCCCACACACGATGGGACAAAGCCTCATCTGTCCTCATGTGGCACTGGCAGTAGTCCTGCTTCAAGCTGCAGTGAGGATTGGAGATCTCCAGCCACCTCTTGCAGACTATTTCACTGATGCTGTGAAGTCATTCCCATGTTTTTCCCACAGCCACACTGGCTCAGTTTCCAGCTCCACCTCTAAATGTGGTATTGATGCATTCAGCCCACTCAGATAACTCCTGGAAAAAACAGGTCCTCCCAGTGCAAAATGAAGTCAAAGCTCAGCATTGTGATTTCTGCAGATCAGTCTGAGTTGAGATGCTTTTTCTCTTTCATAAGCTGTTTTTTCTGCTCCTTGCATTCAGGTTTATAAACTCCTTGTCATGGCATCCATCTGTCCTTATGCCTGTGCAAAACTTTCCAATCTGGGTATATAAGCTGCTGAAGACTGCTCCACTCTTGGAGACCGGATTTTAGGATAGCTGACTGCTGCATGCTACAGTGGTGATGAATTCCTATTAGATGCTTAAGGAATGATTTTGTCTCCTTACCATCTCCATCTGATTTTGAGTAGTAATAGAGAAATCACCAGAGCAGGCTGTGGGAAGAGCACAGCATTCCTGAGCTGGGTGAAACAACTGGTTTTGTGGAATAAGTGTTTGCTTGGGATCACATAAACACTTCCAACTTGAAAGAACCACAATTTCGAGATCCCAGTTTGTTTATATTTAACTTTGTAGATCTAGGCTTGTGTGTTCTGCTGATCTAACTCTTGATGCTATACTGGTCTGACTGGATCGTGTCAAAGTTTGCTGTTTACATTATACAGTCGTCATGGTTTGAAAACAGGCACGTAAGTACAAATAGTAGTATATTGTAATGAAATGCCTCGTATGCAAAGGAAATGTTCATGCTGTTCACAAGGTTTGTAGCGAACAGCTGTTAGTGACACTGCAGAGCCTTGGTAACAATTACTGTCCAAGTTCGATGAAAAAAGGTGTAAATGAAGATGTCCAATGTGAAAATTCACCTCAAATGAAATTTGACAGCCCAAACAGACTAGCAAGAGCAAGCTAAATCAGTATGCAAGTATAAGTGTTTATAATGTATAATGGCACTGGTTTAATCCCCACGAGGAAAACCCCTCTGCTGCTCATACTTTCGTTCTTCCATCGCTGCCGTGGCTGCACGACAATTATTCTAGGGACGACCCTTCTCCAGTCCCCAGGCACGGCAGGACACACGCTCGGCGTTGTTCGCAGCCCCCCGGGAGCGCGCACAAGTCGCTCTGTGCGAGATGTGCGCGGGGTCCCCTCCCGAGGGGGCGGCCGGCGCGGGGGCGATGCGGGGGCGATGCGGGGGCGAGGCCGCCGCTGTCGCGGGGAGGAAGGGGCGGCGGGCGGGGCGATGCCCGCGGGGGGCACTGCCGGACCCCCGCCCCGCTCCGCCCCGCGCCAGCGCTCCGGCGCTCCCGGCCGGCCGGGCGGAGGGAGGGAGGTGCGGGCGGGAGCGGAGGGAGGGAGGGAGGGACGCGGGGCGGGGCGCAGCCGGCGCGGAGAGGGGCCGCCCCCCCGCCCGCTCCGCTCCGCTCCGCGCCCGCCGTCGGTGCCGGTGGAGGCGGCGGTTGCGGTGGCTGCGGTGGCGGCGCCGCCGGCTCCCGCCGTCCCCTTCACCCCCGGCCTCGCGTCCCCATGGCCGGGCAGGAATGGGACTGGTTCCAGCGCGAGGAGCTCATCGGGCACATCAGCGACATCCGAGTGCAGAACCTTCAAGGTAAACCAACACCCCCGCAGAAACCCCTCCCTCCGCCCCCGCGCCGCCCCGCTCCCCTGCCCCAGCTGCTCCCCGCACCGCTCCTGCCTCCCCCGCCCGCCCCCCGGGCCGCCCCGCGCGGGCTCCCCCGGCTCCGCGGAGCGGGGGCGATGCGGGTGCGGGGCCGGGGGAGGAGGTCGGCGGGGCCAAAGTTTCCCCCGAGGGCGGCGCCGGCCCGTCCGGCCGCGGGGAGCCCCGGCGTTGGGGCGAGCGACGCCGGGCCCGGGGCAGGGAAGGGGCGCGGGCGCTCCGCGGGCGCTGGGGATGCTGCGGCGGCGGGGGCGGCTCAACCCGCGTTCCCCTCGGGCGGCGCTGCCACCCACAGCCGCCCCCGAGCGCCGTCGGGGAGGGAGCTGCGGGCTCCGGCTCGGCTCAGGTCGCTCCCGGCCGGGGCGACCTGTCCGGCCGGGCGGTGCGGGGCACACGGTGCCGCTGTGAGTAACGGGGGCCTCGGTGCGGGATCCCCGCGGGGCCGGGCAGAGGCGCCCTCCCGCCGCCCCGACCTGGAGATCAGGGGTCACTCGTCCGCGGTCAGGGCACGGCTCCGGATCTGGACCAGCGCGATTTGAGCGGAAGCAGATGGCTATCAGAGGACTCGATTTAATGTATCTTCTAAAAAGCTACTGTTGAATAAACATGGACAGAGCTTTTGGATAAATCATCTACGAGATGCTCTTCTATTCTGCCACAGGCTTTTCAGTCGGAAGGGATGCAAATACCTGGGTCTGAAGGCAGATCGGTGTCAGCGTAGTAGTAGTTCCTCCAAAGTTATGTTTTCCCCTCACTAGGTAACTCGTCGTGATTGGCAAGGACAGCAAGAATCGATGGAAGAGGAAAAAGCAGCAGTGGTTTATGGCAGAACAATTTGTTTAATGTAACATACCAATCTTAGTCAATATCTCACATAATACTGCGATGTATCTTTATGTTCCATACAAATAATAGACTTGAATCAGAGGTCATTATCTCTTCCTGTCTGTGCATAATTATATTAAGGCACTGTCTACTGGCAGAGCAGTGCAGTTGCTGGAAATTAGTTTTGGTTTGGATTGATTATAGAAGATGTATAATTTATCAGAAGAGAGTAAAATTAGCCATTCTTTAAGCTCTGCTGTTGTATTAATGCAGTTAGCTGCTGATGGGGTCACTCCACAGCAGTTTGACCTGCATCATACTAACCTCTGAAATTCAGATTTTGAGTACAGCAAGAGCTGTTGATTCCAGGTTGATCTCCCCTTGGTTTTTGACTGTCTCTCATTACAGTGTAATTCTACATTTCTGACTCTTGGCTCAGTCTCTTTCAATTCTGTGTGTTAGCATGGCTGATCTCTTGTTGCTCAAAACTGTAGCAGATTTAATCATTAATTCATGGACATTTTTTGAGAAGGAATACAAAAGTAATCTGTTCTTAAAAAGAGTAATAGGTTTTTGGCTTTGTCTCTCAGTCATTTGTAGAAGAAGGAGTTAAAAGTAATTTCCCTTTCTGGAACTTAGAACTCATTTATACAGATACACACAGCCTTATCAAAAATTCCTGCAGTCCTGTAGGAGAATGTCATCCTACAGAGCAAATTCCTTTGAATGACATTATGTTCGTGAAAAAAACCTCCTGTTCCCTTCTTACCATACAAGAGAAATTCTGAGACATATATTAGTTGTCACCTCACTTGCACTTATAAATAGGGTTTTAAGAAGTTTTATGCCTCATGTGAGCTCTTATAGGGGAGAAAAAGCATTTGTTCTAAAGTGCTGCTCCAAAGCAAGTGATAATATCTGTCACAAAATATGTGATTTGTAACACATAGTTCTCACATTATCTTCTAGAGATGAGAAACATTTTACAGATGGTGAGTCTGATACTCGTGAGAGTGTGATTGTTGTCGCTTGGAAGCTTGGTGGCAGAGCATGGTGCTTCTCTTCAGAACAGTTTCTTGTAAAATGGCAGCATATGCTCCATGTTTGTATGTAGTAATTAAACTTGCTCCTGCTTTATAATTCAAAATTCATTCCCTCCTCTCAAAACAATGCGATCCAAATCACTGCTAGTATCATTCCCTATCAGTTGCACAATCAATAACAGTTGGGATGTGCTAAAAAGTCAAGAGTCTGGGATGAAAAACTAGGCGAGCACAATGCAGACTTTCCATCAGCACCATCAGAGCTCCTGCAGGGCCCTGTTTCCCAGGGCCACACGAAGGACCTCACGCAGCGAGAGTCCTTGTCTGCTGCTGCGTCTCCAGATCCTGCAGCGCCTTCTTGCAAGACCAGCTGTGCTTAGAGTAGGTGCTATGAAGCTGATGGTTTGTCTTTTTTCAGAATGCTCCCATTCTGCAAGACATTCTGCATATGTGAAGGTGCTTCCTGGTCTCTGGGGAACCCATTATATTAATATAGACCCAGGATAAGTAAGGAGAGGATGGGAGGCAGAAGCTAAATATCTGCAGATATGAATAACACATGAAAACACTGAATTTCTGTGCACAGAGATGGAGACTTCTGCTGCTGGTGCACAGAGCCAGACAAATGTGAGGTCTGTAAGGCATATAGAGTCAGTACAGTCCAAGCCATCCTGCCCAGCAGCGGATGGAAGAGCCCAAGTGGTGATGACCATGAGAAAGGGTCCTGAGCAGCCTAGCTGGTATTAAAGTTTCTGCAGGAATCATACAGCCATCTGCTGTAGTAGTTTGCCATAACCTTTCTACCTCCTTTTTTAAAAGCAAAAATTGTTAATTTCTTTTGAACATTTCGTCATTATGCCTTAGCTAAGAGCACTGCTGCTGTAGTGAAGATGGCATATTTGAAGATGGCATATGCTATTTCAGTCTGTTGCATCTTCCTTCTCAAGTTTGGTAGTTCCACGTCCAGGAAGGATCCAAGATGCTGGTTACTGGGAAGTGTTTGCTCTTCTGGAGATGCTTTTGCAGTGGCGTGATCCCACCAAATTGAGAAGTTTTCCTAGGCTCATGTGCTGGGTGCAGAAGTAGCCTCAGGGACTGTATGTTTTGTCATGTAACTAATGGGTGAAATTATGGCCTGTGTAGGTTTTTCAGTTTTTTCACAGTGAGACTAAAACTGGCAGCAAGGGGTGAAATTTACTAAATGGGCTGGAAATGGGGGGAGGGGGGAAAGGATGATTTTAAAAATGGAATTACTTCTGGATATTTAGACATAGACGCATAATGGTGGGCTTCTGTTTTCCCTTTCCATCAAGATATGAGATTTTTCCATTTTATTTTTTAAATAAAGGAAGTGACAGTTCAAAACTGTTGCAGCTAATGATGCTAAAAGCCAGACATATCCGTTCTCAGCAAAGGGGATTTCAGAGAACAGAAGCAGAAGTGACAATCTAATGGAGAAGAGGGGAGAGGAATGTAAAGAGGGAACAAATGCCAGGTGTGGTGATGCACAAACCAAGTTCCTCTGTCCAGGTCTGTTTGGTTTCTAAATGCATTCAATAAACTGATCCTCTTCTGCTCTTTGTTCTGTTTGTACATTCTCCATAGTGAATTTCTCCACATACTGAGAGAGAAAAATGGAAAGCCTGTGCAGAATGTAGGAGCGCATCATCAAGCAGTGGAATGCTCAATAATTAATTTCCTGCCAGGGGATGGGTTTTTTTTCTCTCTCTCTTTCTTTCATTACAACACCAGTGGGAACATTTTGTTACAACACAAGAATATTTTAAAATCTTCCCTATTGGAAGCTTGATTTAGGATCATCAAAAATATACTTCCTTATGTGGCAAATTGCAGTCACTAGAAAGAGGCAACATCCTCAGCAGGAATAAATCTATTTTAGATGATCTTTTGGTTGTGTTTTGGAATAGTCTGAATGTATGTTGAGTAATACATATCCTTCCTTACATTCCTGGGAATGAAATATGTGGAGATGAACAATTGTGCAGTCAGAAGTTTTGTTCACCTCTGGCAAACAAGTGTTGTTACCACCATTTAAAAATAATTATGGTTTGAATGTTCATTTTGTATATTTATAATAGAGTAGATGCGCTAAGATGGTAGAACTCTACCATTCTGCAATCAGCAGACAAGGTCCTGCTACTTGTCATTTCACTACTCACTCAGGGTTTGATCCAGAAACTAAAGAAACTCCTAGATGTTTATTCCTTGATTTCTGTAGATTTAAATACTTTTCTGAGTCTCAGCCTTGCTCTGCCGAGGAGTGCGTGGTCTTCAAACGTATTTGGAGGGCAGGTGCTATAGTCAGTCTTGAAACCGTTTCTCTCTGTATTTTTCAATTATGTATGAAGCATAATTCTTATGACTTTTGCACTTAACTACAGAGAGTAATAATTTTCTTTTAATTACAAGATACAGCAGCATTCAACTTGTTTGCTATAGCTTGACATGCTTTTAAAATACATGGAAATTTTACAAATCGAAGGAAACCTTTTTTAATGTATCCATTTATTCTGACAAAAGTAACATGCTGTAACTGTTCATTACTTTAACTCTTCTAAAACTTGTCACCATACTCAGCGTGATTTCATTCTGCCTGTAGGCATGCTTATTTAGTGGAGTTCTTTGTAGATTTAGGTGACATTTGGAAGGATGAAATTGCCTGGAGAACCTTAGGCAAAGCCCTGTACAACCACAAAATGATCCTATTCTGTATAAAAGTGCAATTAAATAGGCCTGAGAATTATAAGTGTGAACCCCACCAAAATAAAGATTCAGATCCAGGTATAAGGAACCAAAGTTAATGCTGGAAACATACATTTTCTGCTGGGGATGGTCTTTGTAATGGCAGCCTCATACCTGACAGTGTTTGTCAGCAATGGAAGGAAGCCTTACCTGCTCCAGATGTAGGAAACCCTGGCAGTGAAATAAAGGAGCAGTGAGAGGTAAGGCAGACTGCAGATTGCGTGTTTCAGCATGCAGTTTTAATAAGGTCAATCCCTAATTTCTCTAACAAATTAGAAGTCTGGGCTCCCTGTCCCCCTGAATGGATGAAGTGACACCAAATTCAAATCATGCCTGGTAGCTCCACAGTCAAATGAACTCATACACTTGTGTATTAACACTTTGGCAACTGCACGGACCTGACTTGAGACATGGGTTGATGTGCTGTCACTTGCCAACATCACCTTCTCTGTCTTTCCTGGGTGAGCTGTTGTTCAGGCACTGACCAGCCTGAGCATTACGAGAGCTGGTGACACCTCAGACCATATCAGTTGCCTGAAGTCGTGGCTGAGAAATTACAGTCTTCAAAACACTGTTAAAACTAGTGATGATTTAAAAACATAGTGTACTTTTCAGAGCTCTCCTGCTTGTTTTTTCTTGTGTCCACTTGACTTGGACAGAGTTTCAAGCAATTTTATTTCTCCTGAAGACAATTTCAAGGTTATGCCACTTGCCTCATGAAGTATATGTAGTATCTATTTTGAAAATATTACAAAGGGATGACTTGATTTTCAGTTTTAAAGACAAACTTCTCTTGGACTAGAAGAAGCAATCTTGGGCATTTTGTCTTGTCAGTGTCCATTTAAACATTTGTTTATGTCCTATGCTGTTTAAACTTTCAGTTGTTTTGGAATGATTCTTAAGGGCAAATGTCTAAAGGGGAAGAGCAAAAAATCTGTCTTGTCATGTAGAAGTCAAAAAGATTTCAAAAATGTATTCAGGAATAAAAAGTATCAGATAAGCAGTGAAATTTGTGTCAGTGCTGGGGTGGTGAAGGGCATCACAGCACCTTTTAAGAAATAAGTGTCATTTTGTACATGTCTCTGTACCTTCTCTGTACCTTCTATTCTATTTTTATATCTCCCCAACCAGTTAAATTCAGGGACTGTAGGTGGAGGATTGCAGGATGGATTTTACTTCATTATAATTGCTGCATTTTTTGTGGAAAACAGCTGAGCTGTGTTTTAGCTGTAGTTCGAGGTTTCATGGCCTACGAGGATGCTCGTAATAGCAACAGCCTGGATGTCTCCAGACTGAATGCCTGTGGACCTGTAAGCTGCAGGCAGAGGATTTCTTTCTAAAACCAGAAATCCCACTGAATCTGGATAGATGTTATCAAAAACATTTAAAAGATAACTCTAATCTCTATGCCCATTACTTAATGCAGTGGCATGATTCAAGACATACTTGTTGAAATAGTGTAATACTTTGAAGGATTCTGTTAATTACTTTCTACAAATTAATTTCAGACATAAATTAGAACATATTTTATGTTGTAGTACCTTGACAATTACTCCTGATATAGGTCATAATTCAGAACCAGTGTATCTGTGAAAAATGAGTTACCTTGGTTTTTATACTTTTAATGTTGGCGTCTTTTACTGTTGATAATCAGAAATGAGACCTTTCTAGGCTGGTGTTTCTTTGCTTCATTATCTTTTTCTCTTTTGGTAGTGTAATTGGTAATATAATTCCAGTTGTTTACAAAATAAATGCTCATTAAATATGCATCACAGGGTTAATTTTAAATACAAACATTTATATTCCAGTCCTTCTTGTATTTAGTGCATGTATCCCCTTGGATCTTCATCCTATCATAATTAAGACTGGGGATGAATGCATTTTGTAATGTCCCAAGCTGGGCAAAGAAGTCCCTGCTCTTGTGCAGTGTCCATAACGAGGAAACAGATCTGTTTAGATGCTCCATGTGTCTGAGTTCATCCAGAGCCCTGCTAAGGTCGGAGATGCTCTACCCATACCCATAGAATAGCCCAGCTAGATCAGCTAGTGTCACTTAGCTACATGTGTATTCTTCCAGATTTTTTTCCATGTATTTTCTTCAAGAAACCCACATAACAGTTCACTAAACCCTTCAATGATCAGTTGGCCCTGTGTTGTTCATACGTTTGAGAGCCATATCACAGCCTGAACTGTCCGTTTCACAGGACTCCAGCTGAAGCTCTGAATTGCAGCCAAAGCAGAGGGAGCATTTACATGCACAGGCTGTCTTTCTGTTGTGTGCTAATGGTCAGATAGAAGTCCTCTGGCATTTTGTTTTCAGTCTTTGCAAAGAACCCCCTAATGTATATCAATAGGTGTTTGGTGTATGCAGTCAATGTAGTTCATAACTAAAGGCCGATTATGCTTTTCTTGGCTCCGTGAAAAATGGGAAGGGCAAGAGAGACCTGGCTCCTTGACAAAGGAAAGCAATGCCAACAAAGATAACTGTTAAAACTGATCCTTCATATGACTGCCTCTGGACATGTGACTAAAGTTTTCTGGCTCTTACTGATGTTCACAATAAACATGAACTGCAGTTACAACTTAATAAAGATATAGTATTTACAAATAATGTAGTATGAAATGTCCACTTCAGACGTGCTGTCTTGGATATAAGGAAAGAAACATAAATCTGTCTGGGCTTTTTGCCCAGGGAGGGTAGCAAGGCAAACAGAAGTAGGCACATGGCGAAGAGCGTGGTCCTCAGAAGCCTAGGGAGGGACTGTGGCCAGTACCTTCGTGTCATACTTGAACTTATGAGTGAGAAAAATCCTGCCCAAAAGAGAAGATGACCCTTTAGAGACAAAATTCCCATTGACTCCCCTATTTTGACAAGTTACTCCATAGGCCTATTTCTGGTACAAAACCTGAGTGATTCCAAGAGTAACTGTAGAGTAACTTTCAGAGTAGCTGGGAAGCATTTGGTCTCTCTTCTTGTTCTCAGGTTCCAGGCTGGCTAGGGGACTTCCTGATGATTAATGCCACTGAACAACATTTAGTTCCTGTTGCTCTCATTTCTTTCTGTCTTTTTTTTTTTTTTTTTTTTTTTAAGATCTCTGTGGATACAGGACAAGGAGTGATTTGAAGCTTTAGGAACTCTTGCAAGACTTTCTGCTTCTGCCTGTTATGATGAAAAAAGTTGTTAAGGGACCTAATGCTGGTTAAAAGAACTTGTGTTCAGTCTTCTTGCAGAAGTTCATTTGGTTGTTGACCTTGGCTGAAAGAAGACAGAGTATGAATTTTTACTGCCCAATCTGCATTTCTTTTTGTAAAGGTAGACAGTCTTTTTGATGTGTTCAATGTTGGCCTTTCAGAACTTTAAAACATTATGTGTTTATCAGAAGGATCAAAGGAGATAGGAGTTCTAATTGTCTTCAACAGCGCTGTGTTTGAAGAGGAAGCACCATGTTTTGGTTTCTAGTAAAGTTAAGGACACTATAAAATCCTGTGTCTAAGCTGCAGCTGACAGCATCACTCATCATGAGTTTATTTTAGTTTAAGAATTTGGAGGTCGCACTAGTGTGACTCCTCTGAAG
This sequence comes from Pseudotriccus pelzelni, assembly GCA_035584735.1. Classification (NCBI taxonomy): domain Eukaryota; kingdom Metazoa; phylum Chordata; class Aves; order Passeriformes; family Tyrannidae; genus Pseudotriccus; species Pseudotriccus pelzelni. The sequence goes on along the minus strand of JAWMRA010000161.1, from coordinate 49,270,908 downwards.
TGAGGAAGCAGTTGTGAACCTGGTGATGGTAGCCCATTTCTGCAGGAGAAGGACAGTGCATTTTTCCTGTCCAGTCCCAGGCATGACTGAGAGGGGCTGTCCTCAGGTGTTGAGAGATCCTGATGTAGCTGGGAAGGTCTGGAAACCTGATACCCATCTGTTACAAAACTGTTTGGAAACTAATTAATGCAGGAAGTTACATTCAGATTTTGTTTCAACTGGTCCCATCTTAGTACCTTTCAAGTCCCTGACACCCTTTCATTTTGGGATAGGTCTAAACATTATTTCATTGCCTATCCCACAGACGGCTGTAGAGCAATTTCTTTTTCATGCAGGATCTCAGTTTTTTCATGCATATTGAGTCATTTGCTTTTATACTGAGGCTGATTACGAAAGCCAGTTGCAGAAGCGCTCTGAATGCCTACAGAAAGCTCTGAATGAGACCCCATGGTGTGTCACTCAAGCCAGTAAACAGTTTTGTCATTTAGGCACTTAATTGCGAACTCAGTGTTCACTTGACCTCTTATATTCTCATTTCACTAATGAACCAAAGCTTAGGAAGAGTGACTGACTTCAGAGCTGCAGCAGTTTGGGCTCTTTGAGCCAAAGTTTCCACTCATTTAGTTTATCATACTAATGATCAGTTTTGGAGCCTAAACACAGGAGCTGCATGGAAAATACGGCGTAATGTGCTAATGTGATGTCCACGCGACAAAAAGATTGGTGTGGGCTGCCCACTTCTTTTTGGCTTTCTGGTCCTGCTACACATGTGTGTTCTTGCACGCAGCATCCTTGCAGAGGAATGAAGGGGCTGTTATAGATGTGGAAGTAGCATTTAGTAACTGTGGTTTTACAGAGAGGGTCCAAGCTTGACTTCCGGTACTCCTATAATATGGATGCCCATAGGCTTTCTTTCCCACTGCTTTGCATTTGTCTTGACTAATGTTGTAATGTGTTCTTAATGCATTCTAGCAGGGATTTATTTCTATTTTTTTAGTGTTTGAGTGTCTCTTGGTTTTGATATATTTCTCTAGATGACACCCTTATGTTAGGTTTGAGGATCAAAGACACATGAATGCCAGAGGATTTATTTCAAAAGTTATCCAGACAGCCTAATGACAGCTTTTCTATGTATGAACATGGAAAGTTTTGGTGAAGCAGGACTTGAACCTTGGCATTCTCTTTTCAGGGTGACCAGTGTAACTACCTGACAAAATTCCTCTCTTCACACCTTCTTCTTCTCTCCTTCACTACGTGACAGCAAAAGCTAACAATGTCCTCTAACAATTCATGTAAACTGTAATATACATATATATTGCCTTCTCTGTAGTAAACCTTTACAACTGGATAATTACCATGAAGCTACAGACCCATTTTTCATCCCCACCTGTGGTGCTCCCATGTTTGGTGGCAGGTGGTTTCCTCCTGGGTTTGCATGCGCTTCTTGGGGTTCTCTCCAGTACACACCAGTTGGTGGGAATCTGCAATCAGATTTAATTTAGGCTTGACTTAGAATGCAAGAAGAACAAAATGTTAGTTGAATGAAATAAAGCTTTCTTCTACTTCTCCCTGTTTGTGAAGATGTATTTTTTGATGTCTCATGTTGATCATCTTTATGAGTTGCTAATTGTCATCTTCAGGTAGAACTGTTTTTTTCCTTCAAGTGTTTTGGAATTACCTCAGTCAAGATCCAAATTAGCTGTGCTTGTTCTGCCTCTTCTTACTGTGTTTTCAGTTCTCTGAGTTTGTTCCAGGAGTTTTGTTTGCTTTGTTTTGAGTATATGTTGCTAGAAAGAAGATAAAGTGAAGCTGGGGAAGGAAAAAAACTTGCTGCTAGATGCTGGAAGAGGGTAATTAATGACGAACATCTCCAGGAACTATAATTTGTTTTCTTTGAGGAATGTATGCTAATAAAAGCTTTCCGCTTGCATGCATAAATGAATCAGATTAAATTTTATCCCAGCATGAACTTGCTGTCAATTCATGCTCTTCAGTTCAGGTCTCAGAATCATGCAAATGTTATTTTCCAAGAGCAGTGCTATATCCGCTGTCCTGAAACCCTGTTTGCCTTATGTGTGGATCTGAAAGAGCTTGGTGGGGTAGAGAGGAAGACTGAGGAAGAGCTTGCTTAGGGCACGGAGGAGACATTTATCTTGTGTGAATGTAGAGAAATACCTACCTAAAGATGTCTGCCTGCCCTGGATTATTATAGGAATATGTTCTGCAAAAGAGGAAGTCATAGAGTTAAACAAAATTAGAAATAGGACAGCAATCAGATTCTGGTTTTTCTTAGTGCAAAGGTCATAGAGGAATGAGGCAATTAATTGCCTAACCTTGAAACGTGGTTTGTAATGGAAGCTCTGCAATATCTGAGAGTGTAAGCGGCTTTGACTTGAAGCCAGTTGAAGCTGGTGTCTTGTGGAGTTATGGCTTGATAAATAAGCCATTCTGACCTGCTCCTGGAAGATTTTGTTCCTTCTTTGTTCTCTATTCCCAGTTTCTCAAGCTCTTTGGTATTTGTCTGGTGATCTCCATCTAGGCTTGGCTTCATGTAAGGAGCAGAGGAAAAGCATTGCCATTTAGTCTCATAATTCTTAGAGATGAGTTACTAATACTAAAAGGAATGAATAAATGACAGGTGCTTTGCTGAGCACTTTCCCACCACTTTCTCAATCTTTCCTCCTACCAGAGCATGAGAAGTGCTGAGGCCTGGTAACTCCTGAAATAGCCTCGAGTCTTCCCCGGGCAGGTCCTCCACACTGCACATGGGTGCTGGCTTGCGATCAGCATGTGCGTAGGAGCTGATCCATCGCTTAAGGCTTCTTTGGGAACCCCAAAGAACAATAATATCCCGTTGACTGGGATTTTACTATTTATATCCATCAGCTGAGCAGCCACCTCCTCTGCCTGCTCCCTAGTTACCAGTCTGTAAATCTCTCTTTGGACTACGTTGCCTACTTCATGGTTGACAACATCGTTTTTAATTTCAAGATGAATTTGTTTGAGACACTTGGAAGAGCAAGTGCATGGATAAAGAAAGGCATCAGCTTTTCTTGTTTTGTTAACCTATTCGGTTTTTGGACATCAGACAAAGAGACTGGAAGGAAGCTAACCTGCAAGCAATGGGTATCATTAGAAAACAGTACAATACAAAGAGGAAAACAATTAGATCTCTTATAGATATGTTTGTGGAGAGGTGCTGACATACACCAGTCAGATTAAAGACTGAATCCTGCCACCCACATACTCTCTCAGCAGTTTATTCCTTTCTTGTTTTTCTACCCATTTTTTTTCTGCAGCAGATTTTCAATCTTCTTGAGTAGAAAAGGTGCCGTCTTCTTCCAGCAAAACCCTTTGCTGGCTTTGAAACATAGGGAAAAACATGTCAAATTTAGCCTGGTAGTTTCTAGGCTTCTTTTTAAATGTGAGCCTTTTAAGAGAGGCTGTACAATTTACTTCATAGAGAAAAAATACAGTCAAACCGTTGGGGTCTGCTAGAATGAAATGAAAAGAAAGCAATTATTTCACTGTGAGCTTTTATGAAGATTTTTGAGGCTCCTTTCAGAAAATAAAGTGTCTTAATAATGGGACTTAGTTATAAAGTACAATTGCTTCATCTCCAGTATGGATAAACCGAGCATGGAGAAAGTGGGTTAAACCTGGTCTGAATCAGAAGAAGCCATTGCTCTTGGTTGGTGCTAATTTTACTTGTATGAACATGGATCATGGAGTTCCCTAATTTTGTTTTGGTGTCATTTTGATTGTCCAGAGATCTGTTCTTTTCTGAAGACCTTGCCAGTCTATCTACCAGGGGAGCACCATATAGCTCTTGGCTTCCTGGTTCCTTCTTCTCCGCGCTTCGGGAATGTGGTGACTCTGCCCAGCTCCCATCTCCTGTGCTATCACTCCCCAGCCCTGCCTTTTGAGACTTTCCAGTGCATGTGCATCCTCCTTGTTCAGGTACTGCAAGCGAAATGGGGTGTGTTCAGCAGTTAAAAGTGAACTAGGAATACTCAGAAAAACCAGGATATTTTCTGAAACCATTTTTTAATTACAGTGAAAGCTTTGTGCTTATGGAAAGTTTGGAGTATTTTTGGTACCATCTGGATACCTAAAGCTTGGACAACAAATCACTTCTGACATAATGACGAAAGTGTATAATACTGTGTTCTTCTAACCCATGTCTCATTAATGTGGAAGCACATGGATTTTCCTGCAAAATGTGGATTCACCATCTGTGCTAGTATTCTTTGTATGAAGTGAAAGACTGCCCTTTGTGTTGTGACTGCAGTGGACCCATTCTGCTTTTACTGCCTTCTCTCTTGGACCAAATGGGTAGGTCACAGAACAAAATAAATCTACCCCAAACAGTACTTATTGCTAATACTTATTTACCTTACATCCAATGTGGGAGCTATCAAAATTTATTAAAGATGGAATTCACAAGATTAAGTGACATTTTTCTGATATTCCCGCTTCTCCATGCTTTGACATTCATTTGCTTGTTTGGGCTGTGAACCCCTGGTCTTGGGGAAACTGTGAATTCCTTGTATGCCCCCTGTAGATGTCCAAACCTAAATTGGGGAATGTGGAAAGGACAGTAACATTAAGAGTTAAAAAATTATAGGCAGATTTAAAATGGTGTAGGTGAGTGTTGCCCATTGAATATGTTGCAGCTTGATTTGAGACAGTTTTGAAAGTAATTTAGAGGTTATTTACCTTTAGAGCTAGGCATTGGCACTGTGGGTCTGATCTAAGTCTGGGGATCCCCAGCTTCACTGTACTTCTCCACTGACATTTGAACTGCGCTTTAAATTCTCCTGCCTTAATTGTGACTCCTTTTATATTTCCAGAATAATATTTAAGATTCTTATATAGAAGGTGTTGCAAAGCAGTCTGTCTTTTCACCGTCATGTAATTTGAAGTATCACAAAAAAGATGTTTTATATGCTCTGAAACTTTATTCCACTAGCATATATTTGATAGCTTCATTCATACAAGCTGATAGTGATGGTTTCCAGATGAAGCCCATCAAACCCAGGGATCTTTAACCATCTTATTTTTTCTTCATCTCTCTCAAGTCCTTCTGCTTTTTCATATTCTAGACTCTGAGAAACATATTTAAGTAAGTAAAGAAGTATTTTAGCAGTAAAAATTTAATCTGCATCAGTAAGTTCCTCCATGTAGTATGACTGAGCCCAGTACAATTAAGGGTCAGATTCTGTTTTCTTGCACTTTCAGTAAGTTCACTTCTGAAACCTTATGGGGATGAGCTGCTTTGTGGAAGATACTGATCTGCATTTTATTAAAGAGTTTTTATGGTAATTTTTATACATCAGTAAATAATACCAAAGGGGAAGGAAAGGGCTTAAAAAGATATTTTTTCTGATGTCTTGTGAACAGGATTCAGTATCAGTTGAGGGGTTAGACTTCTCTTATGCAGATGAAGACAGTAAAAATAGGACAGCAAGAAGACAACTGCTCCAAAGGGACTGGAGCTGGACAAGCTGGCAGAGCAGGAAAGTGCCTGATCGCCGTGCTTTGGAGACAGGTCCATCTGTCTTCAGACACAATGAATGACTCTAAACTGGATTCAGTGACAAATTGGAAAGAGACATAGCAAAGCCTTGCTTGGGTCCTTGAGGCTAAATTCTGGTGAGGTTTTGCAAAGTTAAAAGAACAAGAGTTGGTGGTGGTGGGCAGGATATTACCAGAGAATGTGGTGGAACAGCGTTTTCTGAAATGAATGTGAATAGCAGAGACTTGAACATGTAGGAAGATAAAATCCTATGATTTTGCCTCCTGGAATGAGAAAATCCAAAGCTGTTCACTTTGGAGGGACATGGAGGAGGAGGTAGTTATAGCATAGGAAGGTAAGAGATTTTAATGCTTTGTTCATGGCTTAGATCCACCAATCATGCACATGTGCAACCGCCAGTAATTATAAGCTGTTAGGCTTGCCTTCATCCTCTCTACTTGTCATATGAATTTCTTTGCCTGCAACTGGGATTTGATCTTGCACCCACTGAATTTTTTGCCGCTGAGCTCAGTGTGGCTAAATCTGGCTACCGCAGTGGAGAAGCTGCTCATCTGCCTGTCTCACGTGCACAGAGTTGCATGCTAAGGCTCTGAGCACACAGTGAGGGTCCTCCAGGGGCTACAGGATGGCTGCAGCCCAAACCCCTGAATATACAGAACTACAAACCAGAATTAGATCTAGATCCTTGGATCACCCATGCACTTGTCCTTGGCTGGCATGTCGTCAGGTGGGCCAGCAGCACATCTGTGAGAGAGGGGTGATGTGGAAGCCCCTGGACAGACATTGTAACAGCTCCATGGGTTCATTTGCCTAGGTGTAGGAGTCTTTGTTATGGCTTCTGGCCTACTTCTCAGCAAAAGCAATTAGCAAGTCCGAAAGGTCTTGCCTCAAGGCTTTCACAAGCCATGAATTATGCATTTAATTCTGTATCTTGCCTTTCCTTTCTCTTACATGCTCTTTCAGATCATGTAATGTCTTATTTTTGCCACACATGAAATCTGACAGCCTGGTGCCCAGAGCAGGGGCCTTTTTGTCATTTATTCCCAACATAAAACTTCTTTGTCCGTTTGTTTTTTTCAGGTGGTGTTTATGAAAGAAAATCCTTGTTGCAGACAATAATATCTTTAGGCTGTTCAGTGCCTTGCCTTCTGAGAGCCCTGACAGCAATACCAATCTGCTGGGCATTCAGCAGCAACAGCAGCTGCCTGCTTGACACCACTAAAACACAGATTTACCTCTTATTTACAGTACCACATGAACCTGCCACTCTGGTATGGTGTAGCTAAGGAATAACGTAGTCTCAAAAGTTAATGTAAATTAGATTAACTAAACCACTCTGGACACTGGTGTAAGTGTTCCTCTGCAGAAGGAAGGTGGCTCTGCCCCAGGTGTTCATAGTTCAATGTAACTGAATTAAGGATACTTTTTTCCTCTGCTGCTGTTTTACTTGAGACAAGAGTTAGTGGTGTGGGTCTGTTATTGCATGTTTGAAGTCGACCTAAGTTCTGGCAGCGGAGGTGGATGCAGAGAAAGCAGTGAGGGCAGCATGGGAGAGGACCATGACATCGGAAGGTCGGGTCATATGCGTGTTTTTCGTACCAGGATCAATACCTGTGGAGCTGGGCTCGTTCACAGCCGCTGATGTTGGAGGCTGTTCTGGGAGAGGCGGGCAGAGGAGCGGTTTAGCTGGAAAGGCTGAGCAAAGAGCCCTGTCCTGCCAGAGCAGTGGGGCTGAGGCTCATTTGTCTGTAATTCTGGCTTTTGCTTTTGATATTGCCTTGAGGCAGGGAGGAGGAGTTGTGTGACTACTCTAAAATAGGCTAGGAGTGAATTTCAAGAGTATTTCCCTGCTTTTCTGTCTCAACAAGAAGCTCGCTGGGGATGCCTGAGCTGCTCTTAATAACAAGGATGCTGAAAAGGGACCACTTGTGTGTGGGTGTGTTTACTCTGCAGCTGACAAAGCAAGGTTATATACCTTAATGGTTATATACTCATAATGGTTCCTGTAAGCAGTTTATTAGGCCTCTCCAGACATCGTGGATGCTCTAGGGAAAATCCCTGCACTGCCCTGTGGCTATACATTACCTGTTCATCTGCTGATCCAATTATTCCTCCAGCCTCATAGAAAATGCTCTCCTAATTCAGAGCTATGGCAGTGAATGTAGAATGGAAAATGGCTTTCAGCCACTTCAGGAGCTTGATGCTGCCCCCTCTCAGGAGTCCCCAGGGAATCCTGCACACTTGTGAGCGAGCCAATGCATCTCTTGGATAAGTTATTTGGGATACAGACCCACCCACACTAGTGGTGGTAATTCTGGGCAGAGTCAGCTGGGAGGTAATTTGGTCCCAAGGCCCATCATTTTGCTGCTAGGGATTCTCCCTGGATGCTGGGATTGCAGCATGTGGGGGTGGAGGAACTCACAGATCCAAAGCTTGTGCTGTCCAGATTAAAGAAGCTGTGTTTTCAGTACCAGTGTTCCTGTGCTTTTTTTGCTCTGCTGCACTGAAAATCTTGTTTAGTTACAAAAGTCAATAATAAACTGAGGCTGCTCTTGGACTTCTAGTAAATGTAAGATTTAATTTTAAGGATGAGAAATATTCGGGTAGTGAATTTGGTGCCATGGCAAAGGCAAGGTTAGTAAGGAGTGGTATTTCTTTTAATAGGCTGGCTGATAATTTGCTTTGTTGTTTTTCCAGCTCCTGTTTGTTGGTCTTATAAAAGCTTCTGCCTCACCTCAGACTTTTTTGGTGGCATGCTTATCTGAGTAAGAGAAATCAGTGAGGGTACCCTGGTGCAAGTGGTCATGTTTCCAGACTGCAAACTATGAAACAAACAAATTCAATGTTAATTTGTATAAACCCAGTTTATTTATTGCCTCGCTTATGTTGCTTTTGTTATCTAATTTGTGACCACTGAGAAAAAATTAAGTTCTTTTATTTATACAGAGTAATCTCTTGAAAGTACATAATTGCTTCAATAGCATGACTACAAATAAGTAAGATTACAGCAGTGACTAACTGAGAAAGACGAGTAACCGAACAGCATGGCCAAGGCCCAGCCTGACTGCAGTTGCAAAATGTGAAATTTGGCTTTGAGAGGTAGCGAATGGTTGGTTAAACTACAGCTGTAAGCAGGAGAACATTGTTTAGTTACAGTGCCGTAACCTGAGTTTTCTGAGCTCTACCTGGTCACCCAACAAAGTCACCCATCATGGTAAAAAGCCGTGCATAAAATGCACCTATCCAGTTTGCAGGTTGGTAGTAATCCCAGCATGTATAATGTATCAAAACAAGAAGTTTCACTGCTTGAAATGCAAATATTACAAATCATACATACATTTTCCCTAATTTATTTGACTGTGTAGGGCGAGGCCTATTTGAAGTTCATCCTACCTTAGTTTATTTATGCATGGAAAGTCCTTGAAGAGGGAGGGGACATGAGTGAAGGCTGGAAGATGCCCAATTGTTTCCCAAGCCCTTGCCTGGCTGTTGACGTTGTCCCGGGATCAGATGTTCCCAAGAACAGCATTAGGATTTAATTCACCTTTTCTGTTCTGGTGATGGCTAGAGCAGAGCAAAGTGGAAATATACGTTAATTTACTAAAGCAAGATTTGATTTACTAATGAAAGCACTGTGTTTGGGAGAGCTTTGGTGTAAACAGTGGGGAGATTGTTTGGACTGCTCACTTCAAAACTCTTTTAGCATATGTTTCCTTGATGAAGTCTACTCCTATCTGCAGTCACCGTAGCTGCTGGTATTACATGCCTGAAAGGTCCCTCCTGTTGACTTAGCCCTCATTAAAACGGTGCGTTTCTCACAGCTGTGACTCCTAATGACAGACACTGAGTCGTGGCGCTTGGCAGGGGCTGGATGCGATCCCTGAACCTAGCTGCCCTGTCTCGTAAGACCCCCAGGATTCTCTTTGTGGTTTTGGCTTAATGGGTGGCATTTCCCTTAAGCCCTTGTTGCCTGGAAGTTGGACCTTCTCAGCTGGTCATCTAGGCTTCCTCTGCCACCATGATTTTTTCCCTGGTTTTGATGTTTTCTTTGCAGTACGTGAGAATGTGAAATGCAAATGCCAGGCTGGGAAAGGACTCTCATTTGCCGTGAGAGAATTAGGCTCAATATCAGCCTCTGCTGTAACTCTGCAGACACAGAAAAAGATTTGGGGCCAGCAATGTAAACACTGCAGACTATGGTGTAAGCCCTGCAGCTACCGGGGTGGCTGGACCAGCAGGGGGGAGGCAGAGGTCGCCCTGATTTCCTTTTGACAGAGTCAGCAAACACTAATCCTTCTCTGCCAGAGGAAAGTTGCTCTGCTGGCTCGCGGGGAGCCCTTGGTCACGTCAGCCCATGTTTAGGCACAGAACACGGTACGAGAGCACATAAAAGAGCAGTGTTGTCAGCTGAGCCCCCCCTGTCCTACACAAACGCTGCCTTGTTTAGGCAGCTTGGCTCATCATTTTTGTTTCATTTTGGTGGAGTAAACTCCTTTTTCTCCTGTGGTGAGCTTGATCCATCTATTAGTTACATGTGGTGCTTCCTCGTTGTGTCTGCCTTAGAAACCTCCAGGCTGGAACATCGGCACCATCCTGGGTGAAGACTGTAATGTCACCAGTGAGAGGCGATTCACCCCTGTCGATGCATATTCTGAACTCAGCCTGATCTGCTTACCCACATTCCTTGTTTTCTTTCTGAATGCAGACTGAGTATCAAGTGCTTATGCACAGGTAAAACTATGTTATGATCAAGTCAACCAGGTTAATGCTGAAATAATGGGAAAACTTCAGTGAAAAATCTTGGGTGTGTTGGAGACATTCATCTCTGGAGTAAGGCAGAGCGCTCTGAGCTGTCTGCCAGAGAGCCATCATGTATCATGTAGGCCCAAAGAGCATTTTTCTGTGGAAAAGAACAAATAACACTGCCAAATCTGGGTTTCTGTGAATCTGAGAAAACAAAAGCTTGTCAGATTATTTCAGGTTTTGGTTCTTGCTTTGTTCCCTTGGCCAGTTCTTCCCCATCCTACTAGCCTGAATTTAATTATATTAAATATAATTAAATAACCTCTAACAAAATCGGAGCTCTGATACTTTCAAGTCTGTTATTGCAGAGCACATTGTTTTTCATTGCAAAGGATGCAAGTGTGGAGCAGAAGGCAACTCTAGACCTTCCTCCCTGAAAAAAAGATTTCCAGGGTAAAAGAGAGAATTTTTGTGTGCAGAACCTAAATAATATTGAACACACCGCTTTGTTCTAATTATGGTAACGATTTTTAAAAAACCATTGAAGTGGTATTGCAAAAAAACCCACCAGTGGAAAGCCCCCACAACACCCTTTTACTTAGGTGCTAACTCTTCCAAGAGCTGCCTGGCTACGGTTTCCCCTGTCACTGCTACCTTGGCACGGTGTGCCACCTTGAACATGTCTAAACTATGCTGAGCTTGTCTTTAAAGACATTGGAAGTGCTTCAGGGCAGTAGCTTTGTGTGCGCGTGTGTGTGTATAGCTATGCAGTCTGGTTCAAACTCTCTTTGATTTTAAGCTCTGCTAATAATTAACCCTCAGCCTGTAGTAACTATCCAGCATAATGATAACCACACCGCTGGCTCCTGTCCACAAGGTTACGAGGTACGTAGTGCACAGCATATCCCTTCCACTCCGTGTCTGAGAGGTGATGTCTGTGAACGTGAGTGAATGTGAAAGAGTCTAAATTAGGCACAGTATCTCTTTCCAAATTCTAATATATTATAGGTAGATACCAGTTCATCTCTCCTTTGACCTGTTATGTCAGGTTTGGAGAGTATTCTTCTTGCAGAGACGTCATTAAAGCTCTTGAGCACACGTTGTGGGCTCTGCTCTCCTGTTTGCATTAGCAGTGGAGCTTTTTCGTGTTAAACTGGTTTGACTGTAAACTGTAGGACATTAAGTCCACGTCTGCTTTATCTAGATTGTTTTTTCCTTCTTCTGTGTTATGTGATGGTGGGTAAGCAAAGCAGTAGTTGTGTCTCTGTGTTTCTAATCACCCGTTCTGTCCAATTCCTTGAGGTATGAAAGATGCAAATAGGCTGTTTATTGCTGCCAATCACTGATGCTTTGGCAGATCACATAGAAAACATTGCTAAGAGGCACAGGAATTAATATAACTTTTGTTTATGCTTAAAATACCATTTGCTTTAAATATCATCTGCTCCCTCTTGTCAGTTGCTTATTTCCTTTGCCCTAGCTGCATTCCCTCAACTGTCATCAAAGCCAAAATCCTGGCATGGGCGATTTGGCTGCTGAGCTCCACAACTGACTGTCATCCAGGCGGCTGAAATTCAGCAAGGACAAACTTTTCACTGCAAACCAAGAGCCCAGGAAGGGGTCCAGGAAACATTCCTTCCCCAGTGCCCTCCATCTGCCCGACAGTGACCCTGCATCTGACCCCACCCACCAGCCATCCTGAGTCTCCCACCAAGCCGATTTATGGCCTTTCCTTAAGTGCATGTGTGAAGGAAGGGGAAAACTGAGCTGTAGTTAATCTCTTGTTTCTAAGCAACCAGGTAATTCCCTGCAGCCGATCCCTAAAGGGAAATTCCTGTTTTCCTGCACCCCTGCTCAGCTGCGGCAGAGGACACTCTGCCTTCTCCTGCTCACGGACAACAGACAGTGGAGTCTGAGGAGGGTCACAGGTTTGCAGCATTTCTCCAAATGCCATGGAAGCACAAAAAGGGCGCTTTGTTAATGGTGTGTAACAGGTAAGGGGAGTGTAGATTGCAAAATCAGTAGAATAGAAGGAGTGTGGAAAGTTTAAATGTTTTACCCATGGCTAAACTGAAACTCACAGTCAGAACTGGGGTTTCCTCTGCTCCAAAAAGCACAAAATGTCTGAATGATGTATTGCCAATCCTGTTTACAGTGAAATATCTGTCTGCTGTGAAGTTCTGGTGACAAAAGGGAGTGAATTCTCTTCTGAGTCTGTTTGAGCCCCTCAGAGTAATCATAAGGAGCAATCATAAGGAGTGCCTGTTACTGATAAAAGGTTCCTGAACCTCAGACTATAGAAGTAGGAGTTAGAGGAAATAGAGGTCAAATGAGATGTCTGAGCTTCTCCACTGTCAGAAGAGTGTGAATGCCTAGTTGGGTCTTCAGAATAATAATACTTATTAGTGGCTTTTTTTTTTTTTTTTTTTTTTTTTTTAAGGAATCTACATGACCTTTATACAAGCAGTTATACTGCAGGACCTAAATCTGCTCAGCTCCACTAATAAGGGCGATGTTTGCTGAACCCAGACATGTGCTGGGATGGTGTGGGAAACTGGGCAATGAACCTCAGTCACAGCTCCAGCCCCAGTGGGGAACCTCAGCACCTGCTCAGGGAAGCAGAGCTGGAGAACTTGAGAACGCTCCTATGGGTCCAGGGTTGTATTTCTCTCTTGATGAAGGCTGCCTATTTGACCAAATATAAATGCTGGGTAGACTGAGGGGGGAAGAAACCCCAAGGAATACAACAGTAGTCAACAGGAGGGAATAAAGTTAATAGAAATGGGCATGCCTTGGCTGTGTAGGACAGATGCATCACTCTCTTGGGGTTTGGCCTTTTTTGACTTGCCTGGTGTTTTATAATCTGGAGCTCAGCTGAGAAACTGTCCCTGCTGGCCTTTGTCCTGTGTATTGACAAATCTGTGCTATTGGCTACTGTTGATGAGACCAAGTCCATTTCTGTTTAACCCAGGTAAGATTCTGGGTCAAATGAACATTTGTGTCTGATCCAGCATTCTGTCCAGAAAAGTGCATACTGAACCACTCTGCATGAGGGTTTTACAGCTTGGGTAACCAGATGCTGGGAGCACAATCCTTTAGAGCAAGTCTAAAAGCCTGATGCATTTAAAGCCTGTACAGAGTGAAGTACTAGAGGAGGTAAACTTTTGAAAATATCACTTCAAAGTGATATTCTTGAGTTGTAACTTGTGGAAAGGGCACTCATAAGCTGGCCTTTGGCTGAAGTGCTGACCAGGCATGGTGCCTTGTCCCATGTAGCTCGTCACTAACTTCAGGAGAGCCACATCTCTGTAATGACCAATAAGCTTCTTCCCCAGCATCACCCTGGCACTTCACTGTCTTGCCCTTGTAGCACAACTGGAGGTTCAGCTGGGCATGGCCAGCTGAGTGGCTGCCCTGCCCGTCATATTGCCTGTGCACAGGCTTGCCTCACACGGTGATGTGCAGAGGAACACAACCAGGACTGCCTGGGGCTGGACAGATCTTATTTCCAGGCAGGAAGCGCTGTCAGGGCAGATTACATGAAATGGCGAGGAAATCTTCCAGCAAACTCATTTTAATCTTAGATCTTGGCTGTGTTTATCTCTCCTCGTGTAGCTGTAGAAGAGCATGTATAGCAGGGCAGTGTGGTTCACAGGCTTCCTCTTGGAGTTCAGTTGGGCAGCTCACATGGGCATGGCAGGTCCTGTGTCATGACGTGAGGCTCTGGGTGGGTATCAAGGAGCAGCATCGGGCTGATACCTGGCAGTGTGACCAGAGGAGTGGGAAGCACAATGAGTTTCTTCCCCTATGGTACATTTGTTGAAGATCTGACCATGGTTAAAGAGAGAGATTAGTGGGCAGGAAGTGCCTGAGAAGACAGATTAAAGCTGTTATAATTTTGATTTGGCAGCACATTGAAATATTCTAGCTGACAACCACCAGCACTGCATATGAGGTAGCTGTTTTCTGTCAGACGTGTCTACTATCAGCACCAACATGGGCTTTCATCTGTCCTTAAATTATTGTTAATTACAAGTTATTAATATTTTTAACAGAAAAATGCAGCTGAAAGCAATTACTCTTAATTGCTAATTTGTGTACATATACCCAAAATGATAATCTCTTCATCTGAACACCCAGTTCTCATTAGAGTCAGTCAATGTGTTTTTGCTACCATTTTTTATTTCAGTTTCGATCACATGATAGTCCTTCTTTTTAATGGCTTCTCTGAAAGCTATGAAATCTCTTCCTACAAGTTCTGCAACCTTCTTGAAAGTGTGATCTTGTTAAGTGTTAAGGCAGCCTCACTGAGGAGATGTTCTTCAGTTTTGGAAGAATGCGTAAATCACAGTCTCTGACATTGGAAATTAATCAATTCTTGCAAGTTGTGTTTAAAATGCACTTGCATGTGTGTTGGATCTCTATTTCATGTGTGAACATCATCTTTTTTCAGTAAGCTAAAGACCACACAGACGGCTGTTCTTGTGCTGGTAAATTCATGGTACAGTTCATCACTGACCATTGCAATCCCAGGTCTCAGATGGTTTTGGACTTTAAAAATTTAATTCAGAGATATCATGGCTTCTCATTCCATCTTCATATTCTCACCCTTACCAGTGTAGGAAAGATTCAAAACTGCCAGATTCTGCCAGTGGGAAATGGCCTTTCCGATACAGCAGTCACAGTGTGGTGGAACAGATTGTTGGGTGGGTTGAAAACTGATGGGGCCACCACTGGCTGGACTCCAGGCGATCAAAGGGCTGACATCCAGCTGGTGTCAAGTAGTGAGCGGAGTACTCGGAGCCTGGTGCTGGAGTGCACGTTGCTCCTCGACATTTTGATCAGCAGGCTGGTGAAGACACAGAGTGTGCCTTCCCCAAATGTGTGAATGGGACTAAATTAGCAGTAGCCGGTTCAGAAAGAACTCCACAAAGCAAAATAGTCTGCGCCTTAGCCCGACCAACCTGTCGCGTTGGTAGAGGATGGAAAGTGACTGTGTG
This sequence comes from Pseudotriccus pelzelni, assembly GCA_035584735.1. NCBI lineage: Eukaryota > Metazoa > Chordata > Aves > Passeriformes > Tyrannidae > Pseudotriccus > Pseudotriccus pelzelni. The sequence continues at coordinate 49,255,626 of JAWMRA010000161.1, read as the reverse complement.
ACTTGTAGTCCACTTGATATGGACGTGGGTATTAGTGTGGATACCAAAAGATACCAGTAGATACGAAAGCTGAAAACCGCCCAACAGTGGACCCTGACTGGGAATAAGTGAAGCCTTCTTCTATGCTACATTGAGAAGATCACTGCCTTTTGTGTTTCAGTGTTAGTCACAAACAATATTCTCTGAGAAACAATCACATCCGTTGACATTTGCTGGCTGTGGAAGGGCAAGAAATTCCTGAGCACTTGCATTTGTTGGTGTTTTCACCCTGTTTTCCTTGAGATCTGCCTGTTTGTAGTTCCATAAGAGACCTGAAAAAATATTAGTATGCCACGGCAGGAAAAATGTTATTGGGTATTCACCAATCCGTAAAATAATGGCTTTTCTTTGTTTAAAATAGCCTAGCTTTTAAAAAGAACTGAAGGAAGAAATACAAGTGGTTTTTGTGCCACCTATTCTTAGTGTTACAGAAGTGCCTGCCCTGGTCAGAAGACATGCGGTGTTGCAAGTGCTCAGGAATTTCTTTCCAGAGGCCAAGACCTACAGCTAAGCCCTGTGCCCACTGCCCTTTGGGCTGCCCTTCCACAGCCAGCAAATGGCAGCTGCAGTGTGGTTGCTCCTTGGGGAATATTGGTTGTGACTGATGCTGAAACGCTTCATCCTATGGTAGCGAGGACTTCCTCCTAAGTGGAGGCAAACAGAGGACTCTCCCATGATCAACCTTCAGACGTTTTAGTTCAGTTTAGTAAGCTGAGTATTCGTTCAAAGGGACTTTGTCTTCAAAAACTGTTCTCTTATTTTTCTTGTTTTCACATCCTTACCTCAAATGATAGATCCACCTTTTAGCCTGAGGTATATCCATAGTACTTTTCTTCCACTAAGGAGGGTAAGACGACTTCTGACTGTGCCACCGCCACTTCAAAGCTGTCAGGGTGTTAAGGAGGAAAGTACAGCTGTCAGCTCTACTACAGACCTTGCACGTGTCTGTGGGCGGCAGAGCCAGCCTCCATTGCTGGGCTTTCTGGACTGGAGAAGCATTTGTTGCACCTCTTGTAGGTTCCTGGGTAGGCATGGATCATGCAGTATGTGCCCAGTCCATCCCAGTGCACACCAGCAGAGCTGGCAGCACCCAACCACCTTGGAGAGGCTGCCAGGGATGGCAGATTGCAGCCAGCTTTGCAGCTTCACTGAGAGCAGGGATTTTAGTAGGTTTCACCTATGGAAAATGGTTTTTCAGGCATGGTCTATATTTAACCAGCTTCTGTTTGTGTAGTGTTAAGTCACTGGAACAAGATGAGTTTATTGTTTCATTTCTACTGATACGGCATCTTGCAGCTAATGCCAGTCAAATCCCACACCCTGAGCCCAGCTCCTGTTTTACCATGTGGCACATTTCATCCTGGAGCAGCTTGTAAATTAAACTGAAAAAGAGGGAATCTTCATCTGCCTGTAACGTGCCGCGACCATGGGGAAAACAGGACATTTGTGCGAGCCCTGTGGAAGGCAGGGACGTGCCTGTGCCATGGACACGTTCCCCAGCTGAGAGCGAGAGTGTCTCTGGATTGGTGGGTGTGTGCTCTGCACGTCAGACCTCCACTACCAGCCTGCTCTGCATATGTCCAAGGGAGCTTTGACCTGTCTGAGCTCTTTCTTATATATGAAAATCTGGATCCGTTAAACGTTGTTCTGCTCCTTACTAAAGATTTAGTTCCTGTGCAGAATACCTACTGCCTTTAAATTATTCATTCCTTCAGCTATGAAATAACCAACAGAGAGAATCCTTTTATGGTGAGCTGGATTTAAAAGGTAGCAGCCCCTTGTGATTCTGATATTTAATGGATGAGCGAGGACTGAATGCTGCTATCAGGCCTCCTGAGATGGTGCATCAGCTACTGCCTTTGGGCAGCATAACTCAGAGATGCCTGAGGGACATTGTGTTCATTTTGTGCTGGCCTGAAATGTTATAGCTGGAGTGACTGGGTATGTGTAATGCTCCTCTAACCACAGCTATCGAAGAGCACCATCAGAAATGGTTTGTGATTGCTCTGGTTTTCTAACTTGTTGTCTGGTAAGGAAGGGAACTACCTCTGTAGAGCTGTGCCACTTTATCTGCTGTGAGACGGAAAGAACAAACAGTGAAGGGAAGAGGAAGAGATAACTGCATGCCAAGGTTAAAGCCAACATCAAAGACTGAATGGGGAAATCAGCACCAGCAAAACACAGAGGTAGGAATGATAAAGGCAAAACAGGCAAGGAGAAAGGTGGTTCTTGATCCTTACGTCTTCAGCCACTTGTGCAGAACAAATTCCTCCATTTTCATCATTTATAGTAGGATTGACATAAGTAGCTATCTAAATGTGTAATTTAAATGATCCAAATTAATAGTACATATCCTTTTTTTCTGTGACTTATCACTGGATAGGTAAAGGTAAGGATGAGGTGGAGAAAAAAATTAATGAACTCCTAAGAGTTCAATACATAGGAGAGAATGGACAGTCCCCTCTTAACATATATTACACATACCTGATTTTAAATGTTTATAAGAATCTCAAGAATCTTAAGGTTTTGTCAGTTGTTTTTTCACAGACGTGCAATCAAAATTTTAGCTCTCCTCCTGAGGCCTTACGAAATGCTTTTGTAAGGTGGTGAGACTGGGGCATGGAGACGGATTCATGTTGGTGGCATATCTCAGCAATCCTCTGCTTTAACTACCAAACTATAACTATTTCTGAAAATACAACCATTGTATGCAGTTACTGGATCACTGAGTATTTGGTTAGACATACCATAATTTTCCCTCCTGTGTGAGGACTCATGCTTTGTTTATGAAGTGTCTCCAGTTTGGACAGCAGCAAAAATCTGTGTGATGTACGTGTGACTCAAGAGACTAAATAAAGTGGCGCAAAGGCTATTAAGCCATACTTTAACATACAGTTTAAATAGAAATAAGCCAGTGCTGCTGCCAAGACAGGCAGAGCTATAACACACCCTTTTCCCCCTTGGCTCGTACTGGCACAAGTGTTTGTGTGACTGTGCAGTGAATTGGATCGAGTGACCAAGTTAAAATAAACCTTTTGTCCACCAGGCTACCTTTATCTGGCATCAAATCCTGCATCTGGTTTCCTATAGAATCACAGAAGGATTTAGACAGCTCTTCCCTATCTCCCACTTTGTGCAAGCCAGTCAGTCTGTGAACTGATGGAGAACATTAAGCAAATCTTTGTGCAAGAGCTGTCTGGGTGCCCTCATCAGGTATGTTAAACTGTGACTCCGTGACAAAGCTAGGAAAAAACAGATGTGATACTACACATCGTGTTTAGTCATGTAGCATTAAGGGATGAAAAAGAAAGCAAGTCGTCATTCTGTTGGGTCTCTTCTACCTGGTGGGTATTGCAGACTTGCGTCATGAGGTACAAGTTAGGTGGCTGATGAAGTCTGCTGTAAGCAGATATTTCTCTGTTTGTGTGTTTCTGCTTTTGATTACTTCTCAGGATGAGGATTTGAATCTATCTACATGAAGATTTCTAAGTTAGTGAGGTAGTTTACTGTACTGGTTACAACCTATGTTTCCCAGACTAGGTTATAACAAGTCATATGACTGAGTTATAAACCTATTCAAGTACGTTATTCACAATAAAAGTAGTATATAAAACTTTTTTCCTTTTAAAGACTGTTGCTTACTACATTCTGTTAGAGTATCCCTTCCCTTGTGACAAGCTCTGACCCAGATGCTCCAGAGCCACTATATGTTCTGATGGCCAGTCTTCGCGAACGAAGATCCGGGGAAGGTCTTTACACCTTCAAGCCTGTGCATTGGATTTTTTAGGTGAGACACAGTGTGCGCAGAACTGAGAGCGGCACTTTCACCACCGAGGCCAAGAGTTCGATTCCCAGCCAGGGACACTCCCCGGGCAGGTGGAGCTCATTAGCCCTGTAAGGCAATTCCACCTATGTTCTAAGGACCTCGCTGCCACCGTCCAAGCTTGCTTGGCCCTGGCAGATGAACCTTAGGACTATATGTTGTAGAATCTTAGAATCAACTGGGTTGGAAAAGACCTCCAAGATCATCAAGCCCAACCCTTCATCCAACACCGCCGTGGTTACTAGATCATGGCACTAAGTGTCACATCCAGTCTCATCTTATAAACCAGCAGGAGCAGTGAACCTATCACCTCCCTGGGCAAAAATTTACAGGTATAAGGGCTTTAGTTTGCTTCCAGACCCTCATGGGCAAGGAACTGGGGGCAAAGCGAGGCAGGCATAATGTGCTCTTCTTGCTGGGCATTCATGTGCCCTCATTAGATGTAAAAAGAAGTCTGAGACTTTCCTGGGTTGGATTGCAACTGGCTGAAATAAAACTGTCATTAAATTTTCCTCTCCTTTTAGTGGATGCCATGACGTGATGCGCAGGCTAAGGGGTGGCAACCTAAGCCAGGGGGAAGTGTTTCCTAATGCCCCCGCTCATTAAAACCAGGAGTTATTTTAACATTACCTAGCCTATAGATGTTAATATTGATTATATGTTATTACTGTATGATAAAGCAACTCAGAGGTAATCGAGATCACACATGGACTCGCATTTACTTGTCTGCTGCAGTCACCAGAATGTGCAGTGAAGTTCGACAGCTCAACATTTACCTGCTGGCTGCAGGAGACCAGATAATATCTGATGTGATCTGAAACATGGTGATACAGAGTTAACCTCCAACTTTTTTTTACATAATAAGCTGCTAGGTTAAGTTTATATTAGTTCAGCATTTTGTATGATGTGGGTTTTTAAAAAAAAAAATTTGGTTCCAAAAACTTTAGGATGGATTTACTGTACTATTGAACTACAGTGTTGTTCTTTGCTGCTTATGCTATTAAGTTACTATGTTTATCTCTGAAGATAATGAAAATGAATTAAAAATTGACTTTGTTTTGCAACGTTTTAGGAGGCAAACTCTTGGACAGGGAAAACAGCCTCAACCCAGCGTTAAGAGTATCTTTTTAAATGATTTTCTGGAAAAATTATATAATCTACATTTGGGACCCAAATTACTGTGGGGAATAGTGAAATTGAATGCATATGGAGAAAATCACAGTCTCTAATTGCATTTCTTGTCATGTGTCTTGAAACATCAATAAATGTTTAAAAAATGACATTTTTTGTAAGGGTAGGAGTTCATTTTTCTGAAAGCATTAAGCAAATACTTTCAGAGTACAGCATAAAAACTAAACTGGCAAAGGAATAAAAGATGATGGAAGTAATCATATTAAAAAAAACTACACAACCAAAACCATTTACAGCTTACTAAAGAAATATCCAGTGAGTAATTTCAATAGTTTGTTAAACAACGCGTATATTGCTTGGGCTTATAATATGCAGATGACCTGAAATCTTCAAATAATGCTTTGGGCTCCAGAGGTGCACCAGGGTATCTGTCCTTTCGCATGAACACCACCAGTCTTCCTGTGGCACCTCCTTACCTCATTCTCTTCCTGCTTCTGTGCCAGAAAGAGGAGTCAAAGGTGTGTCTCTGTAAATGTGGCTGCAGGGCTTATATCCTATTCACAGTTTAAGGATATTTTGCAAGAAACAGGATTAGATTTTGGATTTTGTAATAAGAAAGTTCCTTATGTTGGATAGAAAGGATAAACCAGTCAAAAAATCAACAGATCTTTTAATGGATTATGAGTCAGTAGAACTCAGTACACTTTGCACTTTAAAAAAGCAATCAGCAACACAGTGCAACTTTAACCAAAACTTACAGAAACTTAAGGCTTCAGTGACTTGCACTGGATAGTCATCACTGGAGCTACAAAAATATCTGAGATGCAGATATCAGTTCAAAGGTAAAATCTAGAGACTGATATATACTTAATAATATGCATAAATCCTTCCTTTTTTCTCTTCTTTCACCTGGAATCTTTTTGGCATGGAAAGTGTTACTTTCCATCACACTGCAGTTGCATGGTTCTCTTTAATGCATCACACTTCACACTTCCCACAAGCTCTGAGCTGCTGATTAATCTTACTAAGGAGTCCTACACAAATTATACAACAGGAGTCGGTGGTCCTTTTGGAAATATTAACAAACAGCATTTAGTCATCTGAGGAATACTGTACTTACTGGTAAGAGTGATGCTTTTGAAAGGAAGTGGCCTGCATAGCTGTTTCCTAATTGTTAAAAGCATTTCAACTGAAAGCAGTTTAAAACATAATGATGTTTCTGTTGAGGACCCTTTCATGTCTCTGAATTATTTACGATATTGGTCTGCTGTGCTTGCTTGTATATCTGCTTTTCATATGCATCCAGAAAAAAAAATAAATAAAGTGCATGTCATTTTCATCTACATTTTTTCTTTGTCCTTAAATAAAAGGAGATGAATTTCTGACACAATGGGGTAAAGGTATATTCCTACTGAAAGTCAAATTATCATACCTGGAGAAAGAGCCAGAGAAGTAGGATGTCTATGGAGGACCACAAGAACTGCTTAAAAGCAAGATGGAGCAATTTGCATTCAACTTTGAGGAAGAAACTCAGGTTAAACGGGGGAGAAATTTGAAGAGCCCCAACAAGAGTCTGTGTGCACTTAGTGAGACACAAGATATCCTTCCACAAACTGGTCTTGGGATTAGCCCAGGTCTTTCTGAAACCAGCCTTTTCTGAAACTTTATATTTTCTGGTACTTAATATATATGTAATAGAGTCAAATCATCAGTTTAGCAAATAAAGAATAGACAACGAAAGCAAAGTAACAATAACTAGAAAGACTATACATCCAGCAGAAACTACCTGGAAAAAGGGGTCTCTTGACAAAAAATGCTTGCTTGCATGTGGAAAAAAAACCAGAGCCTGAGTGCAGAGAGGACTATAGGAAAAAAAAAAAAATCATTAAAATGCCTCACTGAATATTATGGTCTAGTGGTAGAATGGTGGAGCAGATAATAAGATGGTGAATCTGCAGTATTTATTCCTGCTGTTCAAAGTACATGTTGCATCAATTTTTAATGGGATAGAATGTACTTTTGGGGGTGAGAGAAATATGCACATTGTTTTTTCTTTTCTGACTTGACTCAAGAAGCAGAAGGGGGATGGATGGTGCGATAATCTGTGGAACATGTGACTCCATATCCCAGCAGAAATTGAGATTCAGCCCTAGAGAAATGCCTGTAAATAGCAAATGCAGCTGAACTCTTCAGCGAAAGGATAAAATAATGCCAGTCACTAGTCTGGAAAAAGCTTCCAGGCTGCAATTAAAGGAGCTCGAAGAGATTAACAAAGACAGAAAAAGTAGCATCTTATCCAGTGTGCGTATGTTAGACAGTGGCACGCAAAGTATCAAGTAAAACTCCTCACTGCAGGTTGGGGCAAAGGAGGGAGGGAGGGCAGTTCCCCATGAGTCTCAGGCTGGCAGAAGTCCTGCAGAGCAGCCCTGGTTGCCAGCAGGGTCAGGGGTGCCCAGCTCTGGGCAGGATGGTGCTCTGGCCATGGTATTGCTGCTGCGTCCCTGGGACCTCCTGCCATGGCGCGGCCGCTGGGGCTGCACAGGTGATTTAGCAAATGGGGATCATTTCGACAGAACTGGGTTAGCAGTGAGTGCCTCTGCAATTTTGAGAAGAATTGGCAGGAGGGTACAAATCTGGGACGATGATTTGGGACACTGGCAGTAGCGATGTGGAGCACAAGGGCATTTGTGAACGGGCACCCAGAGGACGTGGGGGTTTGAATTAGGCCTCGTTGGGTCTGTAACTTCATAACAAGGAAGAAACTTCTACTGTCTAAAAGCAACAGAGGACAAAAGTTATCCATTTCCAGTGACTGATATGCCTGATATTATTCATACCACCAACTCCCATTTAGAGCAGAGGGTTTCACTGGGATGAGCATTCACCAGGAATGAGCATACTGACTTGCAGAGCTAGCTGAAACACGTGGTAACACTCATGAACCTCTTCAGTACAGGCAATGACAATAGCTTGTTTTCAGGGATGTTTTCGTACAATTTGAAGCAAGAACCATAAAGGCATTTGAAGGAAAAGTGTGAGTTGTGCTTCCTTCCAAACTGAAGGTGAAAATTTGGATGTGCCATACAGGCCATCAACATCTCATTGATCCATGTTACAACCTGAGAAACTATAAACTTGTTAAAGAAATGTGTTCTCCAAAATATATGGATTGCTGACAGCATTTCTCAGTGCAAAACAATTCTACCTTCTCACCTTCCTGTCTGAAGTGAATACAAAGTCTTCAAGCCATAAGAAACTGCTGATAAGTGTCTCAAGACCAGTGCAGATCATCTGAGGTTTAAGGACTCCGTGTGAGAAGTTTCTGCCCAGAAACTGCAAGTGGTGGCAGATAGGCTGAAGGGGATGTGTCCTTGGGAGTGCAGCACAGGTGGCTTTGTGGGAAAAGTGCTTGGATATGCATGTTATGTGTAGGTCATGAGACGGGTAGTTGCAGCGCTTGGGGACTGAACTGCTTCCTCAGTAAGAACATAGAGTCCTTTCTGATAACTGTGGCATTCTCTTGCTCCAGGTGCAATTCCTCAAAAAATACCAGTTAAGAAATAATTTTTTTCCCCTCAGAAAAGAATAGAGGAAGCAGTGAGATGCTTTGAATTGAAAAAGCATTCTCGTATAGCACCACGTGCAGAATTTATCAGAGTCAAATTCTTTTCTTGAAATTCTTTCTTCTTATCTTTGACTGATAACTTCTCTGCCCAGAGCTTATGCTAGAAGTCCCAGGATGCTCTTACAGGTCAAAGGCATTGGACAGTAGGTGCTGGCACTCCTGGAAGCTGCAGGTTTCTTTAAAAACACTCTGTTGATATTGTAATGTTTGCTTTTTAAAACAAGTAAATACAATGGTGGCAAGCATTTACATCGTTAGGAAAATCTTCAATAGCAGGATTTTCCATATCCTTAGCTGCTCAGCAAACCTACACTTCACTACAAAAAGCTCTCCTGATTAAGGAAGGGAAAGAAAAGACATTTTCATATAGCCTAGTCAGCCCAAGGGAAAGCAGGGACTGCCCAAGGCAAAGCAGGCAGAAGTGGCATTTTCTGATCTCTGGGATGCAATTAGGGGTCAGGCTGAGCTAAACAGATCTGCAAGGGGATGGAGAAATAACTGCAGAGGATGCTGGCATCAATGAAATAGTGCTCGCTGTGAGGGTAAGAGAAAGTAACTGCTCTTTGCTTCTAGCCCACATCAAGCAGACTGTTTCTGGTCTAAAAATATTCTCTGTGGTGACCTGTCTGAGAATAATTTTTTTATCACTTTCCTGACTTTATTTCTGGCTTTTGATTTCCCATAGAGATCCGGAGTCTGATGGATTAGACCTGTTTCTGGGAGTAATTGTGGCAGTCAGGAAGGGCCCCATATCTGGAATGTGCTTTCCTTGGCAAGCGCTGGGTGGTGGCAACCTTCAGGGTGTGACAGGAGACCTATTTATTTACTTTGGTTCTTATGCTTACTGTAGGGGTTTTTCTGTGTGTGTCCAACTTTGGATGCCAATAGTTCTCTCCCACCCACGGGCTCTGTGATAGCTACACCCTGTAAGACATACACTGTGCAAAGTTTTCAGGGCTGTTTTATTAACAGACAGCTGGTTTAACAAGGCCAACTGTTTTATAAATAGGGTAGTACATTTGAAATTAATAAAGTAATTTGTTAAAGCAGTTGACTTTAACAGGACATGTTACTTTTTAACAGTAAAAGTGAGTGAAAGGCTCTTGGAGCAGGTAGCCAGAAAGGATTGTCTTATTCAGATCCTTCCCTCTCCCTGCTTTTTTTTTAATGTTTCAGTCCATCTAAGGGTGAGACCATCCAAGATCACCTAAAGAAGACTGTCAGTTGATGTCAGGTATGGTAACAGTCATCTACTTATCTGCAGTGGTGGAAGTCCTACTGTAGATTGGACAGAGTGGGCTATAGTGGAAAATAAAACCAAACCCAAACCTCTCGCCTTCCTATTGCTATACAAGCATGAAACAGCAAAGGTTTCCCACTTCTTCTCTATCTCCCAGGGCCTTTTGTCCAAAGTGGTCTTTTGGTTCAGCCTAGGAATATGTCAGACTGCCTTCAGCCCAGGTTCTCTCTGACTTATCCCACTGAGACTTGTCCACTGCAATACCTGATAGGAGAATGTACTGGGGGCCATGTAGTCACACCAAAGGTCTGCTCAGCCAAGTGTCTCTGTCTGACAGTGGCCAAAGGGGGGTACCTAGTTAGTATGAGAACAGAGCAAGAAGTTTTCACAATTCCCTTGTCTAGGCTTGCAACCATTTGCAAACCAGGGACTTCCAGAGCCAGAAGGGAGTTTGTTGGTGAATAAGCCGAGGTAAATTTCCCTTCTGTGACTGTGTGTCCCCTTCAGCTCTCACTAAAGTGTTGAATCCTCAGTGTCTGACTGTGAGGACTTCCACATTGCAACTATGTTGTGTGTGAAGAGGTAGTCCCCTTAATTGTGTTTTTAAACCTGCACCCTGATGTTTTCATTTGATGTTCCTTAACATCATAAGAGATAAGCATGGTGTCTTCCAGCACTTCTGTTCTGGTAAAGCATAAGGATGATAGGGCAAAGGCTGGTATCACCCATCCACTTTTTTCAGAGCTGGCTCTTCCTAGGCAGAGGCACACGACAGCAATTACACTCTGCCAAACCCACTGCAAACTTGAGATCTTGTTAGATCGCTGCCAGGAGCAGCGCTGCCTCCTAGTTGTAGGTGGATACTGGCAAGAAGTTCAGGGTAACCAGAAGGGATGCTGGAAATACGCAGCTCCTTCTTCTTGCGCTCTAAGTGTGAAGTATTCACCAGCATTTATGCTTTGTCCATGAGCAAGCTAAGACTAACGCTTACATTAGTGCCTGGGTAAAGAACAGAACCCATCTCCTGAAACCACACACCACGGTGACTTCACAGATTTCCTCCGCTGGTTACCAGGAGCTCCTCAGAAATGTGTAATTAGTCATAGCTTAACTGGGACAGCTCTGGATCCTTTTATAAGTGATTGGTGCTCCTGTGTGCCAGGCATGGTATGAAGTCAGGATACAGTCCCTTTCCTGGAATGCCTGCGGTACCTGACTGAGCACAAGCTGTCTCAGATGTGAAGAGTATTTAGCAGCAGGGCATCTCTGTTTTTGTGCCAGAGGTTAAAGATGCATTAGGGCTACTGCTAAAGTATGAGATGAGGACTTGCATCCATTTTGGAACCACAGGTTATGTTTTTGTTGTGTTGTCAGTTATTAAAAACAGAGGGATCCTGAGAAATTTTGGTATTTGACTAGAGCGGGCAAGTTTCAGGAATATCAACGCAGCATTGATTAGCCCGTCTCTGTACTTGAAGAACAAACTGTTAGTGCAAGATATGAGTAGAGCAACTGTATTTAGAAACATGTTTCCAGGGAAACATTCCTTTCACTGGAAGACAACTCTGAGACATGAAATTTTATGTGACTCTTGGGACAAATGTAAGTTTGAAGAGGTTTTTTTCCCTTACTTTTTATAGCAAGTACATTCTGCTCCAGATTCATTCGCTTCAAACCTGTATGGCAAAACCTATTTTAGCTGTGGAGTCCAGTATCTCAGTGGATTTCATTAAGAAAAGGGCCCACACAAGCTGCAGTTTAAAGATCCATCATTTTCACAGCAACTCAAATCAAACAGTGCTTTCTAAGCATATCCTTACATACCATGAAAAGTGTGACTTAAAGAGCAAGGCTCAAGATGTCACTTGGCTTCTTGTGTGACATCAGGCAAATCAGTCAACTGTAAATTTTTGTACAAGCAGTATAGTGATAATTTCTTATGATTGCATGGGTCAATTTACTAAGTTTCTAGAAATCCAGAGGAAAAGGGTCAGGTTATACCAGCAGAAAGTTTTTCCTTTGACTGGCAATTCCTCCTGAAACCAGATGGTTTCATCTCTTAACTCTTTCACATCTACCTTAACGGTCCAATTCTGTTGTCTCTCACTTAGTGAGCAAAGTTTATGTTCTTTATACCAAGGAGATTTCTGTTGAAATTGCAAATACTATGAACTTGTCTATGTACTTTTTGTCATTTTTCCCCTAAATTTTAATTTACTTACTCATAAACTCAAAGTCCTTACTTGCCTGCATGTTGTTTGTGACAAAAATATGTCCTTTGCTATATAGTTGCACTTCTATACCTGATTGTGTCTTTTTAATTTTTTTTTTAACGGAGAGAGTGGTCTGAAAGCATGTAAGTGGAAGGATTTATATAATTAAGCTTTAAAATCCTATGTTGAGTGGACATGGAAGTAAATCAGTCATTTAATTTTTTTCCATCAGAGGTATATGAGCCAATACTGGTATTTGTAAAAGTCAACAGTTATCTCCATTTTTAGTTTTCTGGCCAAGGTAGGAGAGGGCAGATAAGGTTCGTTTTGGGAAAGGCCCATGGTTTGTTTTGAAAGGCCCGTGGTCCTTGCTTCTCATCTCTTAATGTCAAAGAGTCTTTGTTTGTTTACATGTGTGGGGTTTAATGTAACCATCCTACAAAAAACCAGCTCTAAAATTAAACCTTTTCACTGTTTAAAGAACAGAGCAACTATTATTTACACCATAATAAAATGATGTATGGATGAAATCTCTTTGTTTTAGCAGACAGATAAAAGCTAAATCCTGATGCCTATCTTGAGCTGTGGGTGCTATCTCTGTGGAAGAGTCTCTGGGGGACACAGCTGTGCCCAGAGTGCTGCAGGATGGGATAAGTGAGGGGTGAAGGCTCTGCAGACCTTAAAGAGGTGTGCAGCATGTTGTGGTGTCATAGCATCAAATCCTGATTAAATTATGTGCTTAGGGATTTCTGACAAGCTTTTTGTACTTAATTGCCACCCACGTGTTTCATCTGGCATAGAATTGTAAGTAATTATATTGCTGTCTTTGGCCCATACTTGCTCTCTTTGCTTTTATCAACTCCTGATCTTCAGCAGAGCAGCACAGCCCTCTCCTGACATGCCTCCACTTAGATGATTCCCACCAACTCTGCACACACCACAGAACATGAAAATGAAGAGGGTGCATGTTATTGGTGTTGCCGTTGCTGACCGTTTGAAAACAAAACATGAAATAACTGGTCTGTTGGCCAGACACAGCTGTAGTCTGTGTGAGCTGACTGGCAGTAAAGCAACATGGAGCAAAGTTATTTTTCAATCAAGTTAGGCTTTACTGCACTAATCCAGTGAAACTGCAGAGGCTGTTTTCAGTAAACTAGTCACTTTATTAAATGGGAGCCAAAGCCAAAGGAAATCCACTTAAGAAAGAAAAGTTAAACAATGTAATTCTGCAGCTGTAGAAATAAATTGAAATGGAGAAGGTATATTTTCAAAGCCATTCTTGCAGCTAAATTGCAGTCATAATTATTAATGGAAAAATAAACTAAAAGATAATCATGAAAAGTTTCACTTTCTTCTTCCAAATGAAGTTACACTAAATCAAAATTCCCATCCTGACTTGCTTATTCAAGTGACTTGCTTATGAATGTTGTGTTGGTGAGCAAGGGAAGAATGGTCTGCTGATGAACTTCAGTTGTAGCTTTGTTTTCTTTGTTGCTTCCAGTATCACAGGGTTAGTAGGCAAAAGTTATTGCTGTCTTTACAACTTTACTGCACTGGGGTCAAACTTCATACATGTGCAAACAAAATTAGCACTGTTGTATCAAGTCCTATTGCCATTCCTTCCTCAGTTGTGTAAATGATGTTATTGATCAGCAATTGTGATATTGTTGGATAGATGCATCAGAAAAATCATCTTATGAATTCCGTATTTTCTAAACATTGGGGCCTGACTTTGCAGTTAGTGTTTGAAGCTTCAATTTTAAGATGCCTTCAAAGTGTGAATGATTCCACTGTTACAGACGGGAAGCACAGACATCGTGGAAATTTGCTCAAGGTCTTATAGGAATTCCTGCAGATATTAAGGACTTTGAGCCTTCTCCTTGCCATGTTTACGTAGGATTTTTTAATAAAGGTCGTCCTCCGGTATCCATGATGTTCCTAACAATATGTTGTAGCAGAGTCTACATGCTGTTTGGCATTGAGAGTCCTTTTATTTTTTTTAATGATACCTCAGTTTCAAAATAGCATCTTCTGCTTAAAGGCTTGCTGTTCCCTGTTGCCATGCAAGAGGCTTCAATCAGGTAGTTGCGTTCTTGATTTTTTTTTCTCTATGAACCTTTCATTGTGTTTCTAATCCTGAGGGGAACTGACTGTATGAGCATGTTTTAGTCATGATTACTCAATTCTCTGGCCTGACTTTGCTGCAAGTGCTTTGGTGAAGCTCATTGCCATGCACACTTCAAGCCTGCCAGAGTCCTTGGAATACTTAATAATGTCTTTCCATGATCCCAAAATGACACACATTGGAGATATGTGGACTCTGGCTCTTGAAATCCGTGAGTCATGTCTCATATTTCTGAAATGTTTCGTTTGCCTTAGGTCAATTCATACAGCTGTAAAGAGCAGAAACTCCTCACAAGAGTTAAGCTTCTCAGCTTAAAACCAGGCTCTCAAAACTAAGCAGTTGCTGGGTGATGTGAGCAAGGCACTGATGGCTGCACAGGGCCTTGACCACCTGTGAAGGCTTCTCAGCTGAAAGTGTCACGTGAAGGCAGAATGGCTCTGACCTGGCTCCAGTACAGCTATATGAGATATCTAGGCTTTTTATAAAAGAATCTTATACAAGTTATATACAAACAGTACTAAAACAGCTTTGAAGTCTCTTGGTCTGAGCACAGACATGGCCCAAGTGAGGAAAACATCTGCTTATTCCCTGTCACCCTGTATGCAATGTCTTTGCCTGTACAAGCTCACCTGATCTCAGTAGTGTTGACAAGGAGTTGCAGACTGTGTGCAGCACAGCCTTCCTGGTGCTTTTGGTGTCTTTTCCTATTTTACTGGATTGTCCAGCTCAGTTGCCGTAAGGAACTGGAGTGTGTAGTCCCGACAGCAGTGGTGTCCTCACCGTCCTCTTCTGTTGCTCATCCATCCATCTCACATCCCATTGATTAAGAAAAATGGAGGCTGAATAGTGATTTTTTTTCTGTTGGAGAGCATTTACATTCCAGTTCTGAAGGTACCTGGAGGCCTAAAGAAGGTGGATGTATCACCTGTTAACCATATCCAGCACATAACCAAGAGTCCTCTGGGCTGAAACTGGCAGGCATGCCTGTCAGAGAGAGGAAAAGGAGGCAGAACAGGAGCTGAATGATAAGAGCTCTTCTAACTCCTACGGCACCAGGAATGCTGTCAGCCCTCATGCTCTGCATTATTCCCATTGCACAACATTCATGATTTGATGTGGCAAATGGATAAAAAAACGTGAGGAGCACACATTAATCAGAATCCAGTTGTTAGGGTGTGGGGTGGGAGATGCAAGGCAGTGGAGGAGTAATGTGGGGAGCATTAGTGAGCTAATGTGATAGTGTTTGGATATGTGAGTGCTCTTGGGTCAAGGGCTGCTTAACACACTAGGCCAGCTCTGCTGCCAAAGAGCTGTTTGACACCCTCCTTTGTGCTGGCCCGCCCTCTCTTGCCAAAGTGCCTTTATTCCTCTTGTGCTAGGCACCATGACATATATTGGAAGGTCCACCTTTCTCTGGAATGTCAGATTAACTTCTTCCTAGTACAAGCTAATATAGAAAACAAATGGCTTACTTCCCATTTTGAAGTGTATCTCTTAAACCCATCTCAGGAGGGATCGTTACGCATGTTGAGCACAGTTCAAAGCAACAAAATAGTGTTCTTTCCACAAGCTTTCTTTTTTTTTTTTTTTTTTAAATTTAAACTTGCCTTTTGGAAAGATGTGATGCCATATGATCACCATGGAGTGTATTAAAGGAAAGGTCTTGTTGCTTGCATGATAAATGGTCCCTGAAGTTCTTGGTGCTCCCATTTTCTCCTTTGTAACAGGAGACAATGCTATGTCTTGTCCCCAAGGACAGGAGAGTCTGATAAGGAGGATCACAGAGCTAATTGAGTTAAAGGTGCAGTGCAAACACAGAGTATGCTTATGTAATAACAGGGGTTTGCTTGAAAGCAGCTTTTCTTGCTATGGGTAATTTTGTTTCTGGAAATGTCTGTAAATAACGCAAATATTTGCTTGGCACTTAAATCCAAATTATTTTATGTTTGCCTTTCCTTCTGAGTGGATGTTCCATGTTGGCCATGAAGGACAAAGGGTGAATTTTCATGGTTTCTTCCATGTTCTCATTTGAAATTTGGAAAAGAGTTACAAAAAAAAGAGAAGTAGAGAGTTGGTTTTTGTACTGAAGGCTATAGGTGAACTATTTAATGACGAAGTGAGGAGACATGTCAGTGTCAGTGTTGAAGATGCGCGAAATGTCTACAGCTCACTGTGCTGTGGTTTTTCGTGACATTAGTTTAATACCATAAAATGGTGCTATTTTACTGTTGGATCCTCAGAACAAGAGAGCACATATTTTTCCCTTGGGTTTTCATCCTGGCAGATTTGTTGAAACCTGCCTTCAGGCATGCAGCTAAAAATGTGGAGCTCCATCAAGAGCATCAGTCACTTGAGGGCTGCACTGCCATGTTCTGGGAGACTCAGGAAGAACTGGGACCATAAGTGTTACCGCAGGCCTTAATCCAAGCCCGGTCCCAAGATTTTGTCTGACACTTTCCAGTTTTGATTAATTGGTAAGCTGTGCCAATACTATTTCTGAATTATCTTCTCACATTATGACCTGTTTTTAAAGCCTTCTGGAGCAAAAGAAAGACTGCTACTGATTTCAGAAAAATAATTCATCTAACTTTTGGCAGCTGGATAGTATCACCCAGAATAATGCCCAGTACTTCCAGCTCACAGTTCCCTGTGCTAACAAAGCAGTGCTCACCAGTGTGCAGAGGGGACCAGGCTTTCTGCTGTGCTGCCTGTGTTTGGGCTAGAGGGGGGCAGAGTTAGGGTCAGCTAGGGTCTTGTGGGGGAGGCTACATCATTGACTTTGCTGAGCACTCAGGAAGTTTGCCATCCTTGGTCTGCCCACAACTTCTATGGCAGGTTCCCTTTCTTAGAAAAGCAGGAACAACTCCCTTGAAGCCTCCTAGAATGCCTTCCAACAGGTCATTTAACACAAATGGCAACTCCACAGGGGTGTATACTGGTCACTGCTGGGTTCCTGGATTTTATAAAATGAATCTCAAAAGGATCTCTGCTGTAGTTCAGCTCAGCTTTTTATCCATTTTAAGCTAACTTTGGCAGCTTACACTCCACCTTCAACCATTTTTAAATGGTAGTTGCCTTGCTCTGCAGTACAGCACCTTCCACAGTGTAGCTCCCATCTCTTATGTTGTGTTTTTGGTTTTGTTTTCCTCTCCATCCCTCCAAGAACAGTCTTGTACTCTCTACTTCAAATCACATGTCTGGCCCACAATGAACAAAGCATCTGCTTATTCCTCCAAAGCCACAGGATTTTTCTCCAGTTAATATTAATCTCCGTAAATCTCTCCAATCATTTGCTCTCAGAGTTGTATGTATTTCTGCATGTTTCTAATATTCACCTGATTACCATGCTCCTCACTCTATTTCTTCTGTGCCGCTTGTTGGCTTTGATAAGAGACATTAAAGGGATGGGTAAGTGGGAGGGAGGCAGAAAAGAGTGTGATTCTGGATTCTTCATACTTCTCCCTAGGGAGATCCACCTGAGGCCTCTCCCTTTCTTGAGCACACCACTAGGTTTTGGTGGTCCCTGCAGTGAGTTACTCCTTCTGGCTTTTACTACTGTTTTTGCAGTTCTGCACGTGTATAATGAAGTTTTACTTCTGAACCTCTTCTAGTGCTGTGGTGTCCTGTTCAGAAGGCTTTGTAAGCATTTCTTGGTTTGGATGATGTACTGGCTGGGTAATCTCGAGTTGTTTGAGGACAGTGGGAGAAGTGAAAAAGAGAAATCCAGAAGCCACAGGCACTCCAACAAGCAATTCTTTGTGATTTCAGGGCTTCTGCAAGGTAGTTCTGTGACACATTAGTGGTTGACTTTCAATACCTGATTTTAGAAGAAGAAACTTCTGTCTTCTAAGTTTGCCACAATTAAAGGCAAATTGCAAAGAGGATTGTACACCTCTGGCAGTTGTCTTCTCATCTCTTTTGTCCCATCCTGTGGTGCTTTAAAGGTCCTGCTTACTAATAGTTAGAGTTCAAATTTTGTGTTAAAGCCCATTGCAACTTCATTTTCTTCATTCTGCTCACGAATTCAATTACAATGATTTTAAATGCATAAAAGTACAGTTAAGCACCAACCTATTAACATTAATTGAAAAATATAGGAAACAGTGGGACTCTGAACACATGCTAGTTCTCATCTCATTCTGAATGTCAAGAAATAACCAAATAACCCTTACACATAGCGTGGGTTTTGTTTGGCTTCTTTGCCCATCTCAAATTATTCAGGCTTTAGCACTGTTGTCAGATCTGATGTATAGCAGAATATCTTAGTGCGTTTTGAATTTTGATGTCTCAACAAAAAGGATTTTTTTTTCCTTTCTGGAAGTCAAAAAACTTGAAGAATTTCAGAGTTTAGGCTTTCTAGGTTTGCCACAACAATTAAAGGTAAATGCAGAGCAATGGAGATGAAATGGACTGGACTCTGTGACAAGCCCTTACTTGGCTGATGTAGGATAGTTTCTGGAAGATGTATTTTTCTTTTCAGATGCCCAAGGATGGGGTTAGAGATCTCATGTTAGACGTGATGTATAGATACTGGTGCAGATATTGGGGCATTCTTCTCTGTGTAGGAGGGAAAGGGCTGTGCTAGTGCCAGTAAAACCATGTCAGTGTGAATGTGACTCAAGAGCCATTTCTCTAACTGGTGTGAAGATGGGGCTAACTGGTACTTGGCTGAGTGCACCTGCTATAATTTTGTTAGCTTCAAAAGGGCATTCCTGATTTTATTTTTGAGCAAGTGAAGAGAATCAGACCTGATGTACTCAGGTAGGTAGGAAAGGTGCAGGAGGTTGAAACTGAAGTTAAGCATTGTGCTTTGAAGCGCAGTTCAGCACTCCAGCAATGACAAGGGTTGGACATTTTGCCTGCTGCAGAGCTGTGGACCTCAGTACCTCCAAGAAACATCAGCAGTCCTAGCAGGTGAACCATTTGGAGAAACCCGACTAGTGCAGCAAACAGCAATGGAATACCATGAACTCTGGGCAAAGAGCAACTCTTGCACCAAGATGGTGGTGGTTGTTGCATTTCTCCTAAAGGCCATTGCTGGTAATGGCAAATCATGTTTCTTTTCTTGTGCAGAAGGAGATATGATGATCCTTGAACAGTGTGTAATAAACCAGAAGAGGTGCTCTGCACAGCCTGAAAACCTCCTGCTGGATCAACACTTAAATCACTTGTTAGATGAATTCCAAACCCACTGAATTTAATTAATACTTTATTTGGGTCCAGCAATCTTCCCAATAAACACTGATGTTTGTTTCATTCAGAGTGTTCAGAACAGAATTGTATTTCTCTTTTTTAACCTTGTCAGATTTTTGTTTCATAACATTCCTGGTATGTAAATGAGAATTTTTTTTAATCTGCTCAATAACATTTTCCATGTGTATAAAGAGTCATGAGAACAAAGATGTTTGCTTTGTGATTGAAGGGTACATGGAGGGGAATCTTTACCATCTGCCACTACCAAATTAGTTTTCAAGGGGGAAATATAAATCCCTCTCATTGGAAGCTATTTTGATCAGCTCTAATAGTAATATTTTATGTAGGATTTCTCTTCCAGAGCCTAGTAGAATTTACAAGTAAATTCATCTTTCTAATGCTTTGGTAAGAGGAACATCTGTCTCAGACATTGTGAGGATTGAAGCACTAAGAGTTTTTTAGAAATCTCATATTCATCCTGTAATATTTGTCTGGTGCATGTAATCCCAATATACCAATTGCAGCAGTAAATATTTTGCTATAACCAGACACTGAACTCAGAAAGAAACCTATTTAGCTGCAGCTAATGAAAATGTAGCGCCTGGGATCTTGCAATGTTTGTGTTCTGCAGGACCAACCTGAGTTTTAAAGAATTTTGAACCAGTAAGACTCAGACTCTGCAACTTCTATGGAATGAAAAAGGCTCAAGCTTTCAACACCTGCCATAGAAATTTAATAAGAAACCTAATAAATGGGTCAGTTTCAACAAACAATTAACTTAACAACTTCATCTGGAAGGCTTAGAGGCCCTGTTTCATAGGAGGTAACTTGAGAGCAGACTCATATAGTGTAGTTAATGTTTCCTTTAAACCAGAGTTTTTAAGATTTAATATTTCATGTGCTCCAAATTACATCAAATTGGCATATGGTACACAACAAAGTCTTCAACCCCTGTATAGATCAAACAGAAAATTTATATTAATCTTCTGAGCTGTTTGGGGGTTTCTTAAGCACAAGGAAAATATAGAATTCACAGGAATTCAGAAGCTTGTAAAATGAATTTTGTAGGCAATTTGGATAAAATTATTCCTTATTCTTTGATTATGCCTTTAAAATTCACACTCCTACAAATATGGAGATTTTTACATGCAAGTACTAAGTACTCAGAGAGCAATGTAGCTGAACTGCACCATATACATGAGAGGAATGTGTTTTCCTATATGTTGTCTTATGTTGTGAGATGTTTTTTCATCTCATATAATATAGAATGAGTCTGAGCATTCAGTGTGTTTAATGTAACTCTGTGTTGAGATGAAACAAAAGTGGAAAATTTAGTTGTGCTTTTCCCTGCCCTAATTTACACATTTAATCTTCTACTCTCCAGTTATTTTGCTGTTATTTGCTACCCCCCACCCAGTCTCCCTTGCTCACCCCCCTTTTATTTTTGTTACAGCACACCTTTAATCAGCCTTCCCATGTCAGATGTGTTGCTTGCATGTGCCCTGTCTTTGGTGTTTGCATTTGAACTTTGTCCCACGTGTTGTGTTTGAACAGTAGAAGGTCTCCCGGACAAGGATCTGTGCTTCCTTACAGTTTTCAGATACAGTATCTGGTATCATCTGTATCTAATACCTGACCACTTACTGTAACTAATGGCATGGCCTTTGTTTGCCTGCAAGCAATTACTTGCATCTCTCATCATCGCAAATAAGCAATTTGAGGTAAAATCAATTTTCTAAGATGTCAGTCTGACTTCCTTCATGGGCATTGTTTGCAGAGAAAAGAGTATTCAGATTTGATAGCATGTTGCCTAGTAATCAGAAATACTAGGCTGAGTCACAGTGCAGGAACATTATGAAGTCAAGTTTAAAATCCAGTTCTTGTTTTATTTATTGACCTGGAGTTCAAAAGTAGATTGTTTAGCTTGTGTTCACTAGAAACTGATTGATTGCTTAACTGTGTGAACGAGGGTTTGGGGGTGAGGAAGGCAGAAGGAGAGGAATTTGCATTTCCCAAGACTTAGGGTGTCTGAACCACATTCCACTTTGGAGTTAGGCTGTAGTATTTAATTATCATACATTTTCCCATATATTTTTGTTGTGTAATAAGAAGTGCCATTTTCTTCAGGTCAAAGACTTTGGCAAATGCTGGGATGCCTCCAGAGCCATGCACGTTTATGGGCTGGTTCTGTGGTGGCCACTGGTTACTTATGAAGTGAATATGGGCCTCTCAAGCCAAGGGCAGTTAAAGCATCCTCTGTCACAGTTAGGTGGCCGGCACCATCACTTATCATCTTGAAAACTTGCTTCTTGTTAATAACAGGTATATCTTGTATCTATAGAGGTTGTAAACTGTGGTAGAAACAAGGAAGCTGGCTTTTGTGCAAATTGTAAAACTGGTACTTAGCAAGATGTCCGGAAGGTAAGTTGCAAGTGGATCTAAAAGCCAGCTTGGCCTGTTGTGAGGGCTTTAATGTCATCTGATGATGATACCTTGGATGAAATGCTAATAGGTTTGGAAGCAAATTTAAGTGTCCTTCTGGAGTAATATCCATACATGCAAATCAAGCAGTTTTCTGAAGCTATGTAATTACACACTGACAAGTGTTCCACTCAAATCAACTTCCACGTCTCAAAGTTCCTTGATGTGCCCAGCCCCACCGTGGTGTGCCTCAGAGGATTATTCATAACTGGTTCTACAACAACAGAATAAATAGTATTTAGAGGCAAATCAATATTTGCTATCTTAAATTTGCTGTTGAATGTAGAGGCTGCTAGGGATTGGCTTCCTGTAGGTGACGCAACAGTAATGACCTTTGAGGAGATTTGAGAGAGGAAGAAATGGCATTAGTAAATGCCTGAGGAATTTCTAGACTGATGGGGAAGAAAACAGTGCCACAGAGGATACCAGTTGAACTCCCTTGAACATTAGCAGCTTAGCCTTGAATTCTGCCCAAGTGGTTTTTGAAATAGCTTAGTTTTAGTCTTTGACAGATTAGTTGCCGTTGCCATAAGACTTGACAAAGTGGTGTATCTTTGTGAATATTTATTTGCAGGCTTACTAAGGTGCAGATTCTGGGGCTGAGCCAAATTCTGCCAGATTCCTGTCCTCTAGGACACAGCGGGGGGCAAAGAACTGTGTGAGTTATAGCATAGGTTCATCATCCTAACAGCACACCTTTTCCTTCTCTAGGGGTTTCTTCCCCTCTAAATTATTGCAGCTAATGCCTGTCAGTGACTTACACATGCACTATGATATAAATACTGTGCCTCTGCATCATCTTCAACCCTCTTGTGAAAACAAGTTACAGTTGAGCTTATTGGAAGAGTATGGAAGACCCAGCTTCTGTGTGGCAGTCAAAATTTCTCTGTGTAATTTTTCTGTTATGTCAAGGTACGAGCTGAATGAAAATGGCAATTCCTAACTTTTACTGCCTTCCAGCATTAGATCTTTCAATCCAACCCTCACAGCACGAATTCTTCTTTTCCAGCATGGTATTTGTGCGCAGGCCAGCTATATGTGAGTGTAATTATTTTATAATGGTGTTATTGCTCTCTAGCTGCCCAGTAAACACAGTGCAGTTTCAGTAAACTGTATACATAAGCATAGGAACTTTAGACTTGAATGATTTTCTTCACTTTTATATAATAGTAAGTGTGAAGGAGAAAAAAAGATTCTATTTAATTTATAGAAACTGTATAAAGTTTATAGAGTCTCTACAATCATCTTAAATGAAAAGGTTGTGGAAAAGAGGGGCTGTACTGAAACTGGGAGGTCCACAAAGCTGGAGAAGAATAGTAGTTACAGGCACACATCAGTAAATACCTGTGCTGAACTTTTCCCATTAACTCTGCCATTGAGCATATGGACTGCATTAGAGGTTTGTCTACCTTAGGGATTTTATAAACACATTTCCTCTCTTTTCCTCTTCCCGTCCAGTTACTGTTGCTTTAGACTATTACAGAATCAAATAGCGCCCATCCTGGAGTCATTGCTCTTCCTGGAAAGAGGTTGTTTGCTTCCCTGGATGTGCTCTGTTTCTTTTTTTTTTTTTTTTTGGGTTTTTTTTTTTTTTTTTTGTTGGGGGGGTCCTTTTTGTTGTTGTTGCTGTTGTTGTGTGAGCTTCCCAAAGCAGTAATACCAGCTTGGCTCGCCCATCCTTTGAGGCATATGTGCAACTCCTAATTTGCATCATGGCTGAATTTTTGCAGCCAAATTAGGAGCTAATGTATGCTCAGTTTTATGGATGATCTGTAAATAAACAGCTCTCTTTTGCATCCTTATTTACTGTGAAAATGAAGGTTGTCAAAGTGACTGGTGAAAAACAGGACAAGAAACCAAGCCTCTGATGATACCAGAAAACATGTTTTCTT
The DNA here is from genome assembly GCA_035584735.1 of Pseudotriccus pelzelni. Taxonomy (NCBI): domain Eukaryota; kingdom Metazoa; phylum Chordata; class Aves; order Passeriformes; family Tyrannidae; genus Pseudotriccus; species Pseudotriccus pelzelni. The sequence continues at coordinate 49,231,864 of JAWMRA010000161.1, read as the reverse complement.
CTGTGTACCCTCTGTGTTTCCTCTTTGGTTTCAGTTGACGTTGGAAGTCTGTATATCCAGCCCATTTGGTAAGGTCTCCTTTCCTTCCCAAAGCCTGGCACTGATGCCCATCCAAGCATTCCTGAGCCTTTCAGACAAGTTTAAGAGGTGGCCCTATTGCCTACTGCTAGCTCCTGTGTCTATTCTGCCTTCCCCCTTGCACCAACACCTGTATTTGAACAGAAATGAGTATATCTGGGAGAAGTTCTGGCTAAACATTAACCTCCACCCACCCTCAAAGGTTAATTTTAGCAGATCGATTGTGGAAGTTACACCCTGGGTGACACGTAGCACTTCTGTTCAGCCCTGGCTGTGGGAGTGCATGGAAAGCCAGTTCTGGGGTCAAGGTGCTGAAGGAAGGGAAGCCCAAGAAATATGTGACACATCTCTCAGTTTGTTGTACTTTGGGATTTGTAGGTAGTAAATGCTGTGGGTGTTTTACAGATACTCTGGAATCCTAATATAATTTACAGTTTCATTTGTAGAGCGCTGTTTCAAATCCGTGCACATTCTTCTAAGACATTTTAAAAGAAAAGCCAACAGCAATAATTAGTTTGGCATTTTCCATGTTTTCTAAAGCACTTAAGGGGTAATGACTTTTTTTTTAAACCAATCTTATGTAAAATCAGGTTTTATGGAATAAGAGGACTTAAAAGTGACAGATGTGCTTTGTGCTGAAAGCTCTATTCCAATGCATCAAAATAAGGAAAATAATTATACATATGATTAGAGGCTGCTGACCCCTCAGTTAAAATGATCAAAAAGAACAATATTAAAATTTGATTTACGGAAGCTACTGCTTGGCCTATAATCAGTCTGACCAATAAAAACAAACCAGACTTTTACAGAATGTGATTTCCCAGTAGATGGGTTAGCTGGTTTTGTAGAGCTGAAGAAACACAAAATGGTTTTAAAATATATTTGATATGCTCTATGAGTAAATTGAAATACAGCATATAACTATTTTTAATGGTTTTTGTTCATAAATTGCCAGATTTCCTTAATTCAAGTGAAACTTGAGAACCACTTGAGAATAATTGTCTTTAAAATGAAATATTACTTTGACAGTCTACTTCATTTATATTAACTATATGGTTTACTTTTTTATATTAGTAGGTAAATGAAAGCTGGTCAGTAATACGATTCCCCTTGCACTTTTGCTGTAGTTCACTATGGAAATGGATTCAGAAAATGGCAGATGTGATTAAAAACTCTTCAGCTGGCCTGAGAGTTGTTTGTACAGCACCTAGCATACAGCACTTCTGGCAAGAAACAAGAACTCCTCGTCTTATTCCAACATAAATAAAATTATTCTTTAATCTAGGGACTTGGAATTTTGATTTTAAATGTACTGGTTAGGAGATCGGGAAGATGAGATTTGATGAGGCTTTTCCATTCATAAGAATGAAGACAAATTTGTTGTGTTGGTTCTGTTTCCTTGTGCAGGCAATTAAGTATATTGGAATCAGCGCCAGCCCAATTTGCACGAGGGTGTCAGAGCAATAATCCTATAAATTCACATAGAAAGGTCAAGCTGCCTGCTCAGAGGGTGACATCACTGGAAAGCTGCGCACAGCACACGAGTAAATGTTCACCTCTCAGAAGCTGAGCAGTGAAGATTACGAACCTAAGAAAGATTCCTTCCTCCTGCCTTTAAAAATGCATCTACAAGTGTATAGCTCATGTCTGGGCAAAGAAATTGAATAAAACACTGTAGCTCAAACTTACCTCTCCTGGTTTGGAATATATTTGTTTTATTCACAGAGCTCTCACGAATTCTGTTTTGTGTATCAGTTTCTGAAATTTCCTACCAGCTTTCTGTTTACTGGAAACTGAAGTGCTGTTTTTTGTTTCTGGTATTTCTAGTTGAACGGGAAAATGTACAGAAGAGGACCTTTACCAGATGGATAAACCTGCATTTGGGAAAGGTAAGACTGACAGTCTTGATATTGGGATACAAGGATACAACCATAGATAGATTGCAGTTAACTCCTTTTAAAAGAGTTAAAATTTGGAAACAAAGTTGACTTTTGTGCATGTGGAGACATTTGGAGGAGGGTGATGGAAAGCTAAAGCCTGGTTTTGGATAAATTAAAATTTGTTTTCAGTCACAGTCAATCCTTGGGTAGCCTCAGTTCATCTTAGGTGTATTTAAGTCTTTAATGCTAATGACTGTTACCATGAGGTTAGAATTTTCCCATAGAATGCGCCCACATAAAATCAAATGTGGTTGAGGCTGCTCTGGTGATGATGTCTGTGTTCTTCCCTGGACTGAAAGTTTGAACATTTGAGGCACCATGGCCAAAGGCAGATGCTCTTCAGAACCCATCTTCATCCCAGATCTGAAGCTGGAAAACATTAATTCCTTGTCAGCTGTGTTGTGAGGGGCAATATGACGGGATCTTCACATGTCCACTTACATCAGAGAACTAATTTTTGGACATCTTTTCATATCTTTAAGCTGTAGTTGTTTCTTAATCACAACATAATATGGCTATTAAACCTAATTTACTGTTCTTATTGATAGCAGGTAAGTACTAACTCTCCTGAGTGGTCTGTCATGCTGAGAACCTTTTTCCTGCTGTTGTGGTTGAAAAGAGCAAAACAAAATCTTAGTATTACTGAGACAGTACCAATGCTTAGTGCAGCTCCCGATCTAGACAAGTCCTAAGTTGGGCTGGTGTTTGAGCTTCACAGTGCTTTAGTATTTGTGGCTAAATTTCAAAAAGAATGGACTGGGTCTAAGTTTGGGCCACAAACTCACTATCAGTTTAGCTCCTGTAGTTCTTGGGAAGTGACTGCATTTCAGACACAGGGAAGTAAAGGGATTTTAGAAGAAAGGCATCATGTACATATTGCTTAAGTCCACTATTCTGCAGTGAGTGCTGCTGAAGGCATAAAGAGATCCTCTTAAAAGTCAGAATAAGGCTAGCTAGAAATGTTTTGACTAGCAATTGCTCCCAAAGGCCTCTCAGAAAGAAGACAGTGTTACGTGATGCCTTCATGAATCAGGCTCTAGGGCTTTAAACTAACTGCAGTTTTGGAAGTTGTCAGAAAGGGTTGTCAAATATGTGACTGTAGAGGAGGTCTTTGATTTACAGAAGGAATTATATCCTGAAAAAGGCTGTAGGGTGCTGTTAATTCTGCTGTGCCAAGCAGATGAAGACTTAGAACCTTTGCGGGCAGGTCAGCTTTCTCTGGAGTGCATACAAATTTTTTTCCTCTCTGATTCAACAAAGCAAAATGCCTTTCTAGAGAAAGGGCAAAAGTCTTCTGCTATATTAATGTTTTTCCTGGAAGTGACATAATAAACATACCCATGTAAATAACGAGAGCTTCATCAAAGCTGTCTCTAATTACAGGTGATTCCCTGAGGACACTAACTGAGAAAGGTGGCTTCTGCCTTCTGCCTCAAAGCAGCACTTACTGCAGGGTGGCTTCTTCCTTTCAGAGGCAGCGCTGAAGTCTTCTTGTACTTCTTCAGGAAACTTAGGATGTGGTGTGTCTCCTTTTGGAGCAGACCATCCCACTTGGGTCATCTTTTGAGAGGATCTGGCTCTGCTGGTCACGGGATAATTGGGAGCAATCTGCACTTCTGAGTTCTGTTTGTTCTTGCTTTAAGTACTGAAAGAATAGAGGTTTGGGTTTGAGGCTTTCAGATAGGTTATTTAATTTTGAAATGAATGATATCTTGCTTTCTTTCATGGAGCATTGTTTGGTACTCTTGGCTAGATTAGAGACCAGTAATGAAAATGTCTGGTCCCGGTTTGCCAGGAGTAGTGGTTAATGGAAGAGTAGTGTGTTGCCCATCCAAAGATAAAAAGACTGGGCTCTTTAGGGATATATGAGTGAGTGACACCTGAAGAGAGTGTAATTGCTGCAGCTAAGACTACCCCTAAGGGCTGAGCTGATTTGGCTGTGTGCCTCACATCCGACACCTCAGTGAGGTGAGGACGTGGTTCTCTTTGGAGGAGGTTGCTGAGAAGAAAGAGGCACAATACAAAAAGTTGCTATTTAAAGTACTTAGAAAATATGGGGAAGCAGAATGGCACACCAGAAACCTTTCAGAAGAGACAGGATATTGTGTCTGGCCGGATCACAGGCTAATTTCTGTATAAAGTCGTATTTGCTTCTGGTAGACTTGTCTTAGTCTGAGGGATCAGCACCCAACCCTTGGGTGGTCCCTTCTTAGCAGAGTATGTAGGGTTAGATTCTGTTATGGGAAATATGGAATTAGTCCTTGTCTGATCTCAATTACATGAGTTCAGTATCTCAGTTTTAGCTCCAACATTCCTAGGACAAAATTGCCTCTGATGTGAAGAATTGTCAGCTCTTTCTTCCTGCAGGCTATGATTTACTTCTGGTATCTCTGGCTTTTAAAAGTCTCCTTCTGTCTCTGAAATCATGTTGACTTATCAAACAGTACTGCTTTAAAAGCTACTTGGTTTCTTTTCTTCACAGTGCAAGCCTCCTTTGAAAGTGAAAGACTTGTTTATTGATATACAAGATGGCAAAATCTTGATGGCACTCCTGGAAGTCCTGTCAGGACAAAAGTTGGTATGTATAGAGAGGAAGAAACCTCCATAGAGATGGAGCTTGGTATGTTATGAGCAACAATATACGGATATCCAAGGAATAAGGGTGAATTTGGTGACATATCTTGGGTATTGTAATAAGAATTTCATCAGCTTTCTTGTAATTTCATTATGTTAGTGCCCTGAGCTGTAAGATTTCAAGGAAATACATAACAATGAGGTGTAAACGGTGTTTGATCAGTGTTAAACCCCTCAGGGTTTTTAAGGCTTTAATACATTAATGCTTACATATTCCATTTGGAGAGCACCCAAGTCACATTATCCAGAAAACAAATATTTGCTGTGTTTTTATTTTTAATCCATAAGTTCAGTTTTTATTTTGTCTGAGATCAGTATGACACTCAGTAGGTCTGCTGATGCTTGCTGTAGGTGTGAGTTTAGTTGTGGTATCCTGACTCATTTTTTATTAGTCTTACTAATATGGTCTAAATCAGCAGGGCAAAGGTTCACTAATCAGAACCTTTTTCTCTCCTCCTTTTTTTTGTAAGAGCTATGTAAAGTTCCACATACCAGAAATGGAACACCCAGTGCAAATATAAAAGCCCAGTTACAGTTGACTTTAATGTTTTCTTTCTCCATCAATCTTGCCAGCAACAACTGTCCTCTGTGTGTGTATCACACTTGGACAAGAGGAGGGGCCTGTTCTGCTGCCATCTCACCCCTGCAGATGCACTTGTGATCACCTGGTGATGCTCTGTAGTGACTGATCACCTGCTTTCTGCAGCAGGAACGGCTCCTGAATGTGTGGTCACACATTGAGTACCACCTATTTTTTTAATATTCTAGGAGTTTTGCGGAGCTGCAGCAGAAGCAGCAGTGTCTCTATGTGTCTTCACGCAGATTGCCTTGAGAGCCAGGCTGGAAAGAAATTGAAGGGGGAGATACATCATGGTAAACTGTAGGCTATGCCCCAGGAGGTCAGGGAGGAGGTCAGGGAAGGGGGCAAGGTCAGCTGGCCAAACTTATTATTAGGTGTTTCTGTACGCATGTGATAAAAACAGTGTGCCAAAGTGGAATTGGAGGGTGACAGGCATGCAAAATCTGTTTCATTTCTGCCAAAGTGAGGGGTTTTGCCTCCCACCTGCCTGTGCCTGCTATGAAAATTGCTCGTACTTCCTAATTAGGATCATTTATTTAATTCAAGGCAAAAAAAAAATCTATTATTATGGATTTTCAGGCAAATTTGATCCCGTGACTGAACATGGTTGGAGAATTATTACATAAATAATCAATGTGGCAGGTCCAAGAGAGTGATAACATCTGGAGAGCAGGAAACCTGGTTGCTAACCCTGTTTTGCTACAATCATGTAGTTTAAGCATTTTACTGCTCTCAAAAGATGGCAATAATTTTACATAGGTAGATTTCCATAGCTTTATTTTGCTTCAGTGCTTGTAGGTTTTTAAGTTTTGTATGATCTGCTGAATAATTCCACCATTTTAAAAACTGTGGCTCTTCTTTTATCTAGATGCACGAATACAAATCTTCGACCCATCGCATTTTTCGTTTGAACAACATAGCCAAAGCACTTAAGTTCTTGGAGGACAGTAATGTGAGTATTTCCAAAGGCTGGTCATAATATTTTTCTCCTGATGTATCCTGCAAGTTGCAACTGCTGCAACTGTAGTTAGTCAGATATGCTGCATGTACATAAGAGGAATACACTGCTTAAGGAGGCTGTGACTTACCTTTCAGCAGCAAGGCTGAAAAGCCACATAAAAATGCGCAACAAGAACACCTATGAAGTCTAAGACAAGGATTATTTGTTCATTTTATATGTGAAAGTTCAATGGGATTAAAGGATCAGGAATGCAATATTAAAAGAAAACAAAAAGAAATGCGAGTAATTTTTATGAGCTGGGTCTTAGTGGCATTACTTCAGTTATGCTGAAGGTAGGTGACTTTCTTTTGTGGGGAATACTTTGACTATTACAAATCATGTATTTTTCTGGTAAAGTGACTGCTGCAGCAGCTGATAATGAGTCAAAGGCAAGAGAAAATGAAATCTGGGAACATGACATAGATACATAATTCCAGGAATCAAAGCCTTATGGGGATATATAACTTCCCTCATAGTCAGTGTGGCAGTACTGCAGCATCACTTCCTAAAGTCGTGAGTGACCAAGAGTGATCAGGCCCTGTAGCTTGAAACTATTCATTCCTTTTTTATTATTTCTCCCAATATGGGTTTATTCCAAAGCCTTGCTGAAATGGCCTGTATATTGAAAACTCTCTCCTCTTGAAAAATGCTGAGAAGTAATGGGGCCAAGAGAAGTCCCAGCCATGTAACAACTCATATACAACCATGAACGTGGTATTCCTAGATCTTCCAGAAAGAGCAAATGAGCTATTTCCTATAAAGGACTGCAGGAAGGTTTATCTTAATGGGTGAGGGGGGCATGGAGTGTGAGCATAGGACCAGAATCCTGCCTTGGATGGAATGCCCAAACACAACTGATGCCACTTTGCTGCTTCCCTGCATGAGCTTAACTCTTGCTCCAGAGATCCTGCAGGATAGTTGCTGAAAACCCCAGTGCAGGAATGAGCATGATATGAGGTCTTAGTGCATTTCTTATGGCCCCTGAGTTGTGGGAGGTTTAACATCCTTTGCCTTTTTCCTCAGGAGGGGATGTGAAAGATCAAAAAGTAGTCCAGTAACTTCCAGGTGTTCTAGTCTCCCTATGGAAAATCCATCAGTAGAGGCTGATCTGGCCCTAAATGTGTGCATCTACACATCCTACTATCGAACCGTGAAAAAATATTTAACGTATTCACATATTTTTTAACAGTTTCCCAGTTGATGCTTTCTACCCAAATCCAGCTAAGGCCCACTGGCAGATGAGATTTTTTTTTCTCTCTGTTGGTACCAGCACACTGCAGAGCTGCAGCTGAAGCATGTCTGGTTGCCAAGACCTCACCAGGGGACAATTTAGAACCTCAGTGAGCAAGGCCAGGCAAGAGGAGCCTTGAGTACAGGTCACCTTTTAATTAAGAGTGCTAAACCCCCTTTTCTATGGATTTCTCGTTCCCTTAAAAGTAAGCAGCCAATATCTTAATACTGCTGCTGGGTAATACCAGCAGCTGGTATTACCAGCTGGGTATTTCTACTGAGCTGGGTGACAAGCTTAAGCAGCAGTAAGAGGACAGAGCTCACACTGAGCAGTCTAATGATAAAAGCCCCTTGCTCCCCATTGTGGAGAAAGTGCTATTCAGATGCATCAAGTCTTAAAGGTTTTCCCATGCCAAATACTTTGGAGCTAGCAAGAAATCTGAGCCTTGAAATATGACAACTAGAGGTGTCTTCTTGCTAAGATTGAAAATGTTGTGCAGACCACTAGATAAAAAGTTAATTTGCTTTCATTTTCTCAGCTTAACCAAACCGGTTAGTGAAGGGTGGTGATGAAAGTGTTGGCAAAATGCCTTGGCTGCCAAGACCTTCAGGGTTAGATATTAAACCACAGTAGAACCTGTCAGCATACGCTTCTGTGGAGCTGGGGCAGCAGGGCAAAGCACTGCTGAGTGATTCACCATGTCCGGGATTTCTCTGAGATAAATGAGCTGTATGCTGGGCTTTAACTCGGCCTGGTGCCTTGTGCAGTACTGACAGCTTCCTTGTTTCCTCCCTCCCCTGTGACCTTTGCCAAAACCAGGTCTGTGTCGTCTAAGAGAATAACATCCTGGTGTTATCAGCTGGAAAAAACCTCTGTGGGAAAGTCTAGAGTTTGCTTGGATTAGGCAACCCTATCCTTTGCTCACTGATTTAATCAGAACTCTGTGACAAGCTGTGTAAGGTGGGATGAGCGAGGAGGAACAAGATGTGTAGCAAAAAAGAAGTAAGCAGATCTTACTAGGACCTTAGGATTTTAAATTTTTCTATGAGAAATGAGAAAGATGACTGGGATCCACAGGAGCGAGCCCTGTCTTCTTCCATTTTTAGATGGAGGAAATGCATTTGTGGTCCCAGGACTGCAGAACTGGGTTCACTTTTGTACTGCAGACTATGCTGGGTTCTTCAGATAAGAGATCCAGAAGCAGGGTGACTGTCATCAGGGAAGATTATCCTTTACACAAGATTTCAGTATTGCTTTCTGGCCAGCCAGTCAGTGGCAGAAGTGCCGTGGACATATCCAGTAACCTCAGTGCATTTTTGCATATCCTTTTTTTTTTTAATTTGGTTCTGGATTTATTATCTCTTCTACAGGTAAAGCTTGTTAGCATCGATGCAGCAGAAATAGCAGATGGAAATTCCTCTCTGGTTCTTGGACTAATATGGAATATAATCTTGTTTTTTCAGGTAATAAAATTTGAATACTTTACTCATAAGTGAACAGTCTTCATGGTATCAATCTATTCCAGCTGAATACTGATTTTTAAATTGATTTTCAGCCCTAAAGAACATATTAATCATAGTAAACCTGAGGTTTGCCCTCCTAATATACACTAATTTTATACTTGCAGCTGCTATCGTTTTACTTCATTGTACCTATTTTGGTGTAAATTGGAGACAATTTAAACCCTCATTTGTCTTGGACCTGAATTAGAGCTTCAGATTACTACTTTGCTTTCTCTCCTTGCCTTCTCGGGGTTCTGTTCCAGATTCCCTGGATCTGAACCAATGTCCTGGGTTTGGTTCCAGGTCACAGTTGATTTTCAATAACCTTTTCTGGATTTGGTCCAATGTGGTGGGAAATTCCATTTAGAATCACTGATCTCTGGAGACTTACTCAACATGGCAAAAATTCACAACTGGTAAATGAAAGATCTCGAAGGGCCTGGAACTGACAAAACTGATTTGAGCCTGAAAATTGATTTAGCCCCAGGCTTAGATTAAAACTGTGCTTTAATCCACACATAGTTTGAAAATTACCTTCTAGACAATACCAAATTCTAATGGACAGAGAGAGATGGAGGGAGGGTTCTGCAACTCTCCTAAGGCTGTGAGGCCCTTTCATTCTCTTGGTCTCATTTAAAAAATGGCCGTAAGGTTAAAAAAATGATCTTGAATTTGCAGGGGGGCTGCTCTCCCTGGCTGAGCTCCTTGGGCTGAGCAGTGCTGCACAGAACCGGTTTGGCCAGGCAGGCTGAGATGCCGCAACCAGGATCTGTCACCCTGGCAGCGGAGGGCACAGGGGACCCAAAAGCAGCAGAGTGGATAATTTGGACTCAAATGTCAGCGCTGACCAAGGACAGGAGTGCTGCTGCAGGTCACTATTTTTTGACTAAAAATACTCCACGCAAGCAACTCCTGTGAAGAGAACAATTTCAGTTAAACTAATTTTCTTTCAAGAGCATGTTGCTTTTTGTTTAACAGGAATTTCCGCAGTTCAGCCTGAACAGTACTGTGCCCTTTCTGTTGCCTGGGGCTGCCAGCTGGGCTGCTGCTGGCTGTCACGCCTGTGCAATGCAAGCCGAGAGTTAAAATGGACACGACTCTAATTACCTCTTAAAATTCAGTTACGGCACTGATCTCTTTAAAGTTTGCATGTAAACAAGGGCACCATCCAGCCTGTGATAAAGCAGAGCACTGTGTGTTTTGCCTTTTATTACAGATTAAGGAGCTGACAGGGAACCTCAACAGGAACTCCTCCTCCTCAAGCCTGTCCTCTGGGCCCAGTGGTCCAGAGTCAGACACATCCCCCAGCACTCCCAGCGTGGAGAGAAACATGTCTATTACAGTGAAGGATCAGCGGAAAGCCATCAGGGCCCTTCTGATCTGGGTTCAGAGGAAAACCAGAAAGTAAGCTAACAAACCCTTGTATAAAACTGTGTCTTGCCACCCGCCCTTTCGAAGCTGAGTCTCTTTTCTCTGTCCTGCCCCGTGGGTCTGTTACTGGGTGCTGTGGCTTCTTCTGCGTTCGCAGTTTGCGAGGGCAGGGTCTCTGCGGGGGGTGTTTCAGTACAGCCCTGCGTCTACAGCAGCCGTCTGACCTTGAAGGCCATGGCTGGCTTCATGGTTTGAGTGTTAAATGTTAACTTACACTAACCTGCTTGGTGCTGTTTAAAACAGGAGCATTCCCTCCTCCCTGCGCCCCTGGCTTTCGTGCAGTCTGTTCAATATCTTTTGCTGGGTATAACCAAGGGGTGAACTGAAAAAATAAATGTATTCAAAGACTTTTTCAACAGCCTTTTAAATTAAGCAACAGCCCTGAGGAAGCTTCTCTGTGTGCTGCAGAATGCCATGAAGGACAGAGACCCTACTAGAACTCCTCATTCCTCAGAATTCAAGGGGGAAGGTGGTGAAACTAAAGTCACTTCTCTCAAACTTGTAAAATTTGAGTCCATTTCCATTGCACAACATGTCTCTCCTCTTTCATTAAAAAAGTGGTTCTTTTGCCAAAGCATTTTTTCTAGTAATGCTGTATCCTGGCAGAGTTACTGTCAGGTTAAAAAGCTGTAGTGTAAGATATCTAGTGCACATGCAAATGCTTGGACTGTATTTGGTATATATTGTTATCTGAAGCAATGACTGGCAGAGAGTTTTAAAGAAAGCAGGGGTCAAAGTTACTTATACAGGTTGGTTAGATGAATATTTGGTATTTTTATCTGCTGATTTGTATGTCCAAATCTGCCTTTGAACACAAATTTCTGTGTCTAGTGTTGAAGACAGAAATTTAGATCTTAAATGCTTGGTCCTGTGGACTACATCATCCCTTGGTTATCTCCAGTGAAGATTAGGGTGCTTGTTGAGCAGATAAAGTTGTCCCATTGAGATCCACAGTTCACTGCTGTCAGTTCAGACCATAGGGGAGGCACAGTTTTAGTCCCAAAATAATGCCGATATCATCATTAACAGAGAGGTGATACAAGGAAAGTGAGGACCTGAGAAGTAAAGGCCATAGAGTTTTCAGCCCAGTCAAAGAGTACAAATCGAGAACATCTAAACAGAGAAAATAGTTCTTGCAACTGCACTATTAAAAACATAATAGCATCATTATAATACTGTTATCCCATGATCTCTGCAGAATTTTCTATTCTGAGGCTGTATTTCATTGCAAGTTTGATGGCTGTTTTTTCCTCCAAAACTTTGGACATAAACTTGTGGTTTCTGGATATGCTGACATCATTTGCATTTGGCAAATTTTCTGCTATAGAAGGCCAAGTACACAGGAATGTGAATCATTTATGCTTATGTGTTTAAATATTTAAATCTTGGCAGTTTTCCCAAGCTATGGCATTAAAATGCTGGAGAGCAACAGAAACGGGATTCACAGAGACATTTGGTTTTGTGAATGTTAATTGTGGTTGCTGAATTCTTGAGGGCTTTGTTTTTACTAACTACTTCCTACAAGCAGGTTGATGTCGGCTGTTAGCCACACCAATCCAGTTTGTGAATCTGTGTGTTTTCTGGATGTATTTGTGCATTTTGAAATCCAAAAATATCTCAGATGTGACAAGTACAACTCAGCAACCTTCAGTTTTAACTTTTAGAAGTCTCTGAACTTTTTCAGGAGCCTTTACTTTGGCTTTTGTAATAAAACACCCACGTAAACTGTATGTAATTCTGTTTAGGTACGGTGTTGCAGTTCAGGACTTTACCAGCAGTTGGAGGAGTGGCCTTGCTTTCTTAGCCATCATAAAAGCCATAGACTGCACTTTGGTGGACATGAAGCAAGCACTGGAGAAATCAGCACGAGAAAACCTGGAGGATGCTTTCAGCATAGCACAGAATAAGCTGGGTGTTCCTCGGCTCCTCGAACCAGAAGGTAAAACGCCTACATCGGCTCTGTTGGGTAACATTCAAACTGTAATGAATTCATGAATATTGCATTGTGATACCTACCAAAAACCTGCCAGTGAGTAGGCTGTTGATGTGATCAGTGTGCTGAGCTTACTGATTAGAAAAATAGAAATGAATTGGTCAGTAGCTTGTAGTTGTATGCTGCTGGTCATATTTGTAAGCTCCCTGAGGGCAGAGATCTTACCATGGTTTTAGCTGTGCACACTGGTTCTGGTTCATGTTTAGATGCTATGTGGCATCTGCATTACAAGGCATGATGAAGTGTGCAAGGCTGCTATACCAGGAAAATGGATAGATACCTGTTCAAATGCATTTGCATCTCCCAGTTTTCACTTTACAATGCATATATATACACACATATTTATATTTATATTTAAATGTAAGCATACGTGTGTGTATATAAATATATGTATATAAGTGGATTTCTTGGGGTGCTTTTTACTGAACTCTACTAGGCAGGTGTTAGGCCTTGACGTTATGACTGAAAACCCAATTGCACTTTCACATGTCAGAAGACTGCACCATCCTGCCACAAATAAGCCTCTGTATTGTCACTCCACAACACTCAACTGTCTAGTGATGACAGCATAAATGACAGTACAAAGGTGGACGAAAAGGGACCCCGACTGGGATTCGGTATGTGTTTGGAAATAGGAAAAAACTAATGAGAACAAGATGTTGAGGAGTCTGTCGAGTGCCGTCAACAGCGGAGAGCATTTATCTTATCTGTCAGAAGAAGAAAAGTGTTAGCTGTTAATTCTCTCACCAGGAAGGCAGGATGAATGTCTGATGATCTGTTCCTCTGCAAGTGTTTTAAAGCTGTGTGTGCTCAAGGCCCTTTTGTCTGTCTCCATAGATATCATGGTGGAATCACCTGATGAACAGTCCATCGTCACATACGTGGCACAATTTCTGGAGCACTTCCCAGAGCTGGAAGGGGTATGTGTTTTCTCCTATATCACATTTCTTTAATTTGCTTGGGTGTACTTAATGAAGTCAGATATTTATTTCCTAGGTTTCTTTCTAAGCTATTTAAAATAACAAACCCAGATTTAATTTTTCACCTTTTTGTTAAATCCAGTGAAATAGGCTTTTGTTGGTGATTGCTTAAATGCTTTAGGTAGAATTGTGCTTTTAAACATTTACATCCAATTGTAACTTTCAGAGGTTAGAAATGGTTTCATAGGACTCTAGCACTTTGCTGTATTTGTCTTAAACAAGGCTGAAATTTATCTGTTCACCTATGATGATTCATTGAACTTTGCATTTAATTTTGAATTCTATCTTCTCAAGTTTGAGGGGCATGATCAATCTGAATTTAGCAGGTATGAGACACAAGATACCAGAGGCTGAATCTTGTCAATACAACAGTTAAAAGCACTCACTGTAAGCATGAAATAAACTGCATCTTAAACAATTAGGATTTTAATGCAAAAATAAAGAGTTGAGGATTAAGTGGGGACTGACGGTGCCAGGGATTGCCAAAGATCTTTGCAGAAACAGGCATTTCCTCTCATTTCTCAACTGGAGGTTCCAGTTGGGATATGTTTTGTAGCTGATAAAATTGGTGGACATTACTAAAGTCCTTGGAATTAAAATGATTATAATAATCTGATTGTTATTATTAAATCAGATGAGCAGTAAGATCTGCTGACATTAAGACTGTTTGGCCTTTTAATGGACACAGAAAAAAATTGCTTTTCTTTTAATGCAGTCTGTTGGAATGAAATAATCTAATATATCAATACATTTCACAGTGGATTTATTGGAGTTGTTAGATTTTTTTTATTCCTAGGGTTTGGGATTATGTCAAAAAGCCGTCAGTTGTCTCCACAGGTGCGGCAGGGAGAGATGAATACATTACCAACTGAGGATTAGGCTTGTCTGCATTCTGATCTTCCTGTACAAGCGACTTCTTGACATTGAGCTTTGTTCAAGGCACGTGACTTGCCAAATTAGTTTTCCTACTTTCAAAATAAGTGAGTCATTAATTGGCCATTTAGAAGGTAATGGGGTGATGGGCTAGGTAGTTATTCTTTCCCTAGTGTTTGGGAAATGTAAAATGGTATTTGAGGTAGGATTTATTATTTAATGGTGTGTCATCACTTATAGGAAGACTTTACAGATCCTGACAAGGAGCTTCCAATTGAGTCCACATATGTTCACATCAAAGATACACCGTCAGAAAAGGAAGGCAAAATCTTGATTTTAAGTGAAAGTGAAGAAAACATGTATACTGTTAATCACGAGAGGAGTCATCCTGCTCCTCCAAAGGTCCATATTCATGACATCCCTGAGAGAATCACCTCAGAAACCGCTGCTGAAAACTGTAATGGGAAATTGAGTCAAGTGTTAGGTGATTCACAGGAAGCACCTGAAGAAGAGCCTCAGAGGCCTACCTCACTGAAAATCACAGGATCTGTCAGTTTTGAATCCAGTTCCTCCTGGGAGGTTCTAAGTGATAAATTTATGTCAGGTGAAGGGGGCATCTCTGATGATCAACTGAAACAGAACAATGACCTTTCTCCAACTGTTCTGACAGATCAGAAAAATTCTGTTGACTCTTTTGAAGAATACTCCGAAGAATTAACTAAAGAAACCCCTACTGAATATGACAACGAAACTAAAAGCCTTTCAGCCAATACTTCTTCTTTGAGTCCATTATCCTGGACTTCAGGTATACTTACAGATGATTCTATTAATAAAGTAGAAGAAAGCAAACCCCAGTCTTCAATTCTTTTACCAGAAGATACCTCAAAACAAGAAGATACGCATAAGTATGTACTTCATCTCCTAAATGAGGAAATACAGAAACATCCAGAAGATGAACATGCAAAGGAACCACCTGTCTTAGAGACAATAGAAACAAGCCCTTGTTCACTGAATAGTTCTAATCTCGAAAGCCAAGAACTGTCTACACAGCATGAAACATCTGATGACTCTCTTTCAGATGTCCCTAAAACTCCAGATGACCTGGACAGCTGTGATGAAGTTGAGTCTTCAGCTGAAGTGTTACCCAGTTCTTCCAAAGTATCTGTAATACCCCATGATCTCTTTTACTACCCACATTATAATGTCCCTATATCAGCAGTTCTGAACGCTTACCTGGAGCCTTGTATCGAAGGTTATGACACTGGAAATGACAAAGCTGCTTCTGAAACAGTAACGGATGCTTTACATGACAAGAGTTTGCCAGAACAGAACCACCAGGAGGATGCTCCAGAGCTGGGGTTAGAGAATAAGCCAAGCGCCCCTCCATCAGAAACAGATACTGAGAACAGCGAGGAGGAAACTACAAATATTAACAGTCACATGAATCCTTCTGATGAAAAAGAAGTGCCATTGCTAGTAGAAGAGTTAGAAATTGAAGAAGATGGCAATAAGGCCACCAATGATCAAGATTCCACTATTCCACAAAACCTTGAGGTATTTTATTTTTTTATTACCAGCATTTCTTTGTGGGGGATTAGCATCTGACCTCAGAGGCTTTCATTTGCTTTCATTTTGCAGTGTTTGGGAGAAATATTTAAAATATACTTTGTTTCCTGTCCCATAACACTGTTTGCCACAGCCCCCTACTGGAATGAGTGGAATTGCAGATCCCTGAGAAGATCTGACATTAAAAGAGAGAATAGTACGGCAAAAATGTGAATTTTTATTATGTTTTAAAATAGTTGGAGGCTTCTCTGTAATCTCTAGGCATAAAAGATTACCAGAAAGGGTATTTTTAATAATTTGTAATGAGGTGAACAGAAAGTAGTATTGCTTATAAAGAAAGAATAAAGGCAATAACAATTTTTGTCTGAATCCAAATAAGTTTTCCTACAAAAGCTTAAAAAACTAATTTGAGTAGGATACATTATGTGGGTAAAATGATGGCTTGCCTACACTGGAGAAGGTGAAAGAGGGGGGGATTTTTGGGGTCTTTGGTTTAGGCAGTTTGCTTTTGCATCTCTTCTTGCAGACACCAATTTTGAAGCGCCTCACACGTTTTCCAATGCAGTAATATTTGATAGTGTTTTTCAGGAGTGAGTGTCCCTTTTATGCTGCTCTATATGTTGCTTGGACAAGTTGCTTCAACATGTTTTTGTCCTGACACTTATGACAGTAATGAAGTTGGTTTGCTGTTACCTTGAAAGACTAATTTGGGATAGATTTGAAAAATTCTAGTGGATTGCTTCAAAGAGCCATGTCATGTCATGGCTTCTCAATAGAAAGAACTGACTCTTGTCAGTATGATGATTGTATGTTGCACTGGTGATACCTTATTGCTCAATGTATCCAAAAAGATTTTCAAGAAATTAATTGGTTTTTTTAATTCTCTTCAGTGAGACTTTCAGTCTCATACTACCTGCAGTTTAGCATCTGAATAGGCTGCACCACTCTAAGGTATTTGGAAGGGTGGAGAATCAGTCTTGTTGCCTAATGCAAAATGTTTCTTAACTTCAACAGGCCACAGTAGAACCTCTAGAGGATTTATCAATAGCCATAAAGACATCAGAAGAAAGTAGTAATAGGGAGGAGGAAGGGGAAAATATGATCAAAGAAGATCTGCAGATCTCAGAAGTTGCCACTACTACTCTATCACAAGATAATCTGCAAGAAATTGCTGAATGTCAGGAATTTACCAGGTATTTCACATTAACTTTCTCTTAAATACACCTAACTGGTCTTTGAAAATGTGCCCCGTCCACAGGACATTTCTTGTAGTCTTCTTTTAGGAACAGTGTATTGGGACTCATTGGCTTCTTCCTGTGTTTCTCTTCTTCCTGTGCTCCTCTTAAACATATTGGGTGATTCAGTGCCAATGGAACTTGATTTGCGTGTCTTATACACTTTGCTACACAGAGCCCAACTGGAACCCCAGTGCATTTTGAACATGGCATTGTTATAACTGCTTTTCCAACAGAAAGAGTATTTTGTAAAGTAGATTAAATAATCCATGTGCATTGTGACACTGTATGGAAGAGGGACACTGATTTATTTGAATAGATATTTTTGGGGTGTTTTTTCTGATTATGATCAGGTAAATGAGTTTGTGGAGAGAAAATACGATGAAGAACTCGTGGGTATTATTTTTTCTCTACTTCCCATCAGCAGGTGATGTCCAGCCACTTCCTGGGAAGCAGGGTATAGTGGTTCCTTCAGAAGACAGATATAATGACAAGTATGAGTGTGTCACTGCCCTTTGGTTAGTTTGGGTCAGCTGTCCTGGCTGTGTTCCCTCCCTACCTCTTGCCCCTCCTCACACCACTGACCTTTAGGGCTGTGGTTGGAGAGACAGCCCCGATGCTGTTCCAGCACTGCTCAGCCCCAGCCAAAACACGTGTTTTACCAACACCCTTCTAGCTACAAGTACAAAGCACAGCACTATAGGGGCTGCTGTGGGGTAATTTAACTGCACCCCAGCCAGGGTCAGTATGGAGACACTCAGCTCATTTTACTCCATTCACTTCTGTTCCTTCTTATGTTCCAATTTATTCTTAGGTAATGTATTGGAGTGGGACATGAACTGTAATTTGTTGATGCTTATCACTTTAGCACTCTAGTGAGTTTGAAAGTTTGCTCAAAAAAGCCCATTGTCCCCTTCAAGCTTTTTGTTCCCTGCAAGGTCTGTCCATTTTTAATTTATGTTGATGCCATAAAACCTCAATACTCTCACTGAAATGTTAGTGATGTCAAAGGTGGAAAAATGCTGTCAGATGGCATTTTTCACAAAAGATTCCTTTTTGAGCATATGAATTTTGAAAAGGAGTCAGATTTTCCCAAAGCTATTTTTATAACGTTACTGACAAATTTCTGTCCATATTCAAATACATGCAACAATGCATATTTGTGGTTTTGCACAGCTTAAAACTGGCATGTGCAATTGCAGTGGCTCCCTTTAGTGAATTTAATGAATGCTTTATGACTTTAAAAAACTTGCTTTTACATACATTTCAGAACCGCTGACAATGATGCCAACGTTTATCTCCGAAAAAGGTCTCCTAACGCTTCTGAGGAGGTAAATGTGTGGAAATTTATTTATCGCTGTTTCTCTGTTTCTCTAAATGTCAGAAGTTCACACACTGTTAAAAGGTCTACTCTCTATAAAGCTCTGTGACAGTATGAAAGTCTTGTGACTTCTAATAATTTTAGTGTCAAAACCAGGCATAGCTTCTATATCTCCTAAATACATGGAACTGAACTTCATTCATTCTTGAACAAACCCTGAAAGGAGTCCCTCATACTACAGTTAAATCTATTGTAACCTTGAATCTGACTTTGTCGTAACTCTATAGCTGCAACATTTTGCTTCTTTGACGCTTCCTTTACTTGCTGCCCCAGTTTCTTTCAGTTTTTGCATTCTCTGTATGTATGTTGGTGCCCTGGTCTCAACCCTGCAAAAATGCTGGGTGTCTCCTGAAGAGCACTGTATCTAAAAAACTGGGCTCTTTCCCTCTCCTTTGCAGTATATTCTCTCAGTAGCGGCAGCTAACCCTAAAAGAATTTTAGCTGTAACATGAAACTGCATCGCTAATGACAGATGTGATTCATACAGGCTTCTTGAGAGCACACTATACAACTGAGGTCTGGAGTTTTACTTTTTAAGTCAGAAGGAAGGGACAGTATCAGCAGTCTGGGCACGCTGAGCAGGGATAGGAATATGGCTTTTTGCAGCACAAAAATAGAATTCTGAACATCTTGGAGTTTTAAAGAAATGCTGCCACCAATGTTCAGTGAAACTGAAGTTTCACACAGATGCTTTAGTTTTGCAGTGCTGTCAGAGCTATTAGAAATACATATGAATGAGGGAACTTTATTCAACTGAGTGAAAGCAGTTGAAAGCAAAAAAATCGTATTTCACAACCTTTTTTCTTTTCTGTGTGTGTGTGTACTAGACTGCAGTGCTGGATGTGCTGACAGGGAATACATTTATAAGCACACTTTGGTTTTAATTAAGCAAACATTAGATATACTCTGCATAAAATACACACACAATTACCACCTTTACGAGATGCTGAATTTTATTTTTGTTATATAATCTATTTCTTGTTTGTTTAAGGAAACCTATGCTGTAAACAAGGAGAAGATGACAGATATGGGTGAAAATACATTAATCATCAGGTGAGTGGTTCAGAAAAAGACTTTTGCAAGGAATCCATAACTCCTAGGTACTACTAGGAGTGCTACAAAAGGAATTGGAAATTAATTATAATGGTAGGAACTGACTGGATGTCTTCTGTAATGGCTCCGAGTCCATATTTCCTATATTGCCTATTTCAGTCTGTCCCTTGACTAAAATGCTTTTTCTTGACTTGAGTTGAAAGATTCAGCTGTCTAAGCAAGACTCTTGAGTGTTCTGCCTACTTAGTGGATATGTCAGGCCAAGAAAGCAGTGGGAGAACTTCAAATGTTAGGCCCTCTGGCAGTGGTGACTCTTTCCATATTTGGAAGACTGTCAAGACAATATTTAGTGTGGTCAACGCTAAGGAAAATCAATAAGTTCAGTGCAGGTCAAGCCTCCTTGTTAGAGTATGTGTGTGTGTGTGTGTATTTAGTCTAGACCTAGAGTGATGGGCCCTGAACACAGAGGGTGTATGCCTTTGGTGTTCGGGTCTAAATATCTGTAAAAAGCAAAGGATCGCTTTAGGTTTGCCCTCTTAGCTGATACTGAGTAGTACCTCTCAGAACTTCTAGTTAAAATGATTGTTATATTTAAATGCACAAATCCCACAAAATATTATCAGGATCCACTGTCCTGGTCTCACTTATGCTTCTGTAAAAAAAATACATGAATAGCTGTTACAGTTATAGCTGTTTACGGATTGCTGATATTGAGCAAATTTTGGGTAATACTCAGGTATATATCCAGTATAATATCTGAGCAAGTAGGATGCCCCAAGCCAGAAAAAGGGGACTCATTAAAGCATGCCAAAACACATTTTTCTCCAAAAGTAGATTAGAACCTCGGGGTTATTCTTAGAGGATTGTAAAATTATAAAATGAGTGTACCATCTTGTGCCTTTTTAAATAAGACCTTTCCTTGTCTTTGTGGGAGCTCAGTGGTACCAGCAGAGTCCATTGGGCTTTGCCCTTATGAACCACAGTTGGAAATCTGGAAAGTTCAAATTTCGGAGTTGTCCTGGAAAACCCCAACTGCTAGTTGGTTTCTGGAAGTTCTGGGCTTTTTCTGTCTAATATTCTGACATGAGTAGCTCTGAAAGTAGATGATTTGGGGGAAGTATATCAAGTCAGATCCAGTGTATAAGGAAAATTGTGAAAGTGTGATGTGTGTTGTCCAGAGCTATGTTTACTGTTCTGAAAACAAAAGGGCATCTTTTTGACAGATGGGAATCTTCTTATACTACCTGAGAATTTGTCCAGAGTTTTCAGAGGATTAATTGATACGTACATTGGCTCTGGAAGGAACACACTGCTTTAGCCTGTTGTGACCCTCTCCAGCTGACTAAGTTGAACTGGTTCTTTAAACTGCTGTCTGTTAGTCTGCCCTCTGATCTTCACAGTAAACATTAACACTGAAAGTTTTTCTTCTTTTTCTTGCCTCTTATTGAATTCTCTCCTGTTTACAGGAAGAAAAAGGACTCAGAAGCAAGTGAGACTACACCACCAATTCATGAGATGACAATTTTTGAACAGCCAGAGCTATTTTACTTCATCATTTTCTTCTGGGTGCTGATCTACTGCCTTTTACTCCTTCCACAGCTTCTTAGCAACAAAGTTTGATCTGTGTGAGGTGTGGAAAAATAAAGGATGGTGGCTGGATTGCTTTGTGTATCTGCATATGAATATGTTCCTTCAGGTGAAGCACAAACAGAAATCCAGGACCTGGTATTTGCATTTACTATCAGGTTGTCCTCAATTCCTCTACTGTTGTGCTATGATAGTGTCAAAGCACATTTTATATTATGATAATTGTGTAAATATATATAAAAATAACCTGATTTAGTAGACGCAATTTTGTACATTT
Organism: Pseudotriccus pelzelni; assembly: GCA_035584735.1. Taxonomy (NCBI): domain Eukaryota; kingdom Metazoa; phylum Chordata; class Aves; order Passeriformes; family Tyrannidae; genus Pseudotriccus; species Pseudotriccus pelzelni. The sequence continues at coordinate 49,210,523 of JAWMRA010000161.1, read as the reverse complement.
GTGCCTTGCTTTATAAGATGCTAAATAAAACCAGATAATTATCAGTAGAAATATGAACAATTCAGAGCTCTAGTCTTCAAAAATTATTCTTCTGGCTTCATTTTCTTATGTAGGGCCTGACAGCTGTGGAAGAGGGGTGGTGTTGACTTGCCTCTGGATCTGGCCACCTGCAAAGGCAAGGCTAGAAATGCTTCTTCACGTTTTCCATGGAATTATTTGAAAGAGCTGGAGGCCGAGCAGAGCTACAGGTGGTGAAACACCCATCAGGAATTATAGTTCCAGGAGCAAATCCGGTGGAGAAGCAAAATCAGGTTGAGGGTTTATTGGGGTAGGAGAGTTCGATTTTTTTAGGATTTAAATTCACTTTTGTCCTGCAACTTTTGTTGTGTTTGATTTGAAGGAATAATTTGGGTGTGCAGAAATGTGAAGCACATACACGCTCACTGCTTCACAGGAGTGGTCATATGGGAAATCTTAGCCCAGAAACGAAGGTTTTTTTAAAAGTACCTCAGTGCTTCTGAGTCTGCTTCTGCTTCATTTTCCCTGCTGCTTTTACTTACTAGATCATGTGAAAATGTCTCTTTTTTGAAGATACAAAAAATAATAGGTCACCTAATTTGCTGAGGCTACTGTTAAGGCCCAAGTATATGGTAAAAGGATTAGAAATAGCCTTTAAGTGTCCAAATCAATAGAGAAAGAAATGACAGATGTAAAACTAAATACAGAGAAATGCTGACAGCCAGCATTGACTTTCTAGCGCAACTAAAGAGACTCCTGTGGCTTTTCCATAGGCACAGTTGAGCCACTTCTGCCTCTTGTAATTTTTGTCCACATCAGTGATCACTTTAGGATATTCAATTTAGGATTTTTGCCAGACAAGGTGTAACCCAGGCTTTGGAGGACAAAAGAGAAGTCTTCTAATTTAATTTAACAGCAGTAACTTTTCTCTGTGTGGCTTTTAGTGAAGTCAGTACTTGTCATTGATACATTTTTAGTTCTATAGTATGCTTTATGAGACTACATCATGTTGCTGCTTCCACCTGAAAATTCAGAAGGTTGACTTCAAAGTCCTTCATAAAATGAGGGGTTTCATAATTTTAGACTGAGTGAAAAATCACACGCCTATAAGTTTTACATACTTTGTTGTAGCATAAGGTGTAGCCCTACCCTGGCTAAGTTTTCAGATGAACTAATAGTACATGTGATCAGGATGCATCAGAATATATAGCAATTTATTTGCAGGTATTTAGAACCTGTTTGTAGTAATGTTATCTTCTGAGGTAATCCTAACTATCCATCACACTTCATTCTTCTTCATAAACTTTTTGTTCCCCTGGGATTTTTCTTCTGAGCTGCAGTTAGAATTCAACAGCAATATGGCTCAAGGAGATCTTAAACATTGAAGATAAAATTCTAAACGTTTCAACGGAAAGCTGAAATCTTTCCTATTTTGTCCTTTCACTGCTGACTAGAGCTGGATTCACCCCATGAACCTAGAAATAAGATCCATTGTGCTTGGTGAGGAACAGATCCAAATGTCCCAGCTTAATTCAGTGTAAATCAACATAAGTAAAAAAATACATCTTTATCTTGTTGATGAAAACGCTCAACATTTTGAGTCATCTGATTTTGTGATCCATGAACTTGTTTGTGCTTGTTGTTGAAGACGGTGATACTTCCTTCCAAAAGAAAACCTTTATTAGATTTTTTGAAAATGCTTTCTGGAAGTAGGCTAAAATACAATATTGAAGGGTTAGTGCTTTTTCCTCTGAAAGAATAAAACTTAATACAAGAAACATTATATCTTTATCCTTAAAACCAGGGAATACTAGGTTGGGGTATGGCATCTATTTAATTGCAGGAAGTAGCAGTGTACACTAGTTTGGAGTGAAAGTGTTGACAACTCTTCATTACGTTCCACTCTTCACAGGCTCCTTTGGTTTATGACAACCTTTTCTGATTCTTTGTATCTTTACTCTCTGATCCTTCCATATCTATTGATCTTCAGCAGAGGTTATCTGGAGTAGGATTAGAGTCTCTTCATAGAACTTTATATCTATCAAAGTTTAATCAAGTCAAGTATGCTTCCTTCTGTCTTCTCTCCTTCCTTCTAAGAATATTAATCAGGATGAGGAGCTCTTTGGATGTCTTATCCATCCATGAAGAATGGAAAGACGGGAATGCACTGATGCTGGCCATTTCATTACACAGTATTTTCATCCAAGAGGGAAAAAGCCCACTGATGAACAGTGACTGAAACATTGAAACGAGCAGTTTAAATGTCAAACAGCATCCAGCAGTTGTCTTGGTCATCTCACCCAGTGTTTCAGCTGAAACACACTTTCCATCCTATCCCATTGAGAGACAGAGGTTGCTTCTTCCATCCAAAATAGATGAAAAAGAAATACTAAATTAGTCCGTGACACTTGGTGTTATGTTGCTTTCCATTTTGGGGTTTCTTTGGTTGTAGGTTTGCTGTAACAGAGGCAGCATACTTCACCCAGCCATTCCATGGGTGAGAAGATCAAAGGTGAAGAGTTAAGAGTGATGATACTGGTATTGTCAACTGTGCATTAAAAAAAAGTCTGAACTCTTTGGGAGTTTTGCCTTTACCTGGAACTGCAAAGAGTGACATCTGCATAAAGAGCAGTTTCCCCGCACTTAAATTGACTTGTGAGCCTGCACCTCTTCTTCCACAGTCCAAGATCCAATCCTTCAATGCAAGTGCCCTGTTCTGAAAACATTGCTTATTGTTGGGCTTTGTGGCGTATTCTGAGCTACCATCTAAAAGCCTGATTGTGAAACATTCCCTGTGGCAAAGCCTATTTTAACTTGCTGCCTAGAGGACTGGCTTGAGGTAGTGGGGGTTTAAAGGCTGATGGGCAGTCTGTTGCCTACCTATTTTCCAGCAGATATGTGCACTGTCCGAATAAGAAAGTTTTTTCCTGAATTTTTGACTGGGTTTTTGAAAAACGCCAACCTTGAACTGACCACATTTGGTATTTTGATTTAGCAGCAGAATTCAGATGCACAAGGGTACTGATCTGTTAAGACAGTCTGTAAAGCCCACTGGTTTTGAGCAAATGTGGGTAGCAGATTATTGTGAAGTGTAAGTGTCAGGAAGTGTTTGAGGATCACTGGATAAAGGATGTTTGGTGTTCACAGAAGCACCATTAAAGGCCAAGTGGCAACTATAAAAGGATGGCTCAATGTCATTGTAATCCTGTAACTTAACTGCAAAGTGTTTCATTGTGATTTTATAGAAAGTGCAAGGAAAGATACACTGCTAAAGACAGAACCCTACAAAACATTTATGGGGCTGATGACTTAGAGCTGAGGAAACTCACATAAACTACAAACTGACCTGGATATAGCCTTTGCCAAATTGTAGGAAATTTTCAGTACAAAGGTAGGGAAAGTACAGATTACAGTAAAAAATGACAATCAATTTTCAATGCCATGAATATTTTTGAGGGATTGAGCTCTAAAATGTATTTTTATTGAGTTTCTAGATTGTAATGAATGTGTCTACAGAATTTTATGCAGAGCTTGAGAGTTCAGCTGTTTGAAAATGATTTTTTTTATATAGCAGTGATTATTTTATCTATATATTTAATAGAACTGTAAAACCATTTTAATAGTACCTGTAAAATTCTGTGTATGTGATACAATTATTTATTAATTATGACTCATGAGAATGAACGTTAAGCTATGCCTTGGTTGTGCCATCTATTTGAAAACTGGAAACTGCAAGCAGGAGAAGAGTTTTTAATGAACAGCAGATTTGAAAAGCAGGGGAAATGATTGAATACAATTGTGTGATTCTTAAAGCTGCATAGCAATATGTCGTTTTGTGATGTTAAACTTTCAGCTACAGTTGCAAAATATACTGAGTGATTAAGCTACTTTCTTCCATTAAAACTTCCAGAGGCTGAAATTTCTACATGTTGATATTTGGCGTCTAAACACACTTAAATCCTCTACGTCTTCTGGACACACTCAGTTTACTCCAGCTCAGTATGACTGTAACTTCTTTATTCAAGTAATGCTCCATTGAGTTTATCAGGGTACCATGCAATACCCATTGGGGTTTTTTAGGGTTCTCTGCAACAATCCTCACAGAATCAGAGCTGTAGGAGATTAACCTGGCCAGAGTATGTGGTATCACATTTAGCCATCTAACATGATAATAACTGTGCATTATCACTTATACTAGCTTTAAATACTTGGAGTCCCTTCTTGCCAAGCACAAACGTGAATGCATCCAATGATGTGTTCAGTTCCTCTACTTCCGTGGAAGTCAGTGCAACACATCTGTGTGCTAAGCACACACAACAGGACCTGGCCCCCAGGCCACTTAAATCAACATTAACCCCATAGGCCAGGAAGTCCCTGAAGCCTATGCAATGCCCTTAGCGCTGGATCCCCTCAAAAATACAACATACATCAACCACACCACTCACTTCAGTTACCTCCCCTTGTACACAGAGCATTTGTTTGTCTAAATTCTGCAGGATCAACCCTCTAAAGAGAGGAAGTTAAAACAGCAGTGGGGAACAAATAACTGGAAGATGAGGATGAGGTTTCAAGCTGGGATATGGCCATGGAAGTTCCCAAATTGCTACAGCTGAAAGCTCATACCCTGACAACAGGTTGCCTGCTGTTTCCATTGAGCTAATAGGTAGCAGGTCTGAATGTAGGTAAAAACCCCCTAAATTAAAACCGCCCCAAGATTGTGAAGCTGTTCATGCAGGAGGATAGGAGGTGCATGCACGTTAAATGGTATGCAAAAGTCATGCTCTGAGTGGCATAGCTGTCCATCGCTTTACACACCTGCAGAGCCCACAAAGGGCGAAAAATTAAACCTTTTTTTTTTTCCAAACGCCATAGCCATTTCAGGGTTATCTTAACTGAAATTGCAGAACAAGAAAGTATTTCTTTCCTCCACTAACACATGGAAAACTTCCTTCCACTTCAGTGGCACTTTCAATGACTCCTTTTCCAGGCAGCTGCCACTGCTGATACTGGAAAATGAGACCCAGTTATTTTTTCCCCAAAGGAGAGGAGTATCTAAGTTTATGTCTCTAGAACATAAAATTGGCCCATGAGTGATTAATATGGGGTTTTTTTCATGAAAAGGTTAGAAGGACCAATAAAAATAATTAATTTTGTCTTGGTGAGAAACACTAAAATCTATCATTCCAAGAAAGACTATATACTTGCCTTCACTGCTATGTTCAGGCCAGGTATTTTATTCCCCCCATAGTTTCATTACTTTCACTAGGCCTTCCTGGAATCTCTTTGATTCACAGAATAGATTTGCTGTGCATGCGAGGACCAATTTGTACAGGGGGGTCCTGGTCCACAGCCATGATTAAGACTGTAACAGAAAATCACCATTGTTTACTTCAAAATTACTGGTTTGATGTAAATCAAGTGACTTTCAAAGTATATACTGCTCAGTTTTTGAGAGAAGCAATGCGGTCATGTTTTAATGCCAAATAGGTTATATAAGGCAAATAATTATTGTAATAAAAAATTCAACTTCTGCTTTTGTCTTGAACAAAACATTTTAGTAGGCATACCACTTCGTGCTATTCTATACTGCTTTGTAAAAAGCTGAATAAACTGTTTTACCCTTTCTTGTTAAAGTTCTCCAGTTTAAAATGTAAAGTGCTAATTAGCTAAAGAGTTAATGAGGGACTTCATCCTAAATAAATAATTTGTAAATAAGGAATGTAATACTTAAAATACATGTTGCTCTTTGGCAAGTGGTGAGGAATGATTTTTTTTTTTTTGAATGAGAACAAATGCTGGGAGGATTTGAGTGGTATCCAGATATGCTGAAGGAGATGCATTTTCATGTACTTTCAAATACATTTCTTAACACTTTCAGTCAGGTTTGTATTGGATGTTTGCACTAGTTGCTCAAAGCTAATTTTTGTGAGAAAGAACTATATTCTTATGTATAGCTGGTACACTAGAAAAGCAAATGTTTTTAGAAACTGTTATGCTGTAATAAGAATCGTATTTACTAGTGAATAGTTCCAATTTATTTTACAAAATCTCCAATTTTGAAATAAATGGACAGGCTTCCTGTATATAATCTGTTATTTGTGGGTTTGTCCTTTTTCTCATAACAGAGTACCTTAAAACATAGTTTAAGAGATATCACCATTAAGTTTTAATTGTTTAATTTATTCATTGTTATTATTATATATTTTATCTATTGTATACATTATTTTTATCTATACATGCATTTTCATGCCCAGAAATTATATTCACTTTTTAGCAGAGTAAACACTGCAAATTCATAAAGTATGTTGTTTCCCAGCTATCCAGAAAGTGACTTTTCATTTTAGAGGAAAAATATAAACTTTTATTCTGGTCAATAAACAGATGGATTTTAAATTTTTATTATAATTTAAGAATTATTAATTTATTACTGCATAGAAATTGGCATTATAAAGGCAAGCCATGGGAAACCTTACGAAAACAGTTGTCCTTAATTAGTTACTGTTCTTACAATTCAGTTTATCTGGACTGTTTCTATGTACATGTTTAGACTTGTGGATTAGTAAATTACTAGTTACAGTACCCATTCATATTTACTGTGTACTTCCCTCTACCCCTTATTCCCTTTGCAGTATATGAGAAAAGGAAAATAAAGTACAACAGAGATGCAATACAGTTCGGATTCAGCCCCATGATGTGTCTCCTGAGAAATATGTCTAAATTGGATAAACACAGAGAAAGCAAATGGTATATGGAGAAAGGAGTAGGAATGCTTCTTCTCTAAAACTTCATGTATTAGGAATTATAAATATTCCTCTATCCTGCTACAGCATCAAATCATCCCACATGCTTTCATGTTTCTAACCACTCCTGGATTAGCTGGTACCTGCCTATAGGACCATCCTCCCCCACACCTAAGCATAGGCAGCAAGGGAATATTCATGATGCTGTTGAGAATTTGGGATATTAGGGTCCAGTCTTGTTAGCAGTGCAGACTTCTAGAATCATAGAATGGTTTGGGCTAGAAGGGACCTTTAAACATTTGTCTAGTCCAACCCTTTGCAATGCGCACCTTCCACCAGATCAAATTGCTCAGAACCCTTTCCAGTTTGATCTGAATGTTTCCAGGTATGGGGCATCTCCCACCTTTTCATTACCATAACTTTAAAAATTTCTACATACAGTTTGAAACTAGTAGCTTTCTTTGGTGCCATGAATGACAATTAGGTGGAGAATAAAAATGTTGTGTTTTTTTTTTTAATTGGATTAATTTATTTATTTTTTTTTTGCAACTGACACTGTGGTTAGGAATTTGCAAGTGGATTGGGAAGTGGAGGGTGTGAAGTTCAAATAGGCAAGATGGGTCATCTCAGAATGTGGGAGCCAAGTAAGCTTTTACAACAGTATAAGAACCAAACTTTAGCTCAAATTCAAACATAATAGGACAGGAATTGTACAAGATTTCTTTTAACTACTTTGGGATAAAAGTAATTCTGTTAGAAACTGCAAAAATAATCTCCCTTACCCTTGGTGTATGCAAATGCAGCCTGGGAAACACATCCATATGGATCTTGGTAGCAATAAAGACAAGGGTTCATTTCAGACAAGTATACATGCATGTATACACACACTGCATAAGCAATTTGGTCATGCAGGAGCCCAGACCTCTGAAGGATCACACATAGATTCTGATTGGTAGTGTATGAAAAAACCTTCATGTTCTCTTCAGTGCTCATTTTACCTGGCTGGTAGACAAAAGCCAGCAGGGGCAGAACTTTCAAACTGGTGAGCAGATACAGCAAACCCTTAGACTTGAGCTGTGATTTCTAGTAAGACACCAATATACAGCAATAATCTTTTCTTGAGTTGCTATTTCTGCTGATGTTACAAGGATTATTTTCAGGAGAGCTAATCGCAGCAATTTATGAAATGCTTTCTGTGACTAACTCCATTCCTGGTTGAGACGGTACCACTGCCTTACCATGGTCCTTGTCAAACTGCACACTTAATCTTGGAATATCATGTAACATATGATCAAAGCAAAATGCATAGCTCCATCTGCTGTAAATACTTTGAATTGATTATTTTAGGTTACTTTTTTAGGGCTGCTTTGTACTCCGGGGAACTGATTTATCACTTTGCTGATACGTATTTTCTGCATGTTAGCAAGAATCAGCATAAATACATTTATACACTGCACAGTGGCATTTCTTGGTTCCCAGGCAAAGAGGAGCATTGAAAAGGGTATTTCTCAAGGGCATTAGGGACTTACATTAAGTGTCATATGACAGATCTTTTGTACTTTTGTCATTGCAGCTGCTTGTGAAATTCCTCCCCTCTTTCGGTAAAAAACCCCATCAGGTAAAGCCCCAGGTGACTGGAAAAAGGGAAACATTGTACTCATTTTCAAAAAGAGCAGGAAGGAGGGCCCTAGGATCTAAGGACCTGTGAGCCTCACTTCTGTGCCTGGGAAGATCAGGAACAAATCCTCCTGGAAGTTGGAGGACAAGGAGGTGATCTGGGACAGCCTACACAGCTTCACCCAGGGCAAGTCCTGCCTGACCAGCCTAGTGGCCTTCTATGATGGAGTGACTGCATCAGTGGGCAAGGGAAGGCTTACAGATGTCATTTATCTGGACTTCTGTAAAGCCTTTCACACAGTTCCCCACAACATTCTTCTCTCTAAATTGGAGGTGGATCCAATGAGTGGACTGTTCACTGAATAAAGAACTAGTTGCATGGCCGCACCTAAAGGGTAGTGGTGAAAGCAATAGCTCTTTTCTCTGGGCCATACACAGTTCTTTGTCAACTATGTTTCCGAAGGAAAGAGGAAGGAAGTCATACCTATTCCTGCCTTGGCAGTTTTATCAAGTGCTCCCTGACTGTGTTGTTGCAGGTGCCAATTTCCTCTTACCGTTTGAATCCCTGTGACTCCTGGGCTTCCCTCCACACTCTGCAGTTGATGTCCAGAAAAAAAATTATCTTTTGTCTCTTCTGACTGTGCCTGTATTATGATATTCCGGACTAGGGAGATGCTGTTTGGTGATGGATCCTAAGGGAGGAGTTTGGGATCATCCTTTGCCCCAGAATCCTTCCAGTCAACATTAGGGTTGAGCTCAGAGACTTTAGGAGTCAAACCAAACCAAAGAATCACACAGAACAGCTGAGGTTGTGAGGGATCTGTGGAGGTCCTCTGGTCCAACTGCCCTGCTCAAGCAAGCTCCCAGGATTACGTGCCCTTGGTTTGTGAATATGTCCAAGGATGGAGACTCCGCAACCTGCCTGGGCTCCCTCATCTTCATCCTTCTCAGAAGGGTTTTATGCACAACTAAGACACTCATGCTCCCCCCAGTCTTCTCCCAGATGAAGAGTGCTGGCTCTCTCAGCCTCTTTTCACACGGCAACAAGGAAAACTTCCACTGGCCCTCTTTTGAAAATGCCTCTGTCTCAAGAAATTGGAGACATTAGTCTTCATCTTGGTTTCTTTGTCAGCTGTGTGATTGCATTTTGGTGTGGTGGTGCAGAAGCAAAGATGGAAGATGCTGCTATTTGTCACCTCCCATGAAGGTGGTTGTAGTGGAAAAGATGCCTTTGTTGATTTCCCACCTCTGTATCAACAAGCCCATGCTCAATTGGGAATCCAACTGCAGGTTCCTCCTCTCATCCCAGTCACTGCCCTTAGAGATCCCTTGCCTTTCCCATTTGCTCTTGTGTTTCCCTACTGGTACAAACTCGAAAGCAGACAGTGCAGTACTCAGCTCTTTAAGGGCTGGCATCATCAGGAAACCTGGGCAAAACTTCTCTTTCTTGCTGCCTGTGTTCAGGAGACTTTTTAGTCACACCAAAATCTTTTGTAACTCTTCCTTTTTTTTTGTTTTGATGTACTTCTTAATTTATAGGAAATTTAGGGCATCCAAACCCATTGCAGGTTTGATGGCATCAAAAGCAGCCAAAAATTATTTGTAGAGGAGTTGGAAGCCAGTTTTGGTTTAAAAATATTCTTTCTCTGCGAGACATTCCAGAACAGCCAACACAACTACAAGTCTTGTGGCTGACCTGAATTTTGTTCCCCATTTCTTTTCATCCATTGGTAACTACAAGAGGTCAGAAATGGATTTCTTTCCTAACAGAACATTTATATTTCTCCATCTTTCTACTTCTTTACCAGTCATCTGAATTTGAGTGGTTTCGTTACTGATGTGTCACTGTGATAGAGACGCTAGAGACCATAGCACAGGTAGAAGATGATGGAGGAGATCATCAGTCTGGAGAAACCCAAGGAAAAAGTGGGGAAGTTTGGCCGGGAAGAATTTTCTGGAGAGAGAGCGGTCAGTTTCCAAACATGTCAGCTCCTATCCTCACATCAACAATTTAAAGAGGTTAAAAAAGAAACAGAGCAGTTAAAACTATTGAATTTTCTCTTGCACTAGGGAAAATATCCTTGGAGTTATGAAGTCTGGGTCACTGAAGTGTGAAAGCATGCCAAAAATTTTTTTAAAAGCATCTTAGGGCGAAAGAAAGATTTGTGCAACCCAATGCCTTTTTAAAATCTCAGTTTCAGTTTTAGAAACGGAATCTGTTCAAAACAAGTTATTTCTTTCTTCCAACTTCCTTCTCTACAATAATACCTGCAGCTTTTTCTCATAATACATTGCAGGTGTTGTTACTAGCACTGTGGCTTAAACTGTTTGCAACTGCTCCTTCCTGCAGTGATTCACAGCTATGAACTGGAAAACCTGGTAGCCAGATTAGGGGCTGCTTGAGAGGAAACTCACAGGGAAAATTTTCTCAAGCGGAGTGCAGAATAGACACATCCTTTCCTGGATGTTGAATGTAACACTTCAGCCCAGATTTTCTCAGTAACTGCCCGCTTGTTTCAAAGTGCACTATTGAAACAGTGTGTGACACGAGGCCAAAACAGCATCGTGGCTGGTACCAACTAGAGGCAACAACAGAGGTCACCATTGTCTCGCAGGAAGGAATCTCTTCAGAGTCCATTTTAGAACCCGATGAGACGAGTGGAGCCAAAAAGCCTGGTTTCTACTGGTGTGATTACAGAATTCGGTAGCATGAACAAAGACAAGTAATTGTGACATTGTGATCATTTTAATGTCAGTTTTCCTCTTCTCTAACAGATTTTTTTTTTTACTGTTACTCAACAGGAAGAAACACCCCCCCCCCAATGGTTACTGATGATTTTTTTAAAAGGGGGAGATAAATGTCTCTATTTTCTTGTTGTCTTTTAACAGTTACCCCTTAAAGATCAGTATTTCTAGTACTAAAGATATAGGGAAGGTTGCAACTTGGCACATTGTGACTCATTCTGTTCTGGATTTTAATAGATGGACTATTGTATTCTTTTCATCCCACAGCCTGTTTGCTTTGGTTTTATGGTTGGTTGTGTGTTTTTTTAACCAAGATCTGAATGCCAACCAGCTTGAAGTATATGGAATTTTTTAGAGTTGCATATTACATTGATGACTTCATCTCACATTAAAAATCTTTGTAAGGAATTGTGAAATCAACATAAAAGTAAATACTTAATTTAGGCTTAAACTCTGAAGGTTAGCTGTCATTATACAAAGATATGAATAGAATATCTGTTTCTTAGAATGGAGAGAGGCTAGTGGGGATAGAATTGTAAGGAATAGGACAAATGTTATCCCAACTGTGCTTTTAAATCAAAAACTCCTGTCAGCAGGCAGGCTCAAGGAGGAAGTAACTGTGGAGAAAGACACCCTTTTTTATATGAAAATAACTTCCAGAATCCTCCTGGCATTCGTCTGTTTTGTTTTCTAAGTATTCTGCTTGCTTTCTCTTTGAACCTACTTGAATCGGATAAAATTCACTATTTAACCATGGCCTGCATTAAGGAGGGTTTCTTTCTGCTCTATTTTATATTGAAATAATAAAGAATGCCAATTTCCTTCAGTACTTCAGCTAAAATTGGAAAAATAGACCCATATGTTCTGATGTTCCCACTGGATAAGACTGAACAGCTGCCCCTCTTCCTCAGCTTTTGTCATGGGATATAATTATTCTTCCATCCATAAAAAACCAGAAGGGTGCCTGTTCAATGCTAAAAAAATACCTAATACTGTAACATTTAACAACATGGCATTACAGAAGATGTGCTCTAAACAGCAACAGAGGTTTGAGCCAAGAAAATATTTAATTTGATAATATGTCTGGCCTCTATTTCACTTTTAATCTGAAATAATTTTATTAAGGTTGGTTTAAATGAACCTTAGAGTGCTCCAATTAGCTTTATCTTCTCATACTGATGTTGTAGGCACAGTTACACTAAGGAAGATGGTGAATCCCTACTAGGGAGCAGATGGGATGAGGGAGGCTGAACCTCCCACCACAGATCTTCCATGGGTCACACACTGCCTTCAGCACAACTTCCAAGGACAGTGGCTGGCCAGAAGTGGCTTTGCATTGCATTTGTGGTCATCTTCTTTACTAGGCAAAAAGGATGATCTCCAACTAGTCCTTGTGCGAGTGTATGGATCACAAGAGAGGACTCCTGGCTACCTGGCTACCTACAAGTGTAACTGGTTCTTCACCTGTGGCTGAAGGGTTTTGGTGGTGGAAAAGCCTTACCCTACATCATCTGTTTAACCCCAGACATCTTAGGACACTTTTTAAAAGAACAGTAGTAGTTAACAACACCTACTCAAGCAAGGGAGAGTTGCCAAGAAACTGGAGGGAGACCAGCGGTGCAGCCAGTCAACAATCTGCCTCAAGCAACGCCAACAAGAGATGCTGCTTTAGGAGCCCACATAAACCTCAACCCCCCCCCAGTCATCCTTTATTCTTCCACTGCCTGGGCCCAGCACCGCTGGCCTGACGGCTCCTGGGTGGAAAAGCCGCACTTTGCCTTTGGCAGGAAGGTCACTTCTGACGGAAACGGCCACCTGCATGCACGGAGCGATGGCATAACACAGTTATGACAGAGATCAGCGCTGCTCCGTCCATACGCTGCCAAAAGGGGATGACCTTTTCCCCTCCGACTTGCCAGGCGACAGAACAACGCCATTCCCTCGGATCCGTCTCTCCGTGCCCGGCCCAGCCCCGGTGTGTCCCCACAAACATGGCGGGCGCCCCTCCCGCCTCCCTGCCCGGGCCGGCCCGCGCGCGTGCGCGGCGGGGCCGAGCGCCTGGCAGTGCTGCGGCGGGGGAGGGGAGCGCGCACGCACGTGAGCGGCCGGGCCGCCGCTGTGTCCCGCTGTCCCATTGGCCGCCTGGCGAACCTTTCACCTTTTACCCGGCCGCGGCAGCCAATCGCCGCGCTCCTCTCATCGCGTGGGGCGTGCGGAGCGTGCGGGCTGCGCAGGGCGGCATTCTCGGAGCGGGGTTGCGCCGCGGGCGCTGGGCGGCCCCCGTTGGTACGGGCGGGAGGGGCGGGGGCGGCGCTCCGTTTGCGTAGCGCCGGCCGTAGCGTGGGGGGAAGGGAGGGAGGGGGCGGCCGTCGCGGGCCCAGGTGAATGGAGGGACCTGACAGCTGCGGGGACTGAGGCGGCGGCGGCGGGGAAATGGCGGCGGCAGGAGCACAATGAGGCGCGGCCTGTAGTGGGGGGAAGCGCCGGGCTGGGTCCCGTCCGAGCAGGTAGGAGATGGCGCCCCGGGGAGCTGCATGGCGGCCGAGCGCGGGTGTGCCGCGCCCGCAGCACCCGCGGTCCCGGCGCGGTGGGGTAGCGGCGGTGCCTCCGTCCATCCCCCCCGCGGGGCCCGGGCAGCGCTGCCCCGCCTCCGCCCCTGCGGCCCCCGCACTGGCCCCGGGCCCGGGGTCGGCCCGGGCAGCTCCCCCGGTGGTGGCGGGGCCCGCCCGGCCGGGCCGCGCCCCGGCCCCGCTCGGCTTTGTCTGTGCTCGGCGCCCCCCGAGGGCTCCGCGGCCCTCCCGCCGTGTCCTCGTGGGCCCGGGCAGAGCGGTGGGGGTGGTAAAGGAGTTTCCCGTCTACAGCGCTGGTGTTAAAGGCGATGTTAGAAGCTCCTCTGCACGTTGCTTCCTTTCCGTTCTCTTCTAGTGTAAATGAAGGCAGACGTTGTGCTGCGTGATCGTGCGCTGAAAAAAGAAAGGTTAAAAAGATATATGTTACTGTACAGGAGTTTGTTACTGTGTTAGGTAAGGTAGTCTGAATGAGTAGAAAAAGGGTTGTGATGCTGATACCTGCGGAAAAAAAAGGATATTTTTTGCGTATTTAAGGAGAAATTAGTGAGAAAAGTGAAGCTCATAGTGACTAGTTAATAGCTCGGTTAATAGCTAATAAATAGTCCGAGGAATGTTGGCACTTGAGATAATCAGTTCTGAGTATTTTGCTGTTAAGGTTTTGGTCTTCAAGTTATGCGGTGAACTCAAGTGGTGAAAGTGTGTAGGTTGGGAAATTGTTTTCTGTTTTGTTTCCCTGAACGTGGTAACCAAAACAGTCAACTTTGCAGACACTCGGTTTTCACTGTTTTACTGTGTTTTATGCGTTTTCTTTAAATAAGCCGCTTTGTATGCTCTGTTGAAATGCTGATGGCACGTGTGTGTTCAGTAGGCTGGGTGGTGCTTGTTTTAGCAAGTTCATACAGACGCGAGGTGAAGTTGATTTCTATTATGCCATAATTGTTCTTCTAAAGTCTTCTCTTAAGAGGGTCTTTCCCATTGTCTGCCTCTATAAGATACATTGTGGTCTATGAGGTTTGAAGGTGCTACTAGAAGTTTTCAGCTGGAAGGTATATATAGTGTGTATATATATATATATATATAGTGCTTGGATTATTACTTTATCGATTAATCAGTGAAATTAAAAAATACGTCTATATCTATTCAGAAGTGTTGACCCTGAATTAGCTACTGCAGTTCTTTAAAGCATTTTGGTGATACAGTTCTGTGAAAGTGGCAGCTCAGTACTTGAATAGTAGAATTAACGATTAATTGAGACTGAAATGGCATCATTATGCCATTGCATAAATCTGTTCTGGGTCCATATAGGTAATACTGGATGCAGCTTGGGTATTTTCTCTTCATCTCTCTTCTATTTTAAAAGGGCTAAATTAGGCTAAGAGAAAGGTAGATGGAAAATTGACTGGGGCTTTTCGCCCAGTGAAGGACATACCAGTGAGGGGATAACAGACATCATGGAACAGAGAGTCATGAAGAAAGTAGCATAGGGAAGTGTGTTGTTTGTTTGCCATGTTTTTGAAAGATTTTTGTAATCTACAGATTGGAAACAAATGCCGTACTCATTTACCGTGTGTTTAACTAAAAGACGTGGTGCGGCAGCCTATTGGGAATGCCAAAAGTTTAGAAGAAAGTGGAATCAATGAATTTATACTGAAAATCATCACAGACTGTAAAAACAGGAGTATTTTTTCAGTCTCGGCAAACAGCAAGGTGGCTGGTCCATGGTACTCCTGCTTGCCCTGTGATTATATTGCTACTTCAAACCCATCCTCTGCTGGTTACTGGCAAGGCGAAGAACAAAACTATTTTGTCTGATATATTACACTAATATTTTTCTAGAAGTTTTTTTTTTTTTAAATACCCTGGTCATCTGTAGCCTACGAGAAGAAAAAAAGCAAACTCTGCAGTTCAGAAACCCAGTATATTGTAATTTTTTGTGTGCAGTCCATAGATGTTTCTTGTTTCCCAATTTGAAAATTCTTACTTAGCCAGTTTTTCAGCAAAGTGAATGGAATTGCTTTAACACAGCTGATCAGAATCCAAGTGTCGGTACTTGACCCATGTTTGCTTTCAGTATGGACTGACTAAATGTGCATTGATCTGTACTGAATGCAAATTACTGGCAAAACCGAATGCAAACACGTGTATTCTTCCTGGAAGAGCAAGGAGTCATTTAGCAAAATGGATAATAGAGCTGAAATACTCTGATTTCTCTTTAGATAAGCTCTAGTATATAAGTGAGAGCAAGAGTTCAGGAAGATTTTGTAAAGGATTCTGGGCTTTAGGGGTGATGAGCGTTATAGTAAGTGCAAAGACTACAGACAGGATTTTTATTTCAGGGCATAGTTTAAGTCTATCAGGCAGCAGGTAGAACATCAGAACATTCTGAGATGGGTTGTTCTGTTATTCCATAATTCTCTGTGACCTTTTTTCCTCTTCTGTAGGTAATACAAACTAGAGGGTACACTGAGCCTGCTAGATTGTTGGCTCCTATGTCCTAATGCCTAGCTGTGTAACACCTGAACATCCATATCCCGTCACCTTCATGTGTTCAGCAGTAATTTCTTCAGACTGATAGCAGAATTCTGATTTCATTCATTTATTTATTTTCAAGGAAGTGGCTGCCTTTGAAGAAAGTAGAAGTGTAATTATAGTATTGTGTAGAGCAGAAGTGTCTGTATAATTGTGTGCAATATGCTTTTATAACACTCTATAGCGAAGGCTAAGAATAGCTGGCGTAGATCACAAAGTATGATTTTTCTTTACGCTTTCCAGATATCTTTTTTTCATACTTTATCCTTTCGTAACTTCCATATGTGTCATGATAAACCTGAGGAGAAGAAATCTGATACATAGTGAAAACTAAAAGTTAACTTTTTAGCTGAAGTCACTGCAGTCTTTATTGGAAGTTCAAGGTTTTGTCTTCAAACTGTGTGATCGTTTGGGGATGGGGTGGATTTAGGAATGTAATTTAAGTAAGCATTCTAGAAGGCATAACCTAGGCAACAAAGCAGTGCCCACTTCAATGAATGCCATGATGTTATATTAGGTGAACTCTTGGTTTTGGTAGGTCTTGCACACTTTACTTAGGAACATCATAACTTTTCAAGTTTGTGTGTTGAGCAGCATCTCTCAAATTCCCTTGTTATTTCTACTGTGTCTTGCAGACTGCATTAGTTAAATCAGTTTTCCATAAGATTTGTCACCTTCAAATTTATGAAGTCATGAAGCAGAGAACTGAAACTAGTATCAAGGAATTTACTTGCCTTGTTGCACAGCTGCAGGTGTTGAAATGCCCTTCTTTGGTGGGAAAAAGAAGGAAGAGCAGCTTCTCCTTTCATAAATGCTCCTGGATCCAAGAGACTTTAGTACTGCTTGTCGTGATCTTTCCTTGAAGTGCAACATGGTCATGAATCTGATCTGTGTTTTGTTGGTGTGGGTGTTACTTTTGAGTCCCTTCTTACCAAGGGAAAGAACCAAAAGTGTTCTCCCTTGATCTTTGCTAATACATGATAATAGAAGAACTTGGTTGGCTGTGCTTTCTTTCTCTTTACATCAGTAGCTCTGTACTTCTGTGACGTAAGCAGGCGTGATCTGTTTCTGCCCGTGTTTTAAATGTTCTGTCACTCTTCATAAAGGTTCAGTTCCTTGGGATTCACTGAATAAGTGTGAGAGATCTGAGATGCAGCAGGGTGACTGCTAACTTGAAGGATTGGTTTCTGGAAACAAGTTTGGGGCTGTTTTAACTGGCCTTGGGATTTTTTGGATGTTTTAAATTGCATATCAATATCGTGGTGGTTTTTCATTTGTACACATGTGCACACACACACGAAAAATGACCCCAAAAACACCGTATTGTGAAATATTAAAAACTGATTGCTAGTGTCTGTCTCCTCCTTTTGAATCTGAATCTTGATAAATTGTCAAGCCATGTAGCAGCCTTTTCCTCAGCTGAGGTGCTAATAAGTAGCTGGGTAGTGCTAATAATAATTGGTCTCCTTGAAAATAAGAATTTTGGAGATTTTTTTTAATCTTTTATTTTTGAAAACTGAATTCGAGTTTTTGACCTGCCCACTTACTAAGTGCATAAATCTCCTTTTAAATTTCACTGAGGAGGTGAGGCAAATACATCTTGCTTTTTGAAGTCAATTTATTTGACTCCACTGACATGACTTGGCAATGCAAGCATGTCTGGGCTGGCTACCTTTGGAATTCACGTTGCTCTTTCTTTTGCTAAGTCTGCTTTGTTTCTTATCTAAATCAGGTTTCTTAGAGCTTCTTTCAACTGTTACTGGCCTCTTATGATGTTTTTTTGCTCTTTATTTTCTTGTTCAAGAAGAAATGAGCAAGACCTACCTATCTGAAGGTGAAGTTGCCTTATGTCTGATAGTAAAAACTTCTAGAGGTTATCTGGGGTTAGGACGTCTCCCAGGATTCAGAAGACCTAACTTACCTCACTGACAGACTTTTGTCAAGTTAATTCAGGTATCTTTGTTTTCACACCCTCCTTTGAGTTAAACTTTCAAGTGCATAAATAAAAGGCAAGTTTTAGATGTTTATATATTTGCCTCTGTAAACTAAAGCATTTAAATGTATATAGACTGACTTATGGGGGTTTTATGAATTCATAATGTTCACTGATTATATTTGATCTTCCTTAATCTGGATGTTAGTGTTTTGTATCAATCTGAAGTAAGACTTCTTGTTGTTCACTGAAGCTTTGTATTTCTGAGCAGGTAAACCTGTCTTCCTTGCTATATCTTCATGGTTGATGGCTAGCAGGCTAGTAGGCTTTTGTTTTTGGAAGAGGACGTAAAATGAAAGAAAATGCTTGCAAGACAACTGAAAGCTTTGGTCAGTCAATTTTTTTTCATGACCCACAGCCTTTTGCTATCTTTCCACCAAAGTTAAATGCCTGTATTAGCAACTTGCTATGTCAGATTATTAAGAAGTGATGTGAGGTCTGTGGAAAATTATTTTTTGGAGGGAGGGAGAAAAGTCACGTGCCCCTCCCCCCAGTTACTGAAGATCATTATTCATGGCTCTTGCTGTCTGACATAGTGCTGTCTTAATGATCTCCAAGACTGTAGAAACCAAATTACTCTTGGAGATGAATAATGAGCATGAAAAAGTACACTGCTTCTTAGAACAAAAAGCCCCAAACAAACCCACATTTGAACATTTGTTCTTTGAGTCCCCAGGAAGATGTGTGTGTATTTGTCATTTATTCTTTTTCCTACTTAGTCTTCCCTGTTTCTGTGAAGTAAAATAAGAAGAAAATTGGAATATGGATATTTTCTACCAGTGTAATGAACAGAGTCAGCATGAATGGCAGAGACTGTAAGGGGGAAGTGACAGAAGCATGTTACCAAGAGCCATGGGATTATTTTTCTATCTCTTTCATTATTTCCACAGTTACTGTCAGCAAGGTCTCATGCACTGCCTTACAATTTTCCGCTATTTGTAAAAAAAGTGTGTGGGGAAAATTTTCCCTTTCTTCATTATTTCTAGAGAATATTGAACTCTGTCAGTGTCAGCCTCATGGGTTCGTTGACAGTAAAGAAAGATAGCAAGCTGTGACTGGGCAACAAGAAGCTGTCTGTATACTTTCAAAGATTATAAATGAAAGATAAATGTATGCCCAGGTATTCAAGTCCATAGGTTTATATGCGGAATAGATCAGTTGATTTGTCTCCTGTTTAATCACAAAGACTATGAGTTAGTGAAATCTTCCACTAAAGAAGTGTGGCTACAGCATCTACTGAGGGATTTGATAGGAATGAGTTTGAGCAGTGACAGGTGATGAAGCTCTGGAGGAGGAAGTGTGTAGGTTTTAGGAAGGGAATGCATTTTTGCCTTCAAGTATTTAATTGTAAAAAAGGACTGGAAGAATGCCAAAACCATTTATGAGCTCTCTGGGTCTTTGAAAGACATACAGTCAGCTTCCAGGAGATGAGCAATTTTCCCTATGGTAATCTTTGCATAGTTAATACTTTGCTATATCGAAGTTGAGAAGTTAAAGCTGCCTTGATTAATACTAAATTGTCTGGAAAATGGTCTTCTCAAGACTGTGTTGCCTAAACTGAATAGAAGATGAGTTTTTAGTGACAAAATTCATGATTTATTAAAACTGCCTATTGACCATCTCACTGTATGCGGGTCTGCAAGGAATTATTGGATGATTTTAGGGAAATGTAGTGACTGGCATAATGATGAACCGGATGCTGATTTCTGGCAAGCATTTGGAGTAGTATGCCAATAATGCTCCTAATGTGTACATTGATTGCCAGCTATTAATAGTTGTTAAAACCTTTTATTGGTTCATCCTGTTACTGCTGTCTGCTGTCTCTAGGTGTTTCCTTTTGCACTGTTCAAACAGTTACGGACTACACAGCCAGAAGTTTTGGGTTTGGAAGTTTTAGGTTTGCTGTCATTAGTGTGACAACGTTCAGCAACAGTTGGCAGTAGAGAAGAGAAACTGGTGTGTGATTTTAAATGACAGTCAAAAACCTGTTGAATCTGATTTCCTTGTTTTCTGTAATGTAGGCAGTCAAGTGGCTGTCAGAATGGATGACAACCTTCTCCTCACGCCAGCTCTAATACTGTTCTCATTCCCATCAACTACTTAATTCAGCTTGCTGTACCAGCAGAAAACTTGCCTAGGTTAAGGGAAAGAAAAAAAAAAGACTTGGTTGTAGCATGCTGAATGAGTCTTCTCTCAAAGAGTCAGGCAAGTGTCAAAGCTGTTAGAGAAGGAGTAGTGACAGTGGGGCTGCTTCATCTAACACGAGGTTGCCATTATACTGGATTTGCAGTCTCATGAAAACTAATCCAAAATACCACTTTCCACTTGTGTTCCTTTATGAATACTGACTTTTCTCACCTATTAATTGGAATAATTTTTTCATATTTTCTCACCTGTCTACTTTCTCACTTATTGTTAATAGCTTCTGTTATAAACAAGTGTGTTACTACAGTAATGGTGTTTTGTGTATGAAAGTCAGCTGTGGTAAATCTGGGATATGAACCAAAGTGGGGGGAAAAAACTTACATTTTGTAACAAAAGTGGAATAAAAATACAGTTGGATTTAATTTAATTGACTTCTTTAGTGAGTACTCTTCTGAAGTATGAGCTACTTTTTAATAAAGGTAACAACAATCATAGTGTAATAATCAAGATGAAACACTTACTCTAGCTATTAGCTTGGGAAGTTGAGATCTGAAGTTAGGCCTAGTTTAAAACCTCTTATTTTTAGCTAATGGTAATTTGTAGTTGTGATTCCATAATTAGGGATCTGTACAAGAAACTGCTTAAAATACTAGGACTTATTTTCTATTTTTCTCAAATGTAGTTGATTATAGATTCCAAGACAGTGGTAAAATCAGATACAAATCAATGCTTAATAACATAAATGAATGTGTTTCCATTCTTATGAAAGTGATGGGATGAGGTTTTTTTGTAATTATATGTTCAAGTTCTTGAATATAATTTGATTAGCTTTAAAAGGTCTTGAGAGTGCTTTTATTTTAGTGAGGGCAGGGGAAATCATTGTCCTGATTTAAAAAAAACAAACAAAACCCCTAAAACCAACTACCATTCCCCCAAACAAAACCCAAATCAGAACAAAATAACTCCCTAGTTTGTTCACCATCAACCTGGTAGAGATTTATAATCCTTCATTTGAAATCAAAGCATTAGGACCCCAGACTATCCAGAGCAGAAGTCACTATATAATGATGTTGGAAGTTAAAAAGTAACAAGTTGGAGTAGTTGAGAGAGGCAAGTTACCTTTGTAAATCAGGAATATTTTCTGATTTTTTTTCACAACTTGAGTGAGATGTTTCTCCCCATCCCATAAATTTGCCTTCAGAGTAGAACTAGGAGTGGGCTTAGGCCATACAAATTTTCCAGACCATGATTTTGGATTTTTTTTTTTTTTCCATTGGCTAAACTCGATTTTGTGGTGAAAATTGATAGCATTTTTTGTTTAAAACGTGTAATTGAATGGTGATACGTCTTACATGTGTCTTTGATACTGTATATAATTGAATGTTGATATATCTTAATTGGCTATATTAGATCTTCAGGCAAGAAAATCCAAAATGTAAACAGTGTGCTTCTCAACGTAACAGGTTGAGCGCTTCAAGGGCTAAACTCTTGTTTCCTGTTGGATTTTTAGGTTAAACAATATTTGCACATTTATGTTTACAGGCATACTTCCAAGAATATTGGCTGACTGTATGTCTAATTTTCATATGAAGTAGTAGCCAATACTTAATGCAAGAATATTTTCAATTGATATTATGAGACTGTCTTGAGGGTTAATTAAAAAGATAAACCCAGCAAACTTTAATATAGATTCTTTAGAAATTTGCATTCTAATTAAAGGGTACATGACTGTGAAGGTGCTGCTCAGAACAGTAAATTCTTTTACCTGTTAGGCATGTGAGGCTGAATCCTGGGCTGTGGCTCGACAGGCAGTTTAGATGGCATTTCTGCTTAGAAAAAAAAACCTTACCTGTATCCCCCCAGGCTGTGGTATTTGTTGTTAAGCTTCATTTCTAAAGTTGTATGGTGAAGTGAATTAGCAAGATGAATTCATCTAAGAAACAGTTTATTCTGTGTGATTTCTTTCATTTTGTTGTTATGGTCTGACTCTAGGTGTGGTCACAAATTACCTGGAAACAGTTGTGGAGGTAGCATGTAGATTGAAGAGTAAGAGTGATGCTCTTGGGTGTACAATCATGCCGTATTAAATGCATGTTAAAGTGATGCCTGGGAAACTTTATCATACAGTATTTTGTCTTACTGCTGAGTGAAAGTGAAAGGGAAGTGATAAAATGTAAAGTAACTTTCCTATGTTTTGTCTGCATCAGATGTGTTTCTTCTGTGATTACTTTGACTGTACAACCAACTACAGATTTTTATAAGCATATTTAAAAAAGCTAAAGTGAAATACCAATCTAGTGAAATTATGGTATTTTAAACTTCTGTATATGCCATGTGTTTAATCCTACTAAGAGGAGTAATAAGGTCACTCTTCTTAGTGACAACCTGTTCATAAGAGTTTAACACACTTGTACTTTTTGGATTAGCTTCATTGCTTTAGTTAATTAGTTTCAGTTTGTCTAACCTCTTGTCTGTACAGCAAGGTCAAACTTGTAAAAATTATATACCTTTAAAATTTAATTTCAAAACTGTTCTTCTGTTGCAAGTCTTAAAGGCCTAGACTTACAGCCTGTGATGCTTTTTCAGCATCTTTAGTATGTATTTGAAAGATGCTGAGGTAGCTTGAATTGTAAATTATGAAATTATGAAAATGGACATTTTTCAAGTAATTAGTTGAAGAGAAGTGAGAGATTTCCTGTTGTTCAGTGTTGAGAAAGCAGTTCTGAGAAAGAAGAGGAAAATCCCCATTGAAAGTTAGGAATGTAATCTGCTTAAGTCATTGTGAAAGTCATACTAATCAATTATCTGCCTCTTTGGGCATCTTAATGCATCTGTGTATGCCTGCTCAAATAAGCAGCTCATTAGCTGATAGAAGCAAATGATTAGTCAATGAAATTGAAAGCTAGTTGTATTTAAATATTTATTCTACATAATTTAAGGTTTTATTTATTATTATTAAAAATGTAAGATATGTTTGTATGAATTAAGGTGTAAATTCTTTCCAAATACACCATAGTATGTAGGGGGAAAATTGTTCTGCATAATTGAATATACCAATTAGTAAGCTAAATGCTGTGATTACTTGAATGTTAATGGCTGTGATGATATTCTCCCCATTAATCAGATGGCTGTATTTGATGGTTGTGAATCAACCTAAATTATACCAATATGTATGCATTTGTTTCTAAAGAAAACTACAAAAGTGAGATAAGTTCCTAACTGATAGAAAGGGTAGTTATGCAACAACTTTATATGTCAGCCTTCCCAGTATAAATCAAGATTAAATTAGGGGTGTTAATGCCTCTGATTTAGTTGGACTTGCAGTATTGGGATGTTAATAGTGAAATAATTTACTTTAAAGTGCTTGATTATTACCCTGGTTTTAAATGAAATTATTTGATATCTAAAGAGAGAATTTTAGTAAGGTGGCTTTTTTTTTTCTTTCATCTGAAGTATCTCTGATTTTCCAAGACTTTGATCACATTCATGTGTTTTCTGGTTTGCTTCTAGAAACTTCCTCCTCTCCTTCACAGCTAGATCAAGTTCTTTGTCACTTAAATGCTGGCAGTGCTGCTTCTGATCCAACGTATCTGGCTGTGTACTCATCACAGCGGCCCTGATCTCCACTTCTATGCTGTGCTGCTTCATGGATCTCTTCAGAGAGTCTGGATTTGATTGACCTCTGGAGAAACATAGTCAGTCTGACCTCACAGTGCCTCACAGGGCACTGTGAGGATAAATTAGGGTGAGAAAGCACTCCTAGTTCTTGTCGTTAAGTGAAAGAATTCAAGTGTTTACAGAGCTGCCCAGACTGGAGGAATGATACAGTGAGAACTGCAGAAGATTGTGTGTGAATCTGAATTTTCTTTTCCCAGATGCAAAATGGTGGAGGTGCATCCCACTGCTTATCTCATTCTCTTGTCATCTCTGTCTGAATGTTACCTGCCAGGCTGTCACTATTCTTTATTTTTTATTTTTTTGGTAGGTCTTAATGTATCCAGAGTAGTACCTTAGGACACCAGGAGAAAGGGGAGCTATAGCAGGCTGCTGATGCAGCTGTCAGGTCAGCCTCACAGAATTTGGCCTCATTTTTTTCTGAAAACTGAGAAATAATGAAATAAGAAAATGCCTCAGAGTTTTTCCTGATGGTTGTTTGATGTTGGCTAGTGAATGTTGCTGCAGTCAAGCAACCTGTAAAATGTCTGCTACTATGCTTCTGGTTATTAAATTATACCAGGCATAATGATCAGTGGTTAGGCAACTTCTGTGCAAAATACAACTAACAAGGTAAGAAAAGGATTCTTTCTTTGACTTCATATTTTCTATTTTTTGATAACCAGTGCTCGTAGAGCTGGTAATTCCAGATAAAGCAAAGTCTACTCTGTTATTTTTAGAGAAAAGTCTCTGCTCAGACTTGTATGTTTGTGTTCTTCCCTGAAAATGCAGTTTACAAGTGACTGAATTACAGGGCTGTATTTTTGTATTACAGAAGGAAGTAACTCTCTTTAACTGATGGCTGTGGACCAGGGTCCTGTAGATACATGTGTCTTTTTCAATGCAGTATTGTGTCAGCTATACAGAGAGGGTCTGGAATTGGAACAACCACAGGAATATATTAATTCTGAGTCGGGCTTGGCAGAAGAGTTAATTGGCAGATCCAGTACTGTATTAACTCAGTTACATTGCTTCCAGAACTCAAACTAGTGTCAGAAGCTGTTAACTGCACCACTTTCAGGGATTTAATGTCTTTAAAACGTTATATCTCAGACCTCAGTAATTTTAAATAATAATACAAAACAGTGTAATTGTTTAACAATAATTTCATTATCTTTCCTTCTAATCTGTCTCTATAATTATTAAACGAGTATTCAGTAAATGCTGTATTCAGTAAACCACAACTTCTTTGTCTGGAACAATCCTTCCATTTGCATAGCTGGGAATACTTTTGCATATATGCAGGGATAGCTTTCAGTCCATTATAAGAAATGAAGGGGTAAAAAATTACCTCTCCTTCTACCCCATCCTCCCCTTTTTTTTAAAGTCATAGTAGCAAGAAAAGCTTCAAAAACTGAAACAAGCTGTTTTATCATTCAGCAAGGAGGAACAACTTGGATACTGTTTTTTAGCCACATAGTAAGAGTATCCATCACAATAAATGTAATGGGCAGAGCTAATGTGGAAAATAGGACTAATGCTGCACTGGACTGAAAAGGTTCTTAACTGTAATGTAGACTTGGCATTAGAGAAGGAGACCTATTAATACACATCCGTAGAACTCTCTCAAGGATACCTACTTTATCTCAATTTATCCTTTTTTAATCTTGCATTCACTATGCTTCTGTGGAAGATTGAGAGATGGATGAATCAGGAACAGGTCTGTGTTCTGATTTGGGTCTGTGCACTGCAGGGGTTAGTGGTGCTCAGTTGCAGCAGCGTTGGAGCAACAGGACCCTTTCGAACCTGTTACTTCACAACTGACATGGTTGGAGGTTTATCTGTTCCTTGTTCTGCCTTTCCTAGTTGATCAACATGGGAAAAGCTTTCAAAGCAGGGGAAAAATCATTAAAATATGAAGCTTCTCCGTTAATATTTAGACACCTATAACCCCACATATTGGGGAGAGGAAGCTGTTCCAGTTGGGTTTTGTGGATCTTGAGTATTTTTATTTTTCTGATTCAGTCATGATTCCATCTCCTAAACCTAAGACTTCCATTTAAGACATCTGCTAAAAATAAAGGGGTTTATCTTCATTGAAAACTTTAAAGTTACTCAGCACAAGAGGAAGTCCTGAAATCTTTGCAAACCATTCCAGTTTTCCTTGCCTCTGGTTCAGGACTGGCAATATACAAAACAAGTATGTCTCATCTCATACTGTTATTTTTTACCACTTTATCTTAGGTAAGGACTTCAGCTCTCCTATCACTACCTTTTGGCCAAGTAAATTCTTGAATATATGTGATTCAGTGTCAGTATCATGTCAGTAGTTCTGGAAGGTCTACAGTGCTACAGATAACCTGTGATATGATAATACTGCATGAGGCTTCAAGCTTTATACTGATAAAATGTAATATTTATGACTTCTCACCACTTTTGAACCCCAGATAGTATACAAGTCTTGGCTTTATTGGACAGTACTGAAAAATGAAGATTGATGCATTAAAAAAATTCAAATTTTTAATTGATATGGCCTGCTGCAGTTTGTTTACCTGAAAAGAATGTAAAGGAATGCTCATGTTCTATTCTAAATGGATGTATTTACATGGAGGGAAATAACAGTATCTTTTCCATTTTGCAATTAATTCAGATTATTTTACAATCATGCACATTTTTGCCATCATGGGAAATTCTGTAGTTCTTCTCTGGGAGTCCTTGAAACACCGTTTGTATGCCACACAGCATTTTCCTAGAATTACGGAATTTCACAGGGTTTAGGTTGGAAAAGACCCATAAGATCCAACCATCAATGTAATACTGCCAAATCCACACTAATCTGTGTCCCTAAGTGCCACAACTTCAAGTCTGTGAAATATCTCTAGGGATGGTGAGTCAACCATTTACTGGGCAGTGTCTTCACCTTTAGGCATTCTTACATATTGCAAAAGAAAAAACAAGAAATAAAAGACAAAACAAAAAAAAACAAGCCAAAACAGAAAAAAAAAACCAAAACAAACTCAAACAAAAAAATCCCACCACCACAACAAGAAAAACGGGGCTTATGGAAATGTCTTAGAAATTATTCACATTTTTTCCCTCAATAAAATGAAAGAATCAAGTTATGTTTTTTGTTTGTTGTGGGTTTTTTTTCTCCCTTCTGGTGTTCTCTCTCTGGAGGTTGGATTCTGTGGTATCTGTGGAGCTTTGAATGTCTCCTGAATTCAGGAGCAAAAATAGTTTCTTTATGCTACGTATTTTTATGAACTTAATATTGACTTTATCCCAGCTTCACATAAAAGAAAATTCCACAAGCTTTTTGCAGGGGAAGAACATATACAAGAACTACAAGGCAAGTAGTGTAATTGCTGAGAAATCTTTCCTTTTTAGGAAGACATTAAAAATGACAAAACTTAAAATGTGCAGTAAATAATGTGCTAACTAATATATAATACTTAATGCATTTTAAGATTGCACTAGGAGGAGTTAGTTTGCTGCACAGTTAATAAGGAACACTTTATTTTTTTTTTGGTGATCTGAGGCTGGAATTTGTACACTGCTTCTTGAGTGATACTTAAATTGATATTATGACCAACTGTAGGAGATTTGAACTCTGATTTTAGAGTTGGTGCAAGTTTTAGAGCTTGATTTAAAATCCAAATGTCTGTTGGTCTTGCATGATACAATTACTGACTTCAGAGAAAGCCTTTTGTAATGTAGAACACTTAGTATTTTTGGATGTTGTGGCACAGAGATAACAGAACTGTTGAATATGGTATGTTAGGGAGCTTGACTTTTAGCCACATGGAGAGAAAGGGTTTATGTTTATGCAAATAATGGGATTGAAGTCTCCACATGGGGTTATATTCAGGGGACAGCTGCTGCTTTTACTTATCCTAAGCAGGAATAATTAATGCTTTGGAACTGTACTTGCCTCACAGCTTGCCCCCAAATTGGGGAAGAGAGAAATCCCTGCCCTAATGTCTGCTTAATTGCCTTCCTGTCGAAAGACATGGGTGCCTGAAAGGCTTGATCATAACCTTTAAATGAAGTAAATCATCACAAGTAAATAATTTGGTACCCAGGTAAAGGACCAAATGATAAAGAAATTCATGGATATTATCACTTATCCCTACTTGTGATACTGGTATGGTAATACCTATAAATTAGAATCTATAAATTTACCTGTGATTTTTCTATGCAGTGGCTTGAAAAAACTCAAATTAAATGTGTGGCACAATTTAATTCTAATAAATGTGTTTCGGAGTGCTCGTATAACTCACCTTTTTTTATTTAGAGAGGTGTGTGCCCTGAGTGTAATTTTTTTTCCTGACTTTTGTGGAGAAGGCTTAGTTCCTTGGATGCTAAGGGTATCTTGTTTTGGAGTTAATCTGACGCAGAAAGAAGTTTGTACTGTTTTTTCTGACTAACTTTATTGTTTGGATCACAATAAACCAAAGAAAAACAGTTGAAATATGAAGTTACTGGAATAACACGTGGAAGAGAAGGGCAAGTCCTGTTTTATAGTCACTCCTGCCCTCAGCATCTGCGACCAGCTGTAATTATAGAGAGACAGGATGCCAGCCCAGATGGATTTTTTTTTCCTCCCAGTTATAATGGCAGTTTTTACCTTACCCCCTTTAGATGATGCAGGACTTTGGTTCATGCTGGAATTCATTTGTATTTGTATGAAGATGATTGACTTCATCATAGCTCTGTTGAGAGCTTAAGAGCCCAATTGCATAGAACTTCTTGCAAGATAACTTCATTTTCAAGTTGTTAACAGTTTAAGTAATGGTTTCATTGATGGACAGAATTGGATGTTCAAGTGTAAAAACGCTGTGAGTCTGTGTTTCAGATTCAATCAGTTGCTTGTAGTGTGACAGCAGGTCTTTAAAAGTCATCCTTTTTTGATAGCAAGTTGGTCATCATATGAATGTGATTGTTTTCAAGTACTGAATTAAAAACCTATGAAATAAAAATAAAACCTGTTAACTCATTTGTCTGTGTCTTCTGATATATTTGGATACTTGGTTTTCACATTAGCAAGTGTTTCAGTAGCAAATAACCAAGATCTTGGCTGAGGTTTGCAGAAGTAACTCATGGTTTCCTTGCAGATTTCTAGAGTGCTGGAGATTTGCAGAATTGCCTGCTGTGTCACTTCCTGGATGTTTCTCTTGATGTCTTTGTAGAGACCGATTTTTTTTTTTTCATGTTGGTGCTTTTTTCTTTGAGTATTTGTCGTGTTTGTGGTGTGTCTTGGAGTTAGACACTCCAAGTAGCTGGTTATCTTGGAACTCTCACCTCCTACCTTTTGAAAAAATGTGTGAATGTTGAGCTCCTAGAAGGAAATGTAGCATTAAAAAAAAAAGGGTAGCATTGCTGTTTGATAGAACACGACATCGCTAAAAATTAGGTTCCCTAAAATGTAATTACATAATTCATTTTTCCTTTTTGTCCCTTTTGCTTGTTTTTAATAAGATGCCCAGAGCAAAAATTTTTACATAAACTACTTTTTCTTTTTAACGTGGTAAAAGCAGCCTTGGCGGCTGGGGCTCCAGCGTGTGGGATGCTCAGTGCTGGGCAGCCCCGGGCTGAGCCGTGTCCCCAGGGCCATGCCTGCGGCAGGTGCCCGCGGCCGGCGGCGGGAAGGGTCGGGAAGGATCGGCCGCAGTGCACCAGGCTTTGTCTGAGCGGGTGCACCAAGGCCATTTAGATGCTAATGCGATACACGGCTCGCTGTTTTGTACTAGACCTTGACTGCATCTCAGGAATGCGGCCTGTCTGGTTTTAGGTTGGCATTCAAAGGGCCCACTGTAATTCCTGCCTGCCGATCGATTGATTAAAGCCGCGGTCTTCTGGCTCCCGGCTTTGATGTGCCAAAGGCAGCGGTTTGGGTTGATGGAGAATTACATACGTTTTGGTTTTCCAGATCTTACCTACTGATCTGGGCGCTTTGTGTTTGCCATCTGCGATTAGGCAGTAAAGTAAATTTGCTCTGTGAAGCCGCACATGGCATTAGCTTTACTGGCAAGTGTTGAACCTTTTTTTCTGTTCGTGTTTGCTTTATGCTGGGGTAGCCAAATGCTGTATTGTTCCATTTAGCTTTTCTTGCAAATATGCATAGTGTGGAGTATATTTCTGTATTTTTACCGTGGATGTTGCCGTTTTCTGTTATTAGGTTATTTTCTGGCTGAATGGAATACATATTCTCGTTCATGTTTGGAGGCAGTGAATAAACGAATAACCTAGGCATAACAGGAACGCATTATAATAAATCTAAGTTCTACTTACTGCATCCTCGCAGCAATTTGCTGTACTTTGTTCTGAAAAAAGGATGTGTTTATGTATGCTGCAAACATGAATTTAAAATGTAGCCCTGAGAATAAAATTTTTGTAGGTCTGTTTAATACATAAATGCAGTACTCATCAGATTTTCTGTGCTGCACTCCTTTTGTATTGTTGTAAAATAAAACAATAACTTTATTTTGTATTCTGGAAAATCTGGTTTTTTCCAGATTTTTCTTTTAAATGTGTTGAATGATAATTTTCTTGTGGATTTCTTTACTGTGTTAGGTGAAGTGTGTAGAGAGAGCGCAGGGGAGGAAAGCTGTAAATCTAGTTGGCCTTAGCTAGCAATTACTTTAGCAGATAAAACAAAACATGCAAATATCTCCTGAGCACTTAAGGCTGATCTTTCAGACACTGATGACTGGTATCCCTGGCCAGAAAAGGACATATGATAATTAGATTTTGAAGGACCATGTGCTCTTGCTAAAGAGCTAGATATTAAAATGCAAGAAAGCAGACTACCACATGGCACAATTGATTTTTATGGCAGTTCATGTTAAAATGCTCTCTTTATATTGCCTTCTAGGTTACCTAGGGTGAAACAAAATTACAGGCTCGGAGACTCTGGAAAAGCTCAGCATCAGCATTTGAGGTAAAAATGAACATACTGAAGTAATCTTAGGAGTGTCCTTCTTGTTAACTTTGTGGAACTGATTGGAATAGAAATTTTCATCAAGATCCATTTTGCGTTTAAGTTTTCAGTATTGATTTAAAATTTTTTCTCTTTTCAGGTCTGGGGAAACTCCTACTTTTAGGTGTATATATTGCATAAATTTTTTATTTTAGAGTTTTAAGAGCACTTTAGATCTGTGTAAATATGGTATTTGTGCTTTAAGTTATAGTTTTGTATTACATATTAAAATATTTATTGACTAATATATCTAGAAATTCATTGTCATGAATGACTATCAGAGTTCTATTTTTGTATCTAAATCACCATCTTAAGTGCACAATATTTTTACTTTTACTAAATAAACACATGCTAATGTAGTAGGAAGAAATGGTTTTTGCTTTTTCATGAGTTGACTGTATTACTTGCAGCTACAAATTGAAATAAAGAAGTTTGAATTCTGATTTAATTTTTTTTAATGTTTAACTCAAGTGAAAACTAAGTGCATGTGCATGGAAAAAGCAGTACAGTTTTACAGACCATAGTAAAATTACATTGAACACTCTGCTGCTGTATTTCCCACACGAACCTGTTATTAATAATAGTAACCTGTAAATAGGATTAGGGAAGTACGTGGACATTTAAACTACCAAAAATTATCTTCTATATCACTCTTTTTTAAATTTTGGCTTTTAATAGTAAAC
This sequence comes from Pseudotriccus pelzelni, assembly GCA_035584735.1. Classification (NCBI taxonomy): domain Eukaryota; kingdom Metazoa; phylum Chordata; class Aves; order Passeriformes; family Tyrannidae; genus Pseudotriccus; species Pseudotriccus pelzelni. Next base: position 49,178,850 of record JAWMRA010000161.1, on the reverse strand, counting down.
TAAAATAATTCATGTTAAAGTTAAAGGTGGACATAAATAGTTTATTTCTGTCAGCAAGCTGTAGTGTAGTCTCAACACATTTAAATGTTTGTAAGCAACTGAATTACCACAATTAACCCTGCTGTTGTAGCTGCCTTTTCACACCATTTTTATAGTTCATAGATCTTTGTTGTTTTTGTTGTTTTTAAGAGCCGAAGCTTGCAAATTATGTGATTAATCTACAAGCTGATATCATGATGTCAAAATGCAGTTCAGGAAGCATAAACACAGAGACTGCGGAAATTAAAACGGTAAGACTGTGCTTTGTAGTGTGGAGGAAGCAGATTTTGATGTATCACTGCACTATGTTCTCCTATTTTATATTTAAAGCTACGTCAGAACCATAGAGTAAAGTAATTCGTGTGTGAGGTTACAGAAATTTACTGTGAATTTCCTTGGAAAGAATAATGAAAGTAGCTACTTCATTTTATCCAGTAGCATAGATAAAGATGTTTGTCATGAAACACATGCTGTGATATTTCTTTTGAAGCTGAATATTATTAGAAATCTACTCAGTTTTTTAGAAGGATGTCTGTGTGTTTAAGTAATTCTAGTGGATTTTATATTACAAAATGGTTGTGTTGGTGAAATACAGTCACTTCAAAAAAAAAAAAAAAAGGGAAGGGGGTGATAGGAAAGGTTAGAGTTATAATTGGATTTATATGTTGTTCCCAGTAGGAGCTAGAAGGGAGATGGTGAGGAAAGGAAATGACAAATTGTTAATGTCTTAGTTTCAAAAGTACGCTGCAGTTAGAATTATGAATTCAGCAAAAATATGAAAAGAGGCTTTCCAGTTAAAGCTACACAGCAGAAAAATGAACGTGTGGTTTGATAATGTAGGGTAGACAGAAATGTATCTAGTTTCCTGTTCTAGCTGTTCCTCACTCTGCCTTGTGTCTTAGGAACCATTTACTTCATATTTTATCTTTTGTCCTCTGTGCTAAGGAGGTAAAAGAAGAGGAGTCTGTGCCAGTTCTACACCACTGATTAGGCAAGTGCATAGTTGGGATTGTTGCACAGGGCTTTATACACAGAGTTTTAAAAAATGAAAGTTTGTTCCAGAATCTGGCTGCATGTCTGTATTATTTAAAGCAGAATGTTTATTCTCAATGCCTCATGCACTGGTGTCACTACAGACCTGATTTTTGTTTTCACTTTGCACAGCTTTACTGGTAAATGTCCTCTAGCCCGTGTGTGTTATGCTGATAAATAGTGATATAATTCTTTTGCCATAGAGACTGTTCCAGTGTACAGCAGTACAGCTGTTGTGTGAACAGTGTCCTGCTGGCTCTCTTGGTAGAGCCAGACTAATTGCAACAGAAAGTGTTCGCTGGGCTCTTGCATCAAATCCAGGTTTGGTCTTACTGGTGACTGAACACTAAATGAAGGACTTAAGGGGTTGTGCAGTTTTCTGAGTCTGCAAAGTGTCATGTTATATTCCATTTCTCTCCTATAAACAGACCTTTAGGAGGAGTGTGGCAGGAATTCCAGCTGTTAACTGTTGTACTGCTTGTAGAAATGCTTCAGAAGCAGCTCATCCAAATGTAGAGCCTCAATGTAATCTTTATTAATAAGCTCTTCAGTGAAACTTTCCTGAGCAACGGAAGGCAGACTTTATGGCTTTGGTATGCCTTGGGTAGGCTATTAGAGGCCAGTGTTCTGCTTGTGCTGTTACCTAGTTCTGTACCAGAAAAATAGAATAAATAACATTCTTCTAGTTCAAAATAAATGAATATTCACAATGAATACTGATGATTGAGCTAAAGAAACCAGGGAAGATGGTCCTTAAAGGAACGCTGATTTGAGCTTTGTTTGTCTTTCTTGAAAGGGAACACATCTGAAATACTTTTTTTATTTTAAAATATTCTAAGACCAACTATAAAAATTGCTGTTAGGTGATGCACGTGATAAAGATTGTTGAAGGATAAGAGATAAGGAGTGTGTTCTGTGTTAAAGACAGCATAATGTAAGAAATTTCTGATTCATCTTACTGAGTAATGTTATTTGACAGTTGTTTGATGTTTGAGTTTTGGGTCTTTTTTTTTTTCCAAATAAAACTGGTGGTGTTTGGTTTGGGATTTTTAAGTTCTCACAAGAGAACTGAAAGGACAGGAGTAATATTCAAAAAATATACTTTTGTAATGTTTTTGGAATGTCACAGGAAAAGTCAAATCCTTTTAAAAAGTATACTTTTCAAGGGAGGTTTAAAAACCAGACAGTGTGGAAATCTTGCATGTTAACCCTCACCTGGGCAAAACCAATTCTTGCCACTGAATTCTTATAGCGTAAGTTGATGTGGAACACCCTCAGTGACATTTACATTTTGTAAATGAACATTGACATTAATTTTCTACTATGTATTTTATATTTGTAATATTTTACATTTTTCTTTCTATTTGGTGCTTTCTTACCTAAGTAAGAATTCTATTTATTAGAAAATACAGCAAGGTAACGTTTCATGTACCACTTGAACATAGAAATTGCTATAGGGAAACTGCTTTCAGACTTTTTAGGTGTTCATGTAAGAGAATATGATTATTTTTTTTATAGTTGTGGTTTATTTCCTTTAGAATAAGTAAATTATTTTTACCTCTTGAGGCTTTTTTGGCTGATGCTGAGAGTTTTTGGAAAGTAAGTTAGACATTCCTGGAAAAGATGAAAACCTCAAGCACTGGAAATAATTTTTGTATCAGGAGGATTATATTGGGCACAAATTAATGAATCAGTGTAGAAAGCAAATAAAATACATTGCATATGGCAGTAAGAAGTTATTGTTTAATGGGAAATGGTTATAGTTTTGTGTTAACTTGGTATGAATATGACACAAACACGCAAATGGGGGTACAAACTTGAAGGATGCATCCCTGCAATTCTGGTCTCTTCTCTGTCTACTTCAGTATCATTCCATAAATGCTTTAGACTGTCCTCTGAGCAGAACTAGATCCAGGATGTCTTATTCTGAGTGAGTGCCCTGGCTGGTGTGGTTTGTATTCCTTAGTGCAGCAAACCTTGAAATTTTTGTGCACCAAGGGTGGCTTCAACTTAGATACAGTCGTGTGGCTGAAAAACCTACACATACAGTTCTAGAATTATTGAAGGCTGGAAGAAACTGCTCTTACATGGTGTTGACTGTTCATTCCCAACCTTGAATACCCTTCTGAAATAAAGTTCTTTTAAGGGATTAGTTATAGTTTGCAGTTCACAATTTGTTCACATAAATGTTCATTAAAGTAAGGACATTAGACTGTTAATTCTGGTCTTAAAACTGTCAAGATTGATGGTCGTAAAACTGGACCTTTCACTGTTATTTTAGTAGAACAGATAACCTTGGGCACTGTGCTGCCTTATCAAGCTCCTGTAACTGTCTAAAGCTTCTGTAACTAGTCTAAAACCCCAAGAAGCAGGATTTGTTTTCAGGTGTTTCTCCCTCCAAATTCAGCTTCAGCAAGTTCTTACAGTTTCTTATTCTGTTAATTTTCAAAATAATGTAGTGGACAGAGATGGAACAACCTAGCAAGTGTATTTATTACTCAAAGCTGGCTGAGCAGGATTAGTTTGGGTATTTTTTCTGCTTCATTGTTAGCTAGTTTCAGTTAGCTCATGTTCAGTTGATTTCTGTCCACAGATTCTGAACACATATACTTACATCTCAGATGTTTTCAATTTAAAATCTGTTCTTCAAGTAGATGTGTTTTTTTGCTTTTTATTTGTAGAGGGTCCTGTAGTACTTTTCTTTTATTGAAGAACTTGATATTTTTCCTTGCTATTGAAATAGAAACTTAGAATGATACAATTATTGGCTTACTCCCATAATAATGTTGACTTGATCTTGTCAGATCCTATATGCTTCCAATAGAAATCATAGGAATGAAGGCCAGGACTAGGAAGCTTTATTACAGCAGAAAGTAACACTGATGGTTTAGGGAGGATAACTTTTTCTCTTTACCTGAATTAGCTTAAATTCCCTCCCACTATATGATATTTGAAGGGTATTCAGCCTAATGTGACCTCAGCTCTGCTATGGTTACAGTGGCACACAATGCCGTTTTGGTTGTGTGTACTTTTCGAGTTACAAATGTGCATATACTTCTTCCTTTGCACTTCAGAGGTTTTTTTGAGAATGCTTTTTGATCTCAGTGAGATGATTGTACTTTGGGACAGGTCTTTCATAAAGGTACACAGAAATCAAAATTGTAGTTTAGAGTTTATGTTCTTTCACAGCTTTTCCAGATCAGGCTGGAACTGTAGTTAAGTTTAAATTCCTTGCTTCTTGCAGCAGGGTAGCCAACCTGGTATCACTGTCATGAAGTGTGTAACAAAGGAGATAGAATTATTTGTCATTTTGAATCCTATGCTGGTTTTTATTAGCATCCTTTCAAAGTTAGGTTGGTTTTCTTCTCTTAATTCCATGCTGGTGATGGAACAGTAAACAAAGAGGAGGTGCTGCTTATCTAAAGTGATTTATAAAGCTGAAGTGACTGGGCTTACATAGAATTGTATGTAGAATACATAGAATGATTGAGGAAACAGCTTCAGCTTTTACTATGGAAAAGGTTTGGTGTTTTTCCCTTTGTCCGTTCTAGGAATTATTATGACACTGATGAGGCCTCTTTTTAAACAAATCAGACATGAGGGTTTTTTTCACAAGTTGCTATACGTGAATAGAAAAGCATGCTTGAGACCATTTCAATGAAATAATTGTAATCATGATAAACACAAGAGGAGTTTTTACTAGATCTTTAAGGTCCCTTCCAACCCAAACCAAATATGATTCTATGGATTTTTTTGAATGTGTTATCAGCTAGTGCTGAACTCATTGGAATATGAAAAGAGAAGCTAGGTATATTAAAGGAGAGCTTTGTCTATAAGCTTGGAGAAGGGGATGTTTGGGATGACACACCTTTCCCTACATTTTCTCCCTTCTTCCCTGCTCTCATGCACCTAAGCTGTCAATTCATACAAAAGTTTCACTAGAGGTTAACAGTGCCCAGAATTTCTGTCCTTGCCACGTGACTATTTAAGCTGATCAATCACGCATTGATTAACGTCAGGTACACTTGGTGTGCGAATGCTCAGCAGATCAGAATGTCAAGGATGATCAGATTGCTATATGGAACCATATAACAAATAAACTGTTCTGTGATAATGTATCTCTCCTGCCTTTTGTCCCTCATGACCCAGAGCTCTGGAGTCCCAGTGGAGGAACAGCCATGAAACCACAAGTTTCAAAGAGGGAATGAACTGAAAAATCTGTAGTTATGCCAGATTAGAACTCTCAATAAAGTTGCTCGTTGAATTGTTAAAGCAGAACCTGTGTGTGCGTGTATGCATTTTTTGAAATATATAAAAACAATGGGAAAATCTGCAGGAGTCTCTTTTTTGTATTACAACTGAAATGAATAAATGACATATTACTGATTTTATGATGTGTGTAGGCTGTGTAGTTTTGTGTTTGAAGCTAAATAAAGCAGTATCATATTGATTTTTTTTTTCTGTGTAGGTAATCTGAAATATTCAGGCTGAAATGGTAGCTTAGGTTGCAGGACTGAAAAAGTGAATGAGAAGGTTTGCATGACTTTGGAGATTGATTCCAAAGCAACTGAAAAAAAAAACCCTAAGAAGTTACATTTACCTTTTTTCAGTAAGTAGCTTTTGCTACTGAATGTTTGTTTTCAGAAGATAAATAATTTATTTTAAGGGAACTTGATGGATAATGTTAATTCAGCTTAACCACAATGTCCTTCTGGGCTTTCCCCGACACTTTGGAAAGAAATGAGACAAAGCTTTATCTCTTGTTTTTTACCTTGATTGTTCCTGACAAGTAGCAAATGTTTTTAAGCCCCCCTGGTGATGATGACTTCATAGCCTTAGTAGGAAAGTGTTTTCCAGTGCATAATTGCCATGAAGTTCTGAATGCTTTGTTTGTTTATCAATTAGAGTATCTTTCAGGAAATTGGTGGTTAACCTGATATGGATCCAGTTCTCCATTAGTCCTTATCGGAGTCATCAGCAATTATTTATAATTCTTTTGCCAGTTCCTTAAAAAGATAACCTTATCAGAATGTGTTGATTTGAAAATACTGAAGTTCTTTTGTAGTTTCTGTGCCAGTTAGAATAAAATTCATGTTTGCGTGCGTGTAAAGGCTTTAACTGGTCACAGGGACTTTTTGGTTGGAAAGAAAAGTGGAAAATCTGATACTTACCTATACCTATGCTGTAGAAAATCAGTGTTTTTCTTTCCTGAAGTAAAGCTAAGGCAACTTTACTTTTTACAGTTTCTTCTTAAAGATATTTTAAATGAAGTTGTGAGAACATAAATGGAACTGTGTATTAAAGTGTATGTGTGTGTAAATCCAAATGCCTGGAATGAACTTTGCCCTGTGAAGTACAGCTACTTTTGAATTTCTGTGGTCCTTTGTTAAACATACATCTTCAAGTGGAAGAGTGCCTGTAAATTTAAAATCAGTGTTTTCTGCTGAAAATAGTATGAGAAGAAGAATTTCTGTCAGTAAAATCAAATAATGTCCTTTTCTTAAAATAAATTTTCTCTTCTTTTTTGAGATTGCAACTGTATCTAATGCTGTTTCTTTTTCTTCTCATAGTAGGCTGTGCTGGAACAAAAATGCAATGAAAGAAACACTGGATGAATGAATGAAAAGCCCTGCTTTGCAATCCCTCAGCATGGCGGGACTGCAGCTCATGACCCCTGCTTCCTCCCCAATGGGTCCATTTTTTGGACTACCATGGCAACAAGAAGCAATTCATGATAACATTTACACGCCAAGAAAATATCAGGTACTAGTGATAGTACTAATAGAGTAATGTTAGAAAAAAGTACAATTGAATCCATTAATTTAATGGAAAAAGAGCCAGAGCAGGTAGAGAATGTGCAGTGTTGCGCACTGTGTAAGCATGTCTCTCTAAACTCCACCTGTTGGGAGCTAATTCTTTAGTTTGACTTCACTCTACATGTGTTATGTTCCCAATCCCTCTTCTCAGTTTTCTTTGATGGGCTGAACAACATTTAAGCTGAGTATTCTCTTCCTGCTCTCTACAGAATGCTGTTACAGACAAATAGAGTAAACTTCCTCTCAACTGTATGCACACATCATGTCTCTTTCTCCCCTATCTTATGTCTTCTATGTAGTAAACTTTGATTTTTTGTTTAAATCAAAAGGTCAAAGCAGCTTTGTAAAGTCAGAAACCCCTTCAGGTTACTTTGGTTTTCCTTTTAAGATAAACTGTTTCTGAGTTCTGGAGTTTCACTAAGGGGTGCCCAAAAGCCAGCATTTTGTTAGTGTTACTGAGGAGCTTCCATCACCTTGAGCTAGTGCACTTGCTTATTTGGCTGTGTTGGTACATGCAATTAGATTGAAAGCTGCCTTCTTCACACAATGTATGTAGTAGCAGAATCTGTTAAAAAGATACAGTTAGAAAGCTACCTGAGAGTAAATTGTGGCACTGAAGGGTTTCAGATTTAGAAGCTGGACTATATACAGTTTGTTAATATTTTTTTAAAGATTGTAACAGTACATTGTTATGAAAGAGAAATGTTAATTGTGTGACACGGTAAAGATCTTAAGAGGTACTATAGACTTGCCTATAGTTTGTTTATCACTTGTGTTATTTTTTGTCAGCTTTTTCAGTCCCTTGCTGCAAGTAAGGACATTGTTATTTTTTAAACCTAGGTTGAACTGCTTGAAGCAGCTTTGGATCATAATACAATAGTCTGCTTAAACACTGGCTCAGGGAAGACTTTTATTGCAGTACTACTCACTAAAGAGCTGTCCTATCAGATCAGGGGAGATTTCAACAAAAATGGAAAAAGAACTGTGTTCTTGGTCAACTCCGGTAAGAAGAAAGGTTCCTAAACACACTTCTAGTATTTCCATGGAATATTCTGGAACAGATGTTGTTTGATAGCAAAGCTGGGAGAAACTTTTGCAAAAGGTCTTCAACAGCAAGGATCTTTTGTTAATAATCTCTGTAATATAAACGTTTAATATATATTACATGGTTTTTTGCTAGCTTAAAGTTAAAACATTGACTCTGAAGTGCAGTTTAATTACCCATCCATTTCCTTGATGTGATTTTGCATAAAGGCAGTTGCGATGTACACCTGGTTTAATGTTAGTCTAAGCTGAAGATCCTGTTACAGAACATGGTGCTAGGTAATACGACACACACATCTTGAAAATCAGGTGTATGGAAAGGCCTTTATGTGAACAAGATTTATTTTTTTTTCTTAAGCAAATCAAGTTGCTCAACAAGTGTCAGCTGTAAGGACACATTCAGACCTTAAAGTGGGAGAGTATTCAAGTTTAGAGATAACTGAATCATGGACAAAAGAGAAGTGGAGTCAGGAATTCTCTAAGCATCAGGTAATGTATTAAGTATAAACTATAAGCTAAGTGTACAGTGGGTTAGGCTGGATCAGAATTGATTTCTTCCAATTATGGGTTCTGTTTTCTAAAAGAAATGCAGCATATTGGTATTGTTTGTGTATTAATTTTGAGACAAAGCATGTAGGCATTATGAGATCGCTTTTAAAAAGCTGCCCTTTTAGTCCTTTGTTTTCAGTCTCCTGGACTTGTAGTTCATGATGTTGGTTAAAGAAGATATTTTGAGTGTGCGTGCTATACCTTAAATGCCATTAAAATTCTGTTAAATATTAGGTTAAAAATATGATAAAATTGAAGGTTCTCTGGGGATGCAAAGCATCGGCATTTTATTCCTGCTTTTTAAAGTACACTATTTCTGTATACTTACCTTTATAGATGGAAAATCATTAGTTCTAATGTAACCATTTCCTTGGTGTTTTTTTGGTTGGGTTTTTTTTTTTTTTTTTAATTTTTTTTTAAGATGACCCACATACCTTGCAGGAATGCAAATATTTCTAATTTCTGGATTTTTATCTCTGGCAGTTAATAGTGGTCTATGAAATATGTCTGACTAACTCTGACGGGAGAAAGTGGAGTTCAAAGTTAATGTAAAACTAGTGCATAATTTTATCAAGATTTTTATCTGTGTCAGTGTACAAGAAATAAGCTTTTCTTTTCAAAGAATTGTGATAACATCCTGGTTTTGTTACAGCTGCAAAGGTTGGAGGCTTATGAAGAACTCTTTCTTGCCAGAGACATGATTTGGATGCATAATAGACACAAACTTATTAAAAATTTAAGGATATTTGTTCTGTGTAGTCCGACTGCTGGTATTGTCTGTTGTATTCATTTTTTTTCTAGGCGTGTGAACATATATATATATATATAAACCCCTTCAGACAGATTGCTCTCTCCTGTGAGAATGTTTTATTCTCTTTTGTCCTTCTTTGGTGTAGGTAGATGAGTAGGGGTTGATATTTGCCCATATTGTCTAACAAGACCTGCAAAAGGCTTTCTTCCTTCCCCTTGAGCTGAGACAGCTGGTACTTTTCTTGTACTGACACTTGCATTTTAACTTTCAATCTAGGTTCTGGTTATGACATGTCATGTCGCTTTGACTGTTCTGAGAAATGAGTATTTATCCTTGTCAAATATTAATCTTCTGGTGTTTGATGAGTGCCATCTTGCAATCCAGGATCATCCATACCGTGAAATTATGAAGGTGGGCCATTGCGTGAATGTTTTAACACTTGATTTAGGAGAAGTTGGTTGTGAGGGCTGGGGAATTGGGAACCATTTCAAGCAACTTTTCTACCAAGGGAAAATATTAGTGGAATTGTATGTTAGCATGTTCTGGTACTGTGAAATTACTGCAATGAGTTAAGACTTCAGTGATATTAAAAGATAGAAAAATAACGCATTTACTGTATTTTATTAAAGAATTAAAGAAAAATCTGGCATTAACAGAGAAGCTGAATTTATGGAATTGGGGGAATTTTTTTAATTCATTGATAAAATACTTGAGTTTGGGAATGGTATGTACTAACCAGTTTTTATTATTTTTAAACACTGATTTCTAGAGATGTTTCTAGGAGTCTTTCCAGAATATTTTTGGCTCCATGTGGTATTTGCCTTCTAAGTGTAAGGCATAATAAATGTATTTTCAAATCTCTTTTCAAGAGTATGTGCCTTTTTATTTGGTGTGGAAGTGTTATGATATATATTATGTCACAAAAATATTTTGTATAACACAAACTGTTTATATTTTTCTACTTTGCAAATATTTACCTTTAAATAGGATGTCTGTTAAATGTTGTTCGATTTTCAGTCGGTAGAAGAGAAAATATTAATTCAGTGTTTGGTTCCTTTTGTAACACCTGCTATTGAAATAAAAGTTTCCAGACTAAGTATCTTAAATTTGTAGTTTGCTAGCTTGATGGTAGGTTTTCAGGATAACTGTCCTAAGGAATTTAATTTGATTTTACTTCACAGATCTGTGAGGATTATCCATCATGTCCGCGAATTTTGGGATTAACAGCTTCCATTTTAAATGGGAAATGTGATCCTGCTGAGTTAGAGGAGAAGATCCAGAAACTGGAGAAAATTCTAAAGAGCAATGCTGAAACTGCAACTGATTTGGTGGTCTTAGACAGGTGTGTTTTATAATTACGGCTGTTAAATTGATGCTTGCATATTAATTTTGGAATAAACCAGTAGCAATATTTCCTCTTTCAAATTTTAGAAAAGTTTGTGTGTATGTGATGCTTCTCCTTCTATTTAGGGCAGAGATGGAATATTCAATGGCTTTTTGAGTACAAAGGCTGATTGGCCTTGATGTTCAGAGATTTTTCTGTAGCTGTTAAAAATACAAAACCGAAAAATATCAAAACAACTGAAAAGAACCTCAAACAAAAAAAAAGCCCAACCCAAAGCAACCAAAAAAACCCCCAACACCACACCACAAACCTTAAAAATTCACATTAAACATTTCTGAACTTGTAAAATACTCTTATGTTTGGAGTGTGACTGGTTCATGTCCAGTGTATGCCATAATGTTACCATTTAGAAAAATGTTGCGACATCCACAGTACAACATGTTCTTATTGTGGAGAAGTTGCCTTTTCTTTCCTTTTTATCCCCCCAAATGAGTAGCCTGGGTTTTAAAGGCTGATAAAAGACTGAGGGAGATGAGAGGAAGTGGAAAATATTTAAGTAGCAGAGCAAGTGAGTTACAGAATCTAGAATCCTGTGGATGTTGTTTAAAATAAAGGTGGTGATAATGTAATGACTTTTTGTAGGGGAAAATTAGGGTGAAGTGATTTCTTTTCTTGCACCAACTGTATTGCATTGTTGAGTTTCAGACGAAGTTTTTAAAGTGGTTATTTCATGTTCTAGAACGAGGTGGGGGGGTGTAAATGTTTTAAGTGCGTTTTTCCGAACTTGTATGAACCATTAGCTTTCAGGAACTTTTCACTGCTATTCAAGAATATTTTACTTGTGTAAACATAGATGTATAGGCATAAATTTATGGTATGTGAGTTGGTTTTGTTTTGCATATAAAGAGAATACACTTTGGAAAAACAAAATTTTGCAATATTTGAAATGAGTATAGTAACATTAACCTCCTTTTTAGCAGTGTATTAGGAAGAACAGTATTTTAGAATGAAGTAGTTCCGTATTTGGGGTGGTGGAGGTTTTTCTCTACTTAAGTATTTAACTGTACAACTACTAATCATTATTAATTCATGGTGGAGAAAGAAACGCTGTTGAATACATGTCATGTTGCTGTTGTATTTGATGTATAACCTTAAGAGGGTGAAAAAGCTGTGACTTTCAGAAGCTGGGTTTATTTAACTTGTTCTTTGCCCTCATTAAGATATACTTCTCAGCCATGTGAGATTGTTGTAGACTGTGGACCATATACTGACAAAAGTGGGTTGTATGGAAGATTATTAAAGGAATTGGATGAAGCACTTGCTTTTCTAAATGACTGCAACATATCTGTACATTCAAAAGAAAGAGATTCTACCATAATTTCTAAGCAGGTAAGGATATCAAGCTATGTGGGAAGCCTGGGGAATAGGAAGCTTGCAACTGTTTTTCTTTGCTATGTATGTTACATCACTGAAACCTTCAAACCCAGCCATCCTGGACTGTCTGAGCAAAAAGACTTCTGATTGTTGGATTCATTAACAGTGCAGGTCTTTACATAAATGAGTGGGACTTGAATGTCAACCACTGATTAGAACTTCATCTGGTTTGAGATTCAGATTTGCTTAAAGCACTGAAACAATTCTGCACCCTGATGTTGTGGGTCCTCGTCTCTGAAGTCGAGAATTTGACATCTTCACAATCTCCTTTGACCTCTGAATAATTCAGTATAGAAGACGAAATAAGGCCTCAGGAAGTATTTGGACTGTACCCAGTTAAATTAAGAGTTGATAGGAAGAATTCAGGCAAAAATTCCAGCCACAGATGTACAGTATCTGCAGTTTATCTTAGAACAACACTGGACTAGTGCCACACCTCTGGAACAGAATTTGAATCTCAGGCTTGCCCCTGACTTTCTCTGTGTTTGCCCCTGTGTTGTCATGCCAGATGGCAGAGTATAATCCAGAAGGTGCGGTGTTTTGAGCAGGGACCTGGCATGCCTCAGGTCCGGGCATGGTTTTTTTCCTCCACTTGGGCTTTGTGGTTTGGAATTGCCTCCCTTTTTAAAAGTAGTATCAGTGTACCCAGGTACTGAATTCCTACTTTGTTTGACAGCCTGACTCTTCAGGAAGAAACAACTTTCCATCAGATAAGATGATGGCACTCAAGTGCCTATGCTGTTTTCTCTGAATAGGGTATAGGTATTTCTTTTTCCTATTCCGCTCACACACAAACCACTGTTTTGTTTTACCTTTGAAAGGCTGGACTTGCTAAGGCTACCCTAAGGCCACTGTACAACTTTCTGGTTACACGCTTTTGAAACCCTGCCAGCTATCAGTAATAAATAAAGTAAACATGCCCAGTAAAGTGTTTATTTTGTAAGTTCTATGTTATATATATAGTATAAGAATTTCTTCTTTGTTTATCTAGCTGCCTCAAGAAGTATTCTTCTTACTAGTATAATTATCTTAAGGTAAATTTCAAATTACAATTCCACAAAATTGCAAAATACTGACTAAGCTTGGGATTTTTTTGAGATTCAGAAATGTACAGAGTTTGAAGTTGATTGATGGTAATTTAAGGGGGAGGGGGAACTTGCTCTGTTAGAAACACCAGAGTTCCCAAGGTCATCTAAATAACAAAAGTGCATTTCTGCATATTTTTATAACAAAACAATTGTCATAATTCTTACAAAGATTGTGCTGTAAGAGAAAGAAGCCCTTAGTCTTAAATGAATAGTTCATGACTGTACTCTGTGAACTGATATTTGAATTCATTTGTTGTAGATATTGTCAGACTGTCGAGCTGTGTTGGTTGTTCTGGGACCCTGGTGTGCAGATAAGGTAGCTGGGATGATGGTAAGAGAGCTGCAGAAGTATATCAAACATGAGCAAGAGGAGCTGCACAGGAAATTTTTATTGTTTACAGACACTTTCCTAAGGAAAATACATGCACTCTGTGAAGAGCACTTCTCGCCTGCCTCACTTGACCTGAAATTTGTGACCCCTAAAGTAATAAAGCTGCTTGAAATCTTGCGCAAATACAAACCATATGAACGGCAGCAGTTTGAAAGTGTTGAATGGTATAACAATAGGAACCAGGATAATTATGTATCTTGGAGTGATTCTGAAGATGATGATGAGGATGAAGAAATTGAGGAGAAAGAGAAGACAGAGACTAATTTTCCATCTCCCTTTACTAATATTTTATGTGGAATTATTTTTGTGGAAAGAAGATACACGGCGGTTGTTCTAAATAGGTAAAGCTTTTTATTTTTTGTAAAAGGTCATTCTGAAGCAAAAAGGCGGACTCAGCTGCCAGGATAATATCGTGAATATGTAGGGGATTGTCTTGTTTTTTCAGAACTCTGTTTATAAAGTTGGTTTAGGAGATCGTACTGGATCTGTGTAAAGCATTTGGAGTGGATGGGAAGAGCATGTGTCTTTGAAAATTGTACTCAAGGTCTTGTTTCAGACCTGAGTTGGTAATTTGAATCCTTTAGAAGGCAAAATGTGAAATACTGTGCTGAACCTGTAAAATAGGCATATGCTGTTCTGTCTTTATCGGTATTTAAATTTGCAATGGATGTTGGAAACTTCTCTAGCTTACTGAGTGCAATACTTCTGGAAATTTTATCATTACCCTACTAAATCACAGTATTTTATGGTCCAAGTCCACAGAAAATCAAATTCACCCTTGCACAAATATTTCTTAAGATTTACTGGTACAGCTTTCAGAGTTGGTGTTTATAAAACGCCTATTCAGTCAAACACTAAGTGCTTTCTTACATTCTCCGGCAAGAAATATATGAACCCATGAGTATTTGCCAGTTTGCAGTACTCTAGTTCCTTATCAGTTCGTATTCCTGAATGTGCGCCATGTTAGTTATGTATAACACTTAATTGTTAAATGCTATTTGCCACACACTATCAACTACATTTATTCACCTATCCTGATTTTGTTTTTCAGTAGGTTTCTTAGATAGTGTGGTAAATGTCCTGTGCAAGGCGTTCATTGCGTTCTGGATACCTCTGAATCTGGCTCCTCTGTTGATACGTTTTTGCCCAAGTCAGTAGTTTAAGTGAATAACATAATCTTTGATCTGCAGACTTGCCTATGTGCTTTTTGTCAGCTTCATCTTTTCTCTTTGCCTTTTTTTGCATTTTCAGATATGTTCACATAAATCTGCAAATATGAGGCAAACTAAGTTGTCCAGTGAAATGAACATATTATGTTAATAACTCCTGAAGAAATCACGTTAACAGAATCTGATAACATTTTTGCTGAGCTGAAATGAGTATTTCATGGCCCTGCAGGGAATGAACAGAACTGGGAAAACTTTTTTCTCTGTTAAATTATGATTTAAAACATACTGGTTTTCCACTGGACGTTCTTGTAGACAGTGATTTATACACTATATAATATCTTAACTGCTGTTGAACCTGACACCTATGGTGTCTAGATGAAATAGGTAATCAGATTCTGCCATCTTTAACCTCACCTTGGGTTGAGGTTATTGGCTGCAAAATATAAAACTATATTCAACCTTTTGTTCTCTTCTCGGAGTTGGCTACCAGGCTCTCTGAATGCTCCTTCACCTCATGTAGCAAATGATCTCAGAATGCATGGCTGAGCATCAGACCTGAGCTGTTGGAATTAAGACTGGAAGCCTTTAGTGGAGAACCTCACTGTAGGCTCATTTAAATGGAGTGGATTTAGTTTAAGGGCTCTGCTGATGATGCTTAATATCTAGGGGAAAGATTGTCTTCTGAATGAGACAGTTGTGAGTGTTTGAATTAATGTATCACAACTGCTTCAGCTTCCAGTAATCCAGTATGGATCGTTCAATGGAACTAAGTTAGAAATAAAACTTTTCTTAAAATATTTTTATTATGCTAGTATTTAGAGATTAGAATACCATTTTATTAAATCCATGATGACTGAGGAAGGACAAGATTCATGGCATGTTTGTACTTTCTGGGTCTTTGATTATTATTACACTCAACTAATGGAGTGGCTCATTTTTTGTTTAATTTGGTGTAGACAGTTGAGTTCTGGTTCCTATAAGCTCCTTTTCAGAAGAGAAGACATTTTTTAAAGCCCAGTTTCCTTCCATTTGCATCGCAGTACCCCTCAACTCCCTTAGGGAAGGTTGGAAAGCAGAACTTCTTGTATCTGTTTGGAGAAACCGCCTGTTACCTACAACAAATACTTATTTAATCTCAAGGTTGAAGTCTTGAATGTTTCTCAGGAGCTTGCCAAAGATGTGCACGGTGAAATGTTTATTCAGATGTTTTTAATTGTCCAGTTCTATAACAAGGGAAATTAAGTAAGAATGTTTGAGATGCTTAGTAGGTACCCAATCTATATGACCTGACAGAAATGCCATGTGAGAAAAGAAATATTTAAAAAAATATGATTTCTGACCACTTATTAATCCAACTTTCTTATTATCTCTGTCTGAAGAGCCTAGAGACTGCATACAGAAATGTGACTGCATTTAGCCTTGAACTAACAAATCACATTTGCATTTTAGCACAGGAGGATCCTTATAGTCTATTTCAAGAAGGATGGCAGCCTATTTGGCACTTTTGTGTCTTCTTACCTGTACTCCCTTTCCATTCCAGTTTTAACAGATTGCAAAGGAAGGAAGTTTTCAAGGTGTTTTATGTTCCCATAGATTTTGTTAGAAACACAGATCAGGAAAGGGGGCAAGACTTCAGTAGTTTTTTAAGGGTAGAAAGAGCAGGGAGAACTTTGCCATTTTCCATCTGATTTGGCAGCAGCTTGCTGGGCAGATGGTAGGCACGTAGCTGGGGACTGGCACAGCACCCATCTACTTATATGTGAGGCAGAACTGCTAGGGATTTATCTGGGAAAGGTTGGAATTGCTGGTGGGGGTGTACAGAGGCAAGCTGTTTTTTGACTGTGAGGAGCACCTGATAATGGACACGATGCATGTGCTGTTGAGCAAAGCAGTACTGGGATGGCTATAGTGAGACATGCAAGAGATCTAATTTTTTTATATTTTTATTTGGATCTGCTGCTCAAAAGCTTGCTACAGTTGAGAAGTCCCAGATTCTGTCCATCCTGAAAACTGATCAACTAATGTTGCTACAGTGTACTTAGTTTGATTGCACGTGATAATTGTGGTTTTAAGTCCATAAATATCTCATTCTAGATTTAGTGCATTATTTGTATGAGCAGTCTTCTGCCTTGTCTTTGAAGTCAGAACACTGCAGAAGGCAGCCTTTTCTGCTTCTGTAACCTAAAGAATAAACTAAGGGGAAATAAATTGACAGCACGGATGTTCCTCACATCCCTGTTCAGTATTCCTTTTAAAAAATTGGATTAAGTCTTCTATTTGGGTTAATTGTACAAGTAGCGAACTTCTCACTGGGTAGGCTGAGCGTTGCTCTTTAGGAAAACAGGTCAGTGTTTTGTCACAAGTATACTTGAATGGAATATATCTTCTAATATTAAGTAGAATTGCAATATTATGTTTAAAATATATTGAGGAAACATACTTTGAGGGAGCAGTTATGGGTCTATCTTCTAAAATCAAGCATAGTTAACAAAAAAGAGATAAACAAAAGCAATTGTAAGTAGGGTGCTTTAACAACAGGGAGCCTTAGAGTAATAGAGTGGTTACAAAATATATGGTTTTACTGTGATAGGTCTGAAATGTGTGTGATGAAGGGATGCTCATGCTGTATGGGTATGCAGTCTGTCTTGTGTTAACCTTACAGAGCCTTTCGAGAAGACTGCAGGAAGTTTGTGTTAGCATGACTTAATTGTCATGCTTCTGCTTTTCCTTTTAATAATAGGTATTATAAACTAAAGATTTTCTTCCATTTTCTGGCTTGTGTGACTTCTAAAAACACGTGTAATATTTTTAGGTTGATAAAAGAAGCTGGCAAGCAAGATCCAGAACTGGCTTACATCAGTAGCAATTTTATAACTGGACATGGCATTGGCAAGAACCAGCCTCGTAACAAGCAGATGGAAGTAGAATTTAGAAAACAGGAAGAGGTAATTTCAAGGAAAAAAATTTAAATTAACAGTACCTTCAGAATCTTTTTTGTATGTGTGTGTCTTTAAAAACAAAAAAAGCCAACAGGCAGAGTCTGGGGCAAAGTCATTGGAAGTTCATGGAACACCTTTGTTTTAACGAATATGTACACTTACTGGAGATACCGATGTTCATTAAAAAAGTAACAACATGTTTAGAGACGTTGGTATGTCATGTTACACAAACAGAAATTAAAACTTCATGTAAAGTCATGTTTATGTCTAGTCAGATCTAATTTTCCACATTTGTGTTAGTGGTAATATAGTAATACTGTAAAGAAAATTGGTTGCTGACATATTACAGTAGTTATTATTTCTTTTTATTACTACTTTTATAAAAGTGAATTTGGTAAATCATTAAATGATATAAATATTAAAAATCCCCATGATTTTTAAGTCAGTCAAAGTTCACCCCAGCTAGGTTGTCCTCCTTAGTATTATTTCATATATAGTATAAATATCAGAAGTGCCAGCTCATGAATATGCTCTACCCCTGAAGATGTTTCAGCCTCAGAAATGTTTGGGAAAAGATGCTGTCCTGAAAGCAATTTTTTTTTTTTTTTCTTTGATACCACAACTGAAAAATTGTAAATAAATAGTGGGGAACGTCTCCATTGCTTGTGGCTTCTTAGACGACTCATATGATTCCACACATCAGATTTGATTCCTAGAAATCCAGTGATTCTGATAAATCTTATCAGAATAGTAATAAAAATTGTTGTGTTTCTGAAAATATTTTTGTAATAGTTTTTTGCATAGACATATTTTTTGAGTGTCTGACCAACTCACCTTATTCTTACTGCCTTTTGTTGAATTTCATGATGGAAACAGATCTTGGACTAATTTCTTAAATTTATCTTCATGACTTTTGCAGGTTCTTAGAAAATTTCGAGCTCATGAGACCAACCTACTTATTGCTACTAGTATTGTAGAAGAGGGTGTTGACATACCAAAATGCAACTTGGTGGTGCGTTTTGATTTGCCCACGGAGTACCGTTCCTATGTGCAGTCAAAAGGAAGAGCTAGAGCACCGATTTCCAATTACATTATGTTGGCAGATACAGAAAAAATCAAAAGTTTTGAAGAAGATCTTAAGACATATAAAGCAATTGAGAAGGTATAAGGGCAGATGAACGGGTCTGGTCTTATTAAATGTTTCATAGTATTTTTTAAGGGAAAAATTTCTCACATTCTGTTCTTGAAATGTTAAGATCCTCAGAAACAAATGCTCAAAATCTGTTGATACCAATGAAACTGAAACTGAACCCATTGTTGATGATGACGATATATTTCCACCCTACGTATTGAGGCCAGATGAGAACAGTCCAAGAGTTACTATTAACACTGCTATTGGACACATAAATAGGTAAGAGGCATATTTAGTTTTTACTTCATGTCTTTGAATTAAAGGTTTCTTAGTCTGTCCTGCAACATGGAAGCATAGGCTGGGGCATTTCCTCTTAGGCACCTTGACAGGATCTGCTTTCCTAAAGAAAATGGTCACAGCAATTTGAAGGCATTTGCTATTTTTATCTTGATCCTATCAGAGGTTCTAGCACTGATAATAACTGTGGTGATAATGATTCCTAATTAATTAAAAGCTTCCCTGAAAACATAGTTTCAAAATGGGGGTAGTAAGATTGGGTTTTTTGCTTGTCAAGCTAGTTTTGAAAATAAATAAAAGAACTGTTAAAACTGTAGTTAAATCTTCCAGTGCTAATATTCATATTTGTAATAGCAGTCTGTTGTCGTCTTTAAAAACAAGATCACAGTAATTAAGCTGAACATAATAAAAGTCCACAAGACAGGATTATATGCTTCCGGGGGAGCTAGTCAAGTATTAAGTTTGTAAGGCCAAGGCAATTAGAGCAGGTTCTTAGTGACAGGAAGACATAGATGTTATTAATACTTCGAAAAAAACCACAAAAAACAAAAGACAAGTAAGAAGATCCAGGCAGCTATGGAGTGGTCAGTGTAATTGTAGTCGTGTGGAATAATATGGACCAAGTCTCGTCACAAGTTTCTAGGCACATAAAGAAAAGTGGGTTGGCAGAAACCAACCAGGCTTTACTGAGGGCAGTTTTTGACCAACCAGACTTCTTATTTCCAGTATGATGAAGTGGTTGATTCTATGAGAAGCAGTGAGTGTCATTTACTGAAGTAAAGATCTTGGTGCAATTGCCAAAGTACCTGAGTAGCTAAATTCTTGAGATGCAGACCATTTTATTGACTATCTGGTAAATAAAGCCTGTCAGCAGTCAGATTTGAAGGGTGAATGGTAGACAGTAGATGGTTCAAAGGCTGTCTGGCAGCTGGTTGTATATAGCATTACTCCTCCACTGTTAAGAGGTTCAGCATGATTTTAACATCAGCATGTTTGTGTTTGATACTAAGTTGGGAGAGAGGGAAGTGAGTACAAGGGAGGAAAGGCTACCATTCAGGGGGGAAACCATGACAAGTAGGAGGAATAAGGCAATAGAAAAAGCAGGAAACATAATGCAAACCCTGGGACCTGAGATGAGGTGAGATAAACTTGCACATCATTACAACCCTGGAATGACCTTGCTGGAGATCTGGTGTATAGTAAAGGACTTGGAGGTCTTCTGCTCAGTGGTTAGTTGAATATTTGTCAGCAGTGTACCTTTGCAGTGGCCAGTATGGCCTGAAATCATCTTCTGTAGAGTCCACACCAGTAAGGCAAGGTTACACTGAAATGTGTTTAGACTTCAATTTGCAGGTTTTGATGATCTGTAAAATGTTTTGTCAACTTAGGTACTGCGCTAGATTACCAAGTGATCCATTTACACACCTAGCTCCCAAGTGTAAAACCCGGGAACTACCTGACCATACGTTTTACTCTACTCTCTACCTGCCAATCAACTCACCTCTTCGAGCTTCAATTGTTGTAGGTATTTGGGGAAGAAAAAGCATGGAAATAAGCAAATATATTGGTCTAAGAACTGATCTGTGCTATTTCTAGAATTAGTATCATAGTTGTTAATGAAAATGATTTTTTCTGTATTGTGCTCTGTAAATGTATTTAGGTCACTGTTTATTTCTATTATAATCCATTTTCCATCAGTTACTGTTTATGCCAAAGGCAAAAATGTTTAGATATTCTTCCAGGACCTTGTTGTTTCACACACTTGTCCTGTATTGGTTTTGATCAATAGTATGTTGAGTTCTTGTAATTTTGGTTTTTGTGGAAAAACAACATAAGCCTGAATATCTTCACAAAACTGTCATCAATGTATTTTAAAAAAAACCCCCTTTGCTTACCTAATATGCTTGTGTGAAACTAATTAAAGAAGTGTGGTAAGTAATGTGCTAATCAACCAAAGTTTTGATGAAGTATTTAAATGCTTATAGGGTCCTCCAATGAGTTGTGCAAGACTGGCTGAGAGAGTTGTAGCTCTTATTTGCTGTGAAAAACTGCACAAAATTGGTAAGAACTGAAAAAGCAACCTCTTTGGTAAAGTATATTTTATAGTTGAGAAATTGCATACGGTATGGATGATATATATGATGATATATGGTGTATATACATATATATTTCTGCTGTAGCCATCTAGTGTTGCTTTCTTTCACTTGCCTTGTTTTGTGGTATGATACTTACCAATTTAGGTTAGACCTTATAAGCTGAAGTTAAATTCTCCAGGGAAGTCTTGTTATATAACCTATTTGGTCTTAAACAGCAAAAGCAAAATTAGTACAAGAGACTCAGATTTTGCTATAGAATATACTTATTAATGGGGAAAAGAGTCTTGTTCTCTATGAGATACTGATTATAGGTTAGAAACTACATCCTGCAGCCAAAAGATAACTTGTCTTTTAAAGTGAATTGTGACAAATTAAGATATAATACACAATCCTAAATTTATTGTTTTCTCTGCTGTATCATAAATCATGTTCCAAAAAAAGTACATTGAGGGACTACTTCAGCTCTCTTGTTTCTTGTAAGTATAATGGAGCATGTTCTTCGTTGTTTAACATTTTAAGAGATTTACATGTTATGGGCTTTTTGATGAAGTACAGAAGTATCTGTGTATCGTAAATAAAAAAATTTGTAGGTCTGATGTTTGGATTTTATTTCTAAATTAAACCCTTTGATCGTACCAATAAATGTATCCAAGAATAACACCCTAATGGCTCAACCCAGTGTTGAGAGTGCATATTCAACAGTAGTAATTCACTTTTTAGAATGATAGAGAAATATAACTGTTCCCTCTTTCCTGGCATAATTCCATGTGAGTGATTTTTAAATTAGTATTTCAGTCAAGGGTTGCTTTTTATGGCCAAAAAGCATTCATTGGTCTTTAATATTTTCATTATAGAATTCAATTTTGTAATTTCAGTGGGTTTTACTGTAAATGAGTATTTTTGCCCAAAATTCAATCTTTATCACTCTTTCCCCAAAGTTTTGCTTTTGGAGTTTTGTAGGAGTTCATGTATTTTAAAAACTTATGTGAGGTGTTTTCATGAGCAATCTCATCTACAAGTATGTAGAATGTGAAGGAACCAAGATTTGATTGTTCATAATGCTATTTCTTCGCACTCTTTCATAATAATCAGGTGAACTGGATGATCATTTGATGCCAGTTGGTAAAGAAACGGTTAAATATGAGGAGGAACTTGATTTACATGATGAAGAAGAAACCAGTGTTCCAGGAAGGCCAGGCTCTACAAAACGAAGACAGTGCTATCCTAAAGCTGTTAGTATCACTCACTGCTATCCACACCTCTGATCAAATGCCTTATATACTGATGAGAAAGAATTGCTAACTCTTAATCTTATATTTTTTTACAACGTGTCTTGCATTTATATTGAAAATATTTTGCAGTTTGAATTCTGTGGAAAATTGCACTGTTACCTGAATTTATGGTACCACATGTTTTGGAAGCATGCCTGTAAGTTCAAGGAACATACACGTTCTGTAGGGCTGGTTGACTGTATTTACCTGGTATGAAAATAACTGTGAGGAAAATTGTTCTGCATTAATAATCTGTAGAATGTTTACCTTCTCTGGTAAATGCACTAGAGCAAAGGAGGAATTGCTGGCTTTCTAGACAAGGAGATGCACGGGGCTAAACACAGAAATAAGTGGGGTTTTTTAAGATGCCTGGTTTAATTTGGGAAGTTTACTGGTCGAACACAGAATTTCATAACTTCTGGTTTAAATATTAGAATATCAAATAAGTATACTTTTACTATTTCATTTTTAAAGTAGTTCTAAATATTATACTTAATATGCTAAAAGGTATCCTACAGCGCTGCATTAAGTAACTTATCCACAGTTCTGTTATAACAGACTTCAACCACATCAACTTGTGGAATTGGATTTCTTAAATGCTATGTGTGTGGAAATTTCAAATACTTTAAGGGAAAACAGAGGAAAGAAGCTTTGTCAAATTATTTTGCAACTACTCTGGAACCTTCCTTTTTCCCCTGCAACTGTTACAGGTTCTGTCTAAGGTCCTTCGAATAGGACAGGTACTTTGTCCAGAATCTGATAATCTGCATTTCACGGAGAAACTGATAGTCTGTCATATGGAGGAATGTCAGCATGGACACCCATGTTAGTGGGCTGTAGTGCTGTGTTGTACCTTCACATGCAGCCTTAGTTATGGCGAAAGCCCTGCAGTTATTTCATTCTGGCCATCTTCCACATGCTCCAATTTTATTAGTAGTTCCAGTAATCAGTTACTGGGATAGTTTTGGGAAGGATACGATGGCATCAGAGAGGGAATGACAGGTGAGAAAACATTTTTCTTGTAAGACTTCACAAACACTTTGCATCTTTGCAGTGTTTCTTGGTAGCTTGTTACAAGTACTTTTCTCTGTCCTCTTGCTTCACTAGTGATTGTTGGATTAGGGTTGACTCACAAAATGCAAGATTATTCTGTCTCCTTCAGAGGAGTTGATTTGTCTAGTGATGCATCATTCTTTCTCAGTTTTGGGTTTTTTTTAATAAGGAAGCTAAGAATACTTTTCCTTGCTTTTGTCCCAGCTTTTCACATCTGGAAAAGAACCTTTGGCAAATGTTTAAGGTCTGCAAGATCCTCTTGGGCTTAATGTAGTTATTAAACTTATGAGTAATTTTCCATTAAGTCAAGGCCATAGTTTTACTGCAGCGTGACTTCAAAATCCAGGACTACATGTATTGCAATTTAGTTTTAGATGAACAGGAGAATCAGTTTTGAGACCTGCAAAGTAATGAACTCCTACCAAACATAAAGCATGGTTTTGTAACGCCTGTGACAAATACAAACAGCAGAGTTAAAAGTGCTTGTGCCTGTTGTGAGTGTTCACATCTGCAAGCTAGAATTGTTATGAGAACTCATGTAATGTAGTGCCTGGGAAAAGGGGCAGTCCACTGAGTTTTGTTTGTTTGTCCCAAGTGTATGAAAAACATTTTTTATACTTTTCAGTTCTGCTGGAAAAAGAATCTGTGTTAATGAAGGTGCAGTGAAGCTTTATGTGAAAATTGAATTACTGGGATGTAGTTGTGTTTTTTTTCCTTTGTGTGCACATTTTCCTTTTTCTTCCCCCTCCCTCTCCCCCCCTCCACTGTTAAGGTCCAAAGAGCTTGGACATAGTGTGCTCCAGAGTTACTGGTTAAATACAGACATACATGGCATCAATACTTCAGTTGTATTTGTAGTATTTATGTATTTAAGTGCTGCCTGTGTTCTACAGTTAAACTGGCATTTTTTAACACTGGGTGGATAACAGAATAAGATCAGGGATGTAGTGGAAGTTGCCTCTTGGCTAATAGGAAGATCTGGGAGCATTGTGTTCCCCTGATACAAGTATTTGGACAAAAATTGTGGCTGCCATACCAGACTGCTGACTAAACACTTTTGCATAAGAAAAAAAAAAACACACTACTTGAGCCCAGGTTAATTTTTTTTTTTTATTCCTTAGTTTTAGGAATGCCTTTCCAAATAAACATGTGACACCTTGTTCAAAGAGTAGTTTTTAGGTGGACTTTGCTGATTTTTATCATGTTAATGTTTTTTCTTTTTTCGATTTTTAGATTCCAGAGTGCTTGAGGGATAGTTATCCCAAACCTGATCAGCCCTGTTACCTGTATGTAATAGGAATGGTGTTAACAACTCCTCTACCTGATGAGCTCAACTTCAGGAGACGAAAACTATATCCTCCTGAGGATACAACAAGATGTTTTGGCATATTGACAGCCAAACCTATACCTCAAGTAAGGAATCTATCTCCTTTCCTTATTCTGCATTCCTTACAACCTGTTGGTTTCCACTTGCTCCCCACCCCCAGACTGAAGAGTTAGAAATGACCAAGTGCTGCTTGTATCTGGCAACCTCAAGAAAATAAACAACAGTATCCATCCAGTCAAATCTCCATTTTTTGTATTTATGGATAGAACTACCTGTTCTATTTTGGCCAAACTTTTGTTTTACAAATTTATTTTTTAGGGTTTTGCACTGGCAAATCCAAAATGTCCCTCCTTCTTTGTGTGAGGTATGATAGGAGTTGACATACCAGCTACAGAGATGGCCTGCGCCCCACAACTTTATCTATACGAAAGCTGTGGTAACAACTCAACATTCCTGATCTGCAGCAGCAGCAGAAAAAGTCAGCCACGTTAATTGAAATTGGCACCTCTTGCTTTGGAAAATTTTTAATAGACATTTTCTGTTGGAGAGACTCAGTTGAAGAAGATTTTTTTCAAATTGTATTTTTTGTTGTCCACGTAATAAAACATTCCTTCCTTCATAGTAGAGAACACTTCCTTTTCTACTTACCTTTTATAGAGAGAAGAGCTGTAAAGCACAAGGAGAACTATTTTAAAAATCAAATCAGCCGTTCTTTAAGCCTTCAAAACCTCATCTGTAATTGAAGGTTGTCACAGTTCAAAATTCTGATCCAATTTGATCCAGTTTGCTGTGGGGTCAGGCAACCATTACCTCAGCATCTGAACTAAATAGCCAGTACTCTGTAGCGGAATCCTACTCTGGATTGTCTTTTGTGATTTCTTTTGATTTTGTTGTTCTTTAGATTCCTCATTTTCCTGTGTATACTCGCTCTGGAGAGGTTACAATATCTATTGAGCTTAAGAAATCTGGTTTTACTTTGTCTCTGCAAATGCTTGAGCTGATAACAAGACTCCACCAGTACATTTTTTCACATATTCTTCGTCTTGAGAAACCTGCACTAGAGTTCAAACCCACAGAAGCTGATTCAGCCTATTGTGTTCTACCTCTTAATGTTGGTAAGAACAAAAATTTTGTAATTTACAACTTCTTTGAGAAGTTCAGCCTGGAAAACTGAGTTGTGCATTTTCCTTTTTAAGTTGATGACTCCAGCACTTTGGACATTGACTTTAAGTTTATGGAAGACATTGAGAAATCTGAGGCACGTACAGGCATTCCCAGTACACAGTACACAAAAGAAATGCCTTTTATTTTCAAGTTAGAAGATTACCAGGATGCAGTTATCATTCCACGGTGAGTACTCTATATTTAGGTATGTACCTATTGTATTTATACAAACACTTGTAATAAGGGAACTGTATGCTATTAGTCTGAAGGCATCTGGTTGCATCTGAATTTAAAGATTTTTTTTTTTTTAGTGAGTAGCTAATCTTATATAGTAAGATTTAAGTGTTTAGGTCTCCCAAAACTCGTTACCTTTTTATTAGGAATAGTAGAGCTCAGCACAAAACTTATATAGTATTCTGATAGAACATTGTGACTTCATGGAGAGCTGCCCTGTTGAAACCAAGTTTAGTTTGGAAGATTGAGTGGGAGCCCTGCTCTCTGGTTACTGCTTATTCACACCAAAGACCTGATAAAAG
Organism: Pseudotriccus pelzelni; assembly: GCA_035584735.1. Taxonomy (NCBI): domain Eukaryota; kingdom Metazoa; phylum Chordata; class Aves; order Passeriformes; family Tyrannidae; genus Pseudotriccus; species Pseudotriccus pelzelni. Next base: position 49,152,377 of record JAWMRA010000161.1, on the reverse strand, counting down.
AAGGTATGCTGCTGGTAGATGGGAAAATTCCAAGTGATAAAGACCAGTTAATAGAATCTTTATTTGAGTGGTATTCATTTTATATACTGGATATGCAAAGGTTCTCCAGAACTGATAGGCTCTGTGGAGGCTTAATTACTCCCTATGGACTGACTGGCTTGTGTTGTACCTAGTATATTGTAAACAACAATGCTTGCTGAATATATGTAGAAGATAAATATAAGTACTTTGTTTTGGCCTTACCTGTGTCAGACTTTTATTTCTTTTTCCTCCTTTTCCTCCCTCCCACTTTCCCTCCCCCCGCTTTGGAAAGGAGCTGAAAAGGCTCATTAATAGTGCGTAAATTTTATTTGGAGATATCTATTTAGATACTTGCATAGAAACTTAAAATGATAGATGCACCAGGTTGAAGTATGAAATCACCTACTGTGCAAATCTAATTATTCATCATTAATATTATTTTCACCATAGTTTTCAATGAGCATCAGTAGCTACAGTAAAGGTGTTGCAGCATTCTGGCTCAAATTTCAGTCTTCTGTGTTACAAGAACTGCATTGTCCTCAAAGGGCTTGTGAACTTACCTTGCTACATATTTGAAGTTTTGTATTTTAACTTTATTTGGAGAGTGACTTTGTTAAAAATGGCAGTTTAGATGTGAGGCAATATAATCTTTGTATGCAGAGGAACTCTCCTTCTACTGATGTAGAATACCACCTAGAAGACTAGATATTAAAAAGCCAGATTATCAAGTTTAATTGGTAGGTGCTTGGAATGAAGAAATTATAATTTGTAGCATTACTGTTATCTAGAACTTGATTTCTCTATTGCGTCTTGACGACGTAGGTCCTCCATTTCAATTTCAGTGTTTATCTGTAAAGGGAATTTTGCGGATTATAGATTGACTTTATTTGTCCTTTTCATAGAGCACGTCTCATTTAATATTTGAGTTAGCTAAACAAATGATTTCAACAAAAAAGAAAGCCACCAACCAAAAATCTCAAGTGAACTATTTAACTATAACTCCTGACCACATTAGAACACGAGGAACTCAGCAAAAGCTTTACTGTAATGCCAAAACATTTATTTTTTATTTTTTTTTAGGTATCGGAATTTTGATCAGCCTCATCGATTCTATGTAGCTGATGTATACACTGATCTTACTCCACTCAGTAAATTCCCTTCCCCTGAATATGAAACTTTTGCTGAATATTATAAAACAAAGTATAATCTTGACCTTACCAATCTCAACCAGCCACTGCTGGATGTGGACCACACATCTTCAAGGTAATAACAGTCATATTTGTCTGATGTTTGTAGTTTGACAGTAAAATGTCTTTTTTTTCCCTTAAATTATGAGATAGCTGAGGGCTTGTTTCCAAAGTAATTACTGATTTTCTTGAGACCTGCCTAACTTATGTAACAACAACTGTAACTGAAGTCCGTAGAGGTAATTGTGCTGTCCCTTCACAGCACATTGAAGTTGAATGCTAACAAAAGTCATCACTTTAGAAAGTTTAGGCTAGTAAGTTCTGTTCATTAATTATGTACTTACATCACAGTATTTTCACATGGTTTTTAGACTTAATCTTTTGACTCCTCGCCATTTGAATCAGAAGGGAAAAGCACTTCCACTAAGCAGTGCTGAGAAGAGGAAGGCAAAATGGGAAAGTTTGCAGAATAAACAGGTAAAATAGAAGTATCTAATTCAAGTGGACTCTTTCAATAGTGATCTGACAACTACCTTTACATGGAAATTCTTTTCTTCCCCCCCTCTCCCCAGATACTGGTTCCTGAGCTTTGTGCTATACATCCTATTCCAGCATCATTATGGAGAAAAGCAGTCTGCCTCCCCAGCATACTTTACCGCCTGCACTGCCTTTTGACAGCAGAGGAACTAAGAGCTCAAACAGCCACTGATGCTGGTGTAGGGGTTAAATCACTTCCTGCAGATTTCAGGCACGTATTTTTCAACATGATACCTGAATTCAGCGGAAAACAAGGTGGAAACTTAACTATTATTGTGTGAATTATGAAACTGAGACCCTTTGCTTAACTCATGTCACTTCTCAGTGAAACATAGTTGAAAAATATTGATTTTTGAATGGTAAAGTTACATGCTGTAGTCACAGTTCTTGTCAGAAAGCTATGACTCTTTTTAAACGTATGTGCATGTAGAGTCTTCGTATCTTGTGGTAATATTTTTTTGTTAACAAACCCCATGTGTATCTTTACAGATATCCTAACTTGGACTTTGGATGGAAAAAATCTATTGACAGCAAATCCTTCATCTCTCTTCCTAACTCCTCAGTAGTAGAAAATGAAAATTACTGTAAGCACAGCACAATTGTAGTCCCTGAAAATGCTGCACATCAAGGTGCTAATAGGACCTCTTCTGCAGAAAACCATGACCAAATGTCTGTGAGTTACAGAACATTGCTCAATGAGTCACCTAGTAAACTCCAAATTGATGTCTCGGCAGAACTTGCAGCAATTAATGGTGTTTCTTATAATAAAAATCTTGCCAACGGCAATTGTGATTTAGTTAACAGAGACTTTTGCCAAGGAAATCAGCTGAATTACTGCAGGCAGGAAATACCTGTACAACCAACTACCTCATATCCCATTCAGAATTTATACAACAGTGAGAACCAGCCCAAGCCCAGCAATGAATGTACTCTACTGAGTAATAAATACCTTGATGGAAATGCTAACAGATCTACCTCAGATGGATGCCCCAAAATGGCAGTGACCACCAGTACTTCAAAAGCTAATAATCTTTCAAAAGACAGAGCAGAATCTGAAAAAAGCCCTTCCACTGGGTACTCCTCAAAAACTCTTGGTCCTAATCCTGGTCTCATTCTTCAAGCTTTGACTCTTTCAAATGCTAGTGATGGATTTAACCTGGAGCGGCTAGAAATGCTTGGTGATTCATTTTTAAAGCATGCCATCACTACATACTTGTTTTGCACTTACCCTGATGCTCACGAGGGACGGCTGTCATATATGAGAAGCAAAAAAGTGAGTAGTAACAATCCAGTGATACTATACCAGACACAGATATGTAACAAGGCATATATATATGAAATTTTTGCCAGAAAATTGAATGGGAACAAGTTGATTTAATTCCACAGCTTTGCTGATTATACATCAAGTAGCATGCGTATTAGGAATAAAAATACAGGACTGTGGGCTTAATGTTGCCATAACCATGCTTGATTGAAACTGGTTTTTGCAGTTCAATTTGAAATCTAAACCAGCTGATTATGAACCTGAGAAAGGACAGGATTGTATAGAACTAAACATTCTGGGTTAGTGAGGACATTTGGTGCACTGAACATTAGAGCTGTATTGAGTAGAAACTCTTAATAGGAATGCTTGAATGAAGCATTGAGTTAGCAACACAGAGCCTTAGGTTATACCTTTGCTTGGCCTTTCCTTTGTTTCCACAATGAGTTCCTTTCCTTGAAAATTTTTAGCATGATCTTACTGATGCACTTCAAAAGGAAGCAACAAAAAAAAAAATCTTACAAAACTGTTGCATCAAAACTTGTTAAAATATTTGAGAGTAAATGTAAACAGTAGGGAGCAGAGTCCTCAGTTCTACTGCTACTGGAATAAACAGTTGTAAGCTTTTGTTCATTTTTTTCCTCCAGAGAATGTGATAACTTGAATTAAATTTGATTGTCTACCTCTAATAAAATGCATCTCTGTGGAAGTGCAATAAGTTGCGCTGTTCGAATAAAAGAAGTGATTGAATATTCAAGTTCAAATTTCAAAATTCTAAAACATGGAAAGTGTGTTTGAAAGGAGAAAAAAGATCAGAAGTTGATAGTTAAAAAGGGAAAGGAAGTATGTTTGTGTCTGTGAGAATGCATTTTTCCCTTCCCTTTAAAATATCTAAAATAATTTTAGAGGATTTTAAAATAACATCTGGATTATGGCTTAGTAAGATTTGTTGTACAGAACTGTTTTAACACTTTCTACTGCCAAGGTTTAGGTCAGTGTACCCATAAATAATAATTTTTCATTCCAAGTCTAGTCTGAATGTTTATTATACTGGTAATTAATGACACTTGTGCAGGTTCTATTTACTGTTATTTCAAAAGTAGCAGTAAGTTTGTTTTGCGATTAAAATATAATCTATTAAATTTCTTTAACTGAAATTGTCACACCTAATATGCTTGGCCTCAAAAAAGTATGAAAAGCAAGATGTATATCTTGTTTTGATTTGGCTGTACTGCATTAGGAAAGCTGAACTCACTTTTGAGAACTAGAGAAAATGCATAATGGTACAAAATCTGGCTTGACACATAAAATTGTTTTGATCCTTTTGCGTTTTAACCTATTTTTATGTAAATATATGTTCAGAGGTTTATAAGAATGTTTTTGTTAAAGGTCAGCAACTGTAACTTGTATCGCCTTGGAAAAAAGAAGGGACTGCCCAGTCGCATGGTGGTGTCAATTTTTGATCCCCCGGTCAATTGGCTTCCTCCTGGTTACATAGTAAACCAGGACAAGAGCAACACTGATAAGTGGGAGAAAGATGAAATGGTAAGACTTGATTTAACTGTGTTGATGAGTAATTGTTCACGTATCTGTATCCTTTCACTCCTACCTTCTCCCTCCCCCTCCACCAGGTACTCTGCTGTGTTTTCAGCCCCCAAAAAAGTAAATCTGTATCTTTTTTTTGGTTCTAAAACTTCTCTGTAAGTTACAGAAAACGAGAGGAAAATTAATTCTGAACCTGAAGTAAGGAAATGTATTGCACATCATCCAATAACAGAGGAGCAGAGAAGAAAAACTTTCCTGCCTATATTTAGCCTGCTCTTGGGAGTTTTGCTGAAGTTTCTGTTGGAAATTTTAAATGATGAAGTATTATCATCACTGCTTTTGCTATATGTTCAGGCAGAACACTGTCTGGTTTTTAATAAATAATGAGTTCACCTTTATAGAGTATATGAAAAGGAGTTAGTGTTTTTCATAGTCCTGAGGCAGAATGAAGAGTAAAACTGGCTTAAGAAAATGTTCAGTGTTGAGTGCTGGTAGCTACACTGTGGGTATGACTGAGAGCTGCTTCTCATCTGAAATACTGTGCTGGCTTAGACCCCCACTGTCTCATCACCAAAAGCTTCAGAACGACAAGTCTTAATGAGAAAAGGTTCACATAATTTTCTGACCAAACGCATGGCATGTTGAGAGTAGAAGTGGATATTAAGAAATACCTGTGATCAGAGCAGTCAGTAATGTGATCTTGAGGTATTTGAGACTGATTTGGGATTCAGGGGAAGGAGGTGCAGGGACTTTTTTCTTTTTTCCCATTCTGAAGACCACACTCGGACTGTAGTACCACCAGAGGGCACATGAGAGGACTCTTAGGTGGATGTGCCGTGCAAATAAATGTTTATTGCAGAATAAAACAACCTGATTATTGTGGTTCTGTATTGCGCCAAGATTTCATTTCAGAGAGACTTCCTGCTATATCTTTCTGGCAAATGAGAGAGTACATTTGGGACTGGAGCTAATTGTTGGTTTTTAAAAGGTTTCAGTTCACCTCAACTTTTCAGTGGTCTCTACCTTATGAATAGCCACTGTTTATTTGTAAATAAAACACATGATTTCAGACCAAAATGCAGACAGTGATGCAACCAAGTAGTGGGGGATTTTGTGCCAAGCAGGTATTTTGCTTTCTTGGATGTAAATTTTGTTCTCCATCCATGGGATGATGGTCTGTAACTGGAACTAGAGATCTCATATCATTATGATCAATTATTAATAAAACATCCTAGTCAAATGGTAGTATTTTTAATGTTATCAAGCTTTATTAAGGGAAGGGGTCTTTTTTCATTTTATCAAATGGCTGATTTCCAAAAAAGTATGAAAAAAGCACTTATGTGTATTATTTAAGAAAAATTTCTTTCTTCTGGAGTTCACTGTTGATTTATTTTTTAAATGCTAATGATAAAAAAAGTTAACAATCAGAATTGCTTTCTGTCATCTTTACCCACTGTTCATTCTCATCACTCAGAATTTTTTTATATTCAAGAAGCAATATACAGAGAATGTTAGGATAATTCATGTAGCTGTCCTGCTAATTAGAATTTTACTTTAAGAAAATTGTGAATGAAATTATAGTAAAAATTTAAATTTTATAATTTGTTCAATCTTTGCAAAAACACACTGAAATTTGTTTTGGCGTGTCCATACAGACATGTCTCATTCAGAGTTATTTTTATTTCAGTGACAGATATGACAGGTGGTGTGTAACAAGAAAAAATCAGCACTCACTCTTGTTGGGACTAGTTAAACTAATCTTAGTTTAAGTATCATACTACAACAAGTATCCAAAATAAGTATCTTAAATCCAATTTCAGTTTCTCTTTTCCCCTCCTCTTACTAAACTTAACTAAGCCTTCTCCATCCTGATAAGGAACACTGTGGTCTATTTGATCCTTGGATAGTTTTAAGTGCTGCCTAGTGCACCTTACAGCTGCCACCCACCCACACCTCTGGATGGGTGTGGATTTTGCCCAAGGAGAAACGTTCCCAAAGGACATCCCCATCTGGTTTGCAGATTTGCAGGATGTAGTGAGGGAGCCCTATGATATGACATAGTAGGTTGATGGTAGATGCAGGCAGGTTCACTTGATTCACAAAGTGTTGACTTTCAGGATGCAATCCAGAAAAGTGCTTTGAATCTGATCTTGCTCCTGTCAAATTCAGTGGCAGAATCCCTGCAGGCATTAGTGATGCTGTGTTGAGCCTGTGAATAGTCCTTTTGATGTTAGGAAGACTACTGGTGCATTTAGCTAATATGTTTAAGTGCTTTTCTGGATAGGGGCCATGGCAAATTGTAAAGCATTATATAACTCAGGCATATTTGTGTTCAGTTTATAATTTACATCAGTCCATGCCAGTTTGCTCAATATGAGCAGGGAAAAGACATGAGACTTCATTAGTTTTGCCATTGTGGCTACACATGTAAATATTAGAAAATTGGTGACAACTTTGCCTTTTCTTTTATTAGTTAAGGCTATAAGAACAGCCTGGAAATAAATAAAAAAGACTGAATAAACCCCCCATTGACTGTGTTTTCCGTTTGTGTGTCCTATAACTGAGATTTGCATGATTGTGAATACAGTTGTGAATGATACATGAATACATGATTGTGAATACAAGATGTAGAAAGAACCTTCAAAATTACATTGATTCAACGTTTGTAATAGCTTTACTTAGCAGCTAGAGAGAAGGATGTACCCAGAACTTTCTTGTATTTCCCTAAAATTTGTTAGAATTTTCTTTTGTGTACTTTGGTGTGCAAGTGTATAATGTTTAGTGGATATAAAGCTCGTATGTGCATCACATTCAAGTATAACCATGGTTTCCTATGGAATGCAACAGGTGTTTTATGTAGAACACACACTATTATAGATTAGTAATAAAGCATTTGTATTCCAGGGCAATTATTCTGGTCTCAGTTAATTAACACTAGTTAATTGACAGTAATGTTAATTAAAGGTTGTATCGTGCATCTGATCAGACAGTGTAATTAGGAACATAAAAATCAGCCTTATTTTTAGCAGACACTTCTCCAATCCTAGTCTTCTGATCTTTCTGGAATAAAACTGTCTCATTTCCCTCTTCATGTATATTTTGTGTTCTTTCATAGACAAAGGAAAACATGTTGGCTAATGGTAAACTTGATGATTATAATGATGATGAAGAGAATGAAGACTTAATGTGGAGGTCGCCCAAGGAAGAAACAGACTTTGAAGATGATTTTCTGGAGTATGATCAGGAGCATATCAAATTCATTGACAATATGTTAATGGGATCAGGGGCTTTTGTGAAGAAAATTTCGCTCTCACACTTTTCAACCACTGATTCAAACTATGAATGGAAAGCACCCAAAAAGTCATCCCTGGGTAATGTTCAGTGTTCATCAGATTTTGATGATTTTGACTACAGCTCTTGGGATGCTATGTGCTATCTGGATCCTAGCAAGGCTGTTGAAGAGGATGATTTCGTAGTGGGCTTCTGGAATCCCTCAGAAGAAAACTGTGGTGTTGATGCAGGAAAACAGTCGATCTCATATGACTTGCATACGGAGCAGTGTATTGCTGACAAGAGCATTGCAGACTGTGTGGAAGCCCTGCTGGGCTGCTATCTGACCAGCTGTGGTGAAAGAGCTGCTCAGCTTTTCCTGTGTTCATTGGGGCTGAAGGTGCTCCCTGTAATTAAAAAGACTGATTGGGAAGGCACTTTATGTGCTACCAGAGAGAACTGTAACAGTGAGCAGAAAAATATTTCACCAAACTCTGTTTCTGCTTCTGTAGCTAATTCAGAGCCTTCTCTATGTAAAGACCTGGAGTATGGCTGTTTGAAGATTCCACCGAGGTGTATGTTTGATCACCCAGATGCTGAAAAAACCCTAAATCACCTTATTTCGGGTTTTGAGAACTTTGAGAAGAAAATAAATTACAGTTTCAAGAACAAGGCTTACCTTCTTCAGGCATTTACTCATGCCTCGTACCATTATAATACCATTACTGGTAAGTTGTCTTAAAGAACCTCTATAGTTTTTCCCCATATTGTAAATGCAAGAGAAGTAGTATAGGTTTTGCTCCCATATGTATTCTATTTTTAGACATAACAGGTTACTTTAAGAAGCCAATAGTCTCTGAATACAAAAACTCAGAAAACAGTATTTTGCTCAGTATTCAGAGGGGGATACTTGCTCAGTCTGTATCCTAAACATTATTCATATTTTGACTTGGTGCGGACAGAATGTATTTACTGAAGTCTCACCAAGCTCCAAGAAAGAGCAGCATTTATCACTAGTGCTGTATCACTAGCTGTATGAGTGACATTAGGTCCTCATTTAACAGAAACAAGTTCTTGTAGAACTCTGGAAAGTTGTCATGTACTTCAGGAAATAGCAGTCATATTTAGCAAATCTGTTCCATAATGGTATTCCAAGAATATTATACTTTGTCTGTACTTCTGAAGATTAATTGTAGACTATACAGTTTTTATGAGCTGAATGATCTATAGGATTGCAAATATGGAGACTTCCCCTTGAAGTTGTAAATTTGAAGGCTTAATTTAAATCTAGGCATTTTATTCAGTAAATATTTAAAGATTAACTGCATAATGTTTCTCTACATGATCTCACAGAAGATTTTACATAGGTAGAAATTTGTATTTCTGTAATCTTTAATTGCATTAATGTAATATTTGTTCATTCTAAAACATTGCACATTTTCCTACAATAATATGCAATCAAAAGCAAACCATAGCAGAATTCCAACCCTATCTATAATGACTGGCAAATTCCTCTGCACTCAGCAGTCTGAAATTTTTCTCCATAGTGAATTAGTCCCTTATTCCAAGGAGTGAAAAAGCTCTCCTTTAATTAAAGAAATAAGTCATTTTGAAATGTTACTACATTGATAAACAGTTCTGACAAAACACTGAAATGTTCCTTTGGTCTTTCATTCTAGGTAATATTACCCACATATATATATACTTTTTACAAATATTTCACAAAACCTTCATATGGAAGGTATATGGTTATTTATATATATGTATATACACATAGACTAACAGAAACCTTGAGACATAGTGACTACTTAAAATTATGTCGTTGGTAGCAGAAACTTCTGATTTCTCTTCTTATCTACCAAGTAAAATAACTGAATTGCTGTTACCTGTAACTTTTTTTCGTAAGGAGCAGCTAGGAGTTGAGATGTGGCAGTGTCTTAAGTTCAGCTGCTGAAAAAGCAACTTAGTACTAGCCATTTCACTCTCATGTTAACTTCTGTAGTAGCTGTGTCTTCCTTCCTTCTCTACCTACCTATCCCTATTTGCATTCAAGAGGGTTTTTGCTTTTGTTTGTATTCTAAAAATAGATGTTCTGTTCACGTGGCCACTGTCAATTTTCAAAAAAACAAAGGCTTGGTAATTTTAACTTCCAGTTTAAAAGAACTATTCGAAACAGGAATCTTTGAAGGTTTCTAATGTGTGGCAAATTAGATGAAAAACCTCAGATTTTATGTTCCCTCTGCTTTTAATACATTGATTTTTGTATTAATTTTTTGAGTTTTAATTTGTAGTAGTTTTCAGATCAGCCTGCTGGTGCTATCTCTTAATTTTACTCTTTCTCAGCACAGTGTGATGATCCTGATTAAAAGCATTAATTAATTATGGGCACAAGTGTTTTGCTAGCCTGGCAAAAATTAATATTTTGTTCAAAATTGGCTTTATTATTAGATATAACGTATGTTTTTTCTTGGATTCTTTTTTTAGTAATTCTTTAGCAGTCTCTTTAAATGCAAAGATACCTGTTTTAAGAAACAGATTGTCCTCTATGAGCATTGGTTGGTTTGTGGAATTTACATGGCAGTGTACCAAACCTCTTATCCAGAAAGGTCTGGAAAGAATGTGTGTCTTAAACTTAATTGTGGTGTTGTACATTCTTTTATTTCCAACACTTTAAGATTGTTACCAGCGCTTAGAATTCCTGGGAGATGCAATTTTGGACTACCTCATAACCAAGCACCTTTATGAAGACCCACGGCAACACTCTCCAGGAGTTCTTACTGACCTACGATCTGCTCTAGTCAATAATACCATTTTTGCATCATTAGCTGTAAAGTATGACTACCACAAGTACTTCAAAGCTGTCTCTCCTGAACTGTTTCATGTTATTGATGACTTTGTGCAGTTTCAAATGGAAAAGAATGAAATGCAAGGAATGGATTCTGAGGTTAGTGGAAGTAGAAGAAATGCGTTCAATATCTGATTTGAAGCATGTCACTGGATTTCTTAGCTTGATGCACTTTTTTTTAATGTTTTATGAACACAGCAGCCAAGAAGCAGGCTCCCAGTAATACAGGATGCAATATAGAAAGTAAAAGTCTTTTCAGAAAGTATAAAATCAATTAGAACTTTCAGAAATTAATTAATTCTAAAGCAGTTTGCCTCTAGGCTTTTCTGTGACACTTGATTTTAGTCATTGTTTTGCTTTTGTTTTGTTAGAACAGCATGGGGCACACACTCACACACTTAGCTTGCTTCCTTCCCAAAGTGATTGGAAGCACTGCTGTAACATAAAATTGTGATGATGGGTTGCTAAGTCACATAATGCTGACTCTGAGGTTGGATATCCATGCGACACCATGAAAAACACTACATTGGCACAGCACTGGGATTATTAAACATAGTGCACTGACAAGAGATTTCTGCCATTTTCTTCTGATGGTTTCTAATGGAGCAATTGTTACTGCATTGTACTCCAGTATGTTTGACATGCTCCTAAAGGTTTCATATCTCCTAGCCAGGGAAACGTGATATGCATCTTTCGAGTAAGCCACTTGAAAAATAGTTTCACTGAAGACCTGCAAACGAAGGTCATATCTTGTGCTGTGCAGGAAAACTGATGATAATGAACCTCTGTTTGCTGGAGAATATACTAAAACTAAGGAATTTTTATAAGCTGCTTAGAAAATACGAGAGCAAAGGCCTTGTGGATTGAATTCTAGTCAGGATCTGGAAGAGATGGACTTTATCTTTTCTTCAAAAGTGTTATCTGGTAGATATCAATAATAGTTTGTCTTCTGAAACACTGACCAGTCTCTTAAAAAATGCTCTTGTCTGAGAATACTCCAGAACTAAGTTAGTATTTACTCCAGCAATACTCCAGTACTTTGCTTTTAGTAATTTTGTTTCTGATAGACAATTTAAAAGCTTGGGAATTAAAATACTTCAGTCACATGTGTGTGTTTCTAGCCCTTGCATGCTGTTGCAGAGTGAAAACCATGTTTTATGGGAAAGATTCGTTAAACACTGACTAAGAAATTTGTCACTGAAATTTGGATAATGTAAATTACCTTACATTAGAGGATCAAACTGTTACTTGTCTTGTTTTCTACACAGTATGAGTGGAAAGGTCAAGAACTTATTTTAAGAGCTCATAGTAGTGATTTTTAGCTTTGTTTTTGCTAGTATACAAAGAGATTGTCTAGAAGCTTGCACCAAAGTTGCAACCAAATTGTGTGATAGCTGTTTCAAATAAAATCCTTGTTTCACTCTCCCTATGCCTGCTCCCTATCTTGGTCTGGCACTGAATTACTGAAACTCTTATTTCATGAGTTAATGCAAAAGTCTTTGTTTCTACAGTTCATGCCAGCTAGAGTGGTTTCCATGTGTGTCTCCACATCATCTGCTTTTCTTATTTTCAGATCTCACTCCTGAAACATCTGTTGTCCCTTGCCTTATAGCTCTTAGTTTCTCTTTCCTTCTGTTATTTCAGTATAATTCAAAAATGTTACAGTTTGCTCTTGGTATGAAATACACTATTCAAAACAGTTGAATTTATTTTTTAACGTCAAAATTCCCATTTGGACTGTTGTATGCATCAGGTCTGACTACTTGCTTGATTTATTTTGGGGAGAAATACTGGATGGAACATGTATATGAAGTTTTATGGTCGCTCTTAAGAGGACTGAAGCAGATTTTAAACCCCAAATAGCGACCAAATGGAGTGAGAGGGTAGCTGCCGGGGGAGAAGACTGACAGAAACTTACTTCTCTTTAGGCAGAGAAGCATAACAAAACCTTTGTTTTCAGGTTACTTTGTTTGTAGTTAGGTGAATGTATAATTTATGTTTCTGAGGTATTTTAGTAAAGGATTAGATTAGCTCAGGGCCTTTAAGACACACACTGAATGTTTAGTTTTGCTAATGAGAATAGACTGTTTTCTTAAATGGGTAGCATAGAAGAAAAGCCTGTCTGCTACATTTAAAGAGCGAAGTGTGCCTCTTAGGTCACTCTGGTGTTGCTGGTTTTCAGTTATTAATGGCTTATTTTACTGGTGCTTGTTTCATGCTTGTCTTCAGGGGTAAATGAGGTAAGGAAAGGTACATGCAGCTTTCATACAGAGATTGGACTTACAGGTTCTAAGTCTTTTTTTTTTTGGAGATGTATAATGTGTGAACTCCTCCTTTGTTAGGAGTAGATTTCTAATATTAACTGATGGAGCCGAGTCTGTTTCTTATTGGAAAAAATAGACCAATGGTGAAATCCTACCGAATTATTCTCAAAGCGTAAAAGTCCTCTGTACACAATGCTGTTTCGGATTTTTTTTTTTAAAAAATGATATATCTAGCACCTTGGTTTCATTGGGGAATAAAAGAACAATTTCACTGTGGAAAGCTGTCAGTCAAAAACAAAGGAAGCAGCACAGGATATAGGATTCAAGAGTGCTTACATTTCTGAAGATCTTTCTTTTACTGTAAGTAAAACAATTGTTTCTCTCTTTTCCCCTCTCCTTCTCTCTCCCTTCCCACCCTTGTCTTTTTTTTTTTATGGCAAACAGCTCAGAAGATCGGAAGAAGATGAAGAAAAAGAGGAAGACATTGAAGTACCAAAGGCCATGGGGGACATATTTGAGTCCCTTGCTGGTGCCATTTATATGGATAGTGGAATGTCTTTGGAAATGGTTTGGCAAGTGTACTATCCAATGATGAGGCCATTAATAGGTATTACCAGCTTTCAAAAAAATACTAATTCCTAAGTGCCATCTGCTACAAAAAGAACAAAGCTAATTTTTTTTCCACCTTTTTTCCAAATAGAAAAATTTTCTGCTAATGTGCCCCGTTCCCCAGTGCGAGAGCTGCTGGAGATGGAGCCGGAGACAGCCAAATTTAGGTAAGAATGTATTTTCTTTGGTACACACTGACAGAAGATGTTTCTAAGCTGTGCTTCATAAGCTACTGGGGATTTTTAAATGTCAATTAAGTACATGTAATTTTTTTGCATCTAACATGATAATTGTGTCTGCTGTTTGTTTTTTTTCCCTTGCGTAGCTTTTTGAAAAATGTAGTGATTTCTGTTTAACTTTACTGCTTTAACTTCTGTAGAAAAGAGAATGTAGGTCTCTTATTTCACATTAACTTGCCGTAGCAGTAAGTAATTCTTGTGTATATTTTTGCAGTCCTGCAGAAAGAACTTACGATGGAAAGGTCAGAGTTACAGTGGAAGTTGTAGGAAAGGGAAAGTTTAAAGGTGTTGGCAGAAGCTACAGGATTGCCAAATCTGCAGCTGCGAGAAGAGCACTACGAAGCCTCAAAGCAAATCAACCTCAGGTCCCAAACAGCTGAGACTCCTCTTAAAAATAAATGAAATGGGGAAAAAAATCTCATACAGTTAAAGCAAATTTTAAAAAAATGTTGATGTTGAGAGGAACAAATTGGAAGACAGAATTTAAAGTTTGATAACAGAATAGATAACAAAACATTTAACATGTATAAAATTTTGGAACTAATTGTAGTTATAGTTTTTTGCGCAAACACAATCTTGTCTTCTTTCCTCACTTCTGCTTTGTTTAATCACGAGAGTGCTTTAATGATGACATTTAGCAAGTGTTCAGAATAATTGTTGTCAGGTCTTTTTGGTTTACTTTTATTGTCAGTACAGCTTTGCTTAGTGTTAGAAGGCGAGGGAGCTTATGCCTAATGCAGTTGCTAGATTTATATATAGTAATCTTGAAATTCTTCAATCTGTGCACTAGTGCCAGTCATAAAGCAGTTGATAAACTGTACTGGATGATTGGGTATAAGAAAGATTAAGTGTGCCAGTATTCTCCTTTTTATTTTCCTTTTTTTTTTTTTCTACATGTCATCTTTTTACATTAAGATGGCATTCCCAATCATTATTGCACTTATTTGTTAGGGACAGATTTTAATTGAAATGGCTGGCATACTGGTAGAGTGAAACTTCAGTTTCCGTATGCCACACAGTCTTGCATAAAAAAAGGTTCTTGCCTTAAAAATAAATAAACCCTCATTAATAATCTTTATTTTCTGATCTCTTTTGGAACAAACTGTTTTACATTCCCTTCATTTTGTTATGCATTTTACAGTGATACAGCTCTATATTTACAGTACAACTCATTACTATAGCTGTGACTTATTACAGGATTATAATAGAAATTATATTCATATATATGTAATTAGGTTATTTTTACCAATTCTGAGGAGGTGGTTAGTCTACAGTTTTTTTTATACCATAAACAAAATATGGTCTTTGGCTAAAATTCCAGTTTTACACAAACCTGCAAGCTAGATAGTTCCAATACTGGAAACAGCAATGAATAATTGCACAGTGCAAACTGTCACTAACAAAATAACCTTAGACATATCACACCTAAGATATGCTGCAGATTTTATAGTCAATTGGTTACGTATTTAACAAACAGAGCACCTTTACACTTAGAGATATTTCCACGTAAATTTCTTACTGTACTTTTCAGATTTGCATGCATATTTCATCTACCAAAGCTGTGCTGTTAAATAACATGAAAGTTGATGTTTGAGATATAACTGCCGTACTTTTGATACATCTGTGATTTAGGTCCTTAATTTAGAGAAACTAGCTCATTGGTGTTTTGGTCTACCGGGAGTACGGGGGGGAAATCATACTTTTATTTTTTAGGCTTTGCCTATACTTCTTTAATTAGATTTTTGTAGGCACTCTTCACTTAAATACCTCAGTTCTTTTTTTTCTTTTCTTTTCCTTTTTTGTTTTTGCATGCATTGTTTTTTTCTGTTTTGGTGCTATGTTTATATATTATGCTTGAAATTTTAATTTTTTGCACTGTAACTATAATACCTCTTAATTTACCTTTTAAAAAAGCTGTGGGTCTCTTATTCCCACCAGTATCAGTAGAGGTTTGCTGCAATTTTGCCCTGTTAATTATGCTTGAAGTTTGAGAAAGCAGAGCAAGATGTTTTAACGTTTTCCAGCACAATAGTTTGAACTTGATGCTGTGTCTTATGTATTAAATTACAAATAAATACTGTATTTCCTACTTTTAAACCATATTCCTTTTCTCACAAATGCACACTAAAACAAAACAAAAACTGTTAGCTCTTGCTTTCTTAACAAAAAAATAAAATAAATGCCTTAGTGACAAGGGGCAGACATTAAGCTTTTCTGAAATACAGTTTTCAAAAGTTCATATATTTTCTATCTCAGTAATTTTTCATTCTGTGACAAGGACCATTCTTGTATTTGAAAGTGGTTTGTTATTGTAGTCACACCAAGAATTAAAATTACTAGCCTATAAAAAAAATTCTAGCATTTGTTTGGTACTTCAGTCATGAAAATATAACAAGGAGGTGTAAGACCTGCAAGTGTAAATTATATAGAACAATAAAAACATCCAGTCTAAATTTTCAAATGCAAATTGCTTTGTGTTAGCTGTTTATAATTTTTTTTTTAAGAAGTCACTGATTTAAGCTATAGCTCTCTCTTTCTGGTAGGACTGAAGTTTCGTAGAGAAAATACATGATTAGTGATGTTAACAATTCTGTGTTTCTGGCCAGACATTGGTCACTAAATTAAATCAGACCATCTAGAAAGTCTTAAGTAGTTTTAGTTGCATTATGAAAAACTAAAATTTAGGTTAGTATTTGAACACCTAAAGTTTCTTACTGATTGTTACAAGGTTGTAGATTCTCAGGGGTTTCAGGTAATTGTTAGCAGTGAAGTGCTTACAGAGTGTTTGGATGCAAAGAAAAATAACTGAACTTACTCTGTGTTTCAGAACAGTTTAATGATCACTTTGTTACTAGATAAAGCCTATGAATTGGAAATCTGAAATGTGTAGTGGCTGACTATACAGTAGTTTCTGCTGCTGATGCGTTTTTAAATGCATTTTAAATGCCGCAATTTTTTCCAGTGTGACCTCATTGAAATATTTTTTATCCTTTTGAGACAGAAAATCCACATTAGTTTCCATGTTATGCATCTGTGTGTCTTACCCTACAGTTGATATGATTTTGATACTGGACAGTGTATGCTATTAAAGACCTAAATCTGATCATTTGAAGGTTGGGGTAGAAGTCACTTGACATGGCTATAAGCACAAGTGTAAGTGGACTGTTGCAGCCCATCTTCAAAAGCAACCACACAGGCTCAACATAAATAGTGTGGGGGTTAATTGGCATGAACCTTGTTTTTTTTAATCTAAGTCCTGTTATACTGTACTTTAAACAGTCCTCCTAACTATGCTGCGTTTTTATTTTTATGGCTTTTTTTTTTGCGCTGTTCTGTTCATGTAGCACAAATAAGCATTGCACTTGGTACCATGCTTTACCTCATTTCAAGGAAAAAATGCTTAACAGAGAGGAAAAATGTGGTTTGGCCTTGCTGCTGTTCTGATTTACTGAATTTGAAAAAGATAGTTTTAATGCCTGCAATGTGTCATTTACTTGCACAACTTAAATAGGTCATTTGTAACGTCTGTGGCATTTTTACTGTATGTGGAAAAATACAACAAAGACGTGTAACAACTCTTGATTGTATTTTAAAGCTATTATTTTTCTACTGCATCATTTTACTGTTATGTGAAGTAATTAAAATTAGAATGACCTCTGACTGACACTCCAGTAATTATCTCTGAACAAACCAACATATTACATGTATAATGTAGTTTTTGGGAAAAGACAACCCCTAGTAACTTGGTCAACCTCAACTAAATCTGTGCTCAGTCTGAATATTGAGTGCCCAGTAGTGACTTCTGAAGTGTTTGTTCAGCTTGATGCTGCTAAAGTCCATACAGAAAAAAAGCCTACTATTTTTAAGTCTCAATAGTATGTTGTGAAAGCTGAGTACAGAACTTGGACAAGAACCAGTTTTGGTGCTGGGGAGGAATATAATAGTGGCCCAGGGGTGAGGCACTGGATCCTCAGCTGATGCAAATTGATGTGGTATTTTAATCAATGGAACTGCATTCCTTTACATACCTGAAGATCTTGTGCTTGTATGTATGTTGCAGAGTTTGAGTTTTCCTCCTTGTAAGCAAATACAGAACCATTAACTGGAAAACGTGGGTTTTTTGTTACTGCATATGACATAACATATGCTACATGGTCTATGCATTTATCTGTATAGACAGTGAAATTTTTGTATCCCAGTCACAGCAGTACAAATGGCAAACGGCATTGTGGGCTGCTGTGATACTGCACTTGCCTCTGCCTGACAGTATTCTGCGTTTGTGTGATTTGGACGGGTTCTCCGTGAAAACATTCTGGTGGAAATCTCTGTATTTATTACATGAAAGAAGCAAGAAGCATTTTGATTTTTGGTACTTAATTACTGACATTGATCCTTTTCCAATTGCTCTAATTTTCAGGAATTTAATTTCTTTACTTTCATAGTAGGTTTTAAACTTAAAACACTACAGTTCATGACCATGAAATGTAATCTAAATATCAACTGTAAATCTGAATTATGTTAGTAAATATCTAGAGGTCATTGTAGTATACTCCACTAGCAGTTAAAATTAATTTCTGTCAAAGCGAACTGCATTTCTTAAAAATAAATTTTATCCAATAAAGTCCTTGGGTTTTTCCCCTCTTTTATTTGAAGGGCAACCACAGACTACTTTAATTGCTTTGTAGATGCACTCAGAATTTACTGCAGCAGCAAGTTGGAGAGAAAAACATTTGTGAACAATAATTGGAAATTGCAGGCATTTTTATTGTAAATAGTTTGACTGAAAAGATGGTTAAAATCAAGTAGAATGAATAACAAATATAATTTGATGGACAATAAAATATTTACCATCACATGCTGCAGCTGTCTTTAAGGGACATAAAATGTAATTCATTCATACTGTAATCATGCTGCAGAAGTTTGCAATCTGCACCTTATGGATCACAATTACCTTTAATAGTTTTTTGTAATAATTGTAGCTGAGTATATCTCCAATAAAGTTATGGTCTGTTCACCTTGTATTGTTGTCTTGCTTTGGTTTTTAATTCCTCTTAATCTCTCCATGAATCTTCTAGAGTTTACAAAAAAATTGCTTTTCAGTCTAAATAAAAAATTGTGAAAACATTTGTGAAAACAATATTTCTTGACCTTGCTTAAAGACAAGTCTGCTTGTCTCCTTTCTCTGATGGATGAACTGTCTTCATAGCTATGTGAAGACTCTTAAGGGACACTCAGGTTAAAAATGATGGTGTATGTGGTACGATTTGATCTCTGTGTTGACCATTATACCTGCAAAATGTCTGTGAGAGCTGGAGGCCCCAGAGCACAAGGGTTCAGTAACACAGGTTTGCACAATCGGCACATGTTTTAAGAATAACATGTTCATATTAGCTAATAGTCTCAGCATTAATACCATCGATTTTAGGTGTTTTTTTTAATTTGTTTTCTGTTAATATTTCGCTTACCCTGAATATTGAAAGTGTGTTTTTAGTGTTCTGACTGGCACACCAGCGTCATGTGTCTGTGGAGACAAGGCAGACCTGCTAGACAAAGATCAGGAGTTCTCTTTTCTGAAAATTTCACAGTGCAGCAGTCAGTAGCTTGGCACTGCTGTGGTTACCTGTTACTACACATTTTGCCTTAGGTTATAGAGAAAAGTCTGCTGAGCTGCTGGTGGGCTCAGTGATACCTTTCTCTGGGATTTTGAGCAGTGCTCTTTAAGGGTAAGGCCCCTTAGGCTCCAGCATATAGGCTAGTAAGTCATAGTAGGGGATGACAACACAGCCCCCAATTCCCTCCAGTTCTAACAAGTGAGTCAGATCAGAAAACTTACTTTCCCCAAATTTTCTGCAGGAAAATAGGTCTGAAAATAATAATGAAAATTAGTTGAGTATGCCATTATATCCTGTTCATTGTGGCGAAAGGAGATAAGGGATGGCCATCTCAACTCAAGTGCAGGGAAGTGCTCCATCCCTTGCTGGGTAGAACTGTGAAGCTGCCAGAGCTCTGCAGAAAGTCAAGTGTCAAATCAGTAAAGGTTCTGCTTCAAAGGCAGGTGACCACATTTTTTGCCTGTGTGGGAGCGTCACCTGCTTACTGTAGATTTTGAGTACAGCTTAATGGTGTTGAAACTGTATAGTGTAAAATATCCTTTTTTTTTTTTTTAATTTAGGAATGTAACAATGACTGAGTTCTTCCTGACCCCCAAGGAAACATCAGGCTTGACTTAAAAAGAGGAATAATAAACTTGAGTAAGGCTATAACATCAAGATACAAATTTTCAGGATAGCTGCCTTTAATCCTTCTGACAAGCCTCAGTGTTTACCCTATAGGAACTGTCTATCTGAGGAAGAGTCTACAAGTACTGTTTTCTCATCTTATTACAAGAATGTGTTCCATAATTGCCTCAATAGAGCTAAGATGTGTTTGGTTAGCTGCTATTCTTCTTAAGTAAAACTACAGAAAAAGGAGTTTGAAAAAGTTTTTGAATATGCTGGCCCTGAAAAGAGGTAGTAACAAAGTTAATCATAACTTCAGGTCCAGAAACAGAGGAGCAGGTTTGGTGCTTGTCTGGGCTTTTGTTAATGCTGCTGCCAGAGTCCAGGTGCAGGATCTGTTCCTTAGAGGTAATCTCCGTGTCAGTGGACACAGGCAGTACTGACATGTAAGCAGGTTTTATTTTCCTTGTAGCTATGATTAGGTATTTCCTATTGTAGAATGTGAACAAAAATTTCATTTTGATAAGCAAAATAACCAAGGACCTTCCCAGTTTTATGGAAACAGTATCATTAGCTTTGCTGCTTAAGCATCTCCACTTAACCTTACACTATTTTTTCAGCATTACTTTTTATGTATATTTTATTGGAAGTCTCATGCTAACTTTTGAATTGAAGCAATTTTCTTTTGTTAACTTGAAAATTTCCTGTAGTTTTGAGTTCCTGTCCAGCTCTCACTGAAGTCACTGGGAAGACACCCACTTGGGCTCTGTAGCTTGTGTGCATTTGAACTTAACACAAAAGTCCTTCAGACATAAGTGTAAATTCCAGTCAAGCAAAAGGTGAGAAATAGTGATGTGCAAAGGCAGCCTCTGCTGTTCTCCTGTTTTTTCAGGCTCTTAAATAAAGTGTGGCACATTCACCAACTGCCTGCTTCTGAGATAACCTACCTGCTGCAGTGAATATCCAGCTGCTTGCTCTGTTTTCTTTTGCCACATGGGCAAAATTCAGAGGGAGGAACAAGGGCAGTCTTCGTCAGGACTTTTATTGTCATCTAGGATACTTCAGCTGCTATAAGACAGACATTGAGGTGCTGGAGCGTGTCCAGAGAAGAGCAACAGGGCTGGTAAAGGATCTGGAGGACAAGTCTTATGAGGAGCAGCTGAGGGGCATTTAGCCTAGAGAAAAGGAGGCTCATGGAGGACCTCATTGCTCTCTACAAACTTCCTGAAGAGGTTGTAGCCCAGTGGGGGGTTGGTCTATCAAGTACCAAGTGACAGGACTAGAGGAAATGACCTTCAGTTGTGCAAGAGGAAGCTTAGATTGGATCTTAGCAAAAATTTCTTTACTGAAAGAGCGGTCAGGCATTGGAACAGACTGCTCAGGGAAGTGGTGGAATCACCATCCCTGGAAATGTTCAGAAGGCATGCAGATGTGGCACTTAGGGAAGTGGTGGTGCTGGTTTAATGGTTGGACTCAATGATCTTAAAGGTCTTTTCTATACTGCTGCCACTTCAATCAGTAGTTTTTGCTATTGTGTATTCATTCTCCAGTCACCTGACTTTAGGCGAGACCGAAGTGTCTGAATGAAACCCTCCCTGAATCCAGTAGAGCCTCAGTAGCTTGATAGTTAAGATTATAGAGTCATAGAATGGCTTGGAATGAAAGGGATTGTAAAGATCACCTAGTTCCATCCTGTTCCACAATGGTTAGGGACACCTTCCAGTAGAACAGGTTGCTCAAAGCCCCATCCAGACTGGCCTTCCACACTTCTGGGGACTGGATATCCACAGCTTCTCTGCCTGTTTTAAGATCGCCTCTATTCTCACACAACTATAGCAATTAATACTATTTTGCAGCACCAATTTTAAGTTAAGAAATTATTGCTTTCAGGGTGATTTCTAGCTAGGATAGCAGGGCATTATGTTCCTGCCAGCAACACTCATCACTTTTTTCCCAGCTTTACATGGTAGATGTGCTCCAGGCAAAAGAGATCTCATTATACAAACAAGCATGGCATAGACAGCTGTACTCTCTGTCTGGCCAACTGGCTGCTGTGCAAGGCTGTGCCAGCAAAAACCTCGCTTAAAACAAGGGCAAAAGTTCCTGGGACGCTGCCTCAACAATGGTGTTGAAATTGCCAGTGGTGGAGATGGGAAGTGATCTGTGGAAGATTTAGGACCCATTTTTTGCTGGACCAAATGCCTTTGTTGGGCTTTAAAAAGTTGCTCTTTTTGTGGAACCTGTGAGCCAGAAGGGTTCCTGCATGGTTCCTCCGGCCATGGAGGGCTGAATTCCCAAAGAATGCCACTCTCCTCAGCAGGTACAGCAAAGCAGAGGAGAAGGGTAAGTCAGACCTTCCCCATCCACCTTGCAGGGCTGAATCAAACACACATCATTGTGCGTGCGCATTGCAAGGGAACTCCTTATTTTACTTAAAGTTGCAAGCCGCTGAATTAGTGTAAAATAATAATACAGCAACCTCTGTGCAAAGTTTCTTGTAATGTTGGTGTATTGGTAGGTTGGCTAAGGTGAAGGGTTACTTAATGCAGGAGCTAAATAAACGCAGCAGAGCCTTACGGCATATGGGCTGTAGGAACTAAAGTAGACGTGAGTATATATATATATATATCTGTGCTAGATATATAGCAGCTGCTTTTTGTATGGGATATGGTGCGTTGATGTGTGTCAGGAAATCCAAGAAACTGCGGTGGCTGAGGCAAGGAGTGATGGGGGACCTGCATAAACACCTGAAATCTATCAACAAATAGAGAAAGTTGTAGACTGGAAATATTTTGGAAGAAATGCCAAGATTCAGAGGCACTTCAAATATACAGAGGAAAGGGAACAGACCTGGACAATCCAGCACATAAATCAGCTCCCAAGAAAGGGGTGAGCATCACGAGGGAGGGCTGGGCAGTGGTGAAAATAGGCAGAACCAGAGTTTGCATATTCCAACATCAAATTTTAAGGTGGCAGTGGGGCTTGAGGAAGGGACAGGGAAGAAGAGACCAACTGCAGCAGAGCCTTGCAAGAAGCAGAGGTTGACCTTGGCCACTGGGTACTGCAGAAATCACTGAGCAGTTGCTGCCACTTCCAACAAACTGTAAGCTTTAACTATCCCTGAACTTAGTCCTCTGATACCTAAAACAAATCCTGAAGAGTTTGTGACTCTGAACTGTGAGGGCTCCATGTCTTAACTGCAGTAGTGAAAGCTCTGCCTTGCATCCAAAGCAAGCTTGTGGTGACAGGAGCCATGGTCTGTTCACTGTCCCAACAGTAAAGGTACAGTTTCTGAGCCGGCCACACCACAGGCAGCAGGCATGGTAGAGTTGTGTTTTGTTGGTTGGAAACTGGTTCTGCTGTTAGAGGTAAGACTGTAGTTGTGACCATCTGACATCACTCAGCTTAAAATCCCCTCCTGTTTTTCATCTTGTCCTGATTGCTTACACTTCCTCAACTACATATCCTCATCACCACATTGGCATGACTTTCTGTCTTTTTGAAAAAACATCTCTGCCCTGAGTCTTCACCAGGATATGTCTCAAACTGAAGAGAAGCAGGTTAAATTGGTTCTCTGGTTGTAGTCTAATAGGCAGGAGTAAGCCCGTTGGTGGTGATTTTCAGAGGACAGTTTTAAGCTTTTGACTCATTTCCTTGTAAAGCTAAATCTAACCTAATGTTCAGAAGTTGATTCCTTGCCATGATCAAAGAGGTTCTGAAAAGGTCCTGGATGAGACCAGGCTGAAGAGATTTGGGGCTGACATGAAGGCACAGGAGACTACTTTGGCAATTATGGCAAGTATGATGAAGCTGCAATTGGAGTCAACTGAGGAACACAAACATTTTTCAGTGGTGTAGGTAAAATCAGTCTTTGACAGCCAAGTTCTGCCTGGGTCAATGACCTAGCAAAAATCCCTGCATCTGCCCGATTTTTTCTAATATTGCATTATTTTTGTGCAATTTTGCCCAGCTGCCTACCACAGAGGTATATAGTCAGTGGACTCCCATTTTCTTGGAAACACAGCTGGGGTTATCTTTGGGGAGGCTGGGCAATGCAGTGTGGTGACACTGGAGAGGGAGGGCCTTCAAGCCTTCAGCTCAACTCTCAGCAGCTGCACCACAGGAAGGCTCATCCCTTTCTGTGACCCACTGCCTGAGGGTGGGAGCTGAAGGCTGCAGGCTGGCCCTGCGGTCAGGACTGCTCACCAGTGATGGTTAGGGCAGGAATGTTCTGACTTTTGCTGTGTTCTGCCACAGCTGCCTGTGCACCTCCCTCGTCTGCAGCTGTGATTATGCCATTTATACGATGCTCCAGAGACTTTGGTATAAGTTTCTCTGCTCCCCGTCGCCAACCATCTCTCTCGACTGTCAGTGTTTATAATGGCTGTGCACAATCCCTCTCCGCTAACCCTCACTCCACCCCAGAGGCAGCTGTATTTCCAAAGTGAATGAAGCAATTCCTGTATGTATGATTTTAAAGTGCTTTGAGACCCTTTGGGAGAGAAGGTGCAATTGTACAAGAACAAGATATTATTAAAACAGGAATCTGTGTAATAGGTGATAAATTATGGTACTGTATGTTTAATATAATATGACGGTTGTAAATCCAGTGAATTACCATAGGTATTTGCTGTGCAGTGTGTTTATGAATTGTTTGGGCAGGTGTTTTTCAAGTCCCAGTTTTTCACACAAAATATGAATTATAGGACAATTTAATAATATTCCTTACTAGGCTCCAATATGCCACAATTAACTGCAGAAATATTATCACTTAGTGGCTGAGCTTGTTTGCTGATTAAGTTCATGTATAAGAAGGTAAATGAAAAAAGCAGCAGAGAGAAAAGAGACCTGCACAAATTAACTTCTAGGTCTGCCTTTGATCTCTTACAAGCAAATATCTTTTAAAGCTGCAGAAATCAATATTTTTGGTATTGTTCAGCTGTATTTTACATGTGCTTCCACATAGCTTAGGAGTAGTCTATTTTGATTGCAATAATGAAATAGTTCTCTAAAAGTTTATATTCAGTAGTTACACTGTTTATATATATTGATGTGAAGGGGTATCTGTACTGCACATGTTATTTGAATGAGACCTTGTTGTATAGCTTTTAAATCATATCCAAAATAATGTAATTCAGGATTACATACGGTTGGAATTTCTTATTTTTATTTTTTACTGACTTCCACATAAAAAAGACTCATAAAAAAAAAATTTTCCTGTCTGTGAAGAAAAGAGAAGTGCTGTATTTGACTCTTCCATCTGCTTCTGTGGTATGAGCTAAATCTCATCCTAAGCTGATATTACACCAAGCAGCACAGTAGTAAACTACTGAGGGCTGAGGAGAGCTGTAAACTTAGAGACTGAAGAACATCTTCTCCATCATGATAGGATTTTGTGAGTGTAAACCAGGTTGTCATTAGTTTTATGAAAACCTTTTGCTGGTGTTCCTTGGAGTGTGGAGTCCTTTGCTTGCCAAGTAGGTGTTTGCAGCTCTGGAGGAGCTGGCATGACTTACACACTTCTGTAGCCGTTGCTGGCACCTTCCAGATGAGCGAAGCTCGTGGCCAGATCTTGGAGGTGGTGTGATCCCGCTGCTCCAGCTTATGTCCAGGGCAGCTGAGGGTCCTGGTTGTCTCTGCACACCTCTCCAAGTCCTGTCCCACCGTGGCTTGTGCCTTTCTGAGCACCCGGGAGCTCAGCACCACTGGGATCAAGCCCATCATTGAGTGTCACTGGATCTCACCAGCACGATGCTACAAGCTGGTAGCTGGGATGGAGTCTTACTTAAATATTTTCTTTCCCCTTGACTGGCATAAGGAAGGCGCCTGCAGCCCGCCCCCCTCCCCACACCGTGCCTTGTGTATGTGTAAAAGCTGCCCTTGGCCCCAGATGATATGTTTGCATTTCATAATTAATGCTGAACTCGACTTGAGGCAGATTCGAAAGGACGATTTTTTAAACAGATGTTGCAGGTCACTTGTAAGTTATTTGTCAAATAAGTTTCAGAGCACAAGCCGCTGCTTTTGCCATTGTAACCAAAGGCATATTCTGTTCAGCAGCAGTAATTACAAAGCCAGGGCAACGCAGGGAAAATTCATCTTATTTAAAAGTGTTTTAGTGTCACCAAACAGCTTGCTATGCTATTAGGCAAGCTTTTCTAGACACATTCAAGTTGAGGATTTTAATTTGTTTGAAGTATTCTCTAAAACAGAATTATGTTGGAGTTTACATAAAATGAGAGAATGACATGAAAAGTTTTAACTTAAGCAGCAAAATATAAAGGCTAATCTTATTTAAAAGTAATATGTGTGTCTTGATTGAGTGCCCAGATACACTCAACTGGGACATTTTAGTGGAATCGGTTCTAAGCTGTTACACTGAGTTATACAGAGTAGGTTTTCCTGAGCTCACATTGCCAGACCTGAAATACTCTTGTGGCTGCATTTAATAAAGAAACGAAAGTCTTGGGTAAGGGGATATGATTTTTTATGACAGAAGGAATGCAAATAACTTTTAGTCTCATTGCCTAGACCGGGTTTGGTCTGATTTGATGGAGTTTAATAATGACTTATAACCTGTGCTGACAATGTGCAGACCCGCACAACGTCATTTAACTCATTTATTCTGCTTGCTGTAAAAACAAAGAGATGGCAAATAAATATATGGAAAGTTCATTGTTTGTCAGAGGGCCCAAGCCAAAAGTTTTCAGTGACCTTTTAAAATATGGTCCCAGGCTAGTACTAAAATGTCTGTCACTCAGCGCACACACTTGCACAATTTGGCCTTTTAACCCGTGCATCTTGTTTTTCTCTCTTTCAACTGGTTGTATGAATTTCAAATCAGCTGCAGCTATTTAAGTTTTTGCATTGGAGGATTACTGTAAATTGCAGTCTGACAATTACAATGTACAGCGCACAGGAGAGTTATTAATGGATAGGCCTACTGATGGCCTTTCAGCGCTGACGAGGGCCTGGTGTTCCTCACCCGTAATTAGATCCAGTGGTCGGGGTCTGCACAGATGAGGCAGAGGAGGGGGTCGGCCTGGGAGCGCTGCTTTATCAGAGGAAGATATCAATTGATCAGAGATAGTTACTATCGGCAACGTCTAAATCTCTAATTCACCTTCTTCTTAATGACTTGTATTGGCTTAAGAAGCTAAGTCATTTGACAGCACGGAGCTCGGCTGACAAAGCCGCGCAGGTGGTTTTAATAGAGGATTTCTGTTGCTTGAGATTTCACTAAAGACGGAGCAACAGTTCAACAGACACAACAGAGGCCAGTAAAAACCCCGGTCTGCTGCTCTGCTCTCTGAGGGTACCAGTGGGGCTCGGGCTGCAGCGAACCGCCACTCCCATTTACACGGCACTTTTTCCCTTTGCAAACCCAAACAAGGGCTTTCTCTGAGGTTTCAGTATTTATTTTAAGGAACGAACCTTATGTGGGCATAAATTATATTTGACAAATCAAAACCCCTGGTGGGGGGGAGGGATTTGTTTATTTTGTTTACTGCCTTAGGAAAAACATTTTCTAGAACATAATGTTCCTGAAAAATTAAATATGCTTTTAGGACAGAGTCCAATGCCCAGGAAGAACCAGTAAGCTTTGTAAAATCTGAAGGTGATGGTCTTTTACCATTGACAAACCCAGAAAATCAACAGATTACAAGCCAAGTGCTTAGATTAGACATGGCTTCATGAACCAAAATGTCCATTTTTTAATGAAGTAACCTAAGAAGCAATGGTTTTGTGCTTAGATTATCACAGTGTAAATCCAATAAGAGATGGGCACCTAACTCCCCAAGACACTGCTGATCCAGCCCTGATCCTTTCTAGAAGGATTACAACCACCTGCCGGGAAGTTTTCCATGTAATAAAGCTGGTAGCCAAACTGATATTCACAGTATGTCCCAGAGATTTTTATTATTATTATTCAGATGATGTATACCCATGGGAAATATCGGTTTGAGTCTTTTAAGGCTTTTTGGGAGGGTTAAACATTTGTTTAAAATCTTGTTCCAATCTCTTAACACATATTGAAGTAAAATCTAATTGAGTAGATCACTGGCGTAGGCAGAACTTTCTGTTGTTGTTCTTCAGGGAGAGCTCAACAGAAAAGCAGATCTGTAGACTTTGCATTGTAGCCTTGAGTGGAAACATATTTATCAGTGCAAAGCCTGCTATTTTAAGCTGTTCTGGAACTAACAAAAGCTTTCTGGACCTTTCTTCTGGATTCACTACCAGGTTCATGACCTCACTCACAATACCACTTCTGGATTCATGTCACAGTTTCTACTTGTGTGCACTAACTTGCCGTTTGTACTTCCAGTGAACTTGCAACCCAACTTTGTAAGCTATGGCTTTGCAGCTCCTAGGTCAGGGATCACTGGCCTGAAATGTTAAGAATAAGCATACTGTGCACCTGTAGTGTGCTGTTATCTCAAGATCTTGAAGTGCTTTTGAAACTTGCTAATTATCGTTTATCTAGTTCTGAGTGTTATCTGTGTCAAAGGAGAAAACAAAGCCAGAAGGAAATAAGTAACTCTTCCAAAAGCAATAAATTGTTAAATGGCTTGCTAAGTAATTTGCCTAGGCAAGGATATGGAATAAACTAGAGTATGTATTGATATCCTGATCTTTTGATGCTGCTGATGAGAGTCACAGAATCACAGAATCATTTCGTTCGGAAAAGACCTCCAAGATCATCAAGTTCAATCATTGACCAATCACCACCTTGTCAGCAAGACCATAACACTGAGTGCTGTGTCCAGTCATTTCTCAAACACTTCCAGGGATGGTGACTCCACCACGTCCCTGGGCAGCTTGTGCCAATTCTTGGCAACCCTTTCAGTGAACAAATTCTTCCTGATGTCCAACCTGAACCTCCCGTGGTGTAGCTTGAGGCTGTATCCTCTTGTCCTGTCACTTGTCCTCTCACCTGGGAGAAGAGACTGATCCCCACCTGGCCACAACCTCCTTTCAGATAGTTGTAGAGAGCAATAAGGTCTGCACCTGAGCCTCTTTTTCTCCAGACTAGACAACCCCTACTCCTTCAGACACACCTCATAGGACTTAGTCTCTAGACCCTTCACCAGCTTTGTTGCCTTCTCTGGACCTGCTCCAGCATCTCAGTGTCTTTCTTGTAGCGAGGGGCCCAAAACCGAACAGAGTTCTCAAGGTGTGGCCTCACCAGCGCTGAGTACAGGGGAACAATCACTGGCCACACTATTTCTGATACAAGCCAGGATACCATTGGCCACCTTGGGCACACTGCTGGCTCATGTTCACCTGCTGTCAACCAGCACCCCCAGGTCCTTTTTCGCTGGCAGCTTTCCAGCCACTCTTCCCCCAGCCTGTAGCATTGTATGGGGCTGTTGTGACTGAATGCAGGATTTGGCAATTTGCCATATTGAATCAGCAGACCCACTGGCTTCAGTCTAGTCAGAAGCATGTGCATTTTACTTTATGTGAGGACAGTGCACAGAAGCCCAAGTCACAGGTAATTATCAGGTAATTATAAACTTTTGTCATTAAAATGAGAACTGTCATTTTGAAGATGACAGATAGCTAACTGGGGTGTCAGTGTCATCCTGAATTTAATGTGGATGTACCAGCAGAAAGCTAACTGGAGAATGGTGTTGAGGTAGAGGCCTGCTTCTCTGTACAATGAAGCAAAACAAAAGCATGCTGACAGCAGTCATCTTCAACCCAAAATGTGCCTATTCTGCCATTGACAATGAGGGATGTCCAAAAAGGGCTTTTTGGAACAAGTGTGTAGGTCAGCAGTTTGTTATAAAAAAACAATTTTATTTTATAATTGCATGTGCTTATGCCCTTAGGCTTATGCTTTTTGTCTTTGAAGTTACATTGTGAAGGGAAGGTTTCTTCACTCATTTTCAGAGTAAACTGCACAGTGAAAAGATGTTGCTGTCATCTTTGGACGCTAAAATGTAATCACAAACTGCTAGCAATGGTGAGGGCAATAAGCAACGTGGTTCTTCAAGATCCCAAAGTGTCACAGAAAGGTGTTTTCCTTCTATTGTGTGTCTTGTGTGAGCTGCCAGGTAATTGGTGTTGGGGCAGGCCTGGGTCTCCACCATTCTGTCTGCAACTATGTGCCAAACAGACAAAAGTTAAACTTCTCACTAAGGAAGAGTTTGGCACCAAGAATCAAGCACAACCCTTTCTCTTGCCGTAAGTCTGTCTTTTTTATTATTTAATTTTCTTTTAAGTATGGGTTAGAATATTTCAATTTATTTTGTTTTACCTATTTTGAAGGACCTGCTGAAGGAACCATTTTGGATGCAAAGAGCAAACCTTGATCACTTAGCCCTCAAAGGTGACAGTTTTGGCACGTTTGGAGGGTTTGAAGCAGGAGGGTCACATTCTTTGCTTGTGTTAAAAGGAGAACCTCGTCTGAGTCAATCAAGCTCAGTTCATTTACACAGAGAAGATAGGGCCCAGTGGTTTGCTCTGTAATGGTTTCCATAAGAGACATCTCGACTCAGACCCTGTAATAGCCTGTGTGGTGTGAATAATCCTCAATCTGTTAGCAATTTTGAGCAAGCCTGTTAGCACCATGGTCTGATCAGCTGAATTTTGCAGAGGGACATTGCTGAGCCATTCTGTTGCTCACAGTCACATAGCTCTGGCAGTTCATATCTTCCTACAGGCCAGAATAACATGGGAACTGCTGGTATTAGGTAACTCTCCTCCCTTTTGCTGGCCAACCATGATTGTTCCCCACTATGTAATATTTCAATTCAAACATGCTTATTCAGTTCAATAGCTTTGAAGGTAGTTGCTTTCCTGCTTAATGCCCATTAGCTAATGGTAAGCCGGTCAAAAGAGGGTACATAATTGGTGACCTTATCCTACCAGGGTACCCATGAACCAAGAACAAAATTTGTGCGTTGAAACATGTGTCTATACCTCATGCTTCCTCACCAAGCAAAACGATTTACTAATTTACCAATTCAATCTATATATATACACACTTGCTTGTCTGTGACGTGCATGTCAAGCCATCTGACGACAAAGCAGAGAAAATCACCAGCTCTCCAGCCTCTGAAGTGAGGCACTGCTGCAAAAAGCATTATAATGAGTAACTGACTTCTGTCTTAGTAGTGCCCTCATCTTTTTATTCCTTTTAAAAATAAAGTCTGTTTTGACTGTTTTGCTATACTGTTAACAGACGGACACACTCAAAATGTTGGCAGTTATGTTCAAGACTGGATTAATATAGGTTTGTTATTTTACTAGCATATCCAAAGGCAAATACTCCTACTGGACTCCACCCTTCAGCTGTGAAGCAGGTTGTAAATCAGTTCCTTTTTTTGTTGTTTTTAAAGTAGTTTAGGGGCTTTAAAATGGAATTTAACCTTATTACAGTCTGCTTGAATATTGTACAATTTCTAACTATTTCTTCTTTTTTATATCCACTTTCCAGTCACTCAGAAGCTTCTAAAGAAAACAGTGCAGTCACTGCTAACGCCAAGGTGTAGCAGAAGTGCTATACTATTCTTAATGACTGTTCTCCCCGAAGTATTTAGGTGCCATAATTTTTAGCTTGCTAGGAAAACCCAACATTTACAGAGGGAAAGAATAAAGGCCAGGTTTTCAGACTTTGTCTTTAAGGCTTGAATGGGTAAATTTGTCCTTGCATCTTTCCCTAGGAAAGCTTCAATATGTGCACAGCCAACAGTCCTTGTCCCTGTGCTGTCCTCCTGTCACTAACATTATGGAAAAAATAGTCTGCATCTGAAAATATGGAAGGAAATGGCTACTGGATCAGGAACCAGCAGTTCTGATGTTAGCACACATTCAGGCACATTCATCAGGCACTCTGTGACCTGTGAAAATGATATCCTAAAATATCCCTGTTTGTGTGTTTCTATTTTGAAAATGTGGTCTTTGGGTTTATTCTATTTCCTTGAAGTCAGAGCAATGTAATCTGAATGCTGAAGGAAACCGTTGTTTGAGCTGATCTTCTTAGATTCTCGACTGATTCTAAAAATAGGGCCTTCCTATCCATTAAGATAAGACTAAAATGCTGGTGACATTAAGCACAGCTATAATAGCTTTGGTGTTCTGGTCTGCAAAAAAATGTCCATCCTGTCTAGCAGGACCATTTTGTTTGTCTGGTCTCTCAGACCTGGGTGAGAGGCTCCAGTCTATCAAGTGTCACCTCCCACCATGTCCTAGCAGCTACTGTCCCCAGAGGGAGAGGCCCAGTGAACACACAATGTTTCAGAACTCTTGTGATAAAGTTTGTGTACTCTGGAAAGCAAATCTGCTTCTTCCTCACCTCGTCCACTTCTGATTTCATGTCCCTAAACCCCCCTGTGCTGCTCGTTTTCATTTTCTTTGCAAGGCTCCCTTATCTGGCCTCCTGCTGGATCTCACATTCCCCTTCACATCCTGCCCCTGTGCCGGGAAGGGCACATGGGACCAACACAGCCTATGTTGGGAGCGCTCAGCCTCACCGACAGACCAGCATCTGTGCACAGCATGCTGTGCAAACCCAAGGCTCCTGCCTGTGTCAGAAGCATGTTTAGAGTTTCCCAAATGTAAGGACCAAGAGGTGAAAAAATTATGATTTTTCAGTCCCTGTAATCTAACCACTGTGTAGACTGACATCCAACCTTGCTTTGCTGCCCTCCTGACAGTGTGTTCCCACCCCTGCTACTCCAGCAGCCCTGTTTGCAGCCTGCACAGTGATCGAGGCAAGGGAACTATTTTCATCACAACCTGTCTTTGGATATTTTGCTGTTTTAAGGTCACACTAGCTTTAAGCTGGATCAGGTTCCTCATCTGACCTACTCCATAACTTCGGGAGCACTGGCATCAGCAGGAGGGAGAAGGCAGGGCTGCTGGAGGTGGGGGAAGCACAGGCTGACACCAGTCTCCCCCGCCTCTGGTTGAGAGCTGCTGTGAGACCACCAGCTGTGTGTTCCCGACCTGTGTCTCCCGTCACACCAGAAGTGGGAGCATCACCAGGACCAGCTCCTGACCTGGTGCTCAGGTTACTTACTAAGCCATTGGGTCCGTATATGGCCCTATGGCCACAAAAAACACACTGGAATTGGGTGACAATGGGTGGGCGAGGGAGAGAGCTGGGAATGATTGACAGCGGGTCAGAGTAGGTGTGGTGTGAAGCTGAACCTGCACAGGGCACAGATCAAAGCACCAGCTTTGATCATGTTCATCATGTTCATGTCAGACACAAACAAGCAATTTAGCAATTTACTTTGGGGGTGGGATAGAAGTAGTTTACTCAGTCCTTCTGCAAGTATCAGTCTTGTGCTGAGGCTCTCTCCCTACTCACCAGCTTCCCCACCCACTGCACACACAGGCACACAAAAACA
The DNA here is from genome assembly GCA_035584735.1 of Pseudotriccus pelzelni. Taxonomy (NCBI): domain Eukaryota; kingdom Metazoa; phylum Chordata; class Aves; order Passeriformes; family Tyrannidae; genus Pseudotriccus; species Pseudotriccus pelzelni. The sequence goes on along the minus strand of JAWMRA010000161.1, from coordinate 49,119,017 downwards.
CACACACAATGCCTTCTTTGTTTGCATGGAAAAATGCTCCACAGGGAGCTGCACATCCCAGAATGCAGCTCTGTTTGTGTCTAGAGCTGTGATGGATCACTGTGGGGAACCTTAAATCTCTACAGTGCTCAGATCTCTATCAAAAATGAGGGCAGCTGGAGTAGCTCCATTTAATGTAAACTACGTGTATAGCTGGATTCCTTACCACCTTGTCAATGCCACCCCCAACTGCCAAAGCCTGAGAGCCCCTGAGTCTACTGAAACCAAAAGGAGGTGAGGATTTTCTTTGACTTGGATGCAGGTATTTTAAAGGGAACATGGGAAATAATTAACACATAATTAACCTGTGGAACTTTCTGCCAGGAAGTATTACTGAGGCCAACCACTCTGCAGGGTTAGGAATTTATATGAATAATAAGAGGTCCAAAGTGGAAAAGGTATTGGCCTTCAAAGTAGGGAGGACATCATTAACCAACATGAGTTAAGGAGATGGTTTTCTTATGAATAAATTATTTCCCAGTGGTCTGTTATAGGATGTCTTGCACCTTCCTATGCAGCCTCTTGGAACAGCTACTGAAGAAGAGAGTAGAACACTGGTCTGATCCACTCTGTCAAGCATGTTTCCTATTAAATATACAATATTGCAGATATACTCTAGAGCTAATAGGGCAGCACCCACCCTGGTTCCTACTGTGCTCCAGAAAATAACTGCTTGTTCAAACAGTGTAGACCATCATTATTTAAATGGTTCATTGTCACTTGATCTCACTGAAAAGCTGTTCATTAGAAATGAAAAAATATATATGGAGGAAGACATTCTGTTTAGGGAGCGAACTGCATAGAAATGTCAGAACGGACAAGATTGAAAGGCAATCCTGCCCAGGACGGACCTTTGCAGTGGTCTGTAGGTGCCTGAGGAAAGGGCAGTGGAGTAACTGAAGTTGTCTTTTCTGGTAAACAATCTGATTGTGGCACTTCATATCATGTGGAATCCTGGAGCTTGAGGTTACATCCCTACCACAGACCTTAATAGACACTTAAATTTGTATTCCTTCTTGAATCCTTTTTATGTTTTGGCCTTCACTACATTCTGTGGCAGTGACATCCCATGTTGTAATCACACCCTGAGTGTGAAGGCTGTTGATTGTTCCAAGCTTGCTTGGCCCAGTCCCATTGGACGAACAAGAGTGAACAGTCATTCCCACAAGTTATGGCCTCAGGGCCATGTCTTGTACCTTCTGCTTCCTGCCTCCTCCCAGCTTACCACCCAGCATGTCCTGAGACTATTCAGAGCCTCTGGTGGTCCCTTACTCCCCTCTTCCAAAGAAGAGCTGAAGCACCTCTACTCTGATAGGTTCAGCAAAAGACACAGAATAATTGAAATCACAGAATGGGAGCACAGTGGGTCATCTGGTCCAACCTCTCTGCTCAGGCAGAGTCATCCTAGAGCACATTGCACAAGATTGTATCCAGAGGTTTCTGGAATATCTCCAGTAAGGGTGACTCCAAAGCCTCTCTGGGCAATATGTCCCAGTGCACTCACACAGTAACAAGCTCTTCCTCATACTCAGGTGGAATTTCCTGTACACCAGTTTCTGCCCATTGCCTCTTGTCCCATTGCTTGTCACCACCAAGCAGAGCCTGGCTCTATTCTCTTGACATCCCTTCTTTAGCTATTTTTACACATTAACGAGGTCCTCTATCAGTTGCCTCTTCTCAAGGCTGAACAGGCCCAGCTCTCTCAGCCTTTCATCATAAGAGAGATGTTCCAGTCCCTTAATCTAGTCCTGCTAGATCTGTTCCAGGAGGTCCATGTCCCTCCTGTACTTAGGAGCCCAGAAGTGTACTCAGCACTCCAGATGTGGCCTCATTAGGGCTGAGTAGAGGGACAAGGCTTGCACAGTTTTGTTTTGCACCCTATTCCCACGGCAGTAGGTTTGACTTCCTTTCCTCCCTGATCTTGCAAGAGGTCAAAGCTTTTGTTATCTGCTTTCTCTGTAGCATTTTTGATTTTGCACATTTCTACTGTACTTCCTCATCTTAGCCGCCTCAATACACTTTAGTAATTTCTTTTCAGTCAAAGTATTTTTTCCACTGACTTATTCCATGTATGAAAGTTCAAAACATCCATGCCTTCCATGGACTTTTCTCCAATATTCTTGTTGCCTTTCCCTTTTGAATTCTGATGCATCCTGCTAGAGACTTCATAGCCAAAACAGCATCAGGGATTCACTATGTAGGGACACTGTACATTTACCCACTGGTAAACAAGCACTGTGGTTGTGTTCTCCTGAACTCAAGATCATGTTTGCTCTTTAGACTGCTGTGAAATCCAGAACTGATACTTTCAGAGGACAAACCAGAATGAGATCGAGTTCTATTTTCTAAGTAGTTTTTGAGCCTTCTTAAGGAGCACAACTCCTTCAGACAACTCCTTGTGGATATTTTCTTTAGTGGGGAAGTGAAAAATGTTTTTTCTAGATTTTTCACAAGAATGAAACTGTGGCTGTATTGAATCAGACCAGAAATGTATCTTGCCCACAGCCCTAACTCTCTGACAGTGGCTTGCGGAGGCTTAGGGAAAGAAGGTGTTATACTGTGAAATTTGCTGTACATATTTTCCAGCCTGTGGCTTGGGAACTTCTTGGCCAGGAGTTGCATTTGTTTTGGTTCTCACAGTCCTTGAGGGACCTTTTCTCTGTTCACATTCACAAGGATTTTTTAATACCTTTTATTTCAGCCATTTATTAATCTTCAGGAGGAACTCATCCTTATCCTTGAAGACCCTTGGTCTAAGGAAAAGTGGGTAAGAATTTTGGTTTCTGACCTTTATTTTGAAACTCCATTCTCTGACATTCCTCTGATAGCCATAATAGCCACTGGTTATTATAAAAAATATATTTTAATGTACTTTGAATATTAGTGGAAAGGTATCTTTTTCCATTTGTCTATATCCATATATTCCGTTGTCCATATCCTCCTCCACTTGTCTATCCGCCTGCAGAAACCCAAGGCAATTGCAGTTCATGAAAGCTCTCCAACCTAGCTTGAAACTAGCAGCCTCAGCGTGCTTGGAGGTCATGGAGAGGTGCACAGATCTCCATGGGTTACTCAGCTTTCTGCTGCCACAACTGCATTGTTATCAGTACCCAGCAAGCCAGACGAAAGCTACTCTGCTGTCTGCTCAAGTCACAGTCACACCTCCAGGTTGCAGTATAGACACCCCCTCCGTCTGAGAGTGTTACACTACATGAGTTCTTCCAGTTATAATAAATTTGCAGTGAAATATTAAACACTGGCATATACATTTTTTTTGGCAAAAAGAAGCAAAAAGTTGGAATTTAAAACTGTAATGCAACAAGTGAGCATGCAGATTTATGGACTTAACAAACACATACAACTTTTGAGACATGCCTAGCAGACATCATGCTTTTAAAATGTCACAGTTCATGTAGCTGTCACTTCAAACACTAAAGAAACTGGCACTCTCAAAGTGCTAGCAGGCTCTGACTGGACAGTAATAAGACTCAGAGGTCTAAAATTAAAAACTGTCCAAGAAAATGTATATCTTCTTAAAGACCTCATCCTGAATGTTTTATACCACACTCCAGTTTGCAAAGAAACGGTTGTCTGATCAGCTAAATAAAAATGAGATGTTTCCACTATACCTTCAGTAGAGGAAACAGTGCTGTTTTGTAATGGAGCAGCTTCCATGAGGAGAGTTATGAGCCCCACTGACTGAAAAATTCCTTCTCCTGAGGTTTGCTTGCCTTTCTCTGGCAGATATCTAACCAGTGATGCTGATGTTTTATGTCATGGCCAATCTGAATGTCACCGATGAATGGGATGTATTCTAGTTCTGCAGTTATCAAAAGCCTCATTTCAGTTCACAAGTCAGACAGTTGTTCTTTCTGTTACAGTGTTTTAGTAATGTCAGCTTGGAAGTCTTACTGCGGCCTATTTTGGCAAACAAGGTACACTGACCTAATTGAGACCTCTGGTATAAACAGACAGAAGTACCTGGGTTTTAAGACCTGCTGCCTTTCTCCTCCTAACAGCAGCAGACACCCCCATGGAAGCAGCTCTCTCATGCTGAAATGCACCAAACTGTCTGATAAATGAACATTTTCTTCCAGTTCTTCAGAAGGTTAAAGTAACTATTAAAGCCCATAATACAAGAAAGCTTTTTATGAATTCCAAGTAGACTTCAATCTTTGAAGAAACATGTTTGTGTTTGAGTTTGAGAACTGAAACATACAAATTTTCTGGTGAGCTGAGACAGAAGAACTCTGTAGTGAATTTATTCTATGCTAACAGAATATTCTGATGCACAGCATTAAATAATCCTAGATCAGGTGTTTTAAATGTTATTTTCCATTTACCTGGGTGTAGTGTTACAGTCAGCCGTCCTCTCCTCATCATCCCAGAGACGCATTGGTTGTATTGGGTTTTCCTGTCCTTAGGGTGAGTTGTCAGCCAGAGCAGTTCCCTCATCCAATTGGCCTCACCCCCTCGAGTCCTGCTGTGAACACAGCAAGGGACAGGTAGGTGTGGCTGAGCACAAAGAGAAGAGCATTTCATGTCCTTTCACACACAGGCTCAAAATTACATTTTTCAAACTTCCAGTGCAGGTGTTGGACACTAATCACTGCACTGAATACCTCATTCCAAAGAATTCCTTGTTTCCCTTGATGACTCCAGTCACACTTCCAAGTCAAAGGTTTCTATTGGTTATGGTGGGATTTTGCACTTTGACTTAATTAAAGCACATAAAAGAAGCACAACTAAGTCTCATCTATAAACATGGAATCATGCTTGAAATACATTAGGATGAATAGTTTTGTAATAGTTTCCTCTTGGTTATATGAAGAGTTCCTTTTGTGAGGCAAATGAAAATAAAATGGAGGAGAAAAGAAGTACTCTTCCCTGTGGAGATGAAGAAGAAAAATAAGAAAGCCCATTAAAATCCTAGGACTAAATAGTAATAATAATAAAAAAACCATAAGAAACGATTCCTGCATTGCCCCAGGGACACAGCAAAAATGAGTGTTGTCTGTCAATGTTGGTCAAGCTTCTTTTCTTGTCTCCCCTTAAAGAACTGAAGAAGCAGCAAGAACCATGATGCCAATACACTTCTCAAGTTTGCTGATCTTCATTCTTTCTTCTGCCAAACTGCCAGGCTCCTCAGAAAAGACTTTTAGTTCATGAAAAGTTCAAGGATTGCTAGCTTGTACATAGAAGGACTGAAATAAGAGATTTTAATTAAATTCCAGACTTGTTATTGAGTTAGAGTACTGTCACAACAGATCATTTTGTTTTGGAAAGTTTGTTTTTTTTGACATGTAGCACAAATCTAAGTAGGGCAAAAAGAAACTTCAAGAAAATGAGGAAAAGAGGAATCTCCAGACTTTGGGTTATCAGATCTTTTTTGCTCAGAGTTTGTAATAGGCATGTTGTGGGATACAATGGCATACAGTACTTTTTGAACAATACTATGCAAATACTTGCTAAAAAGTAGCTTCATGGATAACTTTCTTCTTGTTTGGGTGGGCAAGACTCCTTGCTTGTGACTGCAGCTGGAGTGTTACTGCTCAAAGTATGATAGCAATTTTATCAGCTGGGGACACAATGTACACAGTCACAGCCGAACTCAGGATTTGCCTTCCCTGAAGCAGTCAGCAGGAGGTACCATCACAGGCCCTTTAACAGCTTTCAAGTATTTAGGGCCACTTTTCTCAGACTCCTGCCATTGGATCCTTGAGAATACAGGTGCCAAAAACATGAATTCTTCATGTATGACTACACGTCCTGTATGTCCTTCCCCTTCCATATGTATCATAAGCCTCCTGCTTCCAGCCAGGCTGATTAGGTGTGTGACTAGAGTTGACCGGCTAGTTGGGATGATTTCTTTAATTACTCCACTGGGAAGACTGAACTATTTCCCTAGCTGTGTCCAATGAGCTGGCTGTGTATTTGACACCCTCTATTTACAAGGAGATGACAAGGCAAAATATTTGGTATAGGGTGTGTTGGACCGATGGATTATGCAGAAATTTGGAGGTGGAGTAAGCGACATATTTAAGAGAGGTACGGATGTGTAGGTTGAAACACTTAGACTAAAAGCATTTGAAAGATTTGAGTCCTTTATTCTTGTGCTGCCCTAGATACCAACATGAGTGAAACGAGAGAGTGGCTCATTGAAAACACTTTGGGTTCCCACAGACCAAGGGGCTTTTGAAGCTGGTCTGAGGTGAGAAGGGAGACTATTGAGGGTCAGAATATTCCTTGCATCCCAGTGGCCCTCGTGGTGTCACAAGAAGTTTCTAGAGGATCTGAAGTCTCTTCTGACAGCCCATGAGGATCTGAGGTGGCTTGGATGCTGGGTTGGTCAGGATGAACATTTGCACTGGCATCTCCCAGCACTGGGTGCTGTGCTCACATAAACACCCACAAAGAGACTACAAAATAATCTGCTTCTCACAACAGCTGATCTCTTTGGCTAAGGGAATGAATAAAGAAAGCCACAGAGAAGGAAGGCCAAATGCCCAGTGAGGCAGTGTGGTGTGGGCAGGCTGCATGGTGACAGCCTCTCCCCTGGGACGCCACACGTGTGCTTGGACAGATCTAGCAGGGGACGTGGCCCCTGTTACCCTCTGCTCAGCGCTCTGTATTTGTCACCACAAGACATTGCACATTTAATATTTCACAAGACTTGTATGACTTCCAAGGCCCATACATCATTAATGAGATGAAAGTGTAAAAAACCCCTTTAATCCCAGGGACAGCAGGCCCAGATTTTTACGTTGCTGCTATCATATGTTTCTCCTGAGCCCAGAAGTCTGTGATTTCTCTGGTTTGTCCATTAAGATATTTCATGACCCCTTTAGTGGCCCACAGGCTGTCTAGCAGTTCTTGGTCCTGCTTCACCAGGTGGAGAGGCTACAGTCTTGCTGGACATGCCTACTGAAATTAATGCAGAAAGTTGCCCACACTGTCTTGAATTGTAAAGATCTTCCATGATAAAAAAACAAAACACCAGATTTATGGACAGGATGTGCTTCTGTGGTATATTGGTAATAGCTTTCTCCTTGTAAAAATATATATTCAAAAAGATATAAAAATGTTGAACTGTCAAAAAAGTGATTGGAGCAGCAACTATCTATTATTTTTCAGGGAAAAAAGTGCTCATTTGTCACTGACCATCTTCTCTTGATGTGGTTATCCCCAATTAGGCTAAAAGTGCTAGAATTGCAATATAGTGTCTGCCAATTCAGCTTTACAATGGCTAGGTAATTATAGAGCAAGAAAATAGTATGTCTGGAAGGGTGTTAACTGAAGAGCAAGGGGCCATGTAAATAAACTTGACAATGATATTGAAAGGCAAGAAAAAGACACTACTGGATAATAGCATTATGATGTGCAGGAGTTATTTACATGCAACCAGAGCTTGTCACAAATAATGAGAATTAGAGGAAAGCCCCTGCCCTTGGATGGCAGGCACACCATGGAACCTCTTTGCCTCAAAAACACAAACATGGGAGTTTAATTTTCTTGCTGTGCTGCACAGCGCAGAAAACTGGAAACTACATCTTCTCACTGGGCCTAAAACATGGTGGCAATGTCAGGGTCCAAATGCCAGCTCTCCAGGCAAGTTCCTCTTCAAAGGTCAGTCAGCTCCACAGAAAAGTGGGAAGGGGAATATGGGACATGAGGAAGTGCTGGGTTTCTTTGTAGAAACCACATGTTTTGGGTGGTGAGGGAACTCCAAAGAGCTAACCACAAGAGTTAGCAACACCAGATACTACTCTGGCCTTGCCTTCATTATCAAATAGCACCCACAGAAAGGTTAGATAAAACTTCCATTGATTTCTATGGATTTCACCAGACACCTTTAATGGCTTCAGAAGGTCTTTAGGCTCTTTTATGTGTAAAAAATATTAAATTGCAGCACAAAATCCTGCATCCTTCATCCCCTTAAACTAACAGCATCTGCAAGCCACTTGTAGAGCTTGTCTACATCTGAGCCTGCTCTGCTCATTTTCTGAAGGGCTTTAATCTCTCTCTGAACAAACACAAGTTTTCTCTGCTATGGCCTATCTTGACCAGAAATTATGGTTAATGTAGCCCTATTAATTATTTGAAATGGTGATTAGCACAGATACCACACTGTGCTAACCAAAGCCCATTGCTTTTAGCCTGCTTTGAGCGTGGGCAGAGCAAGACAATGCTTGCCTGGAGAACACTGTGTAATTTTCTTTTCCCTTAACCAAAAGGAAGGCCTGTACAACATCCAGCAAAAGATCCTGCACTGAGACAAGGTCTTCTACATGCACTGAAGAATAATCAAGGATCTTACCCTTAGCTAATAAATATCTAATAAAGGATAGGTATGTCAGATTATGAGGTTTATGTAAGATTTCTCAATTTTTTTCTAACTGTGGCTGTACATTAATGGCGACACTGTGCCAAAAACTACCCTATATCATGTTATCCAGTATACTGTAAAATGCCCCACTTTGTTGATGGGGGGGGGGAAGGAAAGAAAGCCTAAGCAAACAATACTCCTTAAACTCCAAATGAAGCAATGCAAATTTTTAGATGCCATGGTGACACAGAAAACTCAAGAACTGGAAGCAAAATCACTATTCAGATTGAAGAGCAGGAGAGCAGGCAGCAGTTGGCCTGCATTTTTGAGTAAATCAAACACATGTATTATTTTAAGTCACTGTCCTGATTTTTCTGAGGCTTCATTGCTGTTCCTGCACAGGAAGGATGCATCCCACTGCCTGTTGCCCTCTCTCTGGAATCATGTTGCCTCCCTGTTGTTTTCCATCAAACACCTTGACATGGGGAAAGTAATTTTGCTTCCCATTTCACTTTTTTTTTTTTTTTTGTAATGCAGTGTAGCATCTGGGAATAAGAGGAAAGAGGATGCTGTGTCAGCAGCCAGCAGATGGCATCCGGATTGCCAGTGGCCAACAGAGTGTGGGCTGGGTGGGTTCTCACCTACAGAAGCTTCAGTGACATCCCATGTAGCATCCTGTGGTGTTCAACATCCTGTGTGAGAAAAGCCCTGCCTCTCCTTAAGAGGCATTCCCCTGCTGAGTAAATCTCATACTGACAGTTTTGAGGAAAATTGCAGTTTTCCAATTCATCCCATTAAGAGCTGTTTTCCATCAAAGCAGTCAGTGCTCAGCTGTAACTGAGGTTGCTGCTTGCAATGCTGATGGAGCACTGCCTATAAGGGCGTGCAGTGATGTTGCAGTGAAATGACTGACTGTATGAATGAAGTTCAGCCTAGTGAGTGCTTCCACCAACCTACCCACTGTCCTAGTTATCTCCGCACTTCTTCCCATGGCTCTCCACAATTTCTCCTCAGTTCCTGCCCTCAAATATGGTGCAGGACTATCCATATGGCTTCTTTGAGCTTGAATAGAAAACTTAAAGAAGTTAGATTTAAATCAGATATTAGGAAGTTCTTTACTGTGAGGATGGTGAGGCACTGGAACAAGTTTCCTAGAGAAGCTGTGGATATCCTATCTCTGGAAGTGTTCAAGGCCAGGTTGGATGGTGCTTCTGGTCCAGTGGAAGGTGTCCCTGTCCACGACAGGGGGGTTAAAATCTGTTGATCTCAAAGGTCTGCTATAACCCAAACTAATATATGATTCTATGATAAGAGCAAAGTTTGAACATTAGTTTTCATCTGGGGAGTGTACAAATGCAGCCTACCACAGCTGTGCTACACTGAATGTCTTCCAACCTTCCCTTCTAGTCAGGTTTCATATCTCTATCTAGGGATACGTAAATACTCCTGAATCTGGCTTTAAGAGATGAAAGGGTCTCAATGCCATCTATTTTCTCTGAAACAGGCCATATTCTTCCCAATTTCTTCATGCTGAGGTAACACAGCTGAGGATCCTGGTCCCATGCTGTCCCGTGAGGGCACTCCTCCAGTATTTCACAATGTTCATGAGCCGTTTCCCATCTGGGCTCTCTCCCTCTCTTCCCTGTGTCAATCTGTGCACCAAACCCAGCAGTGCCCCTGAGCAACAGTGCAGGGGACTGTACCTTCCAGCCCCACACAAGGCATCTCTCTGAGTGGTTGCCTAAGCCTGATGTAAAGCAAGACATTTCTGCCACGGCCCATCTCCCCTCTCCGTACTTTGCTGTTGGCTCTTTGTTTCTGACCTGCCTGTACAGCATTGTACAGCAAGGTACAGCAATGCATGCTGGTCCTAGTAGTTTCATGCAGTTGTGAACTGTAGAGAGTAGAGGTGTGGCCAGGGCTCAAAAACATCATTCAAGGTAACCACAGGGCTGGGATGGGCCAAGGTCTCAGAGATTTCAAGGTTTCACACTGGTATCTCCTGGTGATGCACCGAGCAACTAAGAGGTCCTTTTCAGGAACTGTGCTTCAAGAAAGACTTGTCCTGCTTTATACCCTTCAACACCTGACTATAATATGCACTAAAATGGAAAAAAACACTTAGCTGGATCTCAGCTGTTAAATCTTCCTGTCCTGGCATCTTACTCAGATGTTTGAGTTCTTCCTTCCCTTCCCAGTTGCCCTCACATGACTTGGGGTAGTAAGGCATATGGGCACTTTAAAACAATCCTGTTAGAAGTCTGTCTCCTTCTGCAGGCACTCAAGTACTTACAAGACTCTGGCCTGTTGGCACCTTAACAAGACTCTTATCTCTTCATATTTCATCTATGTCCAGGAGCACCCAGAGTTTGAGAACACAGAAGTCGGTGTCTCTGCAAATTCTCTAACCAAATAAACTGGTTACCAAACATACTGAATAACTAAGAGAAAATTACAACATAATAGGAAGACTACTTTACAGTCTTTTAATGTGTCCTTTCATTTCCATTCGCTTGGAAAGAACTTGAATAAATGGCAAAAATAAGTACCTGTTGAGTCACTGGGCCAAACACATTCCTGAAGTAAGGCCAATGAAGTTACACTTGGGACAAGTTTAGCTCCGTGGATTTAGGTATGCCTCTGTTTTCCATGTCGAAGGACACACAGCTGATGGAAAACACAACTCAGTACATTCACAGAATCCATGAAATAAACCCATATTTCATGTTGTTAAAGTCTGAAGACATATTATATGTTTCATATTTCTTGTCAAATAGCCCTCAGAATGCTGTATCAGCCTTCATGGTTCAATCACCCATGAAAGCTGACGTAGCTGGCCTTTTAGGATTTCTCGTCTTCAGGCATGCCCCAGTGAATGGAACAGAGCCAGGGCAGAGGGATAAATGCCCCTCACTTCACAGAGAGGCATAGCACAGGGAGTTGTGAAAAACGATTCAAGACCTTCAAGGCACTGAGCCTCCATCCCATGCCTCCCTCTGGAAGGGAGCACAGGGGCCATAGGGAATGGGGAGTGCACTGGAGCAGGACCAAAGTTGTTTACCCTTGGGCTGAGCACATGACAAAAAAGCAGTTTGCAGTTACCTTTCTGTTCCCTCCTTATCACCTCTCCCCTCCTCCCCCCATTGTGAGCCCAGTGCGTTCAATCCCAAGGATCTATCCCAAAATATTTAGCTCATTTTGTACATATTACCTTCAAGTAATCATACACCACTGAGTCATACATCATGGGATTAACAATCCTACACATGGTATAAACAGAACCTAAATAAAATCCCAGAAAAAGGATATTGCTTTTTAAATAAGTCCTGACAGCTGTGGAAAATATTATGCCCCAATACAACCCTCCCATACGACATACATTAATATGAAGAGAACCCCAAACTGTTCCTCTGGATATTTTGTAAGGTTTTATTTTATTACGGATTGGACATATTGAAGTAAGACTATAATCTTATTGTGCTCTGACCTGTGCTTTTACTGCACTGTATAAACAGCAGTTACTATGTTAGATGGAGAAATGTTTACAGAAAGAAGAAATAAAAACAAACGGATTTATTGTGTTGCAGAAATTTGAAACAGGGCTGAAAAGCTGCCCATGTGTTTTGTGCTTGTAAGACCTTTCCCTGATGGAAACAGACAGCTTAAAGATGACAGAAGCACAGCGAGGTCCTGCACTATCACGAATAAAATGTAATATCCGCACAGCACTGACTCTCTCCAGCCAGCCTCGCCTACAGTCAAAGCCCTTGATACGGCTCTTGCTGTTGTCTGTTCACATACAGCAGGTTTGGGATCCAGTTTTTTTAATAGATTTTGAAAATTTTTCAAGTCCTAGTGAAAAGTGCCAGATTGACAGCTCTGGAGTCTGGAGCCTCTTCTTAACTGCAGAAAGAGTACAAGCATGGGAAATGGCAAAACAAACTTCCTTCCCCAAGCCTGCTCTCCAGCCCCAGCAGTGCCAGAGAGAATGGAAGCATGGAGGGTTATCCTTCTCCGTAGGTTTCTCCAATGTGTTAAAGCACCCAGGGCAAGCAGCCACCAGCCTTCATGGGCTACAGATGGAGAAGTTACCCAAGGCACTCGTAAAACCAGTCCAGCACACAAAGTGCCGGGGAAAGCAAGTCTCCATTTTTGTAAAGCTGATCCCTTCCTTTCTCTTTGAAAACCTGACTCTTTCTTGAGACAAAGATCATTAGAGAAAAATAGACTTTTTCACATCATGGTTTGGCTTCTTCCTGTTGACATTTTTATTGACAAAGCATATCAAGATCAATGCCAGCATGATCATTTAGATCTTTCATTTTTCCGAATTCTGTGTTTTTGGCAGAAAAAAATGCTACTAAACTTGTCAGTGATATCTGATAAGAAGATTGATTAATGACATCATATGCAAAATCTTCAGCTATAAAACACAGAAGTGAAAAACTGGCCTGTTTTCAACCCTACAAAATGGAAACAATTTTGAAATTCCTTAGGATTTTTCTGTTTCACATTTCAACCAGCCTTGTGATCTTCCAAGTCAAATCTCCACAGACTGCTCAAAAAGGAAAAAAAAAGTTTTCTTAAAATGAAATCCTGGCCTCATTGAAGTAATCTGCAAAGCTCTAGCTGAATTCAGCCCAGCTAGAATTTCACCCCTTATTTGTACACTGAGCAAATCTGATCTGGAGTTGGTAACACATAATAAACATGGGACCCTAGGATGCCATTTTTAGTCACTTTTCAGGGGAGAGCTATGCTTTAATTTGTTTTGTCAACTGTTTCCACTTAGGTTTTTCCTATTAATGCTTCTGTTACCCACTGCACAGTAAGGTTATACCTCATATAAGTTCTTCTCCCTTAAAAGTTGTGGTACTTTTGCAAATGTTACTCTCTTTGATATGTGATTTCAGAATAATGAATGCTTGTCAAACTGATTTCTTGCTGTCTTAAAGTAGGTGGATGTGTTAAGCAATTTGCACTAGGAACCAGGCATGATATGACTTAAAGTGGCAGTCTGTCCCTTTCAGACCCCCACTGTAAAATGTCTGTGTATACATGAAAAAATGAATTTCTGAGATTAACTGTGTATCAGATAACACCCTGAAAAATTCCATCAGCCACTAAGTAGGACAAGAAAGGTGACACACAACCTTTCACCTTCACGAAGAGAAAATCATAGTCCAGGTGCTATTCTTGGTGACTTCAAGAATAGCTCATAACATTAAATAAGCCAGGAATGTAAAGGGATTATCCTGAAATGAGAATTAGTCAGAAAACAGAAAAATAAAGTGATAAAGTTTCCCTTTTTTTTTTTTTTTTTTTTTTTTGTATCATTGAACAGTACCAATCTTCCCTCAGTTAGTTCAGGGCCAGGATAAGTCCTGGCTGACCCTTCCATGATCCAGCTCTATTCATCCTCCCAGAAGTGCAAGGCTCCAACACGTCACTTTTCAGGCTTTGAGTTGTCAGCCTTTCAGCTTATGGTAGTTTTACACATGGAAATGGTGTCATTATAACACATTAAATATTGAAAGGAGTACATATCATGAAATTATCATATTGGTATAGAATCCTGGGTTTTGGAGGAAAGAAAGGATATTTCTAATATATGTATGTATGTATTTCAAATGGCTGTTTGAAATTGCTTGGGGAAACCTTAGGAAAATGCCTGAATCACTAAATGCAGGTGATGGTAGGAAAATAAACATTAATTACAGTCTTGTGAAATAAATGTATTTTAGACTCAACGGTAAATAGAAAAAAAATGCAGGAACTTATCTATTCAAACTTTCTCTGCTTTGGGGCAAGAAACTTTATGTGTTGTGTGGAGTCTAATCTGCATCTTCCTAGCCAGGTGAAGGTTTTGAAGCAACGAGAAGCATGTGACCTATGCACAAGGTCATCTGTCCTTGCTTTCAGATAGCAGAGCTCATGAGTTACAGTGATGCAGGCAGGAATCAAGTGGTTCGCCTTGATGCTGGAGAAGCTTCCTCAGCCGAGCATTAAGACTACTTTACAACATCATTTCTTGCCGGTCTGTTAGAGGACTGTGACTGAGAAATGTTCACAAATGTATGAGCTGATAAGGTCTTCAAAATCTGCTTTGTAGCAGAAATTGAAAGAAATTAAACCTATCTACTTTGTCAGACAAAAACTGGGGCATGGTTGCAGATGAAAGAGGAATAGCTCCAGTAGCTCACTGCTGCTCAGAGGGATAGCCTGGGTGCATGCCCTGTATTCTGGAGGCCACCTGCACACCCAAAATCTCTTATGGAGAGATGGTTTTGGATATCAGATAGCTCTTGATTTTATCAGTGCAAAGGAAATACAATTCAGTGGGTGCAAAGGGAAACTTTACAAGGCAGTGATACTTTCTCCACAAAAAGAAGCCAGCTAGCTCTGACTGCTGGAACAACTTCTCCAAGGCTGTAGTGGGTTGCCCAAAATGGATACCTCTGTTAAATTTTCCAGCTCAACCAAAGGGTTTTGGTTTGGTTGAGGAATTGCTTCTTGGCCTTTGTTGTTTTACTGCCTTTGTTATATCAAAAGTCAGACTAGATGATCATAACAGCCCCTTTTAGCCACCAGAACAATTTTAAGAAATCCCTACTCTGGCTCCAATGAGTTACATGTGGTATCGGTGAAAGCCAGGGGAGAATATTGCTTGTTGAGGTATGTGCATTCTCAGTGTATCACTGTGCAAGTAGGTACTGTGCACAAAAGAAAGATAAGTGAGCAATTGTGTGAGTATGTAAATGAAACAAGATGATGCACTACACAGAGAACGAGAGCATGATAAAATGAATCTCTGTGTAAAACCAGCCATCTAATGGAAAAAGCAAGAACAGATGGCGAAATAACTCTCTAAACAAGCTGTTGCTTTAGACTCCGGCCGTCCACAAACAAGTTGCAAGTATTTCTGATCCATGGTCCAGTGATTAAAGAGATGAAATTCAAAGGAAAAAGTGGGGGAACAAAAGAGGGGGGATAAAGAATGCATAAAACCCCAACCCAGTTTAAGTTTCATAGTGGAATATCAAAGCAATATTGAAATATAGGAATACCAAATACCAATACTTTATTTTTATGTTTTGCATTTACTGAATCAGTTTCAATTGTATGAAGCCCTCTGCCCTTAAGCCCTATGATATAAATTTTATTGGATTTAAAGGAAACAGATTGGGAGTCTGGGACAGAAGTATATATATATATTTTACCAGGGCAGATCTTACGGTTTTGCCAGAGGAAGCTTCAAAACCATTTGATGTGCTGCTTATTTAATACTACTAACATATTTAGGAGTTGGGGATGGGAAGAAAGAGGGAGGTAAGGGAAGAAAGCAAAGAAAAAGTAATGTTGTCCCCCCTGGAACCAATAAAGTGATCAGAGGCTGCAAGCGTGCCTGGGGAGATGTGAGTGAGGGCGTGAGGGAGAGGGAGGTGGTGGAGAGAAGCCGGTTCCAGCTGCCAGGAAGGCTAAGTAATGTTTCCACTTAAGTTTTTGTCAGTGAATGTGAATGCTCTAACATCATTATTGGACAGTCAGTTGAGATGATGATGGCCATTAGCGCCCAGTTGCCAAAGGCCTGCTGGCAGAAGGGCAGCCAGATGTCCCTTTGTGGGTGCTACCCAGGAGACTTCACCCCTCACGCTCAGGAGGGACAGTCTGGCACCTTCCCTGCAACCAGCTAGTAGGCGTGGAGCCCAGCACCTGCCAAACCCCTCGGGGACACAGTGGCATTTGAGAGTGTGTTAGCCAACATCTGAGTTGTTTATTTCTGTCTCACAGTTGGTTATCAAGAGAGAGGAGCAGTACAACACTGTATTTCTGTCTCAAGCTTTGCTCTCCACTCGGTATTGCAGGAAACCCTTGCACTTTTCTTGGGCCGAGGTTTAGTATGGAAATTGGCCTTCAAGCCATCCTGGAGCAAGTCCAGGAGAAGTTCTGGGCACAAAAAGGGGACTGGTCCCCCTCTTTGCCTCCCAGATATTTCCTGAGTCTCTGAAGAAGAGGAGCCTGAGGCACCTCTCCAGTTATCAGGAAAAATGTGAGCTTTAAATTGAAGTCTGCTGTCAGATTTTGTCCTCTGCTAACAAACAGTCTTTGTCACAATGGTGGGGAGTGTCTCTGTGTGTGTGTGTGTGTGATACATTCACATTTTCTAAAGATTTCTGTCTTCCACCTCCACTTCTCTCTCCTATCAAGGCCTTCTGGCCGGGATGAAGGCTGTACCTTGAGTCAGTTGCCAGCAGAGCCAGCTGTGGGTGGTGATCCAAATGTCTGAGCATCTCCACAGCAGGAGGCATCATTTAAGATGTTAAGAAGGACAGGAATTTCGTCCCTATTTCACGCTTTCAACTCTTGTATGTGAGAAGGTAGCGGACAGCAAACTTCTTCCAGGAGAATATAAGGAAATGTGGAAGGATATGTAGAAAGTAGGGGAAGTGCTAATATTTCCCAATGTTTTAGACTATGTCAGTGTTTTCTGGCCATGGGAAAGCTGAGGAAGTCACAAGATCCCGGACTTCCACGGGTGAAGTACTAATGGGCAAGAAGATGAAGGCTGTAGTCATGGTTGTGTCAGCTGTTGATCTTGGGCACTGAGGAATTCAGATGTCTCCATCATCATTGGTTAAGAGCCCACCAATGGATCAGCCTACTAGTGGGTAGGAGAAATGGAGTTGTTTCAGAGGGAGGGGAAGCTATAGGAGGTAGGTGAAACTGAATGCAGAATGGGTGTCAAACTGCCTTTCTTGAAACATGTGGGGCTGGGTATTTAGTTCTTGCGGCCAGTGACTGGTCTTCTTCAACCATGAGTAGCTCTGTATTACCTGAGTATTCCTAGAGCTGATCCAGTCACAGAGGGGAAATGGGAAGGCAGAATCACTGTTGGAAAATGAAGACTATAGAGTTGTGTCTGTGGCCTCCACTTACATTACTCAAAATATTCCAAAAACTGTGCTAAGGAGATGTAGGACCAGGCAGTTATGTTCTCTGACATCGATGGGCAGTCACACTGCTCTGAAATGTAAGGTTAATATCTGAAGTGCCTTAAATTCACCAAAATGACTATTTGTATAAACATATATACTGTAGATTAATTTGTTTGGGCATTGATCATGGCAAGTGCTTACTATGTCTGTTTGTGTTGCCATCACTAGGTACTCTTCTAAGTCACTCTGCCCTCAGAGTTTACTCTCACACTTTACACTAATGTGTCATCACTTACTTGTCACTAAATTTTATGTAAGCAATGTCTCTAATAAGAGATAGTTCCATTTTCTAGAAAAATACTTTTCTTAAAACTTTCCTTAAGTTCTGAGTTCAGCTGTATTTGTTCTCTGGGACTATTGTAGAGAGCAACTTTGCTAATAGTGATGTTTTCAGGAAAAATGACTGCTGGGCAGACACTGTAGAATATAGAAAGTATACTGTCATTGTAACTGCATAGAAGTGTTCATTAACACCTAACCTGTGGTAATCCAAACAGAGGCAGTAACATGTAACATGTTCAAGAAATCTGATGTTGGATATTTTTAATAACCTAGTAGAAATAATTTTTGCACTGATTTTTTTTTTCAAGAGAAAAAATATTTGGATTTTTAAAAAATCTTTCTCCTTCTGAAGGAGCCTGTATTAACCAAAACACGTTTCTCTTCTTCTGGGCTTTCATACTTTCTCTACGAAGTGCTTAAAAATCTGAAAGAATTCTCATGATATTCTCTTTAGGACATGAAAATCTAGTGACTGAGTTAAAAATAATTCATCTCAATAAACATATTAAGTAAAAAAATTATGTTTGTCAATTATCTAATTTGAGAACTAAAGGTGTTTTGTGGAATGATCTGGAACAAAAATAAAAGGGTAACTTCTGCTCAGTTATTTGTGGGATTTCTCAAAACCACACTGAACATACTCCACAAGTTTCATGATAATGTGAAGCTAGAACAAAATATTAATGTTTTCCAGTGATAAAACATTTTTCTTCCTTTAATTGAACTCACTGGACTATAGTATCTAGGCCCTGAAAAGAAGGTTATACCTATCCAATGTGTAATATGTCATCCTGTGGTAGAGGAGGGATAGCCATAATGCTAGTAATACTGGACAAAAAAAAATCATCCATGTGGCTGCTGAAAGAAAACAACTACAGCATTTAAAAAAAAATATTTACTATTGAATTACAATGTGTACTAAAACTTCCACTCTGAAACAGACTTTCTTGTGTATAATCCTGATTAATAAAATGGTTGAAGGATTTGAATATTTTTTAACTGATGGTTCTGACAAGTTAAGGCTAAATATACATTGCGGCAACCACTGTAGCATATACGTTTCATGCACAAATGGAGAAAATAACATTTTGACTGTAATTTCATAAGACCGGAGGGATCAGTCTCAGATTCGTATCTTAAGATAAAATGGTGCAATTACCATTGCAGTCCATCTTTCTGGAATATCTTCAATCAAAGTAAAGTCAGCCATAATTGTGGATTTCAGTGGAATATAGATCTAGCAAAAATGTTGCAGACCGCTGTGATTACATCATCTGCATCTTGAAGATCCCGTGCCATTCGCTCCCAAGCCCAGCACAGCCACAGCGTGCTCAGTGCATTGTAAAGACCAGTGATACTGTACAGATGAACAGGAAACAAACAAAACCCAATCAAGGCTTACAGGGATTAGTGTGCCAACATATGCAGATTTTCTAACATGCACAGGGAATGCTGGGAGAGGCTCGGGAGTCTTGGCTATGGTCCCACCCAGCAAGATTGACTCAAGCCCATGGCGGGTGGTGGAGGAACCAGGACTGATGCCATTGCCCATCACTGGGTCCCTCTGAAGTGGCCATCAGGCCAGAGGAGACTGCCTCCTTCTGTGGACAGTTACCTCTGTTTGGGATGCTTGGAAGTTTGATGAGGAGCAACTTCTTGTCCTTTGGGAGAAAAGTAAACAGACCTAAGAAATTAATCCCCGCGTTAGTAGGACAGGGCTAAGACATATGTCCTCTTTCCCACTCCTGCAACGTGGTTCACTGGGATGCTTTTGTTCTGGCACCTCCTGCCAAAAACTTCTGCCTGCTTTGAGGCACAGACAGTTGGAGTCATCGTCTACAGGACTATCAGGTTCATGATGGGTGGGAGAGGAACAAAAGGCAAGAAGATGGTGAAGAGCAAAAGAGAGGACAAGAAAGATCCCCTAACACATTACCATCTTGAGTTTTTGGGTTCTTTTCCATCCCACAAGGCACTATGTATACATTGTGTATCCTGCTTCTCAGCCATAATAGACCAGTGTGCCATGCACATATGGTGCCATGGACCCCTTTTATTTAATCCGCTCTTGGAAAAAAATGCACTACCATTGCCATCTCACAGACTTATGCAAGTTATAATAATCATAATTTTAATTTTTCCCACAACTTTGAGGCTTAATAGCTTTAAAATCTTACAAGTTGTAAAAACAATTAAAGCAATAATTTTAAAAATAAGCAGAATAGAACCTTCAAAAGAATGTGAACCTTTAACACTTCATAGTTAAATAAGGGCCTTGTAACACAGTCACTTGAAGGCCAGCCCTGAGAAAACGCAGAAGCATTCTGTGAATTTGTTGATGCTAGTTCAGACAGACTGTTTATTTTCATGATTTCATGGAAGAATTTTAATTTAATGAGTGTTTTATACACTAATGTAAAGCATAGTTTCAACCCTATAATTATAGTGTCAAAATATTTCTGCTTAAACAGCAGCAGCTGACTACAGAAATGTGATTTACATCTGAATTGTATCAAGGGGACACTGCTAAAAATAATCAGCATGTGCCTTTTAATTGAATAAAAAAATTAACAATGAATATCAATGTATCTCTCAGCCTCAGTCTCTCTGCCTTTCATATAAACGCTCTCCTTATTTGCTTATTGCCTTTTCAGGGCTAAGGTTTCCAGAAAAACTGTAGGCACAGAATGGCCATGTGTCACTTTGCCCACCCGTTTCTCCCTGTTGCACACAGAGTGATGGGAAATTGCATGAGCAAATTGTCAGTTCCTGTCATTGAGAGCCTACATTTTTTAAAAATCTCACCATTAATCTTTCAGCTCAGTTTTAAAATAACCAACTGCCATCAAGAAACAGGTTTCTCATGCTGCTTAGGGCTGTCAGCAGGTTTTGACCAGTTCAGGTCACATTTTGCTCTTGGAATGGGGTTAGAAATCTTTTAGTTGTTGTTGCTGCTGGAGAATTCATGTTTTGAGGTAATGCCTCGGGCAGCTTCAGACGAGAAATCCTGGGTATGTGCTTCCAATCTACTTACACTGCCACCCCACCGGAGATGGGAACACAGCCCTGCTGCAGCTGCCCTGGTCTTTGTCTAGCCCTTATCAATTGCAAGGCAGGATTATTCTCTGTTTGTCTTACAGTACCTTCTAGAGGCCCCAGATGAAATGGCATGCCATTGTGCTGGGTGTTTTTTATACTTCCCAGGGGCAGATAGTCTCTTCCCCATAGAAACTACAATCTACCAGCCAAGGCACACAGGGGAAGGACCTTTATCCTTACTTTGGAAACAAAGCACTGATGTTGAGTCTGTATCCACATCTACTGTGGGTGGGAGGACATGGGGTCCTTCTGAACATGTGCCTCTGCCATGTGCTGGCTCCCTAGTGGGTAATGCCCCTCTGAAATCTCCTGTGCTCACAGTCCTCATCGTAAGAAAGGGAGAAGCAGTAAGCAAGGGCACCATGGGCTGTGTCTCCAGTTAGGTCAACAAATGCAAACCTGGGAGAACATCATAGTGTAGACCTGCCCTCCAGTCTAGAAAACTTTCAGAATTATGAAAATTATGATACTTTCAAATTCAACCAAGAAATCTGTGATGAAGCAACAGATCTTTTCCAGAGATGTTTTGTTTCATCTGTGCAGGAGAATTTGGAAGAGAAGCTGATGATGCCAACTCACGTACACAAACATGTCTCTATTTGTCCTGTATTCGACAGATGCAATAGCCCACTTCTCCTCTTCCATGCTTCTGAGCTTTGTGGGTTTAGGTTAAACAAATCTGTCTTGCTTCTTGTGCTCAAAAAGAGTTTGAGACAGATAGCTATTCTGCAGGAGGTCCTCACTCTTTTCTTTCAGCTTTCAGCTTTTTGGTTGCTCTTTTCTAGCCTAAGAAGGTATGATTATGGCCTTGTACAACCAGTATTTGATCACGGAAACAACTGGAGGTTAGAAGGAAGTTTCTGTTGTGTGCACCTAAATTGTATAAACACTGCGTATGTGCATTGTGTATTGCATATGGGCCTTGAGGTATACGCTTCCATACACGTGTGCATATACAGATACTTTTGGCGAAGCATGAATTTAGGGTCCTCTAGAATTCAAGGTTTGATCCTGGTTCTCATCTATGTGCTACCTTTAGTTCATTTTCTTCCTGAAGCACCAGATGCTCTCCAATGCCAGCAATGTGATATGAAATGTTTTTCACAGGGTAAGATCCTAAAGTTCTGCTATGGCTTTTCCTGACACTAGGATCAATGTATAGATGAATCTGGTATTTGTATAAATTTCAATGTCTCTGCGGGAACTGCATATGCTCTTTTTATTTTATACTAAGATTCCACTAAATTGTCCTTTGGATTTATTTCAAAGAAGGAAAAGGGGGGAAAAGGCAGTAAAGATTGCTCTTCTTATGCTTTAGTTGTTTTTCTAACTCAATTATATTTTGACAATTCTGTATGAAACTTTGGAGTATGTCTTTGTTTAAGCAGTATATCTTCCATAGGAATAGTCAGTTAAATGTATATGGCTAGTTTCAGGCATAACAAGCTTTGACAAGGGCATTTAGCGGTTGTAATTCAAATCTAATTCAGAACATCTTAGCGCTGGACCTGTCAAGCACTTGAAATGCACTGTAGCTGCAAAACCAAAGGGTATGGTCCTAGTCGTGCTCTGTGTGGCATCAAGCTGATGTGTCAACAAGAGCAGTTACAATTACAGGTTCTTTCAAGCATACTAAACTAATTTACAGTACTCTGAAAATGTGGGAAAAGGCCCTGCTAGCATAAAGGTATATGGGACTTTCAGGCTGCAAAGGCAAGGCAAGTGGCACAGCCATTTTATTCAGGAGTTTAAATATTATGTAGTTTCAGTGCCACCTTTGAGGGGTTATATTTGTAACTAGATATTCTGTAGATAATAATAGATTTGCCTTGCAGCCATCAAATACCCTTGTCAAATCCCATTAGAATCACATTGCACATTTATTTGAAAGCCCAGCCTAAAATGCATGCATTTGCTAAGTGAGTATGGGGTCCTATTTGCACTGGCACTGACTGGTCCTTTCTGTTTGTCTCCCTTGTTTACCTGATAAACACCATTTACACTGGCTGTAAAATGCTTAGGCTTCTGCTTACAGAGATTAGAAAACTTAGTGCAAAGTGAGAAGTCTTCCCAGAAGCAGATCTGATCCAAGGATGTCCCACAAAAAACAAGACAGAATTACAGTAACCAACATGTAATTTTAACATCATGATATAAAAAGACTTGATTTTAAAGTGCACTAGTGATTTAAAGCAGCTGCATGCATTTCGAGGGCATTGCTTTAATGTGCTCACAAAGGCTAATGGAAGCTTTTACAAAAGAAAAAAAAATCAGGTTTTATGATTTATCTACTTTTTATGCACAACATTATAGGCCCTTCCCCTAGGGACTCATAAATGTGATTTTTACTTCCCAAATTACAAAGCTAGTCAATTATTTGCGAATGAGTCATTCATTCAAAAGTGTCTGTAACGGGATGTGTTAACCATCAGGAAATTTTACACCAATTGGAATTATAAACACCAGGGTAAAAAAAAATCTCTTGGCCAACCAGCTATGTCTATTCGTGAAACCTTGAGTAGGGAGTGCAGTACAACTTGTGCTGGAGAAGTCCTGAGAACTTGACTTGGAGAGGAGGAAGGGTGGTAAATTTTTTTCCTTTTTCCTTTTAATTGTATAAAATGTGTTTATTTTATTTTGAAATAATGTAGTTAGCAAGCCTGCAGCAACTTGCAGTCAAGGCTCCTAAAGCACCGTATAAACCTCCATTGATTAAGCCTTGCAGCCATGTACTAGTGTAAGGAACTATTTTATGGGACAAGAAGATGAGGGCCAGAGGTGGCTGCTGGTGGGCAGACATGCAGGCTTCTCCTTTGGTGACCAAAATTGCTCCTCCCTTACCTCAACTCCATTACGAACTGAAGGAGCTGGTTTTAATTTCCACCTTCTTCCCTCTCTATCTGGCTGTTTGCACCCAAAGACTTGCCCTGACCCACCCAAAAGTCATCCCTGGGGTTAACAGCAAGCCCGAAGCATGGATGTGACTAATGACTTGTGCCTAATCTAGTTATCATAGAACCATAAAATATGCTAAGTTGGAAGGAAACCATCAGGATCATCAAGTCCAACTCCTGGTCCTGCGTAGGACACCCCACGAATCACACTGTGTGCCTGAGAGCATTGTCCAAATGCTTCTTGAACTCAGCGTTGCCAAAGGATGTATTGCTGAAACATCAAATTGTTCTTTTGGCCACTATAAACTTTAGCTGTATCCTAGGCCAAAATTAGAAAACCTCTAGGGGTCTTCCTTAGTCACTAGCTCTCCAGAGAGAGCAGCAGTCAGAGATGACAGAGGAGAAGCACCTCCATGTCTCCGCTGACATTTCCTCTACTCCTGCTTTGTGTCGTGGCAATCTATCGATAAAGTCCCTCCTCATCAGTGCATCTCTTTTCTGAGGAAGACATTCAATCTTCATTCTTGAAACAAGAAACTTGTATGTGCCCTTCCAAGTAGGTGAATGAAAAGTGAAGGGTGGAAAAGGGTGGAAAATATGTATTTATAGTACTACTATTTTTAAACTGTTATTAGAACCTAAAACATTATTTCTTTTTTTGAAATGAACTTGAATGTTGTAAATAACTTCTGTGATAAAATGTTTGCCCTGGTTCTGCACAGAAAGCATAGGAAAGAGCTGTTGCCCTTCTTTTGTGACATCCTAGCTTTTTCACAACAACTTCTGAAAATATATTTTAGTACTAAGTAGCTTCGTAAGTCCTAAATTAAATCAGGTGATACAACGTCTGAAATTTAAATCTCAGCTCCTCATACCCAGTGGGGCCACTGATTCCACGTGCAGAATACCCAAATGCCAATGTAAGAACAGAAGTGAGGTCATTGAAATCTCAGTACGAAGTCACCCCATGGCAACATCGTGATGAGGTCATACACCACTTGTACTTCAGGCATAAGACATATAAAGTGTAATTCAGAGCTGAAGAAACGCTCCCTTCTTCCCCCCGCCGCCAGGGCCTTGGCTAAATAGTGTCAAGGATGGGGAAAGCTTCAAGTATAGGAGCCACTGCCCCAGATCTCGTGCGCAGGCAGATGCAGAACAGCGAGAGGTGTCATAGGACCTACAGCAGGAAGGTGTGCAGCAAGGGCTGAGCTGCCTGTCACATTATGAGCCAGGGAAATGAGGGATCTCAGCTCTAACTCCTACTCCCACCACTTTCATAAGGTTCATTTTCTGAGGCTTCGCACAGTGCTTTGTTTCCTTTCTTTCTACTTAAATCTAGGCCATCAGAGTGCAGCACCAAGCACTTTGCACCAGGTATTTCCTCGCAGCTGCATTTCTGCTGGGTGGGTTGAAAATACTGTGAACACATGGCTGGCACAGGGAGCTCTGTTTTCTTTTCTCTGGAAATGGAAGAAAACCAAAACAGGACCACATGAATCCTCACAAAATAAAGTGTGTTCAGAATTTGTGTCCAGATTGGAATTACGTGATATAAGTCCATCAAAATGACGGAGGAATGTGTGCTATTTTAAGATAGCAATAAAGCCAAAGCATGCTTCTAAATAATCAAGTTCCTTCCATATCCTGTTCGCAAGTAATGCCATTATCCAAGCCAAGGCTGGATCCTACAGAGGCTTAAGAATGTCATTACCATTAAGTGTGTGGGCAGATACACTGCCTTCAGAAAAGCCATAAATAATACAAAGTTAAATAGAAATTTAGGTGTTCAAAGAACTAGTTTATAATAAAGCCAGTTATGTGTTGCTGAATCAGGCCCTGGATAGTTTGGCAGTGCAGGGTGAAAGATCTCCATCTGTAAATTACTTTCTGTGAAACACTTTAACTGAGTTCTAGACAAGTGGGAAGATTAAAGGAAAAGCTGGAAAATTTCAGAGAAAAATAGATTTCTCTAAGTCTTAGTTAATACTTCAAGAACTTATCTGCTACATAAAGCTAAAGGGTCAGTTGTTAAATTTTTAAGTATTTTCCTGACATTTATTTTTCCAGAGAAATCTAAAAAATGTTAAGTAGCTTGGGCTCAGGTATTATTTACAGTGCAAAATCAAGAATTCTTTTTTTTCCACCAGACTCTCCTGCCAGGAATCTGACATAGGATCTGAACCACGACGGTTGAAAATTAAGGAAAGTAAAGGCTATTCTCTTTGTCATCACACTTGCACTTCTAATGATATGCTCTTTTGTTATTAAGCAGGCCCAATCAAAACAAAAGGGATACTGTTTCTTTTATGAGTAATGCACTTACCCACCAGCAGAAAAAAGTTCACGTAAAACGTATGGGTTCGGACAGCATAAGATTTATTACGATGGCTACAAAAATTATTCCTTCTTAACAGCACTTAAATTGTCTAATTATTCACAGCTGTTTTCAATTTGTTTCAGGGTCTTAATTAGGGGGTAGGGTCCTCTGCCCAAAGCCTGAACTAGCCCTGCAAAAGGCTAAGAACTGTTTCACGCCAAACCAGCCCAGCCCTGGGGCTGATTAGTGGAATCCACTGCAAGGTAATTTGTTATTCATACTTATCCATCTGCCTCCCGCTGGGCTGAGATAAAGAGAGACGCAATTTCCTTCTTGTTTGTATCATTATTTTGATCGATCAAGGCAATCATGGCAAGTCTTGATGAAAAGTAAAAAAAGTAGTGCTTGTGGTTCGTTTAGAGGAGCGATGTAGGGTAAACAGGTATGTTTGGGAACCAGCACCTGATAATCTTAATTAACATTTGGATTTAAGGATAGGAGATCCTTATTTAACTTTAGCATAACAGCAGGAGGCTGTGTGCCTCAGGGAGCAAACAGAGGTGCAACCTGTAGGTAGGAATGACTCCTGGGGCTTTAGAATTCCATAAAAGACAACTTGAAGGATGTTACAGCAGAGTGCAGCTGATCCCTGTCGATTTTGGATAGGGGGCTAACAGTTTACTGCTGAGAAGAACATGCCATTTCTATTTACATATGTGGGACCATAAAAGTGAGGATTAGAAAGATCAGAAAAGTTATTCTTTGCAGGTTGCCTCAGATCTGTCCTAGACATTTTCTTTCCTTTGAATGCTTCAAGCATTACAATTTTAAGAAGTGAAAAGCCTGTGAGGCTCCATGTTCTCCCTCTACCTGTGAGGTTGTGTATTTTGCATCAGCAGCAAATGTGTGGGTGCAGTTCCTGCCTTTTCTTGCATGAGTTTGCTTTGGTTTGGAAGACTAGCTCGGCACATACAGTAAAGGGATCTCGAGCCAGTTCCAAAGGAAGTCTTACTGGTTTAAGTGGGACACGAATAAATCTTTAAGGTCACCAGCTGCACTTAGCTGGCCTCATTAAAATTCAGGTCCTTAATATCTGTGGGCAAGTGCATAAAAAGAGGTTATGGGGTGAATTGGTCAACAGATTTTAGGTTCATTTGTGTTCCCTGTGGACTCCTCTAAGGAAAAAATTCTAAAGAGTTTAATAGTAAAAAAAGAACCTATGTTATTTTTTTTAAATATCCTATAGGATTTAATAGGGAATTATATCCTGACTATGGACATTTTTTTATGGTTCAGATAACTGTAGGCAAGACTGATTTGTGCATTAATGCATTTTTCTAGTGTGTCTCAATTATAGAAACATCTGCAGTAAGTGAACTCGAAACCTCTTTGATTCCCTGTGCAAATTCTCGCTATTCAAAAGTCCTCATGTTTTCCTATTTCTTGCCTTTAGCTTAATAGTTTCAGAGTGGGTTGCAATAGTGTGTAACTGTGTAGCTTACAAAGGGAAGGGGGACTTTTTAGTATGGTTGTTTAAATCTTTCAAATTCTGCATTCAAAAAACAGAGGTAGCTCAGCACTGATTGATCTCCTAGAGGTTATTAGTAGCATCTGTTATCTCTAGGAAAGACAAAGATTTCCAGACTAAACAACTCACTCCATGCAACCCTTTATTGGGCTGGGGAGATTATTTGAATCCCCTCTCACAGTCATAGTTGTTTAATGAAAGGTTAGAGTTTTGTCTGTTTTCAGCCTGGTACTGTGAGATTTTTTTTTTTAATTACTTTCCGCTGTCATTTACACCAGTGCAAAATTAGCATAGGTCTTTAAGGTGGGCTATATCATAAGGTAAGGGATGGCAGGGAATTTTTTTTCAGCTAATTGGAAAATGAAGTACTACTGTCTTAAAACACATTGTTAAGCTTGTATAATCCTTTTCCAGGTTCACATAACAGGGTTATAGCAAGTTGTTCTTAACCTGAGCATGTTGGGCAGCACAGGCAAACTTGTGCAGGTCTGTGCAGTGGTGAATGGTTTCAATTCACCATTCACTGCATGGTACCCCCAAAGTACAGCTGATACCAGCTCCAGGCTACCAGCTGCATGCTCACTTGAGTGAGATGGCATGAGGCCAGTTCTGTCTGTGAATGGAGCTCAGGGACAGTGTCTGCTTTCCAGCTGCTTCTCCACATCCAAAATGTTTTCACTGGCATTTTTGTCCTATTTTTTTCCCACCTAAGGAGGTATGGATCCCTTCCTTCCAGCTGGAAGTGAGCTACAAACAAGGGGCCTTTGCTATCATCTCACTTGGCAAAAAGCAGTTTAATTTCTGGAAAGTTTTGTGTCCAGATAAGCACAAATATTAAAAAAAAAACCACCAAACTGACAAAGAAAAGCCACAAAAAAACCCCAAAACAAACAACAACAACAAAAAAAACCCCTAACAAAACCAAACAGTGCTAACAAATTATTTCAGAAACAAAGACACTGAAATCAATTACAGTCATTACCATAATCAAGAAAGTCACAGTGGGCAAACATTGGGTCCTATGTCTCTCTTCTTAAGAAAATGTGAGGAAGACTTCCATTTTGACGGAGAATCTGGGAACAGGCTAAGCAGGTTGCTCAGTATCACCAAGGAGTCTGTGGTAGATTTCAGAATTGAATTGGAGGTTCATGTCTAACGTGCAACTTTTCTGTTTTCCTTTAACTCTCTGAAATAGCTCTGCTTCAGCCTTTCCACCTAGATTACACATCTTGGCACAGCTGTCTTGCTGGGGCACAAACCTCTGCTGAGTCAAAGCATGTTAACTATCACAGTTAAGGGATATCTGCTGATATATACACTTCCCGTCTGTGTATATAAGGGCAAATTCCCACTGAAATCTGTTGAAAGTCTATTGTTAGTATCACTGACCTGGAGTAAAAGTGTTTGCACAGATTTGAAAACTCAGCTTGTGCTGTGACCGTTGCTGTTGTTCGTCCTCTGTCCAAGCTCGGCAGCAAGTGGATTTTGATAAGAGAAATGGCATTGGCAGCTTTGACATATCTGATATCTGAGCCTTGAGAAGGTTCATTCTAGTTTTGCACTTTTGTGATAGCAACCTGAAATCTGTCCAGTAAACCATTCTGAAGAGACTTCAGAAAAAATTGTACCAATATAATTTTATGCTTGTATAAATTGTCCCAGTGTTTTGTTAAATCTTATTTTATATTTTAGTCATTCACTGGGACATCAACAAGAAAGAAATAACCTTAAAGAAAAAACAGCTGGTGACTCAAGATCAAATCCTGCTAATATTTCTCTCCCAATAAAATTGGTATCACTGATATGAAGGCAAATTCTTCACATTATATATAATATGATATACTATAATATATAATAGAACATATATGCACACATAAAACCCTAATGCTTTAAGAGCTAGGATTTCGAAAATATATAGGGAAGCAAAATTACATTCACTGCTGGGCACCCTATTAGCAAAAAGGATCTAGAAAAGCTGGAAGAACTTCAAAGAGGAGATGTTAAAGTGTCTGGGAATCTGGGGGAATTGAATTTTGAGGAAGGTTTAAAGCAGCTAAAACCTGTATCTAGGAATTAATGAGGAGGTGACTCAGAGCTCTGACTCACATCAGAACTGGCGCTGGTTTTGGCTCATATATGAAGGTAAATTGAAGACAGGTCTGGTTTACTCTGGGCTGTAAAATGCTGTGGTTTTGATACAGCTTCAGAGAATCATCTCTACAGTGGGACTGAAAACCTCAAGACATGGGGCTGGAAGGGGCAGCCAGGGCCAAAATGCCACTGCACTGTCCAAGAAGGTGCTTGATGATTCCCAAGCAAAGCACTGGCACCTGGCTTAGGAAATTTTACTCAGCCACCTCATCTGCAAGAGCTTTGTTTTTTGAGGGTACCAGTGTCTGCAAGGCTGGAGCACAAAGTGCTACTGTGCTTTGAACTGTTGACAAGGTCCAGGTCCCACTCTGGACACTGCTGTCCCTTTATGTGGCAGTGGTGTTACACCAAGGGCTGTGGTCCAGCTGGGAAGCACAGGATACAGCAGGAAAATTCAAATCCCTTGCAAACGTCTGATTAAGACATGGGAGGAATGGAGTCGTCTGTTCATGGACACAGACGATTTCCAACAGAGGCAGACTCTGAGGTACGGGTACGCAGCCAAAGCAAAAAACTCCCTTTTCTTGTAAGACACCCAGGTTAGAGGGAATTCCAGGCACATATATACGCAGGAAGTCAGAAAAATATGAATTTCATCAAGAAAGCTTCTTAGTGTTATTACATTGTGTGTGGACTGCTTGCTCTTTTCCCCATTTTGGAATTTTTTTTTTTTTAAACAGGCATTTTTTGCAAGAACTTTCCCTTTGCCCTCTTTGTAAGGTTCTTGTTGTGGGACCTAAAGGACATGGTTCCTGTTATGAGAGATTTTTATGCTTAGGTATAGCAAAATCAGGTTACAGGAGCTAACACTGCTCACTATGTTTATTGTTGTCCTCTCAGACAGGTTGGCTGATTTAATGTACCTTTTCACTCCTGACCAAAATTACTTCCTTTCAGGTATTATCTAACAAATTAGGTATATTTTCATAATGAAATGCTACCCTTTATTCTAATCAGTCACAAAATGAGGACTGCTCCTGCAAGAACCTTAAAAACTGACTTAAAGGTTATGATATTGATATTGACACTTTTGGTGTGAGAAGATCCATTTCATGACTGGGGCTTTATCAATAAGGAACTCTGACTTGCATATCCAGGCACATGGGACACAGCACATCAGCTGCTGATACCACTTCACTCCAACGTGGCCTTTATGGGGACTGACTGATAAACTTCTCAAAAACTAATGGACTTAGAGAAATTCATACTGAATCAGAGCACCAATTGCTTCCATTTGCCTCATATTTTGAACTTCCTTTTCTTATTTTGTTTAGAAAAAGAGTGTACTTCTCCCACTTAAAACCATTTCCTTTTTCCTCTTCACAAAGTGAAAAAGCAGAGATGTGAATTAGTAAACATAAAAGAGCTGATGCAACAGCCTGTTGTTGGAAATCTTGAATCCTAATTAAGGGAAAGAAGAGAAAGTGACCTTTGGAAAGCAACAGGGTTGTAATATTTTATATATATGATCATTTGGAGAACTGCAACCACTTTTGTGTTTGAATTTACAAGTGAAAGGTAAAATATTATTAATGTAAGTGAAACATGCTTCAAGCAAAGAATAAAGCAATGAATCATGTTAAGTGAATTTTTGAAAAATGTGTGAAGGATGTGCTCCTGTTCCTGAATAGTTAGTTTCTTGCAAACAGGCTGTTAGGTTGAAACTGTATCTGTGGTTTGCTGTTTAATGAAAGGGAAAGATAAACCAGGGAGACTACAACAATAATGAAAAAACAGAAATCCATGAGACGGGTTCTGTGAGCACTTCCTCAGGGAGAGGAAAGGCAGGAGGGATGGATTGCTAATGATTAGAAGTAGAATGTTTGATGGCATTACCAGGCAATGTAAATACAGGCTAATGGCCTCATCCTGCAGCACCTCTTGTGAGGTGCTGAGTGAGCAGCCTCAAAATTGACAACATCCAGCAGCAGCCTAGAGTGTTTTAGGATAAAACCTGAAGTTACAGGGAATACAGAGCAAGATTTCAGTCCCTGCCAGCATTTGGTGGGACACTGGTGGGAACGTGGGATCTAGTCTCCAGAACACACAAAATCTGGGAGTCATTGTCGCATTCATGTTTCTGTCTATGGTAGCCTGAATTTCATAAGCCCTGTGCTAATTTCTGCTTTAAAAACTCCCATTCTCACAGTTACTTAGAGAGACATTCAGGTCCCTAAATACAGATGATTTCCAGCCACCCCTCCATAAGGGCATGAGTCTCTTGCAGGAGCCCTCTGTCATCTCTGCTGGCCTTGTGCTAATGTCCTGGGCACCCTCGGGGCCCAGGGTGGCACTCAATACCTACAGCTAGGCTCTGGTACTACTCCCTTGGTTCCAACAGGAATTTCTGGAAGCAAGAGTTGGCTTCAATTTCTTTCAGTAATTCCTCCCCAGTGTTCCCACTGCACTTGTACGTGTACAGGTGAAACGTTCCCGGCTTAGTCTTCCGGAGGCTGGAATTCTGCCTGGATAAGAATTGGTTTGGATGTAGCAATTTTTCACACAAGTATACCAATGTTAGACATTGCAAGTCTATGAAGAGAAGAGTACCCGTGGCTACTGTTGTCTGAAAAACCAAAACTGCCAATGTTCATTAGAACAGAAAAGCAGAAGTTCTGGCACTGCAGCAATATTATATAAAAGTCTTCTTTATGGGTCTTGGGGCAAATTCAGCTATTGTTTGTATGCATGCACTCCTTTTGAGTGGCTGTTATTCTTCCCATGGACTTAAGAACACATTCCCTCTTGCCATTTTCTCTTCAGCTGTACAGCTCCTTCTTCATGTATGACAGCTTTAAAACAACAAAAAAAAGTACTCTTTAACCCTACTGACCTTTAAGCACATGACCTGTGAAAACATCGTCTTCTTTCTATCTACCGTACTCTGTATATTCAAGCACACCTTTGACATTTATGTTTTCCTGAGGCAGTAAATTTTCCTTCTGCAGACACAGAAGTAAATGCTTTAATCAGAGTAAATCTGACTCTTTAAATCAGCTAGCTACATCTATAGCAAATTAATTACCAAAAAGGGCTTAAAGAGTCTGGACGTTTCTAGTATTTTTCAAGACCATGACTCCATTTTTCTACAGCTTCTCAAGAGACTTAATCTCTGCACAGAAGCGAATAATTCCAGTTCACTTCAATAGGACTAGTATGTATGTTGGATGTTATGAGTTCAAGTCACACAATTAATGTGAAAGCTACTGCTTTCCCTCCCAAAATAAAACCAGAACTGAACAAAGATGAAGGGAGGCATCTTTAACTCATGTTGTCTACAACATAGATATGCCTGGGAGCAGGTGATGTTTGAACCCTTGAGAGGGTCCTGGGCTTTGTGGTCAGCCTGGAGTGGGAGGTGGGATATCACTGTGCCAAGAATGGAGCTTGAGGTACAGGTTATGTCAGAACATCTCTCTGCTACCAGCCTTGCACCAGCCTTGGCTCCAGGCAGTCACTGGGCTCAGCCAGCTCTGACCTACTTTTAAGATATTTTGCAGATACAACCACTGAGTCCAAACTGAAACCTATAAATTTCTTTCCTGCAATTTTTAACAGGAAACACATCCGGCCTCCATAACAATAACTGTCATAATTGAAGACACTCTTTAAAACTTCATTTGGTTGAGAGAGGAAGCTATTTGAAGAAAATGCCAATCCAAACCCTTTTTGTGAAAGAAGCCTATAAGACTTCCAAAACCTGCTGTAATTGTCTAGCATAACTTAGAAATACAGATTTCTGAAGATCTCTTTTCTTAATCAAACTCCCTCTCTTACTGTTTTTCTTTTATTTCACAAAATTCTGTTAATTATATTGAGACCCAGGCAAGCCCTTAGTTCATACTTTGTTATGAGAGAATGCACTTCTCAATTTTACGGAGTTTTGACAATATGTTTTCCCTAACTATGACTGCTGCTGCTCAGAAAGCACTGAGTTTGTCCAAACCTCTGTCACAGATGAAAGCTATAATGGAAAATAAAACTCAGAGCTTCTTCCACCCTGATGGACTTCCTTCTTTGTTTTTGTCCTCAAATACTTTAAGAGGAGAACAGGCTGTATTCAAACCCCTGTGCCCCAGCACTGCCTGTAGCTTGGTGTCAGGCTCTTTCCCAGGACACCACTGAACATCCAGTTTACAGTGGAAGCATCTTTGTGTAAGATCTTCCATTCCCTTGGTTAAAATGATGACCCTCAGTGGCTGGGGGTATGAAGACTTATATCCATGATGCCCTGCAAGGGTGTGAGTAGCTGAGGTGGTGTAGCAGAGCTGGCTGTGGGGCACACAGCAGGGACAGAGGGATCCCACTGACCTAACATCACACAAAAGCTGTGAGAGGTTTTCGTTGTTTTCCCAACCGGCGTGCCTGTGAGAGGCAATACCAACCAAAATTTTAGAGCATTCACTGGAAAGCTGCCATTTGTCATATGGAAAAATACCAATTTTTCTAAGCTGCTCAGAAGGTAGAAAGGTCTTTCTCCTTGCCAGATTTTGTATGGAAAAAGGGAGGTGTGTCTGGATCCATGCCATAGTGTCCCAAAATTGCTTCTCATTAAATCTGAAAGATTTGGACCTGCAGAAAAACCCAGCATCACTGGGGGAACAATGTGTGCAGTAACCCTAGAGGCCCACTTCCCAGGTGAAACCTGTGCACATCTGAAATCTTCCTGCTAAAGCCAGTGACATAACTGATGTTTTGAATGGACATCATTCAGCTAAGAAGTGTTGGCCTTGAGGGTTTCAGCTATTGTGAAATCTAGCTAGGAGTGTGTCCCTTTGAATTCGCAGGGACCCTAAGCAATTCCTCACTCCGCTCACAGAAAAAAAAGAATGTAAATAAAAAAAATAATCAGAAACAAACTAGGCAAGGAACAGACCTTAACTGGAAAAAAGCAACAGCAATGCAGCAATTTCAGGCTCTTTATAAGTCTGATGATTGAGTGATTTCACACTTGCTTGCAAAACCCTGCAAAATTTTTAAAGTTTCTCCCTCACCTTTACAAAGAAAAGCAAGTCAGAAATTGAGCCACTGATCCACCAAAGAGTTCAAACTCTGCTGAAGGTGGGAGCCAACAAAGCTGCCAAATTCATGAGGCCGTGTTCACATCAGATAACTGTCCAGATCTCATTCGGAAAATAAGTTTCCTTTCTTGTATGCATATGAAACCTATCAGTTTCTCCATTGACTTTAATTTTCAGTTGTTCTAAGCTGGACTGGTACCTCAGGCAAAGATGATAAATAAATAAAAGACCATGTTTGCTGAACAGGTAATTTTCTGACTTTCTCTTCTCAGACAAAACTAGCTTAAAATAAGCCATACTGAGCCAGCCAATGTGATTAACAAAGATGTAATCAAACTAATGTTCTGGATTTAACATCTGTAGGTGCAGGAGGCTCCACAAACTGCTGTGAATTGCATCACTGGCCTTCTTCCTTTTCTGAAAACTTTCATCCCCATTCTCAAATAAAAGCAAATTTTGGGTCATTTTGGCCCTGAACTCTTTAAAGTGGCATCTACCTATAGACTAATACACAAAATAAAACAAGGAAGTGGGAATTTTAATGAATAAATGAATACTGTGAATTTCTGAGGATGTCAGAAATGGAGAAAATAATAATTACAGCTACAGATAGGGTGATAATTAATAAATTTCCACATTTTCCCAGCGCTGTGCTGCTGCAGTGATTCCAGCTAGGTTTCTTTTCACCTGTGGATCTCACACTACGTAATGAAATAACACTCATTTCGTCATTCCCTTTTCATAGATGATGAGGTCGAGGCACTGAGAGAGTCTCATGCCCAGTGGCATCAATTTATAAAAGAGTTAACAAAAAGCCCTAAGTGGTCCAAGATGTGTCCCTGTGCTGGGTGACCAAGGGACACTGGCCATGTCCAGCTCTTCCCACAGGTAACCAAGGGCAGGCAAGCAGCCAGCTCCCTGTTCTGGATCATGGTAGAGATGTCCCCACTCAAGGCCTTTCCCCGTGCAGAGCTACACAGACAAATGCTTTTCTGGAGAGCAGGATTTTGTGTGTGGTCTGTGACACAGCTCCTGGACAGGCTGCTGCCCCAACACTGTCCTTGGGGACCACACTGTGGGTTTCCTGAGCAAAGGGGAAGAGAGAAGAGTAAAATGTGGTGACAGAGGCACAGTACCAGGTGAAGGGCATCTGAGTAGTACCTGAGACTACAGCTGATTTTAACTTTTAATTAACTGGCTCTCAGGTTAATTCAGCTTCTGAGACCAGAGACAGCCTGTTCTCAGTAAATAATTGGAGTCATTTGCATTCTCCAAACAGGTTGCAATAGAACAGATTTGGCAGCTGACTTTGCAAGTGACCCCTGCTAAGGCAGAGTATGTTGCAAGCCACTTCTGCTAGTTTAAAGAAGAGTGAGAGTCATGCAAATATAGCTCTAATGAGGCTATGCTGGTCTGAAGGATTTCCAGCTTAAAGACTTACTGAGTAACTCTGAGGACATCTCTTGGCATATTTAAGCCCAGAAGATACTGAGATACTATAAAACACTGATGTAGTTTTTATGTACAGGTAAGGCCCAGACCTAGGTATTCAAGTAGCAAATAGCTACTGAAAACACATAACTATGGCATTTAAATAGCTCAGAAGATCTTAACCTGAAACCTAAAGTGTTAATAGAATGAAAGACCTCAGATAACTACAACAGGAATTTTGTCAGAATAAAGACCAAAGGATTTAGTCTTAACTTAGCAGGCAAATAGTTTTAAAACCATTGATAACTGAATGAAATTGCTTGTTTGGGAAACTCATAGATGCTTTTGTATAGCAGTGGCAGAAATGCTAATGCCATTTTTTCTTGCATGTCAGTGACAGAAACAGAAGTATTAAGAGACCAGTTTTTGAATGTAGCCCACAAGTTTAATATCTCAGTATAGATTTGTGAGTCTGCTGAATTTGCCTGTCTGTAATCATTATTAGATAAAAAGAGACTTAAAGGTAACTATTTAGGTTAAAAATTATAACTTCCAAGT
Organism: Pseudotriccus pelzelni; assembly: GCA_035584735.1. Classification (NCBI taxonomy): domain Eukaryota; kingdom Metazoa; phylum Chordata; class Aves; order Passeriformes; family Tyrannidae; genus Pseudotriccus; species Pseudotriccus pelzelni. The sequence goes on along the minus strand of JAWMRA010000161.1, from coordinate 49,082,372 downwards.
GATCATCTGCACCCTGTCATTTTGACTTCTTAAGCCTGAGGTTTGCAGTGCCTCAGGCAAAAACATTACTGTTACCGTACCTCAGATAAGATGCGGCCTGGCTTTTTTTATATATAATATTTATTGGATATTGGGCATTGCTAAAGGGGATCTTATTTTAACTGAAGCCAGATTTTCTGTAGTTAATAGAGTTAGGAATGGTGTATTATTTTCCAACTTGGACGGGTTATTAATACTTCTAAGTTGTGAACATGGAAAGAATTCCCATAAATCTGTGCAGTGTGCTGCATCCTACGGCAGAGGAGATAAAGACGTATGAAAAGCTGCTGAATGCCTGCACATTACACTCAGCCCCTGTTCAAGGACCCAATTGTGCTCTGGGGCACCCTGGAGGAGAGGATGCCTGAGTGGGACTGTCAGTGGATCCAAGGGCTTCTGGTCCCAGGACTCCTGGTCTCCAAATGCTCCAGCACTGCCTGTTTTCTATGCATGTCGTGATAGTCCTCTGACTCCCAAAAGGGTGTGGTTTAGGCAAAAGTGGGGGAATTTAGTAGAACAACACAGAAAAGTCTTAAATTGATGACTGATTATTTTCCTCCCTCTATTTCAACAGGCAGAGCAGGCAATGTATTTTTTATCTGTTGATTAAAGAGACAAGGATCATTCTCAAGTTGAAAGTCCTCACTCCAGTTAATCAGAGATACCATATTCAGACCTTAGTATCCTATACCAGATTTTGGATCTGAAGGAAGTCATATACACCTGTATGTGTAGATCTGGCATTTTCCTGCTGCTGAGCCATATGTAATTAGGGGTCATTTTTATTCAGGCTCCTCTTTTCAGTTGTGCAAATGCCTCTCTTGCATGCACAAGCCTGGCATTCATGCAAACCAGGTGCATGCAGAAAAGAATTTTGCTCTGACTATGTATTTAGCCAGCAGTAACTAAGCTCTCCAAATTCTTCTCCGAAGTGCACAGGGCTTTGTGTAAAACCCGGGACAGACTCTCATTCTTACCTTTAATTTCTCAGTTGTCCTATTTAGGAACCCAGAGAAGATATTCCCAAAATATGACATGTCTGCTGCTGCTTCACTGCATGACTTTGGGCAACTCTAACAGGGAGTGCAGAGCCCTGCAAGGTGCTGAGGGTTCTTGGCTCTCTTCTGACAAAACACTTAAGCGTGTTATTGAAATCAAAAGAAGGACTTGCTGCCTTGAGTGTGACCAGTGCTTGTGCTTTCTTTGGACAGGATTGGAGCATTCAGTTCCTTATTGGATCCAGTCCTTGATGATTTTGTTCCAGCTCTCACTTTCCCCCACTGTCTGTAACCTGCATGATATGGCACTCAGCTTGCAAGGATTTTGTGATGCTATGCTTTATGTAAGAGAGAAACTCAGGAAAGTGAATTATAAATGTCAATATATTTATTTTGGGAAGGGTTGGTAGGAAAAAAACTGTGATACATCTAGACTACTTGCACAATAGGCATTGCCATCGCCATCATTCTTTTACATCTTCTGTGCACTTATTCTCACTGTGCTGTGCAAGGTCACACTGGTAACCCCAGCTTTATGGATGTAGAGCTAAGGAAAGCTAAGTGACTTCCATAGATCACAAAAATATCAATGGCCTTGCAAAGACTCAGGTATCATACTCAGGCTGTAACATCCGAATTGCCTTAACTCAGTGCTATAAACAGCCTGGCTCCCAATTCTGCTTCCACCTACACTCTAATAACTCTGTCTCATCCATTTACATGTCACTGTTCTCTGTCTCTTGTAGAAAAGCTTGCAGTTCAGCTTCAGGTTCTCTGCTGCCATATCTCATGTTTGGTAAGGAGATGATAGATGAGTTCACTAGCGCTAAGGTTAGGGAACTAAAGTAAGGCTTACAGCATGCACAGGTACCAAAGTGAACAGTCCTCTTGCGGAGATTTATGGTTGTGTTCTATACAAATCTGGAAGTGGCGTCATATGTGACTGCATATACATTAGGCACTGATCATACCTGGCAAAAAACAAAAAGCAAAAATGGAAACCTCCCCTAAGGCAAGATCTCCCAATGCATTATTAATGCACAGAATGTGTGGATGATCACATCGCTTGCATTGGGCACCACAGAACCCACAGCAGCAGCTTTCTGCTTCTCAACAGTGACAGTTTCCAATACATGGTGGTGGTGTTGAGGGGGACGTTGTGCTTTCTTAGTGTACTCCACAATAAACTAAAAAATGGGGTTTCAATTAAAAAGTGATTAACATTTTTAGTTAAGAAAAACGTAACTTGCTGGTGTTAAAGACAGGACATGGGTCTGCCTGGACCTTTGGACCTGGTACACATACTTGTTATGATCTGCTGACTTTGTAATTGTCACATCCAACATTCTGTGGTGAGGAACTGTATGACCCATCTGGTAGTGGAATTTCTGTTCTTAAAACTTATTTTAGCAGGGTGCCACAGTAGTTTGAAAAATAATGAATGTTTCCAGTTTGTACTACACCAAAGATGTAAACACTAGCCTTTCATTTTGTCTTCTGATGAGTTGAAACCATAGTAGCTGACTGGGAAATGTTATTGAATATTTGCTCTTAACCAAGGTGGGGCATCCACATACCTATACAACTCAGATCACGGGGGGATCTCTGTGTGACATCAGTTATGCTGAGCCTTCCCCACCAGGAAAGTCTTAAAATCAAAAATGCCCTTCCAGGGCTCACAAGCACTGTCAGGTTAAGCTGTGTTGACTGAAGAAGTCGGTTGGATGGTGCATTCATCAGCCAGAACAGCTACACCTGATGGAGATTTTGAGACAGTTCACAGACCAGCACAGTAACATAAATTGAAATAGATATTGGTATTTTTGTTTGTATACCAGCCTGTGAACGTTGAAGGCTTCTGAACAGGAAGGCTGCTTGGTATTCTCATCTTCTGATAGCTACCATAATTTGGGTAAATAGACTGGCCAGGTAGGGAGCAGAAAATTCTATCCACCACAATTTGAATAGGCAGAACTTGTGAACCACAGACTACTCCTCTTCTTATCAAACTGTATCTCTTCCACATGGTTGCCACTGCAACTGCAGAAGAACTGCATTGTGAACTGAGCGCGTTTTGACTGAGGGAAGTCCTTGTGAGAAGTCTTCAAAGCACCTAGATGGTTACTTCATTGTTTTGGTGATAAACTGAACTACTCCAAAGGACTGTCTGTGTACAGGGCTTTGGAAACTTATTTTCAACTGGCATTTTCAATGGGGCAGATTTGCTTCGTTACTGGATGTGTTTTGCTCTGGGTGTGGGGCTAACAAGTTTGATAAGGCAGGTGTTCAGGGAGGTAGGGCAGCTGGAAGGGTACCTGTCAGAGTGCAGCAGGCTTGGTAAACTGCAGAGGCACACCTTGAACCATGGGCAATGAAATGCATAGAAGGTCTTAATAACTCCCCATTACTAACAAAAGGAAAAATTTTAGAGTATCTGTATATGGATGAGTCACTCATTACAAGCACTGAAATGGCAGGTTAGCATTTTCAAGACCGCATGGATAACTACAGAGCTTATAATGTGTCAGACATCTGCAGTTAATTTTTAAAGGTGATGACCATCTAACTACACAAGAAAACCTTAGGACTCTAACTCACATGTGGCAGCAGCTTAAAATCAGACCTCTACAAGGGATTTACTGCCACCAGCGTGTACTGTGGAGCACTAAAGTAAGCTGCTGTGTTTACATGATGGGCAGACAGAAAGCTTGTGAGAAAGCTTGTCAACATTTTCCCTTTTTGTTCTGACATAATGGGATGGACATTGAAAGAGGGTAAGTTTAGACTAGATATTAGGAAGAAATTCTTCACTATGAGGATGGTGAGGCCCTGGAGAGATTGCCCAGAGAAGTTTAATCCCTGTCAGCATTTAAGGCCAGGCTGGATAGGGCTTTGAGCAATCTGGTCTTGTGGAAGGTGTCTCTACCAATGGCAGGGGGACTGGAACTAGATGATATTTAAGGTGCCTTCCAACCCAAACCATTCTATGATTTTGTGTTACCTCCCTTTCAAATGGGAAGTGGAAGGACATCTGTTCTGCATCTAAAGCAATGTGATCTACCCATCACAATGGACTTCATAGCAAAGCCTGATAAAAAACTGAGCCAGCTTAGTGGAGATGATCATCAACATAGGAGCTATAGGCCCATTTTGGGGGAAGCTGTATGTAAGGCAAAGAGAGTGGGAGGTGGGAAGGCAGAGAAGGGAAAGCCTTCTCTGCCAGAGAAGAAAGCAAGGGAAGAGGTTGTTGTTGAGCCCCTGGGGGTGAAGTGACACTGAAATGACTCCAAGGCAAGTTTGTAAATTATGAGCAAAGATAGCACATGCTGTTTGCCTCTCTGTTTGCATTGTTCAGAGAAATGGATATTTATGTACAGTCACGTAAATGAACTAGAGTGCAGTAAGAAATATCTCTGAATTTATCTTCCATTTTTTTCTCTAATAATTGCTTCAGGATATCAAACCCTGGAGGATAAATATATGGTTACCCTTTAGTTCCCAGTGGTTAGACAGTTTTTAAAGAAGAATACTAAATATTGAAAGACATTTGTGTACATACGTGTGTGCTGTCTTGGAGATCTTGTTGTATACATGTGCATTTTCCAAGCCCATTCCCTGATAGAATGCCATTACTCCACAAGCTGTACAATGATTTCATTATTGGGAAAGGCAATCCCATTGTGATTTCAGTGTGCCTGGAGTTATTAAGAAAATATCAAACATGGTTTTAATTGCTATGAAGGTTTTAGTTGCTTATAGCCAGGAATTTAGCTTAAAATGTCTGCACTCCTGAGTTTAATTTGTGCAAACTTTAATATCTTCATGCAATAAACCAGTGAGGTATTTTGGTTTTTAGAACAATATACTAAACCATTCTGACTTCTACAGGCAGGATCAGTTTAAAGCTTTGATTACCTAAGATTTAAATCCTTAATCTGTGCTTGGAAAAGGCAGGGGAGGGCAGTTAGTGGAGAGGGGCAGGATTTGCTGAATGTCCAGCCAAGTATCTACTAAAAAAATGAAATAGATTTTCCGTGGCACAGATACATGTGAATTTGCCCAAAATAAAAGCACAGCAGTGTGCTAATTTGGGAGTGGGGGGAAGGAGGGGGCATGCACGTGTGGCCCATGCATGGGCTCTGGAGCTGGGGACAAGTGCCTGTGCTCCGCAGTCCTTGCCCCTTTTACCCCTCACAGCCATGTGTGAGTAAATCACGGCTGTCAGTATGGTAGCAGCTTGATTAAAGTTCAGGGGTTTAATAGATCATTTTAAAAACCCCAAATTACTCCCACTCCCTAGTCGATCCACCTGGACCCTTGCCCTAGGTGCATGGCAGTTTTCAACCAGCACTGGAGAAGCCAAGTCTGGGCTTGAGGTTCCTGCTTATTCCCCGAGGATCCTCACTGCAGACCTAGACCAACATTCTCAGCTGTATTTAATCTGCTCTGAGACAAGCTGGCTATGAGAAAATGCAAAGGAAAAGGCACATAAGCAAAGACATGGAAAAACTTGGACAGTTGGCCTGCTTTGTTCACTTGGTAAACTGGAGGCTGGCCAGTAACAGCGGAGCTCCCTTGGCAATACAAGTCTGTTCCAATTAATCGTGTTTAACCATTCTAATCACACTTTAGCACATTAATCCTATTTTCAATCCAAAACACATCTGAAAGAGCGGCATGTGGGCCTTTTTATAGCAACCGCAAATCAGATGTAACTGAGAGACATAGGGCCCTAGTTTACTCTGCACTTTCACTGAACTTAAACTTAATAAAATATGTGACTGAGTTGTGGTTGGATTTACTGCATGATGTTGATGCTTCCACATATAAATAGATCCCTTAAGTAACTTAAAAACCTGTCAGAAAGGGCAGTGAAAATTTGATTATAAGGTAACCAGTGCGTGTGTTTTCTGACAGTGACATTGCTCCTCTGGTCAGTGGTATTGAAAGAACTTTTAAAATTTAATCTCCTTATGGATATAAATGATGCTACACTTGGAATCGCAGGGCTGCATTTTTTGCCTAAACCACTCTCAGTTACAAAGAATTTTATGGCTTGCTTTAACCATGAAAACAAGATAAAGCTGTTATCTTCTCCCAAGCGTGCTTTCTTCTGACATTAAAATAAATTTTAAAATAGCAAATTTTTTACCTTTATTGTATTCACCATTCAACAAGTGAAATAATATTTTTGATTTGTACTCATGATAAAATGTGACTACTTTGCATTGCTTCTGTGACTTTGCTTTCAATGAGAGATGGTCTTATTAAGGCATAGATCCATGATGCTGCATTTTACTCTACTCTGTGGATTTCCTTTAGTCTGAACAACAGCAACAAGAAAAAAAATCGCACCCAGGTATGCCCACCCCCAAACCTCTTGACGTCTTTAGTGCCCAAATCCATGTTTGTAGGCAGGATCCAAAGAAGTACCTTGAACTGTTAATTAGGCAGAAGGGTTTGTGTTTGAGCCTTGAACCTGTGGAGTGGGAATGGAGTTATCAATTCATGCTAAATGAATTTAGCAATTCAGAAAATGAAAAGGAAAGGTATATAAGAAAGGTCTGTCTTAAAAAATAAAATCTTGGACAATTATCAGGATTACATTCGATGTTTGGTTTTCTAAGTAAACACTTCTAGCTTTTTATGTTCTAAATACTAATCTAGCAAGATGCATTAAGGGAACTTAAATACAAACTAGAAATGAGCTTATTCAGGTAAGTAAGGTTTTATTAAACAATTTAATTCATTCCAGTTCTTTTGGAAGAAATTGCAGGTTATGGTTAATGTAGTGTATCAGACAGGAATAGCATTCACAGAGCCACCTGCATTTAATATAGAACTGTCAGAGATCTCTACTCACTACCACTTACCCAGAAAGAAATATGCAACAACTTGATCAACCCAGGACTTTTTAATATTAAAAAAAAGTATTTCTTTTTCTGAATACAGTGAAAATATAAATTCTATTTATGGAATTTTGTTCTTTGGTAGAATCTATATGGGGTTTTTTGAGCTTATGGAATTAAAAGTCATTTTGGCCCCTTCTGTACGCTTTAGTAGGTGCTGGAAAATGCTATCCACTGGGAGTGTAACCAAATAGAGAATTAAAACAATACATTCAAGGCAAGTCTTATGAAAGGCTTTCCTATATATCACGAAAGAAAGTTTGAAAAAATAAGTTAGAGCTTGTGACCTGGTGTCTGTGGTGAGCTGACAGTGTCGGCTTCTCCCCCATTGCTGATGAACAGCATGACTGGAAAAAACATCAACCTCTTTTGCTCCCTGCTTGCCCTGCAAAATGGGTACAAGATAAGAGAGGCTGCAAAGGTTGGTTTTACCAATACTGGAGCTTTGAGACACCTTACTAGAGCAGGCTGCCTTCACCAGGGTACAGAGGGGAAAACCTGCTCTAATGGGAAGTTAGGAACAGAGTGAATTATTTATTTTTCACTATCTGCACTATGGCCTTCAGAAACTTGGCACAGTGAAGTGAGTGAGTTCATTTTAGATTTTAAGGAGCAATGAGGAGGCAAATGGACAAGCACTTCTACGTACCCTAGAAAATGAACTACAGTCAGCAAGAGTTTGTTTGCCTGTGATTCAGGCAAGCAGTGATACTTTGTCTTCTGCAAAGCAGAACCACTAAGGGACATGGGATTTCCCCTCCTGAAGTTCAATGAGTTTTTTGCCATCTACTTCAGCAGAGCCAAGACTAAATCAAAACCTTCATGTGTTTGAAAGGGAAAGCAGACTGTACAGGTAAAGTTATTGGGAAGTTATGTGTTTAAGTATTTTGACATTACAGCAAAAATATTTCCCATAGCAACAGGTTAAAACTTACAATTTGGGCATCTTTATAGAGAGGATATTCCTGTTCCTTAGAAAATTGTTTATTTTATCTATCATTTCAGATAGAGGAAGAGTCAGAATATCAACTAGCTATGAAAATAGAAGTGATTCATGAAGAAACAAAGATCTAAGTGTAGTTACTTGGCCACCTCCTGAACTGTACAATGCAGTGGATTTCTTAGGCTCAGCATTACACTCCTGGTGTCCTGGTGGGAGATTGGGATAGGGAGGCCTGGATTCTTAGCTTAGTTTTGGTGTATAAAATGGGAGTGACTTCAGTAGTCTAAATCCTGTAACATTATTATCCTCTAGGCAGCCTCTGGGGCTTATCTTGTTTAATACCCATGTAAATAAGATCACAGCCTAACTCCCAGAATCAGTTTGGAAACTTTCTATAATGCTAATTTTAATTCAGATTTAGTTGGTCTCTAATCTCCTCCAACCTCCTGTTTTAGCAGTAGGTCGGATAAAGCCAGGGGTGTAAGAGCTGCTGTGGAAGCTCTCTAATTCCCCTTTAGGAATGTCATAATCCCTTTGCCCCAGGATCTTCAAGAAGAAGCTCCCTTTAAAAGAGATGCTTTTATCTTTGTCTTGGGATAAGATTTTTGTATCCAAGCCAGTTCTGTTCTGTGGAACAGAAAAAAACCACTTCAATGCGTATCTAACCTCTTGGAATGGCTTGGAAACCCGTTTTAGATGCACTCATATATTCATATCATATCACAGATGAATGAAGGGGTACCATGTCATGGTCCTGTTGACTACATGGTAAATGCTTATATGTAGATTTTGTGTTCAATGCACTCATGTGACTCCACATTCTGCTGTTCCTGATCATTTAGACTGAAGAAGCAGCCAAGACCTAGCTCTGTTGTGTTGGGAACAAGATGGCCCAGTCTGCTCAGAGGCTACAGCTCGAGCTTAAGGCAAGGTTACTCTTTACATTAAGTGGGCTTTAGCCTTTCCAAAACTTCTGGGTCGTGAGAGCACTATCAATTCTTAACACTTCTCACAGCCCATATTTACAGTAAAACTTTTAGCTGAAATATGATTAAATCCACTGCTTTTTGTGACCCAGTTGTGAATCACTTACTGTGGCCTCATAATGTCTTCCATCGAAACAAGGAAAACAGTGACATTTATGACTAGTGCCTCAATAGATGTGACAGAGATGAAAATCCTGTTAAAGCTGCTGATTGCATTCCTACTATTTCCTCAAGAAAATTCTTACATATACCTTTTTTTTTTTTGACTAAGAATTATAAGTTCTAGATGACCTACAGGTTAGCCTGTAGGACAGGTCATGCCTGTTGACTTAGACTGAGATGAGTGTGTAGTATGTGTCTAGTACCAGCAGGAGAGCACAGAGCACCTAGAGAAACTGCTATAGCCTTTGTCTTTAGAGGAAGCAGTAAACAATCTGTACGTATGGAAGGTGACACAGGTACCACCTTGTGTCACAAAATCAGTTCTAAAAATGCAAGACTGAATTTCCCAAGTCTGGAAGAGCATGAGACCTCAGCCCAGGACAATTCTCAGTTTGTCTAGAATATTATAAGCCTGGCTAGAACACTGGTCTTCTGACTCAATACTTTGTGTGACAGCTGAAGCCCCAGGAACTAAAGCAGACAATGCAAGTTTTCGGGCTGAGAACTTGAAGTTAGCGACTGAAGCGATAATTCAGGGTTGTATTATAGGAAACTGAAGCCAGTTTTAGAATTTTGCTTGCATCAGTGCTTTACATGTGAGAAAATTAATGTATTTTCACTGTAGTAGGGTTATACAGTTTTGCAGGCTGGATGATACCAATACATGCTTGTCAAACTGGGTAAATATTTATATTTGCTTAATTCTGAGCTGTAGAGTAAGGAACCATATTTATTATTCAGGATTGGAATTTCTTTTAACCAATATTTGAGTTCATTTTATAAATTGCTGGGAGGTATCCTAACAAAGTCTCTGTAACTCTTTTGCACCGGACAATATGAGGAATATAAAGTTCTTTGTAGTTTCCTGTGCATATTGGATGTGTTTAATGCACGCACGTGATTACAAAAAGGAAATAGGTGCAATCTTGCAGCCTTAGGGGATTTAGATAGGGGGAACTATCATAATCCCATCCCCAGAAGGGATGTTCCCTTATGCTTGTTTGTTTAATGATGTTGCATGTTGGCCACTGGAATTTTGTTGTCACCTTGAAGAGCTGATGCTGCCCTGGATGCTCTTCTCTGGTCAAACTTTGGCAGAATGACAGCCTAAAGAGAAATACAACAGGCTGTTGGACTGCAAGCCTCATGTCAAAGTCACTACATCACTGAAACGTCATCCACCTCACGTCAGGTGAGAATTTCAGCCAGCTGCATTTGGCCTTTTCACCCTTGTCTGCAGAGACATAAAGACATTGGTGCGCTTGCACATTAACTCAAACACGTCAGAGGCTGGCTGTGGAGCTGAGAGCCCTACTATTTTAAAAAAGGGAAAACAAACACTAAATGTTATAATGATGTAGTTAAAATTAGGAATAGATCCAAGTGGAAATATGGGGAATGAATCCAAGTTGAAATACAGAAGCTGAACCCATATTCTCACCCCCTGCTTGCATCTGCAGCTCCGAAAAGAGAATCTGGGGTGTGTTTGAAATGCATGCAGGAGATTTGGGGCAGGTCCATCCCTAACTGAAGTTAGTAATGGTCCCCACAGGGAAAAATGCAGACTCACAGTTGAGATCAATGTTTTCAGCCTTCGAGAGTAAGAGTCGTTTGGTTTAGGCATTATCAAGATAAGGGTGCAGTGCACTCAGTGTCAGGGCCATGTGTTTGAGATTTTAAAAAAAGAGGACCTCATGCCCTCTTGCATGGATATAAAGATGTGGCCTCCAGCTCTATACCTCAGTCCTTGTTCTCACCTGGCTGTGACCCAGCGGGATGTTTGCAGCAGTTTTAGAGCTATGCAGACTTTATCCAACATCGCTGCACTTCCCACAAGCACGGCATCCCGAGGGGGCTGTAAGGGCAGCCACATGCCCTTTCCTAAACTGCTTCCAAAGTACATTTTTAACAAAGCTGCAGCAAGATTTTTTTTTTTTTTTGCCTTCTTTTCAGTCCAACTATGCCTGATGAACAAGACTCAGAAACCCAGGTCAAACTCACTGTTAATTTACAGAGTTCAGGAGAGTGAGGATATTTCTCGTCTATGCTACAACCTGTGGGCTTTGGGGAGAATTTTATCTGCTGAGCTCCCCCATGAAGCTCTCTGAGCTGCCTGTGCCTGAGCAAGCTGAGGTGTACCTCTGCTGCACTGCAGTGCATCCTCCACCTGTCACTGCAGCCTGGGCAGTGCTGGTCTCAGGAAAGCAAAAGGATGCCCACAATCAATTCTTTCCATCCAGTCTAGTCTCCATGCAGGCAGGCATTTGGATAACGGGACTACGCTGTGTTTTCAGAGGGACATGAGGAATGTAAGGCTTTAAAAGGCAGAGGATGGGCTCAGAGCTCACTGCTGAGGTGCGTTTGTTTGGGTTTGACAAATTTAAGTTTTCCTTTGCAAACCCAAATCTTCCTTTTGAAAGTCTTTGAATTCCAGCTTTGAATTCCAGCTGCCTCAATTTCAGGCAAGCAGATTTTGAGTCAGATCCCTGTGGTTTTGGTTTAAGGTTATATCCACAACTGAAATAAGCCTTAATTTAGCCAGTTCCTTTTGGGAAGAGGGCCAAAAGATTTGAGGTTTCTGCCATCTTGAGCACAACCTTCATAAGAAATGCTCCTGAAGTTTCTTTGCTGTCAAATTTAAGCCCTTCATGCTGCTTCAGTGTGTCACCCCAAGTTAAAATTTAGGCAGAACAGATCACAGCCTGAATCCTTGAATTTTTGTGGGTGTTGGGCAGGCATGGATTACAGCAAACAGCGTTCACCCTGCGCTTTGGTTCCTCATCACTAGTTGAGATTTGAGACTGCTACAGTTCTTACTCCTTCCTGCTGTTCTGGCCTTGGAGATTTTGATTAGAAAAAGAAATAGAAATGCCAGAAAAAAAATTAGTGGAGAGAAGAGGAAACTGCCAAAACCAAACTGCCTTGGGACATATTCTGACTGAAGTGGTACAAGACAAGAAAATCTGTGGCCCTCTTGTGCTCGTATTTTTGGTCTCACACATGCCCAGTAGAAATCAGGATGTGCCATAGGCAGAGGAACACATGCTCTCATCTCACATATGATTCTGTTTGTCAGATAAAGGAACAAATATCCCCATGCACAGTTGTGAAGTCCTGCTTTGTGTCTGTGTGATAGCACCTGCCCTAGTGACCACTGTGGAAACTGACTGAGGGACTCCAGAGCTAAAAGCTCTGTGCTTCTAGAGCTGCTATGTGACTCTGGGGCCCTCGGTGGAGATCAAGATCTTGCCAGAGAGTACTTGTGGGGCACAGAAAGGTGCTGAATGAAGGTTATGAACCTCTTGGGACTGGCACAGAACAGGGGAGGGAGAGTGCCACTGGTGATGTATGACAGTATAATCTCTGTAGCTCTCTTCATTCAAGATTTAGGGGCTGTTTCTTCAGACTGTGTTGCTTAGAGGAAGCTTTTAAAAATACTTTGACAAGACAAATCTGTTTGGGTTCATCACTGGATATATTATTATATAGCAGCAGCCCTTTCGCTTGAAATGGATTCCCAAGGCCTCCTTCCCCTGATGAACAGCGACATCCTCTAGCACAGGAGGGCCTTCGCAAGAGGAATGTTTTCCCAAAATGTTCTGGCCATTGGCTCTTTAAATATAGCAAAGAGTAGCTGCAGCAGCCCAGAAGCAACTGCAAGCCATTTTAGGTCCTGTCATCACTCACTCTGTCTCCTCTTCCAGCTGGTAGCTCTTGTCACATCTTTCGTTCCTTGTTCCAGAGGAGTCTTCTGGTGTTGATAACTATTCCTTATTGCTTCTAATTATTCAGTTGGTCCAAAAATCTTCTCCCCTTTCTCCTGTGTGTGACAGGGATGGGTTGCTGCTTTTTCTCTGGTGACTCAAGAGGGGTGTGCCTTGGGAGGGCAGATGGAAGAAATATCTATTTTTAGCACTGCTTATGTTGACCACAAAATCCCTGCTGTGCTGGTGTTGGGAAACCTGCACTGAGATGCATTTTGGTGTGAAACTGGGGTGGCTTTCTCTCTCATGCTTCATAGTCTCTTACCTGTCTGCAGGGCACAAGCCTCCTTGTGCTCTTTGGATCAGCTGCAGACTGGGAGAGAGGGAACAGGGGAGGAAAGGGGATCGCCTCGCCTTTGGACTACACATTTGTTATTGTTTCATTTTAATTGTCCCTGGTAATTCTACACTGCAAGCTGCTCTGTGCATCTGGGGAAGTATGACTGTACAAAAGCTTCTTTTCTCTATTTGAAATAGTATTTCTTTCATTCATTCTTCAGCTTTTTCCTGTTTTCCTGAATCTTCACAGTTTTTTTTTGATCTTTACAAAGAAACACTACCTTTCTTTTTCTTCTAAGTTATCATCTATTTGTTGTTCAGTTGGGTAGCACAGGAAAAGGTAATTATTACTACATTTCACATGATATAGGGGTCGTGCTCTGTCACAGCTGCTGGCCATATGACCAGCCTTTCTTTGGGGAAACCCAAAGTGCTTGTTTTCACTGTGCAATTCTGCACTCATCCAAAACCCGCCCTTGTGCTGTTATGTAGTCTTGTGAAAAGTTCATTTAATTATGAATTAGGTGTAGATGTTTCAGAGAATTTTAAATATAATGACAGTCCTGACATCAAGATGTAGAAGTAATTATTTTAGTGGGTAGAATGTTTCAATATTTTAAGAGTTTGAACTAAGCAGAAAAACACTATTAAATTTTCAATCCAACTCTTTAAATGAAAATGAGATACATTTTAGTTTAAGGGGAGATACAGATTTTGGGTTTTGACATTGGCTCCATGCTCACAGAGCTGTGAGCTCATTTCTAAAAATCTGTTAAAGGGTTGTTGCACAGAGAAAGTTACTGGACTACAGGGGTTATGGAGATATGGAGGATATGGACATATGGATTTTTGCATTTTCATATACCCCTTTGATATCCTTTGAAGCTCCTAGAGAAGCGGGTGGAGTTGCACATTCACACCACTTACAGCTGTTTCAGGAATATCTGCGGGGCGGGGGGGGATATTTTGGGGAACAGGGGAATTGTCAGTGGTGCCCAGCAAAGTGGCCCCAGCACAGGCAGCCCTGCCAGTCTTCAAGCCAAGAGTGCAACACAAGTAGGAGGGCAGCTGGCACGGGTGAGGAGGAAACCGCCAGCAGTTCTGGGCTTCTGCATCTCCTCCTGCTCAGCTTGTGCAGCTTTCGCAGTGGTATTTTCAAACAAATAAATATGCAGGCAGGGGCCAGAAGCCAGATCTGCTGTTTCTCCAGAGCTCAGCCCCAAGAACCACATTGGTGGCGGTTGGGACATTCTAATGTAAGGGACAGGTGGGTCTAAACCATCAGCTTGGGAAGGACACCAGAGTTGGTCTCCTGCTTCATGAGAGGATTTTGTAGCCACTGAGCTACTTTGAGAAATTTGGCTCCTATTGCTCCAGCCCTGCTTTTGACTGAGTAGCCATTGCCTGCCGTGTCCTCACCTCTGATACCAATGTGTGCTGAACCTGCCAACTGGAGGTATTCACCAGTGAAAGTATAGATGATTTTTTTACCACAAATGGATTTGTCTTTTCCAGGTGTTAAAAACTCCACTTAGCCTTCACTGATGTGCATCTGGGCTTAATAGGTAGCTTTGGTTTCCTGAAAGTTGTGGTTAAAATGAAGGTTTCTTCAAGTATCAAGGCACCAAAGCAGCTAGATTGGATTTCTGAGCTCATCTAGGTGGATTGCCAAACTGCACCAAAGGAGCACAAGTCTTCAGGTGTTTCCTTAGCATGGTTTCTCCTCCACCCTTGTTCTTGCTCCTCTGTTCTGATATGACTCTTGGCAAAGCTAAGGGAATCCCTCTGAGGGTGAGGGTTATCCAGCGTGGTCCTCCCACAGCATGATGGGCAGCAGGGCTGTGCATGCAGATGTGGGGAGGATATGCCAGCTGCAGAGCTGCAGAGGCACCCTGCAGCTGCACAGAAGCAGGAACACTGTGCAAGGTTGCTGCAGGCAGGAGCTTCTTCAGCTGACACAGACAAAATATTTGTCTGCTTTAGTCCTTGGATGAATCAGCCTTGGTGTCTGTCAAACAACATTGTCTATTTGCAAATGGGCAGTTACTTCTCCTTGGTTGTTGGACAGACAAATGTCTGTGGATAGGCAGACACGTGACATCCTGGATACCAGAGTAATTTTTTTCCCTTTTCCAAGAAAAGAGGGAGTCACTTCTCTTTGACTGGGAGGAATAAACCACTTGCTCAATTACAAAGGGCTTTATGGCTCTGCTGCTGTTATCAAACTTGCTTTTTTTTTTTTTTTTCCTTCAGAGCAACAGTTGAAGAATACTTGAAGAATACTCAAGAGTGTAAAATGAGAGTAAAAACATAAGGCTCAATTTTCATCTCACTGGAGGCAGAGCTCCTGCTGACTTACTTTATACCCCAAAAGCAATTGTGGGATCAGACTGGGATGTTAAGGGGTGGTATAGAAGATACACCAAGGTGGAGGAGGGGAAGGAATGGCTGAGTTTACTTTAAATGGAAAATTTGCTGTTAGGCTAATAAAATAATATGATACATCTGGGTTGATTTTCTCCTTGGCAATAGAGGGTTGGTCTAACAGCTAAGCCTTGGTCATGGCTGACTTGGACATACTTTAAACTTTATGATAGGCTTCTCATATCCCTTTTTCTTTTTCTAAAATCATGACAAGAGGAAAGTATTTATTACCAGGAAGGCTGAACCCCTAGGCAAGAAGTAGTCATCTTTGATTTAACTTTTCAGTGAAGTTGCTGAATTAAATGTAGTTTTGTTTTTATCTGTTTGCATGGAAGGTTTCCAGATAAAACAACTGTTTTAGTGACCTGTGCACTTGTATCATGTTAATTAGGTTTGAAAACTCATATATTGTTTTCATAAGGCTATTACATTTTCAGTAATTAAATTAAGCAAAAAATAAGGATGCATGGAATAATATTTATTATTAATACCAGACTCGAAAGGCTTACAACATGTGAATTGAAGGTAAGGGCCTTGAAGACAGCCTGAACTTCAAAACAATGTCAAAAAAACTAGTTTTTTAGCAAGTTGTTACTACATGTATTCAAAGAAAGCACTGATAGAGTGAGAACTATTCCATCGGACACTTGGGCTTCTGGTGCCATTTGAAACTGTGCAGTTTCTGGGATCTTTACTGCCTGAATTACTGTCTGAATGGGAATGAAGCTTTAGCCCCAGTTGAATGGATAGGAGTGTAATCTTGTGCTGTGTTTTGTGTTTGAGCACGGGACAAGGTCTGGGAGGCTGCCTGCATGGTCACCTTTCCTGGGAGTGGGACAGGAAAGCAAATGGCATGGGAGAACATCAAACGGCTTTCCAGTGGTAGGGGCAATTCAAGTGTTCTGTCTGTGTGAATCCTCTGTGTTGGTTCACACATTTGATATCCTACCTGTGGTGGTAGCCAACCATAGACATCTAGGAAGGAGAACATCTACACAAACAAAGCAAAAATATTCCATAGAATACAATCTCATCTTCCAGTGATATTTGGATTAAGGATTTTCAGAGACAGAGGCTATTTCATATGTCACTGTGAATGTTTTTTCTCTTTTATCCAGTTTCTGTCTGAGTTTGAGTTTACTTTTGACACTTCTTCATGTTGTACAAAGCACAATTTGCTTTGGTTTACTCTGAATCTGGGGCCTGCTTCTTTCCTCTCGTGGCCTACACCTCTGGGCAATGTGTGCTGCTCCTGGTGCAAAGCATCTTAGTGTGTGTCCTGTCCTGCACTGGCAGGCTGGCAAGAGATGAGCTTGCGTCAGTCCGTTTTCTGGCTTCTGCCAAGTGGTGAGGGCAAAATTTTGCCTTCAAAATACGTTTAAAATAAGTAGACATTAAAATAACCCCATGCTGTGGCTCTGACCACAGAGATGAGAGCCAGACTAGCTGACATGTCTGGGAGCAGATGTCCTGTATTGGTCTTGGTGTGCTGGGAAGCCACTGGCCTCCAGCTGCAGCATAGCACAGCTGGACTATCCCACACGGCCAAGCTCTGACACCAGCAGCAGGGTGGCCAGTGGATTCTGTTTCATTAGGTTCCTGGCATCTCAGTCAAGGACAAAGGCGAAACACTGACTCTGGCAAGGCAGACCCCTGTCAGCAATCCAGACTGACACTGCATGGCTGGGCAGCTCTGTGTAGGGATGGTGAGCAGCAAGCTGGGCACAGACACACTGAGGAGGGGATGTGGGACCAGTGTTTGTTCAGCCACAGGAGAGACAGCTTCAGGGGGACCACACAGCAAGTCCCTGGTGCCTACAGGGAGGTCATGGAGAAGATGATGCCAGGCTGTGCTCAGCATTGTATAGAATCATAGAATCATTAAGGTGGAAATATCTCCAAGACCATCACGTCCAACCTTTGACTGAACACCACCAGGCCAAGTAAAGCATAACACAAAGGGCCACGTCCAGTTGTTATTGCATGGAGGGACAGCAAAACGTTGCAGGCACACACATTGGAACCAAAGGGGTTCAGATTGGGTACAGGGAAACACTGTCTCCCTGTGGAGACACTAAGTGGTGAGACAGTTGCCTGGAGAGGCTGTACAGTCTCCATCCATGGAGGTTCTCCAGACTTGTCTGAACAAAGCCCTGAGCAACTTGTTCTGGCTTCATGACTTCATCCAGGGTATTGAAGAAGAACCCTCCTTGGGGCACTGCCAGCCTGAAATACCCTATGCTCCTATGAAATATTTCTTATGACTGAGGATGTTTATATTATCTTTCATATGTAAGTTTTCTGGTGTCTAATAAGGTAACTTTTCTCACAGTGAGGAAAGTTAGAGTTTGTCTTCTCCAGGTTGCCTGTTTGCATGAAGCACAGAAGGGCAGTGTTTTAGGGACTTCTCACCTCTTTCAAGTGCTAAGGGGATCAAAAGTTCCAAGGCAGGGACATGCAGACAGATGCAAATAAACATGGAAATAGTGTGACTGCACAAGTCTCATTTCCTGAGGCTGATATCAGCCTTTGTTAATATCTAAAAATGGACACAGCTTTGAGTGAAACATAATAACTGCTAAACCAGTTCACCTGGCACTATAAAGATAATTAAAATAAGAAATTCCTGACAGCTAATTGTGGTCGAGATACACAGCAGTACAAGCAGACTTTGCATGTCTTGTAAGCAGCATATTCTGAACTGCCTTGAGTGCATGCACATCAATCAACCAGAACTAATCTGCTGGTAAATATATACTGTGCAACAGTAAAACCCATCACTTGGATTCTCCAAAGTTTAATTAAGAACCTATGAGAGATTTTTATACACTAAATGAGCTTGATTATCAAATGTGGTCAAAACTATAGCAATAATATTTGTAATCTTGGTCTGTGTCCTTTAATGCTGTCTGCCTTGTAACAGTATGTCTGCAGGCTCAGATGTTTGTTATTTTACAGGTGCTTTTAACTGGTTCTTGCATTGGTGCCTTTACTGCTGGAGCTCAGGCTATCTGTGGAAATAAATTGTTTGAAGTAATTACTTTGCATGCTTACAACAGGATTTGTATAGATCTGTTGGGTAGCTGCATTTTAAAGCTTCTCAAAACAATAGTTGTCTCACAATGTTACTGTTTACAGCAGATTTGTGTGCCAGGGATAGAGGTTTCTCATAAAGAGAGGTGTCTATTACCTTCACTCTGAAAGCCTTTGCTGCCTCTTGAACAAGTTCTTGTCTCCACTTGTCCTGCAAAATCCCCTCCTTCTGCCTGAACTGCCAGTCCCCAGCCCCACAGGCTCCTCTAAATCCCCCTGCAGGCTGCCATCTGTGCCCCATGGTCCTGTGCAGCAGAACCACCTGCACTGCTCCCAGGACCTCTCCCTGGCTGAGTGTCCAAAGCTCTTTCAGTAGTGACCCCCATGCCCTGCCCAGATGCATGGCTTTAGAAAACTGTTGTCATCCCTTATTGCCTTCACCTCAGGACGAGATACCATCAGGAGAGGGAACCAGGATGCACCCCCACTTCTCTCCCATCTCACATTATGAATAAGCTGTAATTACAAGATGGCAGTAGCTACAAGATGGGTGCCTGTGGGTTTGTTTTTCATGTCCATAGAAAGAATAAAACCATTTCAATAAAATTCTTTAAATTCATTTCCTCACACTGCTGAAGTTGTGCTTTGAAAGGTTGCTGAATAAAAAAAATCAGTGGCCTGATTTGGGACAGATGATGGCTCTTTGGAAATTGTTTTGGTGTAAGGATGGCACATAAACAAAGCTTTCTTTTTTTTTCTTCTGGGCATCAACTGCTGGCAGAAGTAGACGAAAACAGCTTCTCACACCACACCACCCATTTACATTTTCCGTATGCTGGATTTTAAGATTATAGGGTTTTAGATTCTGAGTTTGCATGTTGTACTTTACATAATAATGAGTTTGTGTCTGAGGCTGAGTTGATACATGAGAAAGCAGAACCACCACCACCACCACCCAGAAAGCAAGGAAGAACAACACACATCTTGGAGGAGCTCTCAGTGAGCT
The DNA here is from genome assembly GCA_035584735.1 of Pseudotriccus pelzelni. Lineage (NCBI taxonomy): Eukaryota > Metazoa > Chordata > Aves > Passeriformes > Tyrannidae > Pseudotriccus > Pseudotriccus pelzelni. Next base: position 49,062,829 of record JAWMRA010000161.1, on the reverse strand, counting down.
CTTCCCATTTTTTCCAGGAAGCATCTTCAAGTTCTGTTTTCTGCCATGCAAATGGTATCTGCTTTTGAGCTTCTTGGAAGGAGTCTGTCTTCCTACTTGTGGGATCTGTTTTCGGTAGATGCCCAGTAAAGATTTTCCAAAGTGATATCAGTCAAATTTTTCTTCATAAATGTATTACTGTATTACAAACTGTTCACCCCAATAAACTTGTTTCAGTCCTTGACTATATGAATTTTGCATCTCCTTGTCATCACAGTGAGGCCTGTTACTTTTAACTGTAGAAACATCACTCCAGGAGAAGGTAATTCTTGGGTAATGCTGTGCTTTTAACTATTTGTTTCCCTCTTAGAAGGAGTTTCTCTGTGTAAAGGGGGATACACGTCTGTGCAGTAGGGATGTTACTAGGAGGTTGGATTAGATGATTTCCCGAGGTCTCTTCCAAACCAAATTATCCTATGATCCTACATGCATTTTTAAAATATCTCCCCGATCTCTTCCTGAAAATGAACTGGAGGTTAGAATTTCTTCTGCTTCTTCCTATTTTACATTTTTTTTTGTCACTAAGCATTTGTGGATGAGATGTCTACCAAGGCTGCACAATAGCAAAGCACGATGCTGGGCATTGCAGTACCTGGGTGAGCATGGGGAAGTGATCCTTCAGCATCTGTGCAGCATGGCAACATTCTGCAGCTTTTTATTTCCTCCATCTCTTGCTGCTTTCACTCATAGTAAAATTGAAGTAATTGGTCTTTGTCACAACTGAGAGCCCGTTTGTGGATGGATCCAGAAACAAGTCCTTCCTTTCTCTCAGAAGTCACTTAATGTCTTCAGAGACACTTCCAGGTCTCTGCAGACACTTCCCTCTCTGCAGCCACAGTGGCTGGCATCAAACACTTCCTTGAACATAGTTGTGAATAGATTCATCCCACCCTGCTTAGTCCTAACCTCCCCTCATCTCAATACCTCTCCACTGCCTTGTTTTGTTAAGACCTCTAAAGATCACTGAGCCTCATGTGGAGGAAACCCCATTTTGTACCTCAGAGTCAGTGATCAGTTGTGCTCAAGCTGGATTCATGCGCTTTTGCTGCCTTGTATACAGACTTTGTCAGTTGATCTGGGAGTAAAACTTATTTTAATGCATGTTTTCAAAGGAGAGAGAATTGTAAGCATTTGCCATGCTTTCATGCTAGAAAGCATTTCTAAATAACAATCTTGAACTTCTAAACCTGAACGTAGAATAGCTATCTGTAGAGACATCTTGCATAGTTTCCTGGTCACTTGGAGTGACTGGAAAAGTTCAAACACCTTCAGTAACACTGGTTTCACCAATTTCTGACATTAGAAAAGAGCCTTATAAGGGTACAGAATACCAGAGAACATCTTACTGCTACATTGACTGACAATGAACACAGATCTGCTGCTACAAAGAGCTACAGTAAAACTTTAGAGACAAGAAATATGTCTGAATTCTTTAGCTTGAGGACAGCTGTAATTATAATGAGCTTGCAGAAATAAGGCTGCAAGAGTAGTCTGTTCTCTTCCCCTGCATGGGATTAGCCATAAATGACTCATAGTGAGGCGTAACACTACCTTTCCATTGAGAGGAATGTCAGTTCTCCAGCTATATGATAAATCATTACATCTTTATTAGGGAATGGAGAATGAGAGAACCAGTCTTCCATTATATGTTTACCCAATTTGTGTCCAGCTGCTTTAGGAACACCCTATTCCTATTTAGTATCTTAGCAGGCTTTGCTAAATCCATCTGTTCTAAAGCAGTATTGTGTTAAGCACAAAATAAAGAACCCAAAGCAGGCACCAGCTGCAGTTACCAACAAGCAGGCTATTGAAATCCACTTACTCTAGCTTACTAGACACTCAGGAGAAAGAAAGACCATTCCAATATATTTAAGGCTAGAACAAGCTTGTGTCTCCTCGGATAAGAGAAACAGTTCTGATGGTCATAGCTGGTGGTCTGGATGGCAAGAAAAGGCAGGATGGTCTAGTAAAAGCTCCTTTGACTTCAATAGCGATATGGATTTGGCCTCATGCAAACAATGAGAGTATGTGAAACTAATTATCCACCCATTGAGGTTTTCTCTCCACCTTCCCCCTCTCTAATTTCTAATGAATGTAGATAATTGCTGTGTTCCCACTAACACACAGATTAGGCCTCTGGGATTAGGCTGTGTGATTGAGCAGCTAATACTAAGGGTAAACGCCTCTGGTGTTCCTGCTAAATGCATTCTTGCTACTAAGTTAAATAATCATTCTACTAAAGCATTACTAAAAGATTTAAATACTTGTTTTGCAGACTTCTAGTAGATTTCTATAGTTTCTGACATACTGTGACATGCTTCAGAATGTTCGTTTATATACAGTTTGATTTCTTTTGATGATTGTCGACTTAAGTTACTAAAAAAGGAGAGCATTTTGTACACAGAAGAGAAGGGGGTGGAGGGAAAGCAGTATATTAGAAACATGAGTAGGTGCCCTGGCTTGTCCATCAGTCTTGGCATCATTTTATTTATACATTTTCTGAGGGATTAGAAGTAATCAGTTCCAGAGGATGTGCTCTGGAATATTGGCAGTGTCTACTTTCTTGGCAATCACTGCAAATATTTTATACAGTTTCATATTGTCTTGTGCAGTACCAAGCACTGGTGGTTTGACGTAAACAGTGTTAATATTTTAACTTCTATGGCAGCAACATTTTCCCCCTGCAGCGCCCTGCACTTTCCAAAGTTTGGAGTTGGCAGGGCCCATTCGGCACGGTGGGAATGCTCACCTGGGGGGAGTACAGGACCCCATTCTCAGAGAAGAGGTGCTACATGGCTCTGCCCATTGAAGAAGCACATCAGAGCCTCTTGTTGGACCCCCCCAGCAGCATAAGAGCCTTGTGTACAGACAACAGGACTGCATCATCCCCATGCAAGATGTGTTCATTACACTCGGTTTTACAGCTCTGCCATAGTCACCGGTAAGAAATATCAAAACCCCACTTCCCATCTCATTTGTTTTAATGTTTTATTTGCAGGTAAATAGCTCCTAAGGTGTAGACCTTGCCATGCAGTTGCTCCAGGCAGATCTCCCCTCCATTGTTCCATGAAGGTTATGGCTGGAAGCAAGTTAAGGGACCGCACTTGACTGACTTATTCTTCATAAAGAACACCTGAGAACTGATTGAGCCCAGTTGAGTACCTGTCCCCAGCTGCTGAGGTGAGGTGGGAGTGGGTTTTGCTGATGTAACTCCATCAATTTCAATGAGATGCTTAGGAGAAAAGTGGCAAGGCAGGGTGTTAATGCAATAACTGAAGGCAAGAAGCAGTAGAGAAGGTGAGAGAGGAACGTGACTTAGAGCCCCTCAGCGAGAAGTGTAACATCAATAAAAGAAAGCTCTGTATTCCTGAAGTGTTAACTCTGTCCTATTGGCAGAAAGAGCAAAAACATGTCAGAATATCAGCACATGGTTTTCAGAAATGACTAGTGAAGTTCTGGCATTCAATAAAATTTAGGTAACATTGTGAAAAGAAACACAAGAAATAATTGTTTTGTAATATGGCATTTGCCTAAAGTAACATTGATGTTGATTGAAGTAATGTAATTTTCATATCTAAAATGTTGCAGAGGAGAGTGTGTCTATTTCATTTATGTTTGCAGAAACTTAATCTACAGGAAAAGATTTTCTAACAGAATTGGAGGTTAAATTTCATTTGCTGATTTAATAAAAGCTAACAGGATGGATTTGGGGATATTTCATTAATCTTTCTTTCCTTTCAGTGAAAAGGAAATTAAGTTCAATCTAGTTCAAACTTTGCTTCACTATTATACAATAGACTGCCAATGTCCATGTTCTCTCTGGCAAGTTAAAACCTAATTAGTCACAGAAAATTCTTCCCTGATCCTGTCACTGTGAGGCAGGAAAAGCCTGGACTGCAGACAAAGAATTCAGATGCACTCAACGTTTGCTGTGGCTCTTTGTTAGTGTCTATGTTTTCCTACATAACATGTAACATAACTGAAAGTAACATATTTTGTCCTTCATCAATGAGATAAGAAATGTACAGAAAATCTTTTAATATGCAGTAGTGCAAAGAGCATGCTGCCATTAACTGCTTCCCCATTTCTGCCCATTCCTTAGAGCAGCAGAACTGGCTGCTTGGGTGTTGAGAGACGATCAGCTGGGCCCAGCTGGGGTGAATAGGGGCAGAAGTTTGTATCTGGCTGCAACTTGTTGAACCTCCCTCTCACAAGCCATCTCCCAGCTGAGCTGCAAAGATGCCCAGGCTGCAGGGACATGGGTGCCATTGTTCTTTCAACTATGAAAAATACCTGCCCTTTCTTATCCTAGGCTTATTTCTAATAACCATGGTAGAATTATTCTGGGACTGAATTTGGTCCCTCTGACATATATCTTGTCTCACAGTACATTGAGTTTCCACTCTCTGATGGAATTTTTATAGCATATATGGAACATCGTCTGGGACAGGAAGGTTATTTTACCTCTGGAGGTGAGATTATAGAGCATGATTGGCACAAGCATATCTTGTAAAAGACAACTGTTTTTTCCCAAACTACAGGACCACAGGTGTAGCATCAAATTAGTTGGAGGGATGATCTGTAGCCATTTATATTTAGACTGAGATTTTCCAAAGCACTTAGAGGCACAGTCTTGTGCAACCTCTCTGAAAATCCCAGCTGTCACTGCAACAGTTTTGTAGTAAGCTTTGCAGGGGCAAAAAGCTCTCTGTGGTGTAGTCCAAGTACGAGAAGCAGCTAATTCTGCTTCCTTCTGAAATTCAACAGCAAAACATGAACCTTTGGGAGAATTTTAGCTTTCACTTCCAACTGAGACAGGACATCTGAGGGCAGCTCTTTGTTTTTCTATAGTGCATGTGGGGAAATAACTGAGTAAGTCTGCCCTCCTGCTCTCTCAGCAGTTATGCTCCTCGAAACAGCAGGTGACTGAAGCAGTGCAGGTACCTTACCCCAGGCAGAGGATTACTGTGAGGAAATCCTGTAGGATTTGTTCTATGAAGACTTTTTTTCCCCCTCTCCCTTGTTGCTCCAGTAGTCTGGCTTTGTGGAGCTGGGAAGTGATCCAACCTCTGCGATTTCCCTTGTAGAGTGAGGTGGGACAAACTTGAACATTCCCAGTGGCTGCCGCCCTCACTCAGCATGTCCTGGCCCTTGCTCTCTGTCTTTAGACATTCTGGGGGAAAATGTCCTTGTGAGGAGGGGAGGTGGATGTTCTGGGGCTAGGGGAAGACTACTCTGTGGGATTGCTGCCAGAGAAGGAAAACTCTTGGTATCCAGCTGTGTTTATGGTCTCTGCCCATGTTCTCTTGGTTTCTGTGAAAGCCACAAGTAGAGCAAACGTCAGGCTTAGCCCAAGGTCTGTGTACAGTTTTTGCATGAAGCCTGACTCCTTGGTGACTGAGAAGTCACCCCAGAGGTCTGTTTGCACACCAGTGCTCCAGTTCAGGCCATGCAGCGTTTGCTCTGCTCTTCACTGCTCCCCCCTTTCATTGCTGGTGCATTGGAGTGGCTCCCAACTGAAAGTATTAACCCACCCGCAGGCTGTAAGCAGAGATTCACCCTGTCCCCAGGCAGGACTTGGATGGACCAGGATGATCTGGATGCTGGAGAGCTGCCCTCTCTGTTTTGGCATGCATGTCCTGGCTAGTGCTGGGAGAGATTTCTCCAGAACTGCTGTGTTAGGCATCTGCACTCCACAGGCTTGTGAATAATTCAGTATACTGAGCTGTGGCTTTCTTACAACATTAAACTGTTCAAAAAGACAAACGGAAATAAAGTAATAACTTGAGCTTAAACACATAGGCTGCAGCAACTCAAGAATTCGTTATGTTATTTATCTGCTACTGTGGAGCAGAATTTTAAAAAGATATGTCATGTCAGAGCTTTCTTTTTTAGTGACTGTTTCAGAACATACTACTGTGGAACATATCAGTATTCCAGGCTTTTCCTATATTTGATTATAGCTGATAGCAATTGAAGTAATTTTACTGCCAATAATAATGTTGGCAGCAGCTTAATTTAATAGCATGGAGGTTAGGTCTTATTTATATCATTCCTCAAATTTGATAACTTTGAATGTAACTACAAAATATTTTGCAATGAAAACTTAAAATATGGGATATTTAATTTAGTGTCCTGGCCTCATTGCTTAAAAATGTTCAGACTACACAAACACATTCTTACTTTGTTTTGAATATGACTCTTTCATGGACCATAGGCCTTTTTCATGATATTCTGAGAATGCCAATACTTGAAAAATCAGTCTTGGAATAACTCCCAATTTTTTATTTTTTTTTTCACATCCTGTCTGCTTTCCCTTACCTTGGTAGGCTTAAAGTTGTGTTATTGCCACATCAATGTACTGTCACCAGCTTTGATAGTTACGTCAGTGTTCCACCACTAGAAAGGAGCAGATTTTCATCTCACTGTAATTATGGGATTTTTGCCACTGCCTCAAACAGGGTAGACTGGCTTATAGAGAACAGCAGGGTTTCACCCATGGACTGTGCCATGAGTGAGCTGAAAGTTGTAGCTGCTAGCAACATGGTAACATGGCTGCTGCCTTTGTTTGGCCTCTTCGTTTAGAAATATCTGTGCACATATAGACTCACAAACCAGTATCCTCTGCCATGGACCTCTTACTGACATGCCTGTTTCTGTGTTCCTCACTTGCGGAGCTGGAACAGGTGAGGCAAGGTATGGATAAGAGCTGACATAATTTAGTGCTCTTTCCCCTTGGTCTGCTGCAGTCTCCTGAGGGTTGATCAGAGCAGAACTGAAATCGCCTCCTGCCTCTCAAAGTTTCTCAGCCTCCAAAGGCTAATTTTCTGGATAGTTTTCTTCACAGAATGGCATCAGGTTTAAATGGTGAAGAGGAAAACGTGATGTGTTCATTCTTTTGGACACACCTGGTTAACTCAGTGATAGGGGAGTAACATTATCCCATTACAGAAGAAACAGCAAAATCAGAAACATTCCAAAAGAACTGTTCAGTAGGAATCAGAGCCCCAGCTGATTCTGGGACTCCAGGCTGCCCTGGGGTTTGATGCTGTGTTCTGGCAACAAAGCCAGGTTTCTTCTCCTGGGGGAGGAAAATCCCAGGGAAAAGAGCAACCATGCTCCCCACTGTGGGATCAGGAGGGTTTCACAGGGTATGTAACACAGTGAGATGTCTGTGGTTGCCACGGCTTGCCAATATGAGGATGTTGGAAACAATACCAGACCAGAAAATCACTATCCCTCTTTCCTCCATTTCTGCTCACCTTGTTTATGAGATGATGTAAACCAGATAAAGGGAGAGGCTCTCTACTATCTTCTTCCCTTAATGTATGTTTTGAGATGAACGTTTTAAGGTCACAATGTCAATTGACAAACATGAAGACAATAAATGGTAGAAATGGGAAAAGGAAGGGAGAGCAAATGGTTTGGGACTGGGATGGGGGAATTAGTTCCTTATGCCTATGTTGCCAACAGCACGGGCAGAACTTACCTGAGGAGCAGTTTGGCTGCCTGTAGCCAGGACCTGAATGTTAACAACGTATGCTAAAACCCCCTTGGCTGCTAGAAACAGTCAGAGGATCTCAAAAAATTTACAGGGGTGTGTCAAGAAGAACATGGAGCCAGGGACAGAAAAAAATGGAAACTTCAGTGCACCCACGACATCTTTCCATCTCTCCTCCCACCAGCTTCAGAAGACAGGGACAACACCAACTGTGATCCACACTCCCTGCTCAGCGTAGAAGTTCCCACCCATGTCCACCTACCCACTAGACTGATACACCCAAAGTGTGGTCAGCATGTCCCAGCTCTCTTGATCTCAGGAAACCATGCTAGACTCACCTAAATACAGTATTCAAAAGCTTCCACTAGATTAAGTTAAAAACAAATAGTGAAATAAATCAGTCTTCTCACTGTGTAGTGAATTGCTTCTCTGCTTTAATAGATCTTGTGCTAAAAGACAGAAAGACCTGTGTATTTATTTCCAAGATTATTAAATTACATATAGAATATGCTTCCTGAGTATTAGCAGAGTTTATAACTGAATTCATCCTATCCATGCTCTGGTTACATCTAATGAGGATAATTATTACATGGCTTAACTATAATTCAGTATTGACTCTTTCGCGCATGAAAAGCTTTTGTTGGCAAGAATCAGTGGAGAGCTTCAACAAAAGACATCTTTAGCTTGTGTAAACATTGTTATTTCAAGGTCTCACCCTAAGGTGCTTTAGGCTAAGTACTTTCTCCTCAATTGAGTTAATATAGCCAAGATGATATAAGGATGGGATTAGATACTGGCTTACACCACAGGGAAAAAAAATGAAAGTTGGACAGGGAAAAATGCAGCTAATTCCATCCTGTCAGCAGTGGATATTAAAGATTATTAGTTGGCACACTCAATTATGTGTGAATCACAATAGTGGTACTGTTACTTTTTCATTCAATTTTACAGGAGCAGGTAAAAATGTGGGTTTAGCATCATCTGCAGTGATTATTTGTTCCTTGCAGGGATTTGAGGCTATATTAAAGTGTTTGACAGGTTCAGAGGAAACATCTCTGTGTAATGAAATGCCCCACTTTTACATGATCTTAGTCACTGGATAGAAATGAACAAATCTGCCTGATGGGAGTTTGGCTGTAGCTAGCTTTTATGAATATATTTCTTTAGGCAGTAACTAGTTATTCTATTATATGATTGTTAAAATGGTTAACCAAGCAATATAGCTCTCTTTTTGCTGCTTCCCTCTGCTGGATAGAGTCAGTAGTGCTTGTATGTAAAGCTCACTAACACCAACACCCTGGAAAGACTTCTCTACCACCTTAGGATCTGGGCTTTCAGTTAATAGACAATAAGTCTGAATCTTGTTCTGACTCTCATGGTGAAATTTTCAGTCTTCAGGTTAGCCAGCAGTCGTAGAATTCACAACCATATAAGGTTCTTGGCTCAAATAAATAGCCCCAGTCTGAGGCTTTGATTCTGGAAGGTCTTCTGCTGAGATGGGAAGGTGTGCTGGGCTGGCGCAGGATAATGGGCATGCTAGAGTGTCTGCCCCTGGCCCTAAGGTAGACTGACAGCAGGATAAGGAGGTTTAATACACTAGAAGTAACATTAATTATTGGATGTGTATATTGAAAATGTTGGGGTTTTAACAAAACAAGCCTCCAGAGTGTTATTTCTGTTTTGCTTGTCTTTGTAGATTTCCATGGCCAAAAGAGACCGCTGTGATAATGCAGTGTGACTGCTGGACTGCCATTCCCAGACCAGTAACAGTGCTGGTTGTGCTACAGCATATATTTTAGGAAAAAAAATCCAAACCCAACCTTCTAATCTTGGTTTCCAGTTTCCAGTGTTAGAAGGCCTCCCACAGCAGGGTGACCGCCCCGTGTCCATTTTCCCCTGCAGAGTTTATATTCCCTCACAAGGCAAACAGGTCTCATTTTGAGATTTAAATGTCAGGATTCATCCTGTACAGTTTTCCTCTCCAAAACTGACAAAGCCTGTCATCATATGTGTGTGGCCTGTATGAGTACTTGACAAGTAGCTTGGACAGCTTTGTAGCTGTCTGAGTGCTCAGGCGTAGGATTTTACAGCCCCTCATTCAGTTGCCTCATCACTACCCATTCCAGGGAAGGACTAGAGTCCTTTAGAATCAGTGGTGGAGATGATGATCCTCTGAATATCCACAAAGGTCCCCAAGTCCCTTCAGATTTACCATTTCCCAGGCTCACAAATGAAACCTACGCACTTTGAATTTGGACATCTGACTTTTCAAGCTGCCTGTACTGTACTGAAATGTGTAATTTAAGCTAAATTTACCCAGAAATTTAGACTACTGCTATAGTTCTTTTAAAAAATGTTTCTGCTAGGGTTCACAGTCTGTGCAAAAACTTCCAAACCAGTCTTATTGTACATTTCTGTCACATGTTTTCCTTCAACAAATATTTTATTATAGCTGGAGGCAATTTCTGCAGTTGCTTCTACTACCAGTGCTAATGCCCAGGTGAGAGTCTCTGAACAAGAGATTTTTTTTTTATTCAGTGCATTTCTATTAAATGCATCAAGTTCTCACAACTACTCAATTTCCTCTCAATAACCCCTTAGTAACTGGACATCCAAAGAGTCCTGCTCTAAGTTTAATTCTCTATTTCCAGGAATTGTTTGGTTCTGTCCCTTGGTGGGGTTATCACATTTCTTCTTAAAACTTTTAATGTAACTTTTCGTCAATGCCTTGCTGGAAAATTTATATCAAGACTAAAGTCTACAGGTAGTTAGAAATGAAGGAACTTTTTCTTTTAGGTTTCACACCCTTAAGATTTTTTGCCTGACTATTCTCCCCAGACACTGGAAGCTCTCCAGTCTCGTATCGAGGTGTGTCCCGTTGTCAATCTGCTGCTCAGGGTACCACTTTAAGATACTGCCACATCAGCGTTGGCATCCCCTGTAGGAAGGACACAGACCACACCAGGGCATCTTGGTCCCCAGTGAGCGAATAGAGCAAGTGAAAAGTTTGGACTGAATGGACCACACACTTTGTGTCATGTTCACACTGTGATTCAGGGTTCACAGAGGTCAGCTTTACCATGCTGTTGCATAGAATATAGATGAATAAGAACATTTTGTTGAACATTTTATGAAATTTTAAATATTGGCCTGAAAACCCCAGACTGCTGTCTCCTGGGTAGTTTTATATGTGACTTTAAGTGTCTGGTATTGCTCTCCCAGCAGTGTGCAGAGTGCTTCAGTTTTTAGAAGGGCTGTGGTGCTTGCTCATCAGACAGGACAACCAAGGGCTTCCATGTTCTAACAAGGGCTTTTTCAAAAATCAAGCACTGAGAAGGGAGACTTTCTCAGCAGGTGCAGGGTATTGCTTTCTGTTGGAACAGCAGTTTTGGCTTGGCTAAAATGTATATTTACTTTACGTAAGTCTGAATGTAGTAAGAATGCTAGCAAAAACCACTTGGAAAAGGAAAAAAGGAAACATTAAACCTTAACTCTGCATTCTCAATTAAATGATTACTCCTTCAGGATGAAATTGTTCTTGATTCTTATTGTAAACTTTTCAATTTCTTACATAAATAGCATGATTATATTTACATAAATACTTGCACCCTGGAGTACAAAAATCCCATTGTACTAAAAAATCCTATTAAAATTTCCTGAGGGAAGAATACAGCTTGAGCAGTGGTGTGTTTGTGCATAAAACCAGTTGTCCACACTTTTTTCTTTATTTAGAACCAAGCCGTGCATTTTAGATGCATGCACCCAAGTGCAGAATTGATCCCTTAGAATTCAATGTTTGACTACAATATATCAAAACACAGTCCTAATTGAAAAAATATTTCAAAGCAATATAATCTATGGGTAGGTTCTCTGCAAACTGATTATATGCATTTAGGGGTGAGATAGCAGGCACAGCCAGAGGAGTCTGACTGATCCCTGAAAGGAACAGCTGCAACCCTGTCTTGTGCCTGTGATCCCAATAGCTAAGCACAGAGGAGCCCATGTCTTATTTCCTATATCTTCGGCTTTTTATCACTCTGAATTCTACACTCTAGATTGTACTTTCCTCCTCCAAAGAGTAATAACAGCATAGAAATCTTGAGTATTCAAAATGAGATGTAAAGTAAAATATGACCCCATGTGCTCTCGCAGCCACTTGAATGAGGAGGCAGGAATCCACATTTGACCCTAATTGTGAAATGAAACTTAAGTACTTAAAGGGGGCTTATAAAAAAGGTGAGAATGACTTTTTACATGGGCAGATAGTGATAGGACAGAGAATGATTTTAAGCCAAGTAGACCTTAGGAAGAAATTCTTTACTGTGAGGGTGGTAAAGCACTGCAACCAGTTGCCCAGAGAAGTTTGGGCAATCAAAGATTAGCTGAAGTAATTTATAACTGGTTTGATTGCTGAAGTAAAAAAAATTAAATGAAAACAAACCAAAAACCAAAGCAAACCCTCAAACAAACAAATAATCAAACAACCCCTCCCCCCAAAATCATGGAATCATAGAGTCATAGAATATGCTGATTTGGAAGGAACCCATCAGAAGCATCACGTCCAACTCCTGCCCCTGTGCAGAATACCCCAAGAATCATACTACGTGCCTGAAACTGTTGTCCAAATAAATGCTTCTTGGACTCAGACAGGCTTGGTGCTGTGATGAGGGTTTAACTCAAAAAACCCAACCCTTTCTAATTCCCTTTGTATGAACATGTGCCCGCCTTCACAACTCCCACTTTTGTTTCGAAGTAGAAGAAAGAAGTGGTTTAATAGGAAGCAAATGTATTTTTTGTTTTCCATTTTTTCTTTTAAAAATTCTGTTTAGCTAATACCCCCTGAAAATATTGCTTTTAAAAAAGAAGTCAAAGTATTTAGAAAGTACAAAAATGAGCTCTGTCTACTATATAATTAATTTCCACATTAAAACAAAACAAACAAACAAACAAACAAGCAAAGAGGAAGGAAGACCACCCTGAAATCATGTTCCAATTTTACCTGAATCTCTGGTAATTTTTGGTTTGCCAAAATTCCAAATTCAACACTCAGTATCCAACTGAGAAATGTAATCCAAACCTCTAGCAAATGACCTTTCTGGTATTGCCAAGAAGCTACTCAGGAATGATGCCTCTGGGTAGACTCAGTGGTGATGAAGAGAGCCCATAAGACACCTGAAGAATCCTGCAATGTTTTGAAACCAAGCAATTGTATGCACAGAAAGAAAAAATAAAAGAAGCAAAGATGGTAAGAATCATTTGTAATCTGAAATGTAGGAAAGGAGATATGCTGCATCAGTAACAAAAGCAGGTGAGGGGAGCTAATATCCCATGCTACTGGAGGCTGGACACGCCATCCAAATCATTTTGTTGAGAGATGACAAATCTTTGATTTTGAGAGCAATGGCTAGTGACAATATATTTTGTATTTCCTGACGCAGCATGAATCTAAGAATGTTTCTTATTTCATATGGGAATGATTTCAGGATGCTAGCAACATAACATTCAGGGAATGAACAGTCTAAAATTTCTATAAACACCAGAATCAAGGCATTTATGAGTTTTAGTAAAAATTTTATTGAAGTCTGGTCATGTTGGCATATTGTGCATTTTAAATGTAAATTAGATTACTGGAAGTAGATTCAATTTAGTGGTAAAAATGTAAAGAAAACAGTTGGGCTACAGATGAAACAATAATGTAGCTGTTCTTTAGTTAAGAGAACAGTGAAATGCAGAAACAAATGGTGTTTGGGAATATTTATAGCAGAGGAAATATGCTGCATACAATTAACTTTGTCAATTTTATGCAGCACAGTAGTTTTTGTTCGGCTTTGAAGAGCAGTTTCTGATAGTGAACATATGATAGGGTGAATGGATAGCTTTGAGGGTTTCCAATGGGAACAGAAAACCTTTCATCCTTAGCTCATGTGCTAATACGCAGTGCAGCCTGTGAGTGAACAATGCTGATGGCTTTGTGTGTACAACTTGTTTGACATGACACCAGGTCTCCCCTCCTCCTCCTTCCTCCATTACACCATTTCATGTGCAAAGTCTGTGTGACTAAAAGGGACCACAGAACTCGGCGCTACATTGGCAGCTCTAGGAGAAAACCCGCTGCTGGAATGTCAGCATTTGGCTCCTGCTTACCATGGAAGGTAAGATTTGTCCCATGGTCCTGGTGATGAAAGAACTTGACCCGTGCTGCCTTCTCTACAGATGCAATGTACTTGCTCTTGTCAGACTTGTTATCAGGCACCTTCCAAAAGCTTTCAAATCTCCTGAAAAACACACAACATTTAAATAAAAAAAAAATCAGATAAAGATTTAATTACTTGTAGGAATACTTAAAATAAATTAAAAAATTAGATTCTGGAGAGATAATGAGCTGTTTTATTGAGCTATCAGTAAGCTTCAGAATATGCTGGACAGAAAATCTCGTTTGCCTTAAAAGTGTGAGGATACTGAAGAGTGATGGTTTTCATGTACAGCAATCACTGCAACTTGCAAATAGGCTGGTGAAGAGCAGTGAAAATTATAATACAGTTAATCAATTAAGGCAAATCTGTTCTAGATATGTAGTTATTAAAAGAGATTTCATTTATACACACTCTTAAGACATGTCCCATTGCCCTGGAGTCACTTCTGTTATTAATTAGGAAAAGATAGGTGAAAAGGGGAGTGAAATAGGTAAGAAGTCACCCTCCCATACTCACGAGTTTGCCTGGGCTAAAGGCAAGTGCCAGGATATCGTCTTGCAGGTAACAGACATTGGGGCTAAAATCCCGTCCTGTGATGAGCTTTGCTTTGTATGCTGCTGCCACAGAGGCTTCAGTTAAGGTCTCCTCAGAAATGAATGTGGACCAAGGTTGCTGAAACAACACTTGGGGCTGGTGTAGGGTGCTGACAGTTGGTTGTGTGTCTGGGAAGGAGAAGTAGGAAAAATAATCTAGGAAAAGAGGAAAAAATGCCCAAGGCTTTGTCGGCCAAAGCAAGTGTCAGGGTCAGGTCTGCAAAAAGCTGAGAGGATGGACAAGATTTTCAACAGAGTTCTATCTGGGCAAGAATCTGAGAGCTGGCTCCTGCACTGCTGGCCCCCCAAGCCTCGTGCTTTTACAGTTCCTCAGGTCACTCAGGGAAACACCTGATGAGTGCCAACTCCTTGTTATGGAAAACCACACAAGATTATAATGTTTGTTAAGCTGTTTGAGTCCGAAAGTGAAATGCTATTTTGTCTACTTGACAGCTTTTTGTCTAATTTTTCATAAACCCTCCAGAATTCTGCCTGTTTATATGTGTTGACAGTAGCTAGCACAAACTCTGCTGAAGCTTTTGTGTAGCAAACTGCCCTGCAGAAAGTTAAGAATTAGTCCGTTTTCCAGCTGTTTGCAGGATTGGACTGGGGACAGGGGCTTGCAGTTGCACCTTGAACAGGCATGGATTGGGTACTGCTGTGATCAACAGCATTCAGAAGATCAAAGCCATATAGAGGCACAGGGAAAACTGAAAGACAAATAACATTAAATTGCTGGTTGCTGGTTTTCTGATTGGAATAAGAGTAATTGCACATCACACTGAGGCTCTGAGATCTGTGTGACCATAATAAGTGTTCAGAAGACCATAATAAAATTATTGGCAGAGGCATCTAGCTGCTGCTAGGCCCCAGTCTTGAAGGACATATCTGCAGTCTGTCTGTGCCTGTCTTCTGCCTGGGATGTCACAAGTCATGGCTGGAGTGAAGGCTTGGCCTGACTGACGCCAACTAGGACTTTGCCAGTAACTTCACCATTAAGGCACCAGTTTGTGTCTGTTGTAAACACTCAACTGCCTTATCATCTCAAATGTCATTTAAAAGGCATGAGGGAGGAGAAGAGGAGGCCTGAGGAGTGTTGTGACAAGAAGATACACAGCACACTGAGAGCGGGAGACAGTGTGTAGTTAGGATACTATCTTTGAAAGGCTTCCCTTGCCTTCCACTGGAAGTAGTTGACATCTTTCTACAGTAACTTTTGAAGCAATTGCTTTTTGAATCAGCTGGTTTTCTAATGAGAAATCATGCTACTGGTTATTTTTTATTATTTAAAAACTGAAAGTCTGTGCAAGAATGTTTTTAAGGAACAACATCTCCTCTTAAGTTTATTTTAAACTTTTTTTCCATTAGATTCAGAGTTCATGAAGGGAGAAGAGTTTCCTGAAAAGAGTGAGTAGCAAATATAAGATGTAATGAAAAATGAAAAAAAGTTTTAATATAAATACTGTTTGTCTACACTCTTTTATGAAAAGCTATTCCTTCATGTGCCTCACTGTGATTTAGCGTTGTGTTGTGTTGCAGAACTTCAAAGTATCTTCAGCTTTCACAGAGATTTTGAAGTATTGCCAGTTATTCTTCCTTATTATTAACAGTTATATTTTTAAGGCAAAAATATCTGCTTTTTGACCTTGATCAGAGTAGTAAGATAGATATGTGATGGCAAAAACTTGCATAGCTGTTCAGCTGAAACTGGTTTTGCTTTTGGATTCCTGTTGTTAGGATCCTGTTTGGGCAGTCCTGTTCCTCCATTCCTCCTTGGTGGCTGCTGTCCCTGCATGTCTGTGGTGTCAGTCCTCTCAGGAATTGGTTGGTTTATGGGGAAAGGCTTTTGCTCCCTCCAGCTTTCAACTCTACTTATTAGTCAGCACAATTTTCATTGCTCTCTATCATGTACCAATTGGAATTGTTTTGGCAACAGTCCTCTCAAGAGGGAAGTTCAGTTCAGTGAATAAACACTGTCTAGAATTTTGGGAGGCCGAATTCAGTGTTTTGCTCTTCCATTGTTCTCTGTATGCCTTTGGCTAAGTCACTGGAAGAGGAGGAATTCATCTCATCTGGCTTCAGCTGTTATGAATTAGGTGTCTAATCCAAGGTTGTTGCCTGTGCTCCCTCTGTGGTGAAGGGAGAGAGACAGGCCCCTCCAGGGGTTGACTCATCCCTTTCCCATTTGTCTGCCCTCTCCTATAGGAGACTATAGGTAGATTTACACCCCTTTTTTTCAGACGCCTAAAATAAGTCAAACTGAGTCCCACACTAAGTCTCTGTTTGTGGCTCTTACACGGGAGTGGAATCCATTAAGTCCATTAAAACAATGCAATGCTATGGCTATTCACATTGCTCAAAAACAAGGCCAATGTGGAAAGCGTTGGCTGATTTTCAGACCAGATCCTTTAAAAATACTTAGAAATCTAAAGAAGTAGAGAGAGGCCTCTTGAGCTTTTAACATCTCCTAACTCCTATAAAAGTCATAGGAATTTTTGAAAATCTCACTAAATGTCCATCTGTGCTTTTAGGTGTATAAACACCTATAAAACTCTGTCCCTACTCCTAATAGGGAGAACACTATACTAAAATGCATCCAGGCCTCCAAGTAACATTTTCCTTGGCTTCTGCCCCTCACCCCTCCAGACACTGCTTCCATGCACCGTGGCTCTTACCCCTGGCAGTAGAGGCAGTCTTGGATGAGGACTGTATTGTGGCACATAACACTCCAACTCTTCCCTGCTGGTGGATAATTCATGAGGATGAGAGCTGTGGCTGGGCTGGGGAGAGAATCAGTGAATCATAACCTCCTCTCCACTTCAGCTGAACTGTGTGGAAACTTGGCATGGTGGAAAATCTCATTCATAAACCATATTTTATTACTTGGAGTTGACATTTCAGATGTGACCGTGGAACTGGGAAGTCATAGTTAAAATGCAGAAAATTTGTCCTTTCATTTGGGCTGCCTAGCATCTCTCATTCCTTGGTGAGAGTTTTCATCAAGACCAGCATGATAAGAGTTAATGCATGATCTGGAAATTAATGGACGTGTGTGGTGGGACCCTTCCTCCCTTTTGATTGTCCCTTTCCTTTCCTTTATGTGAACAGACTCGCTTGCCATCCCCAAGAGTGCAAAAGGCAAAGGTGAGGGAAAAGCTGACAAACAGAGAAAATAATCCTTTTGCCCACCCCTAGTGGAAACTCTGTTAGCTACAGCATGGCAGCCGAGAGAGCGACTTAACCCAACCAAATCTCTTTTATTATGTTCCTGTGTTTATTTTTCCTCTGCATTTATGACTTAGCGTGTTGGTTTTGGTGTGGAAAGGACTCTAAAGCTGTAGATATGTGTTGTAATTATACAAATTCCTCTGCATGGAGTCTGTTAAAAAGGTTGATCTATTTTTATGAGGACACACACAAATACTCATTTTGATGGACCTCATTGGCATTTATTGCAGGCCTGCCACTACTAAAATTTAAAGCCAACCTCGTAAATTTTATGGAAACTACATACTGCAATTATTAGCCCGAAGACCTCCTGTCTCGCAGGAATGAGTCAGATTTTGCTTTCCACGTACATTGTGGTTTACACCTGAAAGAGATTAGTTGGGACCACCAGTAGCTTGAAAACCTAAGCTCCAGTATTTTGTTTCTAGTTTAGCTCTGAAAGATACTCCAGGTGTTCTCATTAATTAGTCATTGTAAGTCACTGTGTCAGTGTTGTGCATGGAATAGCTATTTTCCTGATGCCCTTTTTTCTGAAGGAGTGTTTTAAATTAAAAGTTAGTTTATATACTTTTTAATGTTTGGAAACAATTATTGTGACTGCTGAAAATGAACAAAAACAACCTCTAACAAACCAGTTTAGCAGGACAAATTCTTGAACTTGAACCTTTTCTGTAATGGTGTAATTTTATGGAGTACCTGAGCATAGTGCTGGTTTAGCGGAGTATCCAGCTAAACATCATAAGCAGATCCTGCCACTTTTTTATGGGGAAAAATTCCCACTAATATCAGTAATTGTCCACAAGCCTTACAGACCATGCAGTAAGTCATACTCTTTGTCCCTCATTGTCTTATTTTATAGTCATGGATGCTGAGAGACAGAGATTAAGTGGATTAAATTTCCTAATCCAACAAATCAATAGAGAAATAAGTATAGATGAGAATAAATATAGATGGATGATAAGGCTTAACATATACAAAGTACAAATATTAATTTGTGTGTTGCATGGCTGAATATTGTCCTGTAAATAAACTTTACTAGATCTTTTTTCATTACTTGGGACTAATAAGTCAGATAACTTGTTGCAAAGGGCAGCTCAGCTGACAGCAGGCAATATATTGTTAGAGAGAACTTACGTGGGATCTAAAAACTATGGGTTATGTTAATTAGGGGGCTTATTTTGATGAGGATTTTGGAAATAAAGATATTAATGTGAATTAATCCTTCATTTTCAAATAAGTCTTTGTTCTTGGTCAGATCATTTGGACCCCAAAGGGAAAGGAAGGAAAGATATTTGTGAACTCCTCATCTTGGTGGGATCCTGTCCCTTTCTTTTGGAGAAATCTGGCACAGTCCCAAGTGGGACCTTTGGGACCTGGCCAGCACACATGCTCTGGAGCTCCTTACAGTGCACCTCCTCATTCCCAACATTCCAGTCCTGGCCATGTCCATCTCTGCATCCTTTAGTACTGGCTGTCCCAGCATAGTGGGCCTGTTTGCAATGGCATAACCCCCAGAGGCAGAGCTTGGACTTCAAGTACCCGAAGTCAAGCTTCGATATTTTGGAGAGTAGACTCAGAACTGGTGCATGCCAGAGGTCTGACTGTGAAATTCCCACCTGTAAATTACCAAAGAAGGGTGAATACCTGCAGTTACATTGATTGAGTCCTAAAATAAAAAATAGTTGTTAACTTTAATTTTTTAAGACACCAGTAACTTGGTAAGGAATTAATTTCTCTGAGTACAGAATGAGAATAATACCAGATTTACACTCCTACTTTGCAGCATTCGGTGTTGGTTTGTCTCAGATAAAGCGTCAGAAGAGTTAAGTGACTCTTCTTGTTAAAGAGATATAATCTGATGTGCTTTTCACTGCTGTTTGAATCACAGCCAAAAGAAAGAACTCCAAAGAAAGGATTTGAGCTGGCCAGAGAAGTGAAGGGGAAGTTTCTCTTTTGGGGGTAACTTGAGTGACACTGAGAAAGGGTGACCATTGAGTATTTGTTGAATTACTGCAGAAGTGCTTGAAAAAGTTTCTTAGCAATCTGGGTTAATGAGAGAGTGTGTTAAGATTAGAAAAGGAAAATGGTAATAATGTCTTTGCACTGTTAGGAGGAAAAGCATTTGTTTGCGTAGCATTCTAGAAAATAGATTTGCTAAAGAGGTCACCTTTGGGACACAAGAATGCCAGCACGACCAGCTGTAGTCATGACATTGCAGTTTCACAGGACGATACAGTCATCCTAACCTGGTCTTTAGATTAAGAGAGATAATTAAAAAAAAAAGACCTTGAAAAGACATCTTCGTAGTCCCAGGCAAAGGATAGGTCTACGTAACATAGTGAAAATTCCTCAGATCATCGCTAAGGGCTTAAAGTAAAAGGCTGAAATGAAGTTGACCCTTTGAAAGAACATAGTTTACTGCTGTCACAAGATATAGAATCATAGAATCATAGTGTCATTAAGGTTGAAAAAAAACTCCTAAGACCATCAAGTCCAATCATTAACTCCACGCTGCCAGGTCCACCACTAAACCATGTTCCTAAGTACCACATCTATCTGCACATTTTTGGAACTCTTTCATGGACCACTTCCATTCTACCACATCACTGGGTGGCTTGGTCAATGTTTGACTACCCTTTTCATGATAAAATGTTTCCTAATATGCAATCCATACCTCCCCTGGCACAACATGAGGCTATTTCCTCTTGTCCTATTGCTTGTTGCTTGGTAGAAGCAACTAACCCCACACCTTGCTACGACTTCCCTTCAGGTAGTTGTAGTCACTTGTTTGTCACTGTAAAATACAAGGAGCTCATCAAGAAAATGAAGCCTAAAATGATGGACTTTCCTGGCCATGTTGATGTACTTTAGGGTGAGGATAAATAATGTGGCCTCACAAAAGAAGCAGATAGGCCCAAATTTACACAAGTATTTCAATTTTTGGTGGTTCATGAAAGACACTGTAGAAATGATGTTATTTTAAGAGAATGAGTTTTGCATGTCCACAGGAAGCCCTGTCCCACACAGGTCTTCCTTTGCAGCCTGAAGGGAGGTACCGAAGACCTCAAAAGCCAGGGAGTTTCAGAAATAGCTGGCTCCTTACATAATCATATCATCATAGAATAGTGTGGGTTGAAAGGGACCTTTAAAGGCCATCTAGTCCAACGTCCCAGCAATGAGCACCTTCAGCTAGACCAGGTTGCTCAGAGCCCCATCCAACCTGACCTTGAATGTTGCTGGAGATGGGGCATCTGACACCTTCCTGAGCACCCTGTGTTACATCGTTCTGATTGTAAAATATTTCTTCCTTATGTCTCATATAAACCACTGTCTTTGAGTCTAAAACCATTACCCTTTGTTCAATGACTACAGGCCCTGCTAAAAAGTTCATCCCCATCTTTGTACGGGCCCCTGCTGACTTTTTGGGTCAGGGTGGGTTGGAACAGCTGTCCTCAGCTCCGCAGGGAGCGCTCAGTGGTGCGGACTCCTGGAGTCCAGGTGTCCTGTGGTGGTGTCCTATGCCCCATATTGACCCAGAGCCTTATTCTGAGTCCTCAGAAGCCTTCAAGACACACATCTCTCTATCTGTCTATGGCCGCGATGGGTATGGATGTACATGTTGGCTTGTTCTTTACTTTTCTGACTTGCAAGGCGGGACTTTTAAGAGGAGCTATGTGCTGTTATGTCAATATAGAGAACTACGTAACGTAAAATGATACAATTGCACTTTTCTTCTCCTGCAGAAGGAGTGATTGTTGCTTGGGTTTGCTTTGTGGTGACTTGCAGATGGGATGAAACTAAAGTAATCTGGTGTTCCCTAACCACAATGCACATGAACCCATTCATGCTGGTTGACCCTGTGGCCCAGCCCCTCACTGGCACACAAGGAGTTTATCCCTCTTTAAGCTGTATTTGCTCATGTGTCACTACACCAACTACTTGAGACATGCATTCGAGATTTTCCTCACTGCCACAAGAAGTATGAACGTTTTATTACATACTGTTGAGTTTTTCACTTTGCAAATGACAACTGAGATATGGAACTAGACTTGTAGAAATTCCTGCACAGTGAAACAGATAAACAGAGATGTAGCCCTTTTCACGTGAAATGCAAGAAGACATTATGCATACAGACTTTCTCATAGTTTAATAAGAAACTATATGACAAAAATATTTACTAACTCCATATATTATTGCTTAAAAGAGGAGGATGCTTTCTACAGATCTATAGAGAGATATTGTGATGATCTACAATGTCCAATGAGTGATATTTTCTTCTTTGCCTACTGTTATCATGAATGTGTAAGACCTTCTTTGACACATTGGCAGGACTTTTCTCTATGAATTTTTTCTAAGTGGTTTCAGAGGACTTTTTTTTCACCTTGAATAGTTTCCGTTTGAGATTTGATAAACCTTTCTTTAATAAAGAAAGAGTTTGATAAAGACAGGGACAGGGAATGTGTTTGTAATCAACAATCTTCTAATGTAAGAAATTTAACAGATATTCTGGTTCTAACTGAATCTGCCATAGTTGCTTGTGAAAAGAATCAAGTCCATTGTGCCTTTTGTCATATTTCAGAAGTAGCTGTATCTAGGTGGAATGTTGTCTTTTTAGCTTGTAAATAGTCAATGTATTAAAATGTGCAAAATGCAAATGGAATTTGCAATGTAATACGCCTTAATTTGATTTGACATTAGATTTCAGCTCCTCGTCTTTTCGTGATAGCCATTGAAAAGATGTAATTTTATTTTGAAGTCTTAAATTTTACCTTTGCTATGTTCCAATACATGGAAATTGTGGAGGAAAAAGTTATAGTGCAGAGTCGTGGACACATGCAAATTAAGTTTTGACTTTGATTATATTTTTTGCCCTTGCTATTTGAGATGTGCACTCATTTTATTTTTCTTTGCAGTGAATATTTATCCTGATGGCTATCACTAAATAATTGCTTGATGTCTAAAGCTCTTTTTATATGATGGGCAATTCAAAACCTTTATCAATGTCAATTGTTAAGGTGTCGAAATCTGAAAATTTAATCATCACCAAGAGTAAAATGATACTCAGAATTATGCCTCTAAGAAAAGCCACTATTTACCAAGAAAAGAGTTTTTTATATCCAGTGATCATAGTAATTTCTAAAGTGGAGCATCTTAGAATCTGCTTTGACTTATTCACTTGAGAAAATGTCTGGCTATTCATTCACTCAGAAAATTCTAGACAGCTAGTCAGAAAAAAGACAAAATCCGGTCTGATCAACAGTAACTCAGGATTCACCTACTACTGAGGGAAACTTGGTGCCCTAGCCACAGTTTGGTGTGGCTCATACACTTCTAATTCACGAAACTGGCCCTCAAATGAAATGAAGGATTCACAGACACTTTTGCTAAGACTGGTGTGAAATGATGCTAGCTGGTCTGTGGTCTTCCACAGAGCCAGAGTTTCCTCCTAGATCCAGCATCTGCTCACATGGAGCTTTAACAACACCACATGATGCCAATAGCTTCTATTCACCAGATAATTTCAGTTGGTTTGTCTGACAGTTTTTGAACCCACCTCTGCCATAGGTTGGGATTTCTAATAACTTCTTGCACAGGCAAACCTGGTACACGGGAATCCTGTGTGCAATTCCACACAGTAATGAATTAAAGCATACAGGTGAGTGACCCAACAGCGTGCCATGGGGACTTGTTCAGCTGCATGACAAGACACTCTGTTTCCAGGTGGGGAGTTGCACATCGTCTGATAATCCCTGTGTTGCCCTGGGAGCAGTGCTGTCCTCTGTTACAATGTGGTGCCCTGCTCAAGGGCGGTCACTGCAACAGGCACAGGAGGATCAGTGTTCTAGTACAGAACTGATGCATTTGATTGCTTACCTAGGACCTCAAAAGCAGCTCAGACCTCACTTGCTGAAGTTCTTAAGATGCAAATCCAGTGTTCCATCCGGTGAAAACCCAAGGACTGGCATATCTAGAGGTTGTATATTATTTCAGCAATAAAACTACCATTTGCTAGGCTGGCTTGTCCAAAGCAATCCCCACCACGTTCTTGAAATAATCCCTGATGCTTAGCAAGTTCATCACAAATTCTTCAGGTGATTTCATCTATTTTTCTTTGCTAATTTTCTCGTATTTTGAAAGACATTCTTCCTGATAGCCATGTCAAGAACTTACTTGGAGAATGGCAGATCCTTTGTTGCTCAGTGGATATTGAGCCTTAGGTCACAGCTCCTGGGCTTTCCAAAGCTCCTGAGAAGATACCTCTGATACCTTTTGATACCTCAGAGAAGGCAGAACAGCAGTGTCATGTTGACAAGTGAACTGCTGAGTACGTACCCAGCATGTTTTGCACTGTAATTAGCAAGCAAAAGTAAAGACTACATACATAGATGCAGCACTGCCAGTGCTTTATAACAAGAGCATTTCTCTATTTGTTCCTCGTACCTAAGGGCCTTCTGGGCAAATAGACAAGAACCCCATTTGCCGGGAACTCTACATGGGAGATCTTCATTGAAGTTAGTGCCATAACAATTCTGTTATCACCTTCCAGTCAAATCAGATAGCTTAGACACTATGCATAATCTTGGTAACGTGCAAAACAATCCAGATGCAAAATCTATGTGTGACACCAAATATTTGAGGAATTACGTCAATAGCTCTGTGCTCAATAGCTCTATGCTGATGGAACTAATTTGCCAGTAAGTCTTGAGTATAGTAGTTTAAAGGTTGCTTATGTATATCTGTAGAAACCTTCAGCCTGGACTGCAGTGAAGGTAGCATACTAAATTCAGCAGTAACACATAAAATAAATACCATCATGATGCTTTCAAAGGAGAAAAAAAGTGTGAAAATTAGTTTGCTCCAATGGCATTGAACTAAAAAACAAAAGCCTCAACAAACCACAAACATCTCCCTTAGGGATGAAAAGGGGATTTCATAATCATACCTGTCTAAATCCCCACTCAAAATATAATTTTTTGCTCTTTTCTTTGTCAAGTTTTGCAGATCTCCAGGTATGCAGATGCCTCAGTCCCTCTGGGCAACAACTTCCAGTGTTTTGTGAAGAATCTTTTTCTTGTAGCTAACTAAAATTTCTCTTGTTGCAACTTTTTTGTTGCCTTTTGACCTTATCTGTGCACCTCTGAGAAGAGTCTGTTTCTATCTCCTATGAAGCTGAAGAAAGCAACTAGATCTGCTCTTCGCTTTCTTTTCTCCAAGTTAAATAAATCCGTTTCTTTAACTTCTCCTTGTACATTATGTGCTTCATCTCCCCAACAATCTTGGTGAGTCTCCATTGGATTAATTCCAATGTCTTGCTCATACTGAGGAGCATTAAATTGGACACAGCACTCTCTGTTTGATCACAGTTGTGCCTAAGGGAGAATAATCACACCCACTGACTTGCACACAGCCCAAAGAGTACTCCTTACCTCAAATACACCACTTAAGATCTTTTCCTTCCTGCAACATCCCATTAAATATGTATCAATGGGAGAGGGGAGAGAAAGGAAGGACAGGGAAACAGAAGATTTTTTCAAAGTACAGCTTCCTTTAAGGACACAAAGGCAATGCTAGAAAAGAAGGCCGGATACACCTCTGAATGCACCAGATCGCTTCTCTACACAGAAGTATGTTATCTCTGTTTATTAATGTAAGATTAAAAATATGGCAAATACTAAAACACTTGACTTGCCCAAAATTGCAAAAGAAATTAATCAAACTGAGATCCCCAATTCCCTTGTTCAGTTCTCTCCCTTAACTAAAATTAATTCAGATCAGACTATTTGAAATGATTCTGTGACTGTTTTTACTTATTGTCCCAGTACTGAAATGTTGGTATGAATACTTTTAGCTTGGAACACAGAAGCATAACAACAGCCATGAAAGACTTTTGAAAAAAAGTGTTTCATTTTCTGTTGGATTGTTTGTTTTTTTCTCTTTGGTAGGCATTCCGCCATTTTTACTAGGTCTCTTCTTGCCACCTTAAATTAAATTCATAAAAATGTCAGAACACAAGTAACCAAAATTATTTTCTCATCCACGCCATAGTTCTATCAGGAATTATTCCCTAGATGATGCTACTTGAACCTGCCTATTGACAATAAATTTATTGCCTGTACAGCTCCAAATGTGTGATGTCTTTTCCTTCACTTTCCTGGCTTGATGCTTGCAACTTTTTCCCTCTCTAAAAGTACTGCCACCCACAAAGCACTTTCCTCCATTTAAAAGAAGTTTGGTGCTTCTACCATAAAAAGGTCATGTAAGGTAAGGCTTCAGGATGAAAAGTCAGATCAAAGCCATAGTAAGAAGGAATAAGAATCATATTTCAGAAAAACAGTCTATTTCCCTTCCTCACTCTTTAATTAAAATTACTCCTTAGCAACTGAAGTTTGCTGTCATGGCTCTGTAAACTGCTGTGATATGAAAAATACAGCCATATAACCCTCAGCCTACCAGTGTAAGTACCAAATGTACAGGCATTAACATGAAAAAATTGTTTTAGCATAGACTACTTTGTGTTTTACAAGAATAATTGTATTCTGAAAGCAATATGATGCTTTCAGCTACAGTGCTTTCAACATTCACAATTTTATTACAAGTCTCGTGATATTTGGTGTTTTTCCTCCTGGAGACATCTCATTACCTGTGATTCTCAGCTTTCATTGAAAAGAAATGCTTGTAAATCTTGTGGTTGCAGAGGAAAACATGCAAGTCTGAGCCCCAAAGACTTAAAAGTTAGAAGGTAAAGGCCAAGTATTTTTAATTTCAGTTTTTAAGTTAAACTTAACCATCTTTGGTTCTGACCCAGAACAGAGTTTTGAGGCTGACAGTGGATCTCCTGTAAAGTTTATGTATTAAAAATGTTGAAATTAATTTAAATATATATATTTTATATATATAAATGTACAGTTATGACCATAACTACAAAACACTGATTTTTAGATCTTTGTGTTTGCTGCTCCAGATTTAAGTCTGATACTACTGACTTCATGGGTAGAAGCCTCCACAAAAGCAGAGCAGAATAGAGTATTTATAAGGTCAATATAGATTTATGCCCTGGTGTATTTCTGTATCTAAGAGTATAATATATAAAATTACTAGCAGAATCTTCCATAAAGTAGTTTTGATAATTTGTACCTAATCTGTGTTTAGAGCACTTATTTTTCAAAACAGAAAAATTCTGAAGTCACACACCATGATTGGAAAATCTCTTAATTTTTGCTGTGTGTGCAGAGTGAGTAGGAATGGCTAAGGAATAGACGTGGAGAGGTGATGGGTGGAACAGATTCACTTGAAGGATGTTTTGAAATGTTTTAACTCCTGTTAAGTAAAATGTGATTGCAAACATTTGTGTAAATGAAAGGGTTTACAAAAAAAAAAATAAAAAAAAGATAAACTATTATGTAAAAACTCTTATTATTGGTTTCTGCAGGACTTGTTTTCTGTTCTCCAATGAGAGAATGAAACAAACACCATGTACCCAAGGTGGTTTGTCATTCAGGAGAAGCTACAACCAACGAGAAACACAAAAAAGCATATGTTTGCAAATGATAAACATCAAGAATATTTTTATGTTTTTTCTTCAAATGCAAAAAATAGTTCAGAAATTACTTCCGACTGGAAAATTTATAAATTACTACAGAGTGTTATTTCAACACTTATTCATCTGTATGTGTTTATGTTATACTAATGAATATTTAACTCGGTTCATTATACCGCCACATCCTATTTATATTCATGTATCTGAATCAGATTAAGTTTTTGCAAATATGTGGTAAATTCTGATCATGCAGTTCTGACTTTTTTGTGATTTGTCTGAAGAACTAAGTGAAGAGGATGAACTGAAAAAATAATAATAATAGTTATAATTATAATAACAACAACAATAATAAAGGTCTAAGAATAATTTCTAACTAAAAAAAGAGAAGTTCAAATATCTGAGTAGAATTGGCTAAAAAAAATGTATATCTTCTTTTCTACTGGGTTTTTTCTAGCAATATAATTATAGCTTGTTTTTAAAACTGGAGTTGTAGCATAGGCAATGCCAAACCAAACAGAGCTGTCTACAGAGTTTTGATAATTTCCTCTGGCCCACACAAAAGTCTACCTACTGAATTTATTACAATAGCTCCTCAGAGCAAGTCAGAAATGCCACATTCATTGTACTCATCATTAAGTTTCACAAACATCAATTAGGAAACCAGCTTTTGCCTCCCACTACCTCTCTTCCTCCTTTCCCTACGAGATTTGGATCTTAGATAAATGGGGAAGGGGAAAATTGTAGGAGGAAACTTTCTCATATGTGTAATTCTATATATCTATATCTATCTATCTACATACATGTACACATATTCATATGCATACAGACGTACATACACATAGATATGCACCCATGTGCATCCACAGATATACATACCCAGAGGGTGGTTGGGCACTGGAACAGGCTCCCCAGGGAAGTGGACACAGCACCAAGCCTGACAGAGTTCAAGAAGTGTTTGGACAACGCTCTCAGGCACATGGTGTGACTCTTGGGGCGTCCTGTGCAGGGCCAGGAGTTGGGCTCAATGATCCTGATGGGTCCCTTCCAGCTCAGGATATCACAGATTCTACACATAAATGCATCTGTATGTATATATATATTTTACAAAAGGCAGATTGCATTTTTGTATCTCCTCTCTGTCCTGTAAACAAAGGTGTTAAAAGACATGGTGAGTGGTCCCAGAAACATGTGCCACTGGTGCCAACAGAGATGCACCATGTGTCAGGCTGCCACCACAGTCTGGTTTGTGCTGGTCAGGCCAACCCTTACAGCAATGACAGACTAAAACTTTTAATATTGTTTATTTGGTGTGACTAGGAGGAAGCTCTTGCCAATGCTGGGTTTCAACTACAAGAGTGTCGGGCCATCCCACCTCTCACTTGCGGGGGCTCAGGGGCTCCAGCGCCCCAGCATCCTTTTGGGGTCCTGCCTGAAGGCTCTGCATGGTGCATAGCTTGCACACTTTGGGATCAAATTCTTATACAGCCACTTGCATCCAGGTGCAAACATTTATTCTCTATTTCTCTGATCTTTTGATTTTGTCTCTATGTCTACTTCTTCTCTATTTTTCTGTTTTCCATTTCCCCTCATTTTGTTTTGCACTATTAATATATTAACATACTAGTTCTGCTCCATTTAACTAAGCTTTTCAACTAAATTTCCAAGCAGTTAATCCCATTAAGTTTTTTATTGGATTTGAAATGGATTTGTCAAGGAAACAGTACTGCTGCAATTTATGAATGCACTGAAGCACCTTTAGGAGACAACTGTCTCTGCGTTTGGAACAGGAAATGTTAAATGGAAATTGAGAGAAAAGTGGTAAGATTTATTTTCCACTTCTGCAAGCCTTCAAGAACTTGATCTGAAAAAAAGATTATTCCCTTTCTCCTTGTGTCCAGGAGACAGTGTTATAATTTTTTAATAAAGATCATATAGCCTTGGAAAGCACTTAGCAAGCTTCCTCAGGACATTACAGTGCAAACAAGGTTTGTCTATAAAAAAATTCTTAAATGTGGAAAATAATTTAAAATTTTGGACAGCTACGGCTCACTTATTTGATGATTTTTTTTAAATGAAGTTACAAAATAGATGTTGTCCCCAAATACCCTGATCTGCAATGATTAAACTTAGTCTTGTGTGGATACCTGGCACAAATCCTTTGCATCATAGCTTAATGATTTATTTTGTTTGGAAGGTAGCTGTGGTCCTGAACTTGTCCCTGTTGAAGTCCAAATGACTTCCATGGGAGCTGGTTTGGGCTCTGTAGTCTGTGTGTGATAAAAAAAATAAATCTGCTTTGAAGAAATGGTGCTGGATCCAGGGCATGGTACGGCATGGCTGTGTGGGTGAGATGTGAAATGCATTTTTATTCTCAAAGAAGGCAGCTGGAAGATGCCCTGAGGTGGACCTCAGACCCATTGCCTGCTGCCAGAGGACTGCAAGACCAGGCAGAGAGCAGCCTGGCTACTCCTGGGCAAATGCTTGTCATTTCCACACATTTGGATAGAAATCCCAGGTGGGGGGGCTGTGTGGGAGGTGGCTGCTGGGGTGGGGGGGAAGGAGGGCAAGGGGTGTCTCAGTGAAACCCCAGTAGTGCTGTGGCTGCTGGTAGAGCAGATTCCAGCCAGGGACTCATACATGGGCTGCTGGGAAGGACCTGTGTGGCCCTCCACAAGAGCCAGGTGTAGTTTAAGGGACCTTCAGGGCAGATTCAAACTCTAAGGTCTCCCCATCCCCTCCATGGGCTCCAATAGGGCTGTGTGCAATGTGCCGATTTACCATCAGTAACATGTTTCTTCATTCCCTGTCCCTTGGGCTGGATTATGTCATCATGCCAGGGCATTAACCTAGGGCTTGTGCAGCTAAATTTATTTTGTTTTGGGTTTTCTTCTCTTCTAGTATTACAGCTTCTCTTGTAGTTTATAAATATTCCATTTAAGGAGCTATTTAGCAGTAACAACATTCCTGAGCTCAATCCAAGAATTGAGCTAATTATGGCTCCCCTTCAAAAATCTATCTCCACTCCCCCTCCCATGGCCCTCTCTCCCCTGTGGTCAAAGAGACTGAAGATAATGAAGTGCAAAAAACTCCTACCTAAATAAACAAATGAATTAATTGGATACACTCTGACAGATTAGTAAATCCCAGTCTTGCAGTACTTATTTATCTGAGTCATCCAACGGAAATATTTGTGTAATACCCTGTTTTATAAGAATTACATTCAAACCTCATAAAACAAAAGAATTTTTTCAGCATCTTCCATAAATGGAAAAAGGAAGGGTAACAAGTAATCTGGTTTAGCTACTCATTAGCTGACTAAATCAACTGTTGATGAATACACAAAAGAAAGTTCCTGCTCTTGCAACTTTGTAACTGTTGCATTAATTTTTCACTTTTTCTTTCACAAAAAATCATGCCTTACAGCACCTCTGAAAGAAAAGCCTTCTCTGTTTATAGGCAGTACAACTCTACATTCTTGGTATATGGAACACCAAATGTCCTGGGATAGCCAGCATCCTGGCAGAACGCCATGCATCTTGCTATATGGTAGGAGAGCCAAATTTCCTTCTACACAGTATGTCTATAAATAAAGTGCTTCTTCCACAAGCAATTAAATAGAAGCATTTTTCCAACCAGCATGCAAATGCAGGGGGTTTTTTCTTACTGCAAGTAATAGCAAATTTATATTAGTTTAAGGTCAGAATTATTTTAATGATGATATTAAAATGCTTTCTCCTGGGCTTGCACAGGGATGTAAAAAAAATACAGTGAAAAATTTTCCTTAAATGACATTTCTTCACTTGTAAAGGATCTGGCATAAAAAGGCATCCTTCAACTGTATGCAATTAAAGTGTTATATGTACATCTCAGCAGGACTGTCAAGGGTTGCCACTGCAGCCTTGAGACTGCATTTGCATTCAGCCTGTAGCTTCTCGGGAGTGTTTGTGCAGTTTATTTACACAGTGCCTAGAAAAAAATGATCTCATCATTTATGCTGATGCCCCTAAGAAGATACAGAAAATAGATATATCTAGACAGAGATATCTCTCTAGATAGAGATATATCTAGATACATAGATAGAGATAAATCTCTAAGGAGATCTAGAAAATAAAATAATATTAATAATTCCTAATCTAAGATCTGGATATCAGTACACTGTCATTGAGCTGCTCTTATCTCTCACTTTTATTCAGAACATATGGTTGTATATTTATGAGCTTGGCTAATAAGATTGTTGAAATAATGCAGAGAGGAGTTTGGGGAATCTTTGGTAACTTAAATTTACGTAATAATTGGTCTTGGAAGGTGCCTCTGCTTTTCAATCAGACTGGTATTGTGCCACATCACCTCTTTCAGGAGTGAGAACCAAAAGGAAACTAAAATGGCACCACTGTGTTGAATGTCAGGTACTGACAAAATTAGAACAAAGTCTATCTTATTGTGTGACTTTGTTTTATTACATGCAGAATGGCTTAGAAGCTGTGGGGAGACAAAGACTTTCTTTTGTTCCTTCCAAATCTCTAGTCATCATCTAGAGTAAGTAGATAATGTATTTACAATTTTAGCTTTTTTTTTTTTTTTTTTGAGAACAAATGATTTCAAGCTATCTTCCTTCATTCCTCTCCTATAACAACTTCCTTTCTCTTCCATTATGAAAACTCTTTATATACAAAGAGTTTCTCCCATTCAGGACTACTTCCAGAATGAAAGGCTTGCTGCAGTGAGCTCCTATACAGTAAGAAGGATGAAGAAGTTACAATATTTAATCAGAACTGGAAATTAAATTCCTCACATTAAATTAGGGTTAGTATGGAAAACAAGAGCTTGGTAAAAATGCTGACTATATTATTGAACAGTGTAAGGAGGCAATATATTTCTTGTAGTACTTTCTAATGAAAACCAGTGTTTCTCCATGAATTTTGATGTAGGGTGTGCAGCATAATTTCTCTGTAGCTTCATCTGTGCCTCCCACTTTGAATGAGAGCCAGAAAGGTGTCATAGATAGAACTAAGTGGGCCATCTTTTCTTAAGACAAAGTATGTTCTTAAATAATAAATGATCCTGGCAAGTTGTTTATTACCAGCAGTTAATGATCTGTTTATTAGTTAAAGTCTGTGGCTGTTAACACTCTAACAAATCAGTTCACTCTGTTAAACATCAATTTTGAGTACATTATTGGTATTAACCATACAGCGAGCTAAAACTGTTGCAGACAGTTGCTTTTATTTCTGTGGCAGAATTGTATAATAGGAGGCAAAGGTGTTCAGTAGGGTACTGCTGTAGATAGATTGGGTTACATTTGTTTGTATTGGTTAGCCACTCGCTTTTATTTGTAGTGAACGTGTATTCTCTTTTCCCCAATGTCTTTCAAGCAGGATCAATTTAAAGTCCTACATGCATTTGCGTGTTTTTAAGAGTGTAAGGATCACTTTTGTGTATGTGCATATAGTTTGGGAAAAAAAATAATTGGTGGGCTTAAAAATTAACTTTTAGAAGGTATGTGGGATGAATAACTTGCTTAAAAAAAAGAGCTGAGAAACAAAATACTGCTTACACTGCTTATTTGCCGGAGCAATTGGCACTAGATCAGCTGGTTTTCCAGACTAGTTGCAGCTACTGGGAGGAACAGGCAAAGACAGAATTTGAAGATTCTGGTGTTGGCTCTGCATTAAGCTATGCTTCACTTACATCATATTAAAATCCCACAAGCATCTTCAAAAAAGTAAAGTTCCAAATAGAAGACCTGGGATATTAGGTGATCTTGATGAGAGTACTTGGTCTTGGGTGGAATGGTGCTCTACAAGGTTTTGGCTCTGCCTAGTCCCAAACCATAAAATACATGGATTGCAATTTTGCATCTGATCAGGAAACAAAGCTGTAAAAGTAGGTTCACTCGTAGGGCTCAAGTAGTGGTAATAAGTCTGGCAAGGCTGGATAAATAGGTGTGAGAATTACATTCCAACCCACAAATTCAAGAGTTCAGATCTGTTCTTTCAATTTTGGCCCACTTCCCATAAAAGGTAGCTCTAAATACTTTCAGCATTTAGAAATAATCCACTGATATATTGACAGATAGTAACCACAAAAAACTTTTCTCTAAAATGTATCAAGCCCACTTTTTCCCAATCTGCTTGACAACTAAACTACTCTTAGGGTTTTTTTCTGTTAGATTAATCGAACTGATCCAAAACCTTATATTGTCCCAGTATTATTTATCTTAACTCTAGAAGGGGTGGTTCTGATTTGATTTGAATCTTTCTTAATTCAGTTGTACTCAGCTAAAATAAACACAGTTAAAAGAGCAATCAGTGGTTCATAATGCTTAGCTAGTGCAAAGGCTATCTCAAAATACTATTTAAAATTAAATCACACTAACATTACATTGATAATCTACAACTTGCTTGAGGTAGAACACTGGAGAACGTGTCGTACCACCACAACTGTAGCTGTAGTCTAAAAGGTCAGTACAGAACAAGAATTCAGTAACAAAAGTGACACTTTGGACCCTGAACAGCGGGATGTCTAGCAGAGCTTTCTGTAATGGTATTAAAGTGTTTGGCTCTTTTCATGTTTGCCAACCAATTTTACTGCCCTGTTGAAGGAGGAATAGGAGGACCTGTGGTTTACACCCAGTGTCAACAACAAGATAATTTCCCTAAGAGTAAGTACTGCTTTCTCGAGAGTTTTAATTACCCTTGAGGTCCTGTGGTTTTCATCTATCCCTGCAATTAGCCAGTTATCCCACAGGAAGGCATTTGAAATGTAATCTGAATTAAAACCTAATCCAACCACTGTTAAAACCAATGGTGAGGAAGATTTGCTGAAATTCTATTGCTGTCAGTTTGTTGCTAGTGTAGC
The DNA here is from genome assembly GCA_035584735.1 of Pseudotriccus pelzelni. Lineage (NCBI taxonomy): Eukaryota > Metazoa > Chordata > Aves > Passeriformes > Tyrannidae > Pseudotriccus > Pseudotriccus pelzelni. Next base: position 49,028,878 of record JAWMRA010000161.1, on the reverse strand, counting down.
TTGTTTAGAGGCTTGATTGAGCTGCTCCCTCAGGGAGCTTACCTGTCACACAGGGGTCGCCTAACCTGTTTCAGAGCAGTACTAGAATACGAAGCAACAGGAGAGAGAAAGGAGGACAGCTCAGCTCTCACATTTGCTAGGCAGTGGCACAAACTTTCCCACTTGCCTCTTGGAGCACCAAATCACATTTTAATCTTGCAAAGGATGCAGATTTTATAGACCAGTGCTGTGGAAGCAATCTGAGCTGAAGTCACATCGTTTGTTGTAGCCCTTGAGGATTACTGCCTGCATCTGCAAGTCTCTGCAGTTGGTGTTCTGAATTTGTGTGCATTATAAGCACAGCATGATTACACAAAGTCAGACTTATCCAAGGAAGAAATCTGTGGTGGTTACTGTTTGAGCAGATTGTTAGTGCTATAAATTTGAATGCACTGACACTTGCATCTTGCCTGAAATGTAATGATCTCTATGTATGTTTGTATGTGTTTATATATTAAAGCCCTGTGTTGTATAGCATGAATATTAAATGTCTTTTCTTTCCTGACCTGAACAGCTTTTACTGTCCCTTACTCTGCCTTGTTTATACAGACAGAGTATATATTGCCACACCACAATGAGTGGTTTTAATAAAAAAACCCCAGAGTTGTTTCTGGTAGTACATATTTTTTCTTATCAATGTATGCATCACTATGCAACATGCAGCCAAGTGCCAAAACAATAGACTCTTCCTATACTTTATTTTCCTTAAAGCTGTAAGAGCAAGGCTCCATTTAAATCCCTGTAAATGGACATTGTGAATGACACGTCAGAGAAAAGCATGTGTTTTACCAGTCAGGCTTGAGGGTGTTTGAAATCAGCCCTCAGTTTCAAGTGACAGGTAGACAGCAGGCAGACTGGCAGAGCAGAGGGAGAGTAAATGGAAGTTGTAGAGGTTGGAGTGATCACTGGGGCTTGAGCAAACCACAGAGTAAGAAAATACAAAAATTGTGCAACTTTCTGTCCTGTGGTTCTTTCTCCTTATGAACAGTATTTCTCCCTATGAACAGCTCTTGGCACAGAATTGTTCTATATGCAGTAAACAGGAAGAAAATTCAAATGCAGGATCAGAATTTGTAGCATTACATTTGTAATTGCTACATTCTCTCTTCCGTATTTTAACGGAGAAATGGCGTAAGTTCAATCAGGAATGATTTCAGAATAAGCATGCTGGTGAAATTGCTGTGCATCATCTAACTCCTCGACTGCTTCAGAAGAGTGAATCTTTCAGTTTTCCTTCTTGAGTTTTCTTTGAGACTTCATGACATGCAACTCAACCAAATGTGGTATAGAGTCCAGAAAATTTAAGACACAGTCCAAAGACTGTCATTTATATCAGTCTCTCTTTGAGGACAGGGCAAGCCAATGCTTTTGTTAACCATGGCCAGTTCTGAAGTCAAGGCATTCGATGAACAAAAAAGTCAGATTTCTTTCAACACAGCTCTTTCCAGAGCTTGATGTTCATGTTTAAATAATTTTAGAATTGAGAATCTAGTTGTTGGAGCCAGAGACTAGGGAATATTTTGCAAAATATTTAAAGTTATTCTCTAGTTTCCTTGGATCCTGCTAATGTTCCAACATAGGCCAGTCTGCTTTTGCTAAATTAGGGCAGGCTGAGGCTAGGAAAACTTAAAATTAGTGGGATTTTAGCTCTAATGGATAGACTAAAGCATGAGCCATCTGGTGACTGATGCCTTAAGACACCTATGTAAAGAAAATATTTTTTATCAAAATATCAAAGGAAACCAAAACAGTGCACTATCTGCTTTGGATAGACTGAGAATATGTATGTTAGAAAATTCGTTTGGTTACAAAGGTTCTGAAAGTTCCCCAAACTTTTTAAAGTTTTGTTTAAAATATATTACAAAACGAATATACACTGGAACTTCACAGAACACCCACCATGGGTTTTGCAATGTCTAAAGGTATGCAAGCAGATAACCTGTCAGATAGAGCATTAAATTAATGATGAAAATGGGTAGTTGTTGCTTTCTTTAACTGCTGTTTCAAATTCGTCTTCGTGCCCCGTTCAAAACAGCAAATTTTGTAACCAACATGAAGTTCAAAGGTTTGGAGAGCAAAACTCATGTACAGGCAGTTACTGTGAGCTGTACAGCTGTTACTGGGCTAAAAGTTGGAGTCCTGAAAAGACCAGGAGTCTGAGGTCTCAGTAAGACCTTTGCTGCTAAGTGGGTCTTTCCTTATCTTTATGTCACTCCTGAAAACGTGGTAGAAGCCCACAGCCTACCTTAAGCTAAGCCTGCTCTATGAAACTGTGGGCCCTCTTTAGGAGCGTGCAATAAAGGAGGGAACAGGTCTTCTACTCACTGTCTTCTTCAAGCTATCTGTGCAGATGCTCATGGTATGCATGTGACAGCTGAAAGGCTCAAAGTACATTCAGTAAAAAACTTTTCCATGTGACACTTTAAGGTAGATCAGAGTGCTCTATAAATTCATATTCTTTGTGCACTAACTTTCTTCTAAAATGCCTTGTGTCCATTGGATTTTCTCAGTGTTGTAGCTAATGCATATTTACTATCCTGAAGTTAAATCACAGTGAAGAATTGGTCCAAGAAATGCAGATATCCATCCATCAATGTTTTGAGCATATTCGATCCTCAAATCAGTTGCTAATATATGTTGATATATCCACTACAAGAGGCAGAGTTGGGAAAGAGCCATTATTCCCTCTCCCTGAGAATGTTTACGAACTGCGAAAGTCACGTAAGGATTAATCCACAACATCCCAAAAGCATGTTGTGCCACATCAGCGCATAAACAAAGAAGATGTCATTGAAACAAGTTCTGAAAAAGGAACTATCCCTGGCTTTTGGCTGCTGTATCATGTTCTCTGCTCAGTTCCTAGTCCAGAATTGTATCTAACTGCACAGCATGCTGACCTCCTGAAACAGGCATCAGGGCCAGACCATGATCTTGCATATCTTACTAAAACTTTGGAACAAATCCACCCAAAAAACCCTCTGAACTTACAGTATCATGAAAGAACAGTTTCTTTCAAAAACAGAATGTTGAAGACTGGACTGCATGAAAGCAGTACTTAAGAATTAGAAAGAAGAAATCAAAGGGCAAAGTGTCTTAACTTGAAGACAGCTGCAAATGCATAAATAGTGGCATAATATTCCTGATTCATGGGAGTAGATGACTTACTTTTCACCCCAGAATTTTGTACAATCACAAATTATCAAAAAATACCTTGTCTCATTAGATGACATTCAAAGCATAAGAAGTACAAGATGCAAATTTTCACCTATAGGTGAACATACACTGCAACACCTTAAAAATCTAGTCCTGGTTTGGGAATGATTAGTTAGGAAGGAAACAACCATAAATTAATCTAGGCTTCAAGATAGTTCTATTTAGTAATTAAATTAATTATTTAACATTTTCTGATGGTTTTTGGAAAAGTATCGAAACCCTTAAGGATATCAACATATTAAAATGGTCTTAGAAATACTAGAAAGAAGGTTTAGAAATACTGAAAAGAAACAAATCCAAGCTTTATAATATTATATACATGCAACTTTTTATTTCTGTCCTCTAGTGATTTGGGTCTGTGTTCAATTCCACAAATGACATTTGCTGTAAACAGGTTATTGTTGCCTGAATTAGAACTCAAATGGGGATATGGTTGACTGACAGTGGTGTGGTAGAGAAATAGATTAAAGTTGAGAGCATTAGTAGGTAAGTACGATAATTCTTCCACCTCAGTTGCTTCACTGGAAGATCCTGGTTTATCTGCCTAAGGTAACCACTGATCACTAAAACAGGTTACAATGATATTATTTATTTCAATTATATTATCAAAATATCATCCAAACAAGATAGCAACGCTATAATTCCTTCAAGCATATTTGCCTTGCTTTCTTCAAATCTGTTACCCTTCATTATATATCTCTCCACTATAGTTTTGGTTTGGTTTTTTTTTTTTGAAATTTTGACCTTAATTTTTAATATTATTTCCTGTATTTATAAAAGGTGTAAATATCTATTAAATTATCTGACACACCACTCAGAAAAAGTCTATTAGGTTTCAGTTATATGATGTTTGGAAACACTAATATGACTTTTAGCTAGAAGATACATCTCTCTGTTTCAGCTGTGATTCAAAATCACTGGCAACTACCAGGGAGATTTCCACAGGTGTGGCAGTGGTCCCCAGTTCTAGTTCCACCACAGTAAAAACTGTTAGAGTATACTACAGTCATATTCACAAACTCTAAAGCTCCTAAAGACCCATAGAAGTTTCAAAATGCATCATGTGCATGCTACAGAAAACAATGCAATAGGTGCCTTTTGTACCATTGACTTATTTATTTTTAAAGCTGACTTTGTTGCTCTAACTCCTCACAAAGCCTTTTGAGGCTCTTTGCATTACAAATAAAGAGCTACTTTGGCTGTAACCTCCCAGGGCCTTTGGAGAGAGAGGAGAGGTTCTGGTGGCATTACGTATAGTTTATACTACCAAGAAGATCTTTAGCCAATGTAATATTACTTGGATGGAATGATAAGTGCTGACCACACACAATTCCTGTTGATTTGTAGCTGTGTGTGCTCAGGATCTCCTGTGGTTTCAAATCCAGTGCGCTACATGATGATCCAAAAACTTAGTTCAGTTATTGGAAAAAGGCAGATCAACAACAGAAGCCTTCATTTGTTTTATGCTTGTCAGTCAGGAAAACAGTCTTTTGGCTTGTTTGTTTGTTTTTTTAATTACTCTCCTTTTATTAGTACAAACACTGGCATAGAAAGAGATCTAATAACATAATGATCCTTAAAATGAGCACATCTTATGCACAGTATTTGTAGGAAACAAGTACACATATATCTATCTATGCACCATTATGTGTGGCTGTATGAATAACATGGAGAATTAGAATTACTCAACCTTAGAGAGAAAAACTGAAGTACTAAAAGTTTAGAATGAAGCCATCTTGTCTTGAAGCTTGTAAGCACAGTGCTACAGTATGGTTCAATTTGCAGGAGAAATTTTGGCTGTACTGTGACTGAGAACCACTTCTAAAACTGGGCTTAGTCGTGTGTGTGTGCATGTGCATGGCAGTGTTCCGCCGTGTCAGCTTCTACAGCACATCCTTTGGCATTAAACTTTTTCTCAATGTGAATGTTCAGATCATCCCACGTCACTGAGCTTAAATGGGTTTGATCACAGTGTCTTTGAGTATCTCACCCAAACTGGTTTTGATGGAAAGCAAAATTACCAAGTAACAGGGCATCTTCCTGTTGACTTCTGCAATTGCAGTCAAGGACCCGAAGTGTTTTCCCACTGCTCCTTGGAAAGATGAACTATTTAAAAAGATCTTTCTTTACAACAATGTGCTCAGTTTTGTTGTAGATTCCTCTCTTAAGAGGAAATGTATTTTTCTTGCTGTATGTCATACCTCCTTATTTGCCAAGTATGCTGTTTATTGGAATATGCATTAAACCAGCAAAAAAACTGTATTTGACCTTCGTTCACATTCACGGAAACCTTTAAGAGATTCTGCTTTCTTCAGTAGATTACATCACTTTAGACTGAATCTATATCAGCTTTTAAATTTGAATTGTCTATACCAGACTCTGTCTATGTTGACTCATTACACTTTTGAAAAAAATCACCTCTGACCACTAACAAAAGGGGTAGTGTATCTTGAGAATTCTGTGTATGACTAACTGACATATACAATAAATAAAAATGTTACTACAGTAACAGATTGAAATTATATAGTTCATTTAAACCTTTTTCCAACTTCAGCTTAGTCCCCTTTAAAGCACACAGGAAATAAACATATTGAGCTGTCTGGCACCAGGCAACTATCCAGGTCCTGTTCTGTCTAGCACTGTGCTAGGCTTATCCATCTAATCAACATTAGGAGGTTTATTTATGTGAGACAGATATATTAGTAATAAATGAATTTATTCAGTAGCTTGGTAGATTTATACATGTACAAAATCAGTTTAGTTTAAGGAAACTTAAAACTGACTCCACTACTGTTATGGACTGTATCCTGAAACCCTTAGCAAGTTCTAGTCTTCTCTTCACAAGAAAAAAACCACAACTACATACACAAAAAAAACCCCAAAATAGAACACTAATTGAAGTCAATGGAAGGTTTACTAGAGCAAAAACTGTAAAAAAACTTAAGAACTGGTGAATGCAAGTGAGCGTGCAGCTATCTAAGTGGCAATTCAAAAGTTTGTGTGATATTTATGTACAATGTATGCAATATCCCATACATAAAAGTTCGTTTCAACTATTACAGCCCAAGATAGTCTGTAGAAGAGAAACAGCTGACAGAATTTAGAAGGGATATCTGGGTTTTCTTCATCACACCTATTTGTACGTTAGACAGATTTTGTTCTAAGGCATTAATTTGACATGCGAGTCAGGTCTGTGCTACGTTGAAGTCTGTTTTCACTGATTCCTCTGCTGTTTTTTACAAAATAAGACAGAGTTCTCTTTAGTGTTAAGGTTTATCCATTTCAATCAGACAGTGAGCAACACATTCTCACCTCATTCTCAGTTTTTAATTCCAAATGGACGTTGCTTTTGAAAAGTCTCTTCTCTTTTCCCCCTTTATGCTGGCACTTGAAAGTTGAAATGCAGCAAGAATGTAACGTTAGGTGCCAGTTTGCTGAATTACAGGGTGACTGCTTTAGCTGATCCCAAAAAGCAAGTGTCTTTTTATACCGCATAAAAGCCTGAAATGTTTACATATCAAAAGGCTATAGGCCAATTTCTGTCAAAATTATACATGAAGTTAAGCAGTACAAGCAATTTATTTAAACACTAGTCATTGTAGAAAAATTCAAAACCATATGCTCTTTTAGCAGTTTTTCACAAATGCATTTGACCCATGACTTGGCAAGACATGCATGCTTCATAATTTACTCTAAATTTCAAATCCCCTTGACATTTAAATAAAAGATCTTCATTAATAAAGTTTATATGAATGAAAACTTTAGAAGCTGATATTTTTAGAGGGAAGCTTTAGAAAAAGAAAAAAAAAACAGCCGCGTTTCTGCCTCGTTTTCAAATGACTGACTTTACTAATCAGTTCAAGATAAGTTTATTCTGGGAACAAATTACCGTAATTTCGCGTTGTATGACTTTTAGACTTTTTTTTTTTTTCCGGTGAAACGATGATGCAATCCTTTTGAAACAAACGTGGGGAACGCTGAAGGGTGATAGCATTTATAAGTGAGATGTTCCGCGCAGCGTTGTTTCCGAGAGGGTCTCGCAGCCGGACACCCACCAAAGCCCCGGGTCACCCCAGTGTTACCCCCTCGCGTGGGGCTGGAACCCCGGCCGGCCGGGTTGGCTGCGGTTCTGCTCCCTGGACCCCTCCCGGGCGGCCCCGGCCGGCAGTCCCGGTGCTGCTCCCGCCGCCAGGCCGGGCAGAGGCTGCGTCGGGAAGGCGATAGATGCGTTTTGCATCCCCGGAATTATTCCTTAATACATTAAAATAAAAAAACCGTCCGATTTCTGAACAAGCGCATTTTCATAGACTTGTGTATGGTGATTGCTTTGTATGAAATCGTGTTTGGGTAATAATACCGAAAATCAGCGCCGTGTTTACTTTATTTCATACCTAACAGCTTGCTCTGCCCAGTACTATGCTCCTCTTTAGATCCCTCTTTCAACCCATGCTGTGACCACCCTCCCGTAACAAACAATTGCTTAGCAACACTATGCAGCACAATTTGCTAGTGTTTCATTTGTTATTACAATTTCACCCGACATTGTGTGACAACTGATTGTTTGTTTAACACAATTTTCCATTTGCCAGGTTAGCGAAGAGCGCACGGGAAATGAGAAACTCCGATAACAGGTTTTGCGAGGCGGGTATCAAAATTGGGGGTTTCGCGGCAAAACGACTCAGATTGAAACAAACAAAACAAAAGAGAACTTCCCCACGGGGATGACAAGTTATTTGGGAAATATCATATCTAAATTGGGAATAAAGGTAAGCGTTGCAGCGAGGTGGATCATCCTTCAGGGGAGCCTTCACGAGCGAAAAACTCGTTGGGAAGCAAAGCGCTCGCACAGCCCGAGCGGTGTGTGCTCCGCCAGCACCGCGGCTCCTCTGGTGCCCACTCGTGTCCTGCGGTGCTGCTTTCGCCTGGGAGAGGCCGGACAGCCGCGGAGATGAAACCTGGATGCAAGTGATGCTAAGCACCCAAGAAGTCAGCTCCGGCGGCGGGTGTCCCCACGGAGGGTGCCCCCACCTGCGAGTCCTGGCATGAGCGGGTCTCAGCGCGGTCACCCGGCTGGTTCCCCGAGGGGCGGTAGTCACGGCAGTCCCGGAGCGGCAGTCCCAGCCTGGCCCGATCTCTGCCCGTCCCGCAGAGCCGCCCCTGCAGAGACCCCCGGGGCACCCGCGGGGATATTCCACTGCGGGCCGGTGCGGGAGCGGGCCGTGCCCCGCTCTCGGCATCCTCTCGGGCCTAGCTCCCTCGGGGACCCGAAGCCCGGTTGGCCCGGAGCCCCGCTCACCGCCGGGGGGTGCGCAGCCACCGGAGGGATGACACCACGCATTGCTGCAGAGCCGCCGAGGACGTGGACGAGCATCCCAATGGCGGCATTAAGCAGGCGCTGCTCTGCATGCAGCATGACCGGCTGCACCCGGGGAATTACTGACCAAAAACCCCAACAAACCAGCCCGAAACTCTCCACAAAACATTAAAAACAAAAACAAAAAGCCTCTAAAACAACAATAGAAAAAAAATCCCAGATCTAACAAAACCCCGCAACTCTCTGTCAAATAGTTTCACTTTCCATCAAATTTGAAAAACTTGCAGGAAGCTCAGGTCTAAATGACAAACGAGGAACGAAATTGATCAGCAGATAAATCGAAGTAAAGGAAACGATACTAGTCATTAGTCACATCGCGATGTATCAATAAAGCGAGAATTTATTCCTGCGATTCTTTTTCTTTAACGTTTATACGAGTCTTTCGTTAGAAATAGGCTCTTGGTTTAGATCATCCTCAGGTGCAGTTTTAAATCCTGGAATATCGAGGAAAGAAAAGATAGAGTGGGAGTAAGCGCTAACGAGGATATTCTTTGTTGAGGAAACATAATGTGTTCCTCGTAAACGGACCCTAATGGCTTGTTTTCATTTCATGCGTACAATTTCCTACCTTCTTTGATGGAGAGTTGATGGGGTAAATAGTCTAATCTTATTCAGTTCACCTCCTGTGGATTCCCAGTGACAGTCGTGACAGACGAAGTATTCTGCAAATCACAACAGCCAGCTACCAGGAGAGCCAAACCACTTAATAGGAAGAGTTTTAGGGATTTAAAATTGCTCCATTTTAAAATTCACACAACACACAAAATGTAAAGTTGTCTGTATCGTTGTAACTTTATGGGCTTTATTTTGTAAGCTAGAAAATGGAAGATTAAAAAGAAAGGAAAAGGGCACCAAGGTAGATCAGAACACAAATCAGAACACCTACCACACCCGGGGATTTGAGGTGGCATTGGTCTTTAACATTTCCATCTCCTGGCTTGTTATAAAAATAAAAAGCGATACATGTTTGAATCTGAATCTATTAAAAAAAAAAAAAGAGGTAGAGAAGTTTACAGCATTCACGTGTCCTTGTTTCACCAGATGATCTAGGAAAATAATAATAACAATAATTAAAAAGTTTACTTACTCAGTGAAGACGTTGTTGCTTCACTGCATAAAGCTTAAATCAGAGAAACGCATACTCCTCAATACTCTTTCAGTTCTCCGAGCTGGGGGACGCAAGATTCAAACCCTGCTACAGAAACACTTGTTGGGGGGAGGGAGGGCGTTGCATGGTTATATCGCAGTTTATTTTTTTTAAGTGCTTCTTAACCAATTCGAAGCATAAATAATGAATCTGAGCTTCAGACAGAGGAAATCGCACCCACTAATGTGAACTAACACGACCAAAGTAGGTGCATAATAGACAAGACTAGGAGCTGCTAACCACTTCTGCACAATGGCATTAATAAGATTAACCTGGGCAATTAGCCGGTGCAGCAGAGATCAAGCCTAAATCTGGGGCCTTTCAAAAAAGCCCACTAATGGAAAGGATTACGCTAATTTCATTAATTCTGAATACACAGACTCGGGCTGCTTTCACTCCTTTGTGTAACCCCCACCTCTTCCCCAGCAAAAAAGGGGAGAAAAAAAAAATCAAATCTGGTTTTGTTTGTCATCTGCATATTACCAGGAACTAAATCCAGGATGACGTCGCCTGGGTATAAAAAAGGGAAGAGGTTCAGATGGATTATACTCCGAGCAGCCCTCTGGGTTGAGATCAGTAAACAGGCGAGAGTTGAGGGGGGAAAGTTCCAGGGGTGGATCCTGCGCACACGCACACACACACCGCACACGCACACAGACACACACGCACACTCAGCCCGCAAGCTGTCCTCGGAAAAAGCTCTGTTCTTTTCTTTCCGATCCCTTTTTAAAATTTCTCTGAAAAGTTTCGATTTCGTGTCTTTCCAGCCTCTCCCCCCCCCTCCTCAACCACCACCTACCCTCCCTCCCGCCCTCCTCCTTCCCTCCCCCGGCCGGTCCCCGCCGCCCTGCCCCGCACGGTTTGGGGCATGCCTGTGAGCATGTTCAGCATCGACAATATCCTGGCGGCCAGACCTCGCTGCAAGGACTCGGTGCTGCTGCCCCAGAGCGCCGCGCCCGTCGTCTTCCCCAGCCTCCACGGGGACTCGCTCTACGGCAGCGCCTCCGACTACGGCGGATTTTACTCCCGGGCGGTGGCTCCCGCCTCCGCGCTGCCGCCGGCCGTCACTGGATCTCGGCTCGGCTACAACAACTACTACTACGGGCAGCTGCATGTGCCGGCGTCCCCCGTGGGCCCGTCGTGCTGCGGGGCCGTGCCGCCCCTGGGTGCCCAGCAGTGCTCCTGCGTCCCCCCTGCAGGTAAGGCGGCCCCGCGTGGGACGGGGCAGACGGGATTCCTTTGTTCCCGCAGCCGCGGGGCCGGAGGAGGAGGCTGCCCGCGGGAGCGCGGGTGGGCAGTGGGTGGGGGGTTTTGTAGGGACGGGTGGGGACGGGGTGGTGTGGGGAAGCAGCGATCTCATGCAAAGCCTGTCGTCGACTCGTCTGTCTGTCCGTAGGTTACGAGGGCACTGGGTCAGTCCTGATGTCCCCTGTTCCCCATCAGATGTTGCCCTATATGAACGTGGGCACTTTGTCCCGGACGGAGCTGCAGTTACTGAACCAGCTGCACTGTAGGCGGAAAAGACGGCACAGGACTATCTTCACTGACGAGCAGCTGGAAGCGCTGGAAAACCTATTCCAGGAAACGAAATACCCAGACGTGGGCACCAGGGAACAGCTGGCCAGAAGGGTTCACTTAAGGGAAGAAAAAGTGGAGGTACTTTTCTTTCTTTTTCCTTCTTTCACCCTCTCCCTTTCGCACTGAAAAGCGCTCGAGGAACCGCAGTGCGGTTCCAGCCCGGCTCAGGCACTGGAGGGGAGCGATCGCTTTGCGGGGGCTGACGGAAAATTTTTTAGTATTATGTCCAAGCGTCCTTCCTTGGGGAGGCCGGCCGAGCTTGTCACGGGGCTGTGAGAGATTGTCGGGAGGCGGCCGTGCCTCCTGAAGGCGCTCGGCCGGTCCCACCCGAGTGGCAGCTTCCCCCGCCTCCCTCATTCCCGTCCGAGGGCGGCCGCCGCACACCGGCCCCGGCAGGGCTCCTGCGGGGCTGAGGTCAAGCTGGGGGTTTGGGCAGTTTTGGTTTATATTTTTTTTCCCCCACTAAAAATTTAATTTCTTAACGTAATAGGTTTGGTTCAAAAACCGCCGGGCGAAGTGGAGGAGGCAAAAGCGATCGTCTTCAGAGGAGTCAGAAAACGCACAAAAGTGGAATAAAGCGTCTAAAACGTCACCGGAGAAGAGACAAGAAGAAGGGAAAAGTGACTTGGACTCCGACAGCTGATGCCTCTCAGTAGGGGGGACATTTCCCGTGGACTGTCGGATATGCTCCAGAGGATGCTACTAATCTTGCACAAGCCCTGCCTTGTTGGAGGGGGAACATATCTGTATATAATGTACAATGCCCCGAGTTGATTCCCTGTAAATAAAATGTGTTTGCGGAGGTGTTGCACAGGTAGACGGCGGCGCGTTTGTTCATCCTGCACCACGGGGAGAGAGGAAAGAGAGGGAGAAGGGAGCAGGGGCCGATGGTGCCCGTCTCCCCAGGGACCAGGGCCGGCCTTGCCGGCGCAGTGCTTGTTTAGCGGTGCAGCGTGAAAGCAATGTGAAAGTTTATCGCACAATGTGAAAGCCGGCGGAGGGCAGCGTTGGCGGCCGGGCCCCACTCGCTGCAGGCCGGCGAGCGATGGCGGATCTCTTAGGCGAAGGGAAGCGGCGGAGGCCCGGCCAGGCTAGTCCCAGCCCGACGGCGACGCCTGGGGCAGCCTGGCTTTGGGTACGAGGCCGAAGCGGCCGGGAGCGAACCCCGCTACTCCTCCCGGCGCTCCTGTCCCGGCCCGCCCATTCTCCCGTCCCCGCTCCCGAGCGCTTCTCTCTCCGGGAGCGCAGCGGCTCCCCCCGCCCGCGCCGCCGGCGATGCCCTTGGGAAACACTTGCAGGCGAAGCAAACACGGCCTCGCGCTTTTTACTCTGTCCCGTCTGCCCGCGTTTCCAGCCGCCTCGCTGCAGTTGCGCCCTGCTTAGTTTTCAAAGCGCTTGTCTTGGACCCCCGTTTAGAAAAGCCGTCTCTCTACAGCGGTGTTTAAAGTTGCTGTTAACAAATTTCAGCCATTATCAGATGAATTACGTGTAAGGGGAGTACGAGCCCACGTGTGCTGCTTTTGGGGGTGTTTCAGAGGAAGTTCCTAATGGAGGTTTTCTCCCCTTTGAGGCAGCACCTTTGCAATCAAGAAAACTATGACAGTCCGGTCTCATTTTACTCTTTCCTCTACGAGGGCCTCGTAGAAGAGACGTCTATTTGCTCTCTAAAGACGTGTTCATTTTCCTTTTGCTTGTTCTCCTGCGACTGCCCAGCTCAGAGCTCATCATTTCAAAACAGAAACACAGCAGTTGCCCCATAGTATGGTGTTTAGAAAGACCCTTCTCTCTCCTTGCCTACAAAGACTGTTCATAAACTTATAAACAAATGACCTGAAGCTGTAAAGCCAGAGCAGATAATCTCTGGCTGGAAGATTTCATGCTGCGCCTTTCATTCAGAAGTTAAGTGGTACTGAGCTGATTAATTAATTAATTAATTATGGCCAATGCCTTAAACTCACCTGTATCTATTCAGCTCATCTAGTTTAGAGAGGAAATTGGTTTGTACAAATGTGTCCACCATTGCTTCCGGTGACACTAGAAAGGGTCAACTGCTGTGTTGCTTGTCCTTGTGCTTTTTCCTCCCTTTCCTGGTATACCCAGGCTTTTATGGGTGTTGTAACGTGGTGAGTGTTGCAGGTGTTAGTGTGATAGAGCCAGTCTTAGTACCTGTCTGGTCAGACAACATTTCTCAGTGTACCCATGTTTCCATGTAGATATGGTATCTGTCTCTGAGCAATCTCTCGCTGTACCAGGATGTAGGAACAGCTGCTGTGGGAGAAATTCAGTGTGGTTCTGTACAAACCAGCCATTTAGGGGGTAAGATTTTCATGCTCTTTTGAAAAGAAGAAATGTAGCCTTTTATTCCTTAATGCAGCAGAGGAGTAAAGGTAAAAGCAAATGGATTCTTCTTTTTGGGTACATATCATGGTTTGGCTCTATGGAGTTGTTGCATTTGGGAGATGTGGATGCATATTTGATCTCTGTAAATTATACTGAATTACAACCAGACAGCACTAAAAATTAGTTTTTAAATTACTGAAAATTAGTTTTGAAAAGAAGTGTTTTGTTATGTTATACGCAGGAAGTCTCACTGAGTGGATTTTTAATGTCATCACCTCTGTATTCAGTCATTGTTAGGTTTTAAAGTGCATGCTTAATTTGCAAATAAAAGCCAGGTCTAAGGATAATATTGCCCAGGATTTTGCAAGTGCTTACATACTTCCCATGTGTAAATGTACTTATTGCCACACTGGGACCTTGGTAGGGTTTTGTTTTGCACTTTTTTGTATGTGATGGTAATTTTGGAAGTCACTATTAAGGATTTTAGCTTGCATAGTTGAATGTGGGAGTTAAACTGGGTCTGGGTTTGTAAGAAGTGGGCTTTAAAAATGGTTTTGATTATCAATAGTAGTTACTTAAAGCTACAGTTTATATCTTTAGAGATATTTAGACTTTTTCAATGTGAGCAAGGTGCTTGAGATCCATGGAAGATCAGATCATTGAACATGCCAAGCTGTGGATTTTTTAGAACTTTTTGTTCTGTGGAAGCATGGGATGTGATGTAAGAATCAAAGCTTTGTATTCCAAAACACTCTTTCTGTGCATGGAATTGTGATGAAGCCACCACCAATTGCTTTAAAATCACATTGTACCTTAGTTTGTGTTAATTTTTGAGTTTCCTGTAAACTCTTGATTACCATAAACTTGATCTTGCAGTCACAGATAGCTATTGTTATTACTACATGTAGGTGTAGACCTACAAGAATTAAGAATACCACTTTAAAATCTAATTGAAAAGTGACTGTAATCTTGACCCAAAAGCTTTACCTTGCTTACAAAAATTGTATCCGTACCATGAAAGAGTAGGAATAGCTGTCTCATTCTTTTTCTCACTGGTGGTTGTTGAAAACTTAAAGGCTTTGTTCTACCTTTCTTGTACTACAAAATCAGATCCTGTGTGGCATGGAAGAGTCTGATAACTGCAAAGTAGCAAGAATATTACATGAAAACGATCAAGAAACTAAATTATTGAAAACACGAGGGTGATTGTAATAAGGTCTCTCATTCACTTGTGCTGTTTGGTTGGCATATTCCATCTCTAGGTTTCTGTCTGGATTTTTATTTTAGGAGAATTCTTGCATGCCAGAATGCAAATGCCACGTAGGTGCTTTCATTATTTTCTCTTTCTGTTGGTGCAGTAGAAACAAGGCAAAGTGAGGGACCTGAATATGTACTATGTTCCAGCAGGTTCAGTTCTAACAAAGGGGCTTTGAAAGTGTTGGTTGTGGTTTTGTTTGTTAACACTTGCCTAAAAATGACACCAAAAGAGATTTTTTTAAAGTTTGTTTGTTTGTTTGTTTTGTTTTTGTCTGTATCTCCTGCACTGCAATTTACAACCTTGTATCTTGGGTAAACCCATTCTCAGAAGACTGGATGGGACTCAAATGTGTTGTATCATTCATGGCACTGATATACTATCTAGGTTTTACAACATGAGTTCAGGTTCTTGCTGTCTTACTGGTTTTCTATGATATGTTGGACTTCTTTCTTTCTAAATTTCTGTCTGTAGAATGAATAATATTCCTCTCAGATCTCACAAGGGAGGTAGGTTGAGAAGAAACTAAGTTACTTTGGGGGTTCACCGCTGTAGTGCAGACTTATTCCAGATAATGCTATGCATTATAGGAGTAATAATTGAATAATTATACAAAAGGAGCATACATCAAATCTCCCTGACACAAGCTGGCTTAGATTACAGAATTCTGTTGCAAGGGAAAGGTAGGGAAACAATGTGGAGTAAGGGTCCAGTGCAGAAGTTTTCTACCACATAGAGGCAGATTTAGCAATCTGATGTGCTATCCTCACTGAGCCATCTGCATTTACATGGCCAGAATTTATTTTTCTGTTTAGTGTTCTATTTACCATATTTATTTCTGTGGTCTTGTTTTAATAAGTAATACTGGAAAGCAGAGGTCAGAATTTTTTTTTTTTTTGCTTGACATAAAGTGATTTATTATGAGCTGAGAATCTGACCTTGTTTCTTCCCTTTTGGTTTTACTAATATTTGAGTGAACTGGTTTTGAGCTTTACTATAATGGGATCCTGGGAATATAACTCTTTCTTACACGTGACTTGTGAAGCAAACATTTGGATTAATGGAAGTTATAAAAAAAATGCAACATAAAGGTGAGTTCATATTTTTTGTGCTCCATCTGCATTTATTGGTTCTCTGGGGTTGAACACTGTGGAGCATAAGTGAACAAAAACCTAAACAGTTTTTGGTTTGTATTTTACCCCTCTAGGGTTTCATTCCATTTGTACTTTATGCTTTCCTACTTTGGAGACCTGGTGAGCCTTGACTGAACCTAGACAGAGAAGTTTAGTCAAATTACTCTGTTTTTCTGGAGTTGCCACTTGTTCTGGTTTGATTAGAGCCTATTATACAAAGGTAAGAATTATATCTGCAATATGTTAGACTATAAGCAACTAATGCAAACTTAAATGTGACTTATCTCTGTAAAGTATATGACAATTTTAAATACAGAAACCTGTGCTACAATATTGTGATTTGTATTGAAACTACCCAAAGCTGGACAATTCAAATTTAAAATCAAAAAAGGAATCAGACTTCTTTCAGTTTTGTACTCAGGATAGAATAGATGTCTACAGACTGAGATTATATCCCTCAGGACATGGAACAAAACTTGAGGCACAACAGAATAGAACAATGAAGCAGGAGAAAGGCCAGGAAACTTCTTATGGCATAGAAATACCTATGCAGTTGAAAGCTAAAAGATGCTTCTCTAAATGATGTCTGAATATTTGTGTTTGCATTTGTTTTCTAATCCCTATCCAGATGAAGATGCATGCTTCCCTCGGTGATTTGTAGCTTATACCCCAAAACCTGTTGAATACATGCGCAAGCCTAAAAGTTATAATTACCCCTTTGCATTACATCCAGGAAAGGGGCCTTCTCCCAAAACTCTAAGCACGGAAATCCCACCAGAGTTCACCTATATTTATTTATATAGGTACAATAATAATAAGAATAATAATAGTAATAATAAATCTTCATGCCTTTCTGTTTTTGAGGGAATTTATTCAACATTTGTTACACAGTGACTGCAGAATGCTTTGTTAGCAACATGTTGTGTTTTCACATTGACTACACCATGGCAAAAGGGATGATTTTGCTGAACTGGAGACCCTTCACTTGGGGTTGAACCATCTCCTTCAAAAGGCTCCCTGCAAGGCTTCTTCCCTTGCTGCCTAAAGGGGTGGAACTGTGGACGGGGAAGACTTAATACATTGTTTTCCTAGGAAAAAACCCCAAGGAATTGGAAGCCAGATTCTGCCGGTGTCAATGATCTGGTTTGTAGGGAAGGCTCCCAAACCACTGGGTCTGTGCTGGATCTGTAGTGCTAGAATGAGCAGCTGAGGATGGGAACCTCTGAAGCTGGCATCCCTCTTGACTCAGAGGTGTTATGAATGTAAAGCCTGAATATAACTGTATTTATTTCCTTTATTTGAGGCTTTTGGCAAACTGTCAAAGAACTTAGCTGTGAATTTTCAGAGTGATCCCGAGGTAGGCAACTACTACTACTCTATTTTGCTGTTGTAAATGCTTAGCCACCTCTTCCTCATGGGGGACACACAAGAAGTCTTTGGCACAGTGTGGAGAAGCAGGAGTGATGAAGTTTTTTCACTTATGGATTCTAATGCCATCACCATGTTTTCCTGTTACTCTGATGGCAATTTGACTTTTCTGATGAAAATAAAGCCTTCATGGTTTTTGTATTTATACATATAATTCATATGTAAAAAAATTACATGTATTTTTGCCATACAGGGGAACCCAAATTGAAGGATAAATTAATGGAAGATAAGTGAAGGAAGGGACAATATGGTTTGGGTGTGGGAAAGACATGTTTTTAAAAGCCACAAAATGAGAGCCCTGACCTGCTTTGCTTGCACACCCAAAAACTCTTGCTGAGTGTTATATGTGCAAGGAATGCAGTACCAGCAGAGAGCAAGTAACTTTCTATGGAAGCAGAAATGGAAAAAAGTTCTTTTTATGCCAAATTTTACCCCATAGTGTATAATTACAGCCAAGTTGTAAACCCCTTAAAAGCTTTAAGGCACCAGTATAATGAAACACATAACTGAAATTTACTGTACTTGTGTAGATTGCAAGCTTACTTCTGAATACTTACTCAACTTCTTAAATCTGTAGTGTTCACAGAGGGCTTATAAGTGCTAGAATTTTGATTAACTGTCTGAAATAAACTACTGCTATTGTTATCACTATAAATCTCCCTAACCTAAGAACCTCAAGGAGGTTGATATGTTTTTGTGGAAACTGTAATGATTTAGAAGGGCATGAACCCAGCACCCTTTATTTGGAGCTTCCTGTCATTATGTTGAAAGTCTCAGGCTTCGTTTACATCAGTTATTAGGTCTTATTTGTTTAATATTACTTTTTGATTGGTTTTATACTGTGTTTATCATGCACATTTTTAGGACATACTGTATTTCTCTTTCAGTTGGCCCTAATGCTATAGTAACAGCCTCTTCACAATGAAACTTACTCACTTGAGGGTCCTTTAGCCTGGTTCCAAGGATGATGTGGAGGCCTGACCCAAACCTTTGTGAATTATTGGGAAACTTTCTGCTAGATCTGGTAATATTTCCTACTTACATCAACAGATGAGGTTATTTTGCAAGGTGATAAGTGAAGATAGGGCATTAATCCCTGTACAAAAGGGCCAGTAATTATGGGACAGGATCACATCAGAGGCAATCATTAGCCCCAGAGGAGCTTTTTCTCCTTCAAATACTCTGTCTTGCTCTGACTTGTTTAGCTAAAGTGGTCCTTCTCATCTTGTACAAGTGTAGTTTTATCAGTAGAAAGGTGTTTCTACTACTAAAATCATGCCAGTTAGTTACTAAAATCACTGCAGTTGTTGATGGAACAAGTTTAAACAATGTATCTGTATTCATGTTAAAATTTTTAATGGCATACCCTTTCAGGTAAAAGCTGTGCTTCTACACTGAAATAATTACAATAGTACAACAGTTTTTAAATGAGCAGTAATATTCTTTGTAAGTGCATCCTTGACACGGAATTAGGTGCTCTCCATACAACAGGGCTTGGCTAGGGTACACATTAGGCTCCCTCAGTTGTGTGAAGCTTATCTCCATCAGCATAAAGGCAAGATAAAAGTTTATTGATACCTATCACAGTTGGTCTTAAAGGGACATCTGATTTACCAGATGTTTAAGAAAACCCAGAACAGTGTTCTTGAATTGGAAAACAGCTGTGTTTTTCTCTGCTCACGTATTCATTGGCACAGCTGCTTCAGATATCCGGGCATCTAAATTATTCTGACATCAGAAAAAACACTGAAACAGGGACTGATTATGGCCATATTGCTTATGACGGTTTAATGCTTTGGCTGACTGATCACTGGGAAAACTGTCCAGTCACCAGGCACATTGTCTTTACGGAGTAAGCAGAATTCATGTTGAGCACCAAGAGCTGGGACATTAGGTGCTCTAGAGTCATTCTTTCTAATATCTGTCTCTTTGAAGTAGCTGTCTTAGGAACAGAAGCAGTTTCCATTTCAGCTTCACAATCTTTTTGGTTACATGCTGAAAATTTTGGTATTGGCTAGATGGATGTCAGATGACTACGAAAGTAAAACAAAAAACAAACAAACAAAAAAGTTTAAATCTATTAAGTCTGTTAATTTGCATCTTTCCTTTTTCTGCATATTTTTGCTGTTCTTTTCTAAGTCTGAAGTCTAAGTGGTCTTAAAAACTATTGGACATTTAAATAATGTCTGGGTACTAGTTTAGAACCAATCTATTGATCCCAAAAAATTTAATTTGCTTTTTTAAAATCACTTTTGGACTAGCACAAAGTAGAAACACAGCAGTCATAGAAAAATATCTGAGAACATTTTTGGAGAAAGAAAGTCTTGGGATTATAGTCTGATCTTCACCTCTGGAAGTAGACCATGGGAACTGGAAGCAATACTCTTCCAATCTACATTGCCAAATGACTCTTGGCCTTAGATCAAGAAGAGAGAAGAGCAGGCAAGGGCTATTTCCCCATCTTTCCAAGTCAACACTAGATGTAAACTCAATGTATCTATGAGTGGCCAATTCCTCTTGCTAAGAGGGATTCCTCTTGCTAAGAGGAATTGGTCCACGAATACAGCCAGTGACAGCTATTGAGCATTCTAGCTGAGGATTCAAGCCATCTAAGGCTGGGTTAAAATTACGTTTGTACAACTGACAGTCTAAGATTTTTTAAAAATAGTATGAGATACATTTTGTGTTTATTTTTTGAACAAAAACCTTGAAAAAACATTGTTGATTGTATACCATCACATGTTTTTATTTTTCCAACCTCTTTCTGGCAGTCTTTCCACTTTTGTTGCAGCATAAGTTGTGAAGACAGCAATTTAAACTTGTAAATAATAAAATCCTTCCGACTCATTTCAGAAACCCTAGTTCCTTCTGATAGCTCATGGCTGTGCACGTGACACATTCAAATGGTGGAGTTCCACAGAAGACAGTGATCTTTGATATGAAAGTGTCTTGTGCAGAAAAACATCTATGGAGGGTCACGCTGTGGCTAATGATACTTAACTTACAGACTGTACTTGCAATGATTAAGTCCTTCTTAACCCATTTCATCAGGGTTGAACCCATATCTAGCAGATACAAAGTGGAACCCACTAGCAGCAATGAAGTGTTCAAAATACTTGTAAGGCCCAAAGGACAACGTTCCAGGCTAAAGACTCATCAAGATACATTAGCCAGAAACTTTTATATGAAAAACACTGATAGTATTTTCATCACAAACTGAGAATGAGTAGTACAGTGGATAGGAAACTAGTATCGAAGTAGCAGAGGATAACTTATCCATAGTTCTGCTATTAGGAAGTCCAAATGCCTACTATCTCAGCTAGGCCAGGTGTGTTTTCTTCTGTAAAATGGAAATCATTCAGTATGATACCCATAGATACCAAGTGCTAGGTACTATTTCTCCATCATGGTGTCTTCCAAGTGAGTGTTTTCCTCTATTCATTGCAGTTAGAGATACATTTTACCTTGGAAAACAAAAATATTTGGAGGGATTTTTAATACCAGATCCAAGAGGTTCTTGAGAATTAAAATGCTGCAAAAACTGATTAAACCTCAGCTACCTCACCAGCAGTAGACTGATAGTTTTGTAAATTAGAGGTCACTTTCCCCTCTGACATCTTATTTAAAATCCTTCCTAAAGAAGGGATAAACCAACTTTGGATTTTACCATAGAGGCATCTGAGCAGGTGTGAGATGACAAGGAAAGAATAGGTTGGCCCTCTGCCATATATTTTGCACTTCTAGGGGAGGTACAGTGTAGGCTATAGAATAGAGACTGGAAGAGTAAAGGGGGAACAGAAGCATATAAATCCAGTGAGAGCTTGCAACTGTTTCTTTTTTGAACTGTTTCCAATGAGTAGTTTAAGAGATGGACTGGATCTAAAGGATTTATCATCTGGAGTAGAGACAGAAAATTGATCTGCCCCAGCCTGGCAATACAAAAAAATAGTGAGTTTCACAACTTCATGATCTCTCTCTGGGTGTGACATTTTTACTGGTTCTTGCAGTGCATATGCCTATATTTGCATTTGCAAGGAAGATAGTTTTTTTTTCAGTATTGTCAGCATACCCTTGAGAGGTCTTTTAGTACGTAGTTATCAAATGTGCTTGTAATCACTAACAGCACATTAAATGAGATTATTACGCATTGTATTTTCATTAATTTGATGGAATCTGTTTTGACTTGTCACTTGCTCCCTATCAAAATAAATTACAAGGTTGTGGTGCTCCACCGTGGGAAGTGGATAACCACTTCGTGGCAGGTGTTGAGCTGAGCTGAAAATTACGGTAACCTCAAAGTAACTATTTGCAATGTTGGGTTTTAATCTATTAATACTTGGAATAGTGTAGAGGCTTTGCCCCAAAATTAAGTGTATATTGTCTAAGTAAGAGGACTCGTACTGTAGTTGACCAACATTGGCCAACATTGACGACTAACATTTTCCCCATCCCCTCTTTCTCCACAGAGAAAACAGCAGCTAAGAGCAAAACTGTTGTAAATGGGATAAGCCCTCTGTGCTGACTACATGGCAGCTCTGTGAAATGGATGGGATCTAGCAAGGCTGGCTGTGAGCTGTGCTCTGGAACAGCTAGGTTCTTGATCCAGGGCAGGAGACACAGCAGCTGGGATTTGGCCAAATGTTGCAGCTTGCTGACCCTGCGCATGCCATTACTGTGTCCGGTGCAGTAACAGCAGGAGATCTACCCCATTCCATTGGGGCACTTCCTCATGCCAGAGAACTCCCTAAGGAAGTAATTAAACTGCAGCAATTAACTGCAGCAAGCTTCATAGTAACTTGCATTTTAGCCTGTGATCTAACTTTGTAACTTGTGATTAAAAGGTAGGTAGAATACTGCTGGTTTTCTCTAGAAAAGTAAGGAGATTACTTGGTTAACATTTTATTTGTAGGTCTTGAGAAGATAAGTTACAAACATTGTAAACCTTTTATATGAGAATTGCAAACCTAAGTTGTTTATGCAGAAAACACAAATACATGCCTAGATTAACTCAACTGGTAAAAATAGTAATTGTTATTGCTATTTAACTTTTTTACAGACTCAGTGCCTGACAGAACTGTATGTGTTCCCCTCATGGGGTATCTGAGGTGCCTCAGGTGTGGGCTTGCAGCATCTCTTGATCGTGTCTTCTCTCACGATATCTTACATACATGATTAATGTCAGCAGAAAAAGTAATCTATTCTTTGAATTTGTGTGTCTTGTGGTGGACAGAATGATGGCTTCAGTCTGATGAAGAATACTTTTGTGCATTTATAGAGTGTATTTTATAGAATTTTATTTGAACATATCTGTGTATTGAATGTTTTATTTCTGCTGATAGCAGTTTTATACCTGAGCTATGTGAAAGTGACTGGGGAAGGGTGTTCTGGAAAAAAAATAAATCTTAAAGTCTCCATGACAATTATCTCCTGGTGGAAGGCAAAATGCCTATATCACTTTTCATCAAGAAAGAGGAAAAATGGGAATATCTGGCGTGCTTTGTGCTTACATTACCAGTACCATACAAGTGCAGTTGGATGTTAGCACTGTGTCATGTTTCAGCCCATTTTCAGTGTGTAGCCCTTTAGTCTGTGTACATTTTCATCAATGTCACAGATTTGCTGCATGCCTTTACTTTTTGCTGCTTGTAGAGTTTTACAGTGCTTTTAAAAAATTTTTTCCCCCTGTTTGTTCCCCAGTTCTACCTGTTTGCTCTAAGTCAGCTTATAAAGTTTTGTTCTGTGTGTAACTTTGGCAAGATAAGAGGAGAACTTCAAATTAAAAAAAAAATAAATTAGTGATTTAAGATGCATATATGTGGTTATATACCATTGTCTGAGCTTTTCTTATATCCAGACAGTTGAAAGTAAAAGGATAGAATTAATAATGGCAAACTTGGCCTGCTCTGAGAAGTGATCTGGATGTCTGCATGCTCAGCACAGTTACTCTTACACTAAGTCAGTGACATGACTTTCCATAGCTGCACTTTATTGTTGCATGTACATGCATGTTGCATGTGCTGGAAATCTAACACCAGTTTCAGACAAGAACACATGTTCTGTTAGTTGGGCATCTCCAGTAGTTGCTCCTAAAAAGAAGCTTAAAGGATGTTGGTTGTGGTTACAGAACTCAGCTCATGTTCTGAGAGATTCTTCCAAATTTTGCAATGGTCCAAACCCACATCTTTCTCTTCTCAGATAGTGGAGCTTCAGATATGGGTATAATCTGACTTAAAAGAGCATGCTTGTAGCAGTGCTTGTTCATTTAATTTGTTCTGTCCCAAACCACTACAGTGAGGTTCAGTTTACTTATGAGAGATATTCTATCCCTGTGGTGGAGAAATTCACCAGCCTGTGATGTGGAACAGACAAAGCCAAATGCCAAATGCCAAAATGTGTTTGTATAAATACGTATGCTGGTGTGGTGATCCCTCTGTAAACATCTGTACTTGAGAACCTTGTTGGATTTTAAAAGCTGCTTGGAGGACAGAACTCTAACTTGCAAGGCAAACAGTTCAAGCACAAATATTTTTTGACACTTTTAGGGAAATTGCACTGTATGCCTTAACTCAGCATTTCAAGTGAGACAAGCAGTTCAACAATATGTGATCCCAATAATAATTCAACAGGACAACAATAAATATTTCATTTGAGTGAGTGTAGGCCGTTTTTTTAAATTTTAGCTAAATTTTAAAATTCAGTTATAGAACAATAGATTTATTTTATATTTTATATTATATAGAATAATAGATTTATTATCTTATTTGATATTTAGGTCACAGTGTCAGTCTGAGTTGGTTTAAGAAGTATCAAACATTTCCTGTGTAAGTCAGCAGGACTCAAAACACCTTCATTTCTATGTATTAAATCAAATCAAGGCACTACACTGTGCCTGTCAGTAGGCTTTTCAGTCAGATTCTGTTCAAGCTTCAGAAAGGACGGTGGGTGTTGCTGGTGCACCAAAACTCTTTCTTTCATAAAATGCTTTCAATGACTATTGTAGGAATGGGTGCATTCAGTTATGCTCAATTTTTATACTCAGAATTTGCAATAATGGAGTGTTTTGAGAGTTTTTCAAGACCTAATATGTACTAAAGTTTGGTTGACAAGACAGTGTTAAAACTCAGTGTCACAGCAGTTATATATCATAGCTGACCCAGCTCTGTCAATAGTTATCCTCTACTGTGTGGTTGTTATCACTTTCTGTAGGCCCTGGAGATCTCTTGATTAAATCTTGATGGGCCAGTTTTGAGTAGCCTTTGAGAGCTGATGCAATGAGAACAACATGGATATCTGGCATGTTCTGCATTTACCATGTTTCCAAAACAGGAGGAGAAAAGGGGAACATCCAATAAAATAGGTGAGTTGTAACTGACAAAATCATGAATTCCTTGTTCCTGTTCATGCACTTACTTTTCAGAGTGCTGTTTTTCCAGCCTCAGCTAACACACAAGTTCATTACAGAAGCATATTGGGAGTGCATTATTTTTGTTTTATTTTTACCTTTTCTGTAAGTGGTAAAGAGGTCAAGAAAGATTTTAGCTTAAGATGGGAATTTACATAGTGTAAACAAGAACATTTCTACCTATATAATACGAACAGAGGGCATAAAATACATACTATCTCTCATATGCACAATTTTGTGCCCATGTAGCTGGAGATATGGTAGAGGCCCATTGTAGAGCTGCTAATCTTTAATGTAGGGTTCTACAGTGATTTCAGCTTGTCTGTGATAGGAACCTGAAAAGAGGAATGCTACTTATAAAAGAAAGTTCAACAGATTATTAGAGTTGGGAGGAAATTTAAATAATAGATCTTTTTTAACTTATATGCACTTGTAGAAGCTGTGCTAGAACATCAGTCTTCTATGCTCCATTAGAAATAGTGAAAATTGCCTTCTTAATTGGAAAACAACCACTGGATTTGTATTGTGTGGGATGGAGGTCAGTGTAAGAGTAAAGTGAGTGCTGTGCCTTGGAATGAATTACAGTTTTGAAGGATAGGTCCTGCATGCTCATTTTTGGTTTTGGCATTTAATGCCTTCCTCCCATTCAAATATGTGGGAGGAATCAAATGTCAAAAATCTCCGCTGTGTATGATATATAATTTCTCTCTTGCATTTCAGTGGGAGAAACATCAGACCCCAAAATGATTATGTGTGTACTGGTAAAGAATATGTCGCTGCATATTTTAATGTCAGTTGTGGGATTTGCAGATGGGGTAAAATATTGTTGTCACCTTTCCCCCTACTGAGTTTCTGTTTGTGTTTTTTCCATGTACTCTTGCAGGATGCCAACAACCTAGAACTTTAGCTCTGTGAACTGAACTTTTTGTCCTGGCCAAAGCCAAAAAGAACTCTAGAGATGAACGTGTCCCAAGGCTTCAGAATCCCAGTCCAGACCTAGGTCAAAAGAACGAAACCTAGTGTTTTTAAGTAGAGGTTTATATACTTGAAACAATATGCAGGATACCTTGAAAATTCCCCTATATGCTCAGTAATAATATGCTCATCTTACAATCGGAAAAATAGAGCCATGGGGAGGGAAAAGACCTACTCACACTTTATGACAAGTCAGTGGCAAAATTTATGGGAGCCCAGGAATCCACATCTCTGTGATTCTTAAAAACAACTGGGGTTCAATAATTTGCAGCCTTTTTGTGTTAACTATATTCTCAAATATGGTGTCAGTTTAAATTTTGATGTCATTTACAGAATGAATTCTGAAGTGATGAGAAATAAAGTAGAGGTAGGATGTAGGAGATACTGAGTTGGTTATGAGATAAATAATTCACATCCCAGCAGCAGGGACTGCAGTCAGCCAGCAGGTCCTTTTCTGAGGTTTCTCTGGCTAACTCTTGCAAAGACCTCGGGAGAATGTTGTGACAACCTCTTCCAGCAAACGATGCTAGAGAAGTTGGGACAGAGTTTGGACAGGCTCCTATGTCTGTTTGCATTCCTCCTGGTGCTGGAACATGCCCAGAGTAGCAGAATGGAGAGGAGAAAATGGCAGCCCTCCTCTTGTGGGCTCTGGATTTCAGCCTGTGCCTCATCGGGGTTTAGCTCACTTCCATACTGTGCTGCCTTGCAGTTGCTGTTTATATGTTTGGTTTCAGACAAAAACATCATTCATGGCTCCCCAACACAAGGCCAGGCACTCAGGCTGCACCTACAGTTGGGTGCACTACTACTGTAGTGGGTGCCCTGATCTCCCCGGAATCCTCTGTTGGTTGGTAGCATGAAGCAGGACTGAGATCTGCCCTGTGCCTCCTCACGCCTTGTTTAAAATGGCAGCTCTAAACATGTTTTTGTGGATGGGGCCTGATCCAAAGCCTATTAGAAAGAAATTAAAGTCCTACATGAACTTCAGTGGGGTTTGGATCAAGTTTTATGTGTCTGTTCTTACTCCTAGTACAGTGTCTGGGAGTTTTGCCAGGGATTCATTGGGAATCACTTGACTTCACTGTGACCAGGACTGGGTCCAAGATGAGCATACACAAGGGAAAAATGAATGGTCTTCTTGACCATTTCTAGTTCCCTCTCAAGGCTTCACAGAATGATGTAAAGCTACAGAAACAATTGCATAACCTAGGAACAGTGACGAGAACTCTAAACACATGAAGTTTTATTTAACGTTATCAAGGTTCCCTCATAGTTAATTTGATTAAATGGAGCTCCCTGAATGCTCTTTCTCTAGAAGTGATTTACAAAGTGTTTTAACATGAAGAGTTTCCAAAAGTTCCTGGATGTCAAAGAAGAGCTATTAATCTTTATATTAGCATTTTGAAAAACAGCATGTGTTCCTTGATTAGTTGATATTTGTTTGCATTCTTCTTTTCTACAGAGGATTATCACTTTGACCTTTTTTATCACACTATAGTTCTTTTACATATAGGAGTTGAATATTTTCATGTCTATAAATTGGCATTAATCTGGTTTTCACTTTTGTAAATCGGGGCTGAAACCCACAAAGAAAATTGAAAAACCTCAGATGTGAGTTTTAATAACCTTTATCTCACGAAATATATTAGCCAGCTAGCTAACACACCATAGGTATCACCATCTCAGACAACTCACAGTGGGGCCAACCCTGGCCAGCTCTTGCCCTTGCTGATTGTCTCATTGATTTCAGCAGGACTGACCACATGAGATGAAGGATTTCTGCTTGCTGCCTTTGCTAAAAAGAAACTCAGACAGGATTGGCCCAGTGGGCGGATTATAGGGTTTCCCTTTCAACGTAGATACGTGTCTTCTATGATTTTAAGTAAATGTGAAGTATACTCTCTAAAGAGAAAAATAATAGACACTAATTTATGTGTGGTGAACTTGCATTTCACAGTTTTTAACTGTATCTTTGTTGTGTATTGCTTATTGACATTTCTGCTCTGTGTGTGATTTAAAAGGTAAGCTAACACAGTTTCAGACTGGTGACACTTTCAGCTTCTTGGGACAGAGAGTGAGGCTGAAAGTTGTAAGCAGTAGAGGTGCTGTGCACTGTCAAGCAGAGACATGAAGTATCATAAAGATTCATTAAAAAGGGCATATTTGATGAGGTTGCAGAAGAAACTGCAAGTCCATGTCACAAAAATTAATAGCCAAGTCAGAATACAGTGTTTCAGCCCACGCACTTGCTTCAAAATAAACCAAAAAAGTACCAGGCTTTGTTGTCTTGGTTAGGACTTGATGCTTTGACATTTTCAGTGCCATTAATTTGGCTCTTTTATCAGCTGAGAATGCCTACATTAAACATTGTTTTGGATTGCTCGATAATATTTCTGCTAGCTAAAAACAGAAGAAAAAAAATTACTGCTCAGTTAAGGAGCTGCTGCCTGTTATAATTCTGACATAATGTGAAAAAAGACATTGTGGACACTGCCTCTTGCATTAAGCAATATTATGAGTCTTTCCCATTATTCATTAATAGTTTGGATTCTAGAGAGCCCAGTCATAATGGTGAGGAGGTGGGGCCTGGCTGAGGGATAACCCATAAGCAGTAGCCCCCACTTTGAATATGTAAAGGAACCCTGACAGGTACTTTATGCTTTCCCTTGTATTTCCCCTTCTCTCCTTTTGTCTGCACAGTTCTGTTTCTTGGTGTGTGATTTTTTTGGTTACTGTACCTTCTCGTTCATATTCTGGTTGCCAGTACTCTGGTGTGTCCTAACTTTTGGTTTCTTGCCATCTCAGCTCTTGTACACTCTTCTGACCTTGTGTTTCATATACCTAAGCTGTAATGTATTTCTTTCTTAACCTCCTTGCCTTCCCGTCTTCATCCTTAAATATTACATACGTTAAATCTGCATATGAATTTATATGTGCACATAAATCGGGAAGATAAATGATTATTACAGTGTGGAACTCGAAAATAAATAACATATGTGCTTTCCCCACCCTTGTAGGGAAATTTAGGTGGTTTCTGTTAGCACACTAGCTTATACTTGGTTAAAATAAGCACTTTACCTAACCCATCGACCCTAGTCCCAATCCCTGTTCCCTGGAGGATTTGGGTTTGGCTTGGCAAACACCATATAAAGGGGTAATCTGCTCCCCTCTGCCAGCAGACTGCTGCATTAGTCTGATAGTCATCTGCTTAACTGGCTTTCATGAAGTGCAGAAATGCACGTTGGGTTGGGCCTGCTAATGGTGCATAGAGTTTTTCCTGTAGTAAGCCCTGAGACACTTTTTAACAAAGTTTGAGGATTGTTATTTTTTTCAGAGCATTTGTGCAGACAGCTAAGTAATGGTGGGTTAATTCCCACATCCCCAAATTTAGGCTGGAATTTTCTGCACCCAAACCCCTTTGGATTGGGCACAAGGCAGTAACGGAGCACACTACAATTGGTCTTGTAGAGTCCTGAAAACTTTTGGTATACTGCCACAAATCCCACAGCCTTTTGGCTGACCCATCACCAGCTACGTACAGCAGGGATAGCCAGCTTTGTGTAGGGGCCACTGTATTCCCAAGGAGGTATTTTGGGCAGACCAGATACAGCCACATTTAAACACTTGATTTTTAGAACCCTTCCAGGCTCTATTTACACCCTCTTTCCCTTTCCTACCCCTCTCCAAACAGCAACAAGCAGCCAGGCCTGCCATGTGTCTGGCCTGGTAGAGGCTGGATACAGTGGGGTTGTGGGCCACCTCTCACCCCTGGGGCTGCCACTTGGCATTCTTGTTCTGCATGAACTGCTCTTTCAGGGTGCTAACAGCTGTGCTATGCAGAAGCTTTCTATCACATCTAGCTTTACTCGAGTTTGACAAAAAGCCTGATGCCGTATGGGATATTCATTCACAGTAGGAATTTAGTACTATGTCTTGCCTGTCACTTAATTAGCTGTTATTTATTTTAATAGAACACATAATGCAAGGACTTATTTCTGTTGTGTAGGGGACTTTAGTTGACTTAAAGCCATAGGGAAGAGGAAAAATCCCCACATCTACAAGAAGTAATAAAGTGCTTTTGTTTCCCTAAAATTATTAGTATTTGAAGTCTGATATGCCAGATCTGGTATATTGCAGTAAAGGCTGCACTGGGACTTCACAGTTATTTACTAGGTGGTTATTTAGAGTCATGCTATTTTTAGTCGATTGTAACATTTTACATCTTGGGGGCTTGACTGGGATCGGCATCACACTTGGTTCTAGCTGTACTGCAGTAATCTCTGTGTGACGTGGAGCCAGAAAGACTTACAAAAACAGCTGTTGCTTTCATTAAAACCATTACAAAGGTATAGTTGTGGTGTTCCCAAAAATAATTCTGATAATTGGTTGTTAATTTTAATTACTCACTAGTCGAATACCTTGATAGGAGAAACAGGTATACATGTTCAGTCAAAAAAAACCAACATATATTCAGCAATAAGTGGCCATTTGGGTAACATGTTAAATGTAATAATACTGTGCAGTGATGATTAATTTATAATCTTCATCAAATCAATGGAAGCAGAATATAGTTGATATGATGTCATTGTTTAAATAGCCCCTTTTAATGACTTATTTATATACATATGTTCACTGTTACAAGGTGGTGAGTCGACATTTCTTAGTATTGAGCAAGCTGCATGGTCCACTTGTGAAGCTGTTTTTCAGGCAGAAGGTGCACAGTGCCTCCAAGTTCTTGTTTTATTCTGACCTCTAGACCCTCAGCATGATCAGAGCAAAAGCAGGCTACCTAAACTTCCCCTCATTGAGAGGTACAGCAGTCACAGCATGCATGGCTGTCATGTTTTAACAGAAATAAAATACAACCAGAAAAGTTTTTTATCTACTTGCGGGCACAATGTAGATGCAAGAAGCAACACTGAGTGGAAAATAGACTGTATCTTCAATTTGCTGCCTGGTTCCATTGCAGCCATCCACTGTGGGGTGCTGTACTCAAAGCTCAGGAGACATTAAAAGATCTCCTGAATATCAAAAACTG
This sequence comes from Pseudotriccus pelzelni, assembly GCA_035584735.1. Classification (NCBI taxonomy): domain Eukaryota; kingdom Metazoa; phylum Chordata; class Aves; order Passeriformes; family Tyrannidae; genus Pseudotriccus; species Pseudotriccus pelzelni. Next base: position 48,997,956 of record JAWMRA010000161.1, on the reverse strand, counting down.
CCAAAGAGAGCAAGGCTGTAGGTGCTTTGGGAGCTACATGGTGGAAATTCCTAACATTTTCAACACCGTTTTCAGCACAGTGTCAAAACATAGCCCCATACTAGCCACTGTGAAGGAAATTCTCTACTCCAGCCAAAACCAGCACATTGGATAAAGCAAGTGTCCTTTCACTTCTCTTTGCCTTTGCCTTATTTTGTTTGAAGAATCCCCTCATTTCCTCTCACAGCACTGAAAGGAGGAAAAAATTCTTATTTTGAATTAACACTGAATAATGGGTGGTGTATAAGGACTGTTCCATGTGCCTCTACTTTGGCCTTTTATTGGGTTGAATTAATCTCAGCAGGGTACCACATCTCTCAGCCTACAGATGAGGACATTTCTCATTTTGAAGTGGTGAGAAGCAAGAAGTTGAGGGCACTACATTGCTATAGTATACATAAGTGTTCACATATTTATCATAATACAAATATGGAACAGAGGATATGGAAGAACTACTTTAGCTTTTTGAATTGCACAGGTAGGGAGGTTTGGGATGAGGCTTTTCTTTTCCCTCCAATTTATAACTGTATGCAACACACATTTTTGGAAGGAAGTAGAAATATGATAAATTCATTATTATAGGCAGGCAGATTAGTCAGATTGTAGAATGGCTGTGACATGGAGAGTGATAGAAGAACAGTTTTCTCCTGAGCTGATTTCAGTTTTCCTAAACATTTTTTCTTGCATCAACTCTATCAGCTGTGGTTTGCAGTGAGCAGAGTTGTTCTTCTCCATACACTCTTATTATGCATTCTTATCAAACCTTTTCCATCCTCTTTTACCCTTGACTGGAGTATTCCAGACCTGTCCAGTTCCTCCATACAAATGAGCAGTAATTATGTGAATTGACCACAAAGATGTTCAGAATTAATTTCCTGTTCCTGTTCCAAACTGAAAAGACAAGTAAACATAAAACATATGAAAAATCTAAACTTAACAGTGATTTCATCTCATTGATTGTTGTACATCTTTGTCCTTTGAAGTCTAGGCAAATAGAGGCTGTGACAGCAAGACACGAAGATATTTTAGACAATGAGGGTATTTTAAAAAGTCTGGCTTCCTTACCGTGAATAGTGTGCTCGCAGTTCCTTCAATATACTGATTCGATTTCAGTTCAAAATGTCCTAATCAGGAATGAAGTGATCTATCAATTCAGGAAGTCATTAAATGCTTAGAATGATCTAACTGTAACATTTTGCATATATCCAACGCTGTTAAAAAGGGAGAATCAGTAGTCCCATTTTACTTGAGTGGTGAGTTGGAGTGAGTTCAGTGGTAAATATGTGTATAGAAGTTAAAGCCTGTCCATTTGACCATCTTGGCTCTAAAGAATACCTAATCCACAAGGAAACATGTGGTGTTAGAGTAATATATTTGCTCACTTCCTCTACTTGCTGAAAGTCAAACCTAACTTCCTTCAGAAAAATCAGTGCAGTGGTTCTCACTCTGAAGTTTGGGTTATAGATGGGCTTTTAAATATTGATTTTATATATTCTATTTGTCTATTAAAATGTGATAAAAAATAGCCATGTCAGGAGATGTGAGCTCTCCATATTTTATTTATTTCTTTATTTATAAATACCTGTTACTTGCAAATATTGTGCATGGTGCAGCTTTTAAGAGAGTAGCCTGAGCATGGCTTTGGGTTGCAGACATTGCAGTCATGCTCTTCTAGAATAAATGAGGTGTCACAGCAAAATACCAGCAGCAACAACTAGGGGCAGTTTTAGCCATGTCTGGGGTCTACTGCATGGTCAAAAATTATTTATATGAATATTCTCACAGAGCATGCAAATAGTGGAGGTTACTGCTGACAGATATTTGGGCTTGTCACTGTTGTACATTAATCTAAGCACACCTCTTTATCCATACATATCTAATACGCAAAGTAGCTACAAGATCCTCTCAGTTCGGATCACTTGCAACCACTGTACATGTTCATATTTCCAGTAACAGCATTTTTTTTCTGTTATGAAGTCATATTTAAAATGTGATGATTCCATACAAGCAGAGAGATTTTTAGCTCAGTGTGCAGAGATTTGACTGCCTTTTCTTATTGATGCTAATGCAAGTCAGGTGGCTAATACCCTGTACAGCTCACTGAAGATTCGCCCCAAGATGCCTTGTAAATTGGTTTTCATTGAAAGCACATTCAAAATTCACTTTTCTGTATATGGTTTTTGCTACAGAAGTCTTAGTATAGATATTAAGCTTGTCACTAAAGAAGAATCATAAAGTCAAACAGGGCTTTTAAAGAAAATCTCATGCAATAAAATTTTAAACTCTAGTTGATCTCTTGAACTGCAGCATTTCTCTGCTGAAGGTCGTGACTGGTGTGCATTACAGTTGGCTCTGCACCTAGACTGTTTTGTCCTTGCAGTTTGGCACAACCCAACTTTATCTGCATTTGCAGCCATGAGTTTTATAGGACCAGATTTGGTTTCTCCCATTAAAAAGAAAAAAATTAACTTCATGAAGAAATAAATGACCTCCCATACTAGAACGATTAATTAGAAAGAAGATTGTTTGTCAGCTGGTCAGGACATTAGGCCATAGAACTTTCCTTTTTTCCTTCTTCCAACTAGACAGATCTACAGAAGTTCCCTATCTTTGTAGAATTCTTGTTTCTGATAAATTTAGATCTATAGCTTTCTTGGGGGTGTGTTGATGACTGCTAGATGCAAAAGGATTAGTAATTTAGCAAGTAATCCCGTGTTGCTACTTGAAGCTGAATAACTTGATCATGTATCATTCTGCAGTCTCTACTACTCCTCCCAGAGGGAAGCTAAAGAGGAGAGTAACAATTTCATGGGCACACCTGACTCTTGTGATGCTCAAGGTTGGGTATTGGATTACAAAATTACCTTTATAACAATGAAACAGAGGTTTCCTTAGGTGCCTCTTTATAGTGGAGATTAGAACAGGTGTTTCCGTGGTATTCCTGTGTAACTTGTAGAAATTTCTGGCTTTGGAAAGAAGATCCTTCTTTTTGAGCACCCTGAGCCCAGTCTTCTTCTGTTCTGATAAACAGGGGTGCTGCTTGGTTGCTGGGAGTACTGGGTTGCCAGTAGTTTTCTACATTTCCCTAATTTTTTTAGTAAAGACAGAAACAACAGTACAGTTGGCCCTCCTGGCTGCCAGGGCACTGCTGTCACGTGTTCAACTTGCCATCGACCAGGATTCCCAGGTCCTTTTCCACGCCACTGCTTTCCAGCATCTCATTCCCCAATCTGCGTGTACATCCAGGGTTGCCCCATCCCAGGGGCAGAATCAAGCACTTCCCCTTGTTGAACCTTATATGGCTGGTGATTGGCCAGTCCTGTAATTTGTTGAGGTCTCTCTGCAGGGTCTCCCTGTTTTTGGGGGAGTCAACAGCTCCTCCCAATTTTGTATCATCTGCAAATTTACTTGGTATCCCTTCCAGTCCTGCATCCAAGTCTGTCCCACACACCTTGCTTCTGCAACTATCACCGTTCATTAATTGCCTTCCATACATTTTGAGCCTTAGCGACTGTCTTGACTATCAGTTTTTCTGCCTACTTTGTAAACTTATGGGTTAGTTGAGTTCAGCATAACAATGTGACAGTGTGGCTCAATTTCTTTCAGAGTATTGGCCATTTACTAAATAGTTGGACTCTGATCCTTGCAGGTCTCTTCCAACTCAGAATATGTGAATCTGTTAAACTTCGAAAGGATATTTCTACTTGCCTGTCCAACTAAAGCCATACTTTATTGTTACACAGTTCTGCAAGAAATTAAGATGGATTCAGGAGAACTATTCCAAGAAGAGAATTTAGCAAGAAGACTTTGTTTTTCAGTGCAAAAAAACGCCTGAAAACAAACCAAAACAACTCTTCTTTTTTTTTTTTTTTCTTCTTATTTGGATGAAGAAATAAATTTTGTCTAAATATTTTGCAAAATGTAGGTAATGGTTTTGTACCACAATTGGCACTTCAGAAGGCTGAAGCAGATTATTATCTGTATAAAAAGCCCTTTCTTTTTTTCCATTCCTTTTTTTTTTTTTTTTGTGTTTGACTAAATCTGGGACTGTCTCATTCTTATAGGAAAAAAGTAAGCTTTATTTTGGAAAATGAAATTGCACAGAGTACAAGCCTACATATTCATATTTTAATAAAGGCATTCTTCTCATGCTTGAATCTTGTTTAAACCCACCATTGTAGTCTGGATTTGTTAGACTGATGCTGGAACGGAAACTGGAAATAAGCTTTGGCCATGATGTAACCAAAGATCACTGATCTCTGGGAAAAAGAAAATCTTCTCTTCTAAATTTGGGCTATGGTAAGCCCACTGTGAGCCAATATATATATACAATATTAATGAGACCTTTCCTGCTAACTGGGGGACTTATAAGTGGTAACAGCGTACTTGGCTGCTGTCTATCAGAGTAGAGGTCTTTCCTCTACTGGTTAGAGGAAAAATATCTTTTTTGTTCAATTTTTTCTGTTTTTTTCTGGTGTGGTTTTTTTTTTTTTTTCCTTTTTCAGCTCTACTTAAGACAAAGTAACTTGCACACATGCATTCCTGTATTATTCTTTTCCTGTAATCATTTCAGTATGGTTCCCCTCCTCCTAACTGAACTTGACTTTCACATATGCTTGATAACTTATCAACAGTTACAGGTTTAGTTCGATGTGACCTCTATGATGTGGCTTGTCAGGTTTGTTTCTGCTGGCAAATCTCTCTTGAAGAGATGTTCTAGTCCACAGAGGAGAGCATCAGGTGAGGTCATGTGGTTTATACCTTGTGTGGCCACTGAGTAGAGACCGAATGGTCTTTCAACAAGGAATATAATTTTCTTCCTCCTTGTATACCTTGAACAGCACAGTCCTATTTGTTAGATATGCCGAGTGCCTGCAACCTTTATCACTGTGCCTCAGTGTCTCCAAAAAGGGGACTTCCAGCTTCCTAAACTGTGTGCTGCCTAGTGTTTGTGCATACCTTGTGCAGTGCACATGCTTCATACAAATAATTTGTAAACAGCAGTCAGGGACAGGGAAAGGTACCATGCATGCCCTCGTCACTCAGGAGACTGGGCTTTCAGTAGCTATGACACTAGAACTAAAACGAGTGTTGTGAAATTTTTCCTTTCCAGGATGTCATTCAAGATCTTGCTGGCTCTGCTGGCTCCTGAATTCCACTGTGGTTTGTCATTAACACCGTCTGAGGGGAAAAAACCCCAAAGGCTACAAGAGTCTGCAAAGCCCTGTCCTGTGCATATGCTAATGGTGAGATTTTAGTTGGTTCTTAACACTGCATGGGACGATGCTCCTGAGCTGCAATTACTATGAGAAGCAGACTCAGAATTTCCTGAATATTGTGGGTTTCAGTTCTCAACGATAGCAGTGTGGTTTTTACACTGAGTGTTGAGTATGCAGCCGACTGGTCTTCCTCTATACTGATGGAAATAGTCAACTATATATAATCAGTAACATTCAACCCACTCCCCAAAACACCAGAGCTTTCCTGGGTCTCAGATTGTCAAGGTTTATTGCAGGCAGTCCAAGACCAGAGAGTTCAATTAGAAAATTAACTTATATGTTATTTTACCATATTAGAGAGTTGATTTCCTTCCAATTTGAAACAGATGATACATTGTTATAAAGGGTTGGGGTTGCACTTAATATTTGCCTATAAAAGAGGTAAAGACATACAAGACTTTTCCGCTACATTGGGTTAGGGCTTTAAAAATAATATACTTTTTACAAGCCTAACTGCAGTTTTTATTCCTTTGAGTCACGTGTGCTTGGTGGAAACCACGTACTTTCAGTGCTTCTCAAAGCATAAAATGTGCAATAAAATTTTTTAAAAGAATTTTTACTATGTTTAACTTTGTAAGGGAAAAAAATTAGTAAGTTTAATCTAATGTCATTAAATGTTGTGGTTTTCAGGTAATTTGTAATCCAGAAACCTTTAGCATTGCTGGCTAAATGGTAACAGAATATTAAGCAATAAGGAACACTGAAAAATTACTGGGATTACATTTTGTGGGGCTAAATATTGACTATTAAAATGTTTGTACTTCAAATAAAGTGGTGTGACTGTTGGCTGACCAAATATCTAAGCTGAACACGTACATTTCTAAATGCTTAAATAACGAATTAAATGGACCTCCCACCTAGGTGCTCTTGCTTCTGTTGGTGGCACCAGGAAGGAACAGATAAAGGAAGAACTCTGGGGCAAAAACATCATCAGATGGAGGTTCAGTAGGAGCTGTTTGGGACAGTGTACCATCCAGAAACCTTTCTTCTGAGAACAGTCAGAAGAGCAGTCCTACAAAGCTTCCACATTGCAGTGTGTTTGCCCACGTGGGTCCATTTTTCAGAAGCAAGCCAGTATTTCTACAGGTCCTCATGCAAGCAGGCAACTGTGGATCTGAGTTATGCTCAAATTTGGTTGGTGGTATTTTTTTTTTTGAAAGGGAAGGGAGGGGGTGTCAGCTTTTACTGTTCTTCTGCAATGTGGCATATCAGCCAGCACAAACAGTTCTGGGATTTATTAAGAACATAAATAGACTGATTGTTGATGGTTTACTGTAGGAAGCAAGGACATCCATAGGTGTCCAAGTGGACACTCAGAAGATGTGAAGAGAAAATATACAGAAAATTTTTCCTCTAGGCCTTAATGCATATAAGGCCAGTTGTGCTTATAAAGTAGCTGAGTAGATGAGTTATTTGAGGGACAGTGCCCAGAGTGTTACCTTTTGGGGATAGAATAAAAAGATATTTCAAATAGGAGGCAGATGCATATAGTCCTGAGGTTTTGTAGAACACCTCCAGAACAGTTTGTTTGAATATTTTTCTTCATCATTACTTCCCAAGGGTAAATTTAGTAACAGAGTACCTTGGTGACATATTATGAAAATAAAAATAACTTCGTATCTAAACTGTTCTCTTTATTATCTCCCATAACAGCAATATCTGTCTGCAAATTTTATTTCACTCGAGGAGTTCAGGTTACCAGCCTTCCAGCATTTTTTGCCAGTGCTATCCAAAAACAATTCTGGTTTTTACCAGTTAATAAATGGATAGAGTACTTTTAATAAGCGGCCTCAAGAAGCCAAAAAAAATGGGGAAGGAGATCAGGGAAAATTACCAGTCTGTTGAGAATATGATGCTGCCAAATCCAAGGAAGGAAATAAATATTGATGCCACCTTTTGCACAACAGTCACAGTTTGCTGGCATTTTGAGTAATCCTTCTGCAATAGTTACTCAAGTTCAGTTTGGCATTTTCCACTTCTGATACCTGCTGGAAACAGCAGTATTAACTAACAGGCTTAAAATATGCACTGTTACTAATCCAAGCAGTTACACATGCACAACAAAATAATAATAAAAAAATATCAGTTACCATAGCTTTGCATCCAGGAGGGAAAAATGAAATGCTTTTATAGGGTATTAGAATGGCCAAACTGAAAGTGTTTGGGTTTGTTTTTTTTTTTTTTCCCCTAACAAGAAAAGTACATACAGGACTGTTAAATATAGGAATGGTGTTTCCCTAAGTATTCACACAGCCATTCTTTTTAGGTTTTTTGCTGAAGTTCATGTTTTCCAGCAAGAAAGCAACAGCGCCTAGTGGTAAATGATATAATCAGAGAAGATATCTTAGACCTTAGTAATAGAACCATTTCACTGGATAGCACTCAATGTATCAGAGCAGAAAGGAGAACAGAATTCGTTCTGTGCATTCTGTCTTTCAGAAGGAACCCAGTCATTCCTTACATTAGGGAGCCCCAGGAAATAATACACCCATCATTAAACAGCTAAGACAAAATTACTGCAAGCTTGATGAAATCCCACACTCTCTTATTTGTTTGCAATAATCAGCCGTTCCTCAAGCCACCTGCACAGGGGTGACTGAAAAGAGAGAGACTAGACTTTTCTCTGCAGAAGGCTGTAAAGGGAATGAATCCAGTTGTCCCAAGGCAAAGTATAATGGAGATACTTGATAAAATTTCTGATCCTTATTTCCCTGTTTTCTACTGCTTGCAGTCTACCACAAATGAAATACTGATCCAGGAGAACAGTGATCCAGAAGAGAGGCTTCACACAAAAGGGCTATAAACTTTTCACCAGTGGGGTCTGTACCTTCAGACTGCAGAACATAAGTGCTGACAGCTTCAGGTTATAGTTGTTCCTCCAGAGAACATGGAATTTCCATGTTATTTTAAGGGTAGGTGCTCTGTCTTTCTCTGGTACCTTGCAGTCTCAGTCTGATTTCTCTCATGACAGAACAGGTCATCTTAAGCACAGATCTGGCAGCTGGGCAAGTGCAGTCCCTTGAAAACCTGCATGAGACTTCAAATAGATACACTGTTCCACTTTCCCCTCATTTGAAGGCCCTTGCATATAGTCAGTCAGCTTGGGGCCAGAAGATGCTATGCTTAGATGAAGAAGTGGTTGGCTGAGGAGACTTGCACTTGAGTTTGTTTCGCTCTCTGAGAAGTAGTAAAGTTATCTGAGAACTTCAGTGGCTCTTGCAGCAGCAGGCAGATTTTGTTTGGAGTTAAGTGACATTGTTTCAGTCTAAGAAGCCAGTTTGTATTCTGTTTCATTCTGTATTCTGTTAGTCATCAGGTATTATTGGCCAGGCTGATGTGCAAAGGTGTGGTTTGTGTTTTTTGTACCCTTGTATATTTTTATATCAGCCTGCAAAAAGTCAGTGCCTTGTCCAGTCTATTCCATCACATAACTGGAGAAGCAGCTCCACTAAATTTTATACTGATATCACATTCACTGTAATACAGAACATAGACCAGTACAGGGTTTTTGTTGGCTTGGTTTGGTTTTTTCTGTGCAACTTGGAGTAGAAGACTTAGGACCTGACATGATTTACATCATGAAGTGCACAATGTATGTATTGTTAATTTTCCTTTCTTCATCCAAATAGTAAGGCTGCCACCAGCATTTACCACATCTGCTCTTCTATTTTCTGGGTTTTAACAGAAGAGAATGACAGTGATAAGTTTAGCTGTATGTTTAATCTTTCTTTAGCACTATTTAAAAGAGAGATGTCACAGCTATTAGTATCTGAAGGTGGAGTGTCAAGACTATGGATTTTTTGGTGGTGCCAAACATTAGTTCAAGAGGCAATGGGCAGAAACTGGAACACAGGAAGTTCCACCTGAATATGAGGAAGAACTTTACTGTGGGTGACCATGCACTGGAACAGATTGCCCAGAGATGTGGAGTCGCCTTTCCAGGAGATATTCAAAAGCAATCCGGAGACAATCCTGAGTAATGTGCTCTAGGGGACCCTGCTTGTGCAGGGAGATTGGACTAGATGGCCTTCAGTGGGCACTTCCACCTCAGCCAGCCTGTGATTCTGTGATATTTTGGCAAATATTTTCGGCATAGAATTATCCTCATGTCAATTAAATCATGGCTGTGTTTTCAGTAAGTGTGGGAGTTAGCTGGTTAAATGTGAGCTACTGAAAAGAAAAACTTTAGTACAGATTTGCTGAATTTTCTTTGTAGGCTGAAAAGTAAAGTGAATATTTTTTCAGAGCATACTTCCTAGTATTTCATGAACCAAATGTTGAACAGATGTACTTAAAGTGTGGAAAAATTAAATGAAAGGCACATTTAGGATTTATAGAGTTGAAAACCAAAAAAAACCCCAATGGAAATAAGAATGTTGATGAACAGAAACTATGCTGTTAATGCAGAAATTTTTACTGTAAGTTAAAAAAAAGTTGGCTTCTAAGTCCCCAAACTGCAATCTGGAATAATATAAATTATGGTTAAAAAATGATGTAACACTTGTTCTGAAAAAGAAAATTTAGTTCTAAAATATGTTTTTATATTCATTTTAGAGTGACAATGACTAGTGAAGCTTCGTAAAATTGTACTTCTTCCAAGAATCATGAAATTCATAGAGGTCTGAGAGCTACCAACATTAACTTGCTTTTCCCCAATATTTTGAATTGTGCAATTAAGACTACAGATGACCAGAAAAAAAGCCAGATTTTTAATTTACTAGCAATCCCTTGTCACAGCTCCTGCTGTAAGGAATCAGCGCAGTGGGTAAAATGTTCTGCTGAAGTAGTAGTCACTTCACCCAGGTAGGGGAGAATAACAGTGCACCATTTATTGCAGTAAGACAGGCACATATTTCTAAAATGAGCTGTGGCCTTCATTCAGAAAAAACACGCCTGTTCTGGAAAGCAGCCTCTTTAGACGATCACAGTTACAACAGCTCTACTGCGGAAAGCATTTGAGCCTGGGACTTAGGGAATTAAACACATGCTTAAGTACTTCTCCTTAATAGGGATACATTTAGACATGTGAATTAAGGCTTGCACAAACTAGTAAACAAGGGAATTTTCAAACAGTTATCAGTCATCTGTATTAAGTAATCCATATAATGAGTGGAACTTCGAAGATTTATATCAACTAATACTGTGTCTTGCAGCAGGGAAGGGTTTTGACTTGAAGTTCTTCACTAAAACAACTCTGCAATCCAACAATGTACATTGTGCTTAGCTGAAACACTGATGAATATTACTAATTATTTTGTCTTCTTATCACATGCACTTCAGACAATTATATTAAGAGGTAAAAAGAGATGAGAACTGGACCAGGCTTTGGTAATGATTTGAGTCCTGGCTTGTCCTATTAGTTCTTGTCCATTAGACCAATCATGTGTGAACAAATCAAATTTAGACACCCAAATAAGCGGTTTGATATTTTCTAAAGTGCTAAGTAACTGCTATTATTTTGATTGATTTACTAGTATGATGAAGATAGTTCATATTGCCAGTAATGATTTAAAGTTTTAAGACTTTTTTCCATACTTAAGGTTTGGTAGGTCCTCAGTGGTGTGAGTAAAGATTGAATTTTCTTCTGCCTTTGCAGTCTGTTCCTCATCACAGGCCTGAAGAGAGAACAAGCCTGCATTTGCATCTCTGCATGTCTAAATTCTTTGCTGCTGAGTTAGATTGTCCAGCAGATAGGTCAATATCAGAAATTTGGGTTCTGACAACATGAACTTGGGAGAAGATATCCCATGTTTAGTGAAGCCCAAGTTGCCACTGTGGTGGTGCTGCCAACAGAAATGTGGAAATTGCACTGGAGTCCACAAGTGTTGTGTAGCTCCCCATCTGATCACTGTATAGCCAGGAAAGGTGACTCTTAATCTTTTTATTCCTTAACCCTAGCAGCTTTCTTCAGTGCTTGTAACCATATTCATACAAGCCAGGAGCTCCAGTGCTTTACTGAAATAACACGTGATTTCTGTTCTGTTTACTTTTGATTATGCGTTGATTTTTGCTATTAAGGATATTGGAAAAACTTGCCTTTACAAAAACTGATGATCTATTCTCTGGTTAACATTCAGTGTAACAGAAGCTATTTTCCTGTGAGGCTATGAATACCTCTTGTGAGGGTGGTGACATTGCATCAAGTACAGTGTTAAGCTGTGCTGTCCTCTCAGGGCCATATCCGCAGTGTGCCGAATGATGACACTGACAGGTTACCAAGCTAGACTGATGTCCTGAATGAAGAGGATCTGATCCTGCCTATAGTCAGAATGGGAAGTGGGCAATGAGCTCAGCCATCTCTGCATCATCCAGTCTCAGAATGAGCTGTACTTGAAGCTAGAAAGCCATACGTGCGAAGAGGAAGGTAAAACAGTATTGGAAGAGGTTTGCATTGTAAGTTATGCTAAGTATTATGTTCAAGCGAAGTGTCGGGAAAGATACTCTGGGGATATTTCATCAAAGACAATTTGCTCCCAGGGAACTCAGATGACCTGTGTCTGTTGAAGAAGCACTGAGCTGTGACATTCATATTTGAGAGGTAGAATAGAGGTGAGATCTGAGCCCCCATCTATGTTTTTCTCACTGGAACAGTTATAAATTTATTTTTCTGTCTGTCTCTCTCCAGGCAGCATGTGTAAGACTCACTATGTGTTAAGACACATTTTCCTAATGTTTTGAAGGCATGATCTCTGTCGTCTTTACCATCATAACTGGTAGTAATTTGCTTACTCAAATACTAGATTAGCTGGTCAATCTAAAAGCTACATTGTGTTTTCAAAACAAATTTAGATTGAAAATTGAGGATATAACGTGATCTGCCATGGAGACACATAGGTGATTTTTGAAGTCTCTGAAATGTAAAAGGCTCACTGCCTCTCTTCCCTTCATTTATTTATATATCTATTTTTCAAATGTCAGCATTGATGGTTGCCATTTTCCCCTTCAGTTTGAAAAGCATTCATTTCAGAGAGGTGTGTCATGTGGATTCATTCTTAAAACACGTAATTTAACACACTATACCCAGATATTTACCTCACGGAACATTCAGAAATCAGAATGGGTTATTCGTTAAAATTACAGAAAGACAATTAGTCAGATGCCATTTAGATACTGATGGTAATCACAGTTAGAATGTGTAACTATATCGTCCATTTTATTGATACCATTCCTTTTCATTTAGTATTACTGACCTACATGATCCCTTCTCTTACTGTTAGATGTCTCTGCCCAAACAGATATTTGTATTTGTTTAAAATCTGAATGAAATCATTAGGACTGAATACAGGAACCAGAGAACATAGTGAATTCTTCATCTTTAAGATCTGCAAGATTGTCTACTTGCTCAGGTATCTGCATAACCTTTTGTACAATGCGAAGCAGAAGAAAGCTGCAGTCCTAATTTTGTCTTGTGTATGATCCCAGTGCAGATGAGAGAGCACATGGAGATGTTATGCAGAGCTGTCTCACTGTCTGTAGTGTCCTTCTAGTCTTTGGTAGCAACTCTTCTTCCTATGTTTTGTACCCTGATAGTGACAAAAAGAGTTGAAGGTCATCTTTAAAAGTCCATTTTTACTTTATTCCAGAGATTCCCTTGGTCTTCCTGCTTCGCTGTAAGTCTCAGAGAATTCTTCATTTCTACAGCTCTAGGACTTGCTGTGGATCACATTTTAGTCACAAAAAGTGCTACAGTGAAAAATCTAAAATGTGTTTTATAATGACAAGGTAACCCAACTAATTGATCAACAGAAACCAGATGATGTAATCTTTTTGGATTTCAGTAAAACTTTTGGTACTCTCACAGCATCCTTCTGGACAAAATGTCCAACACACACATGGATAAACACATCATGAAATGGGTGATCAATTGGCTCACTGGTCAAACACAGAGGGTAATAGTGAATGGGGGAACATCAGACTGGTGACCTGTCACTAGTGGGGTTCCACAGGGCTCCGTCTTGCGCCCTGTGCTCTTCCACATCTTCATAAATGACTTGGATGCAGGATTGGAAGGGATAATCAGCAAGTTTGCAGATGATACAAAACTTAGAGGAGTTGTTGACTACCTCGAAGGCAGGGAGGCCCTGCAGAGAGACCTTGACAAATTACAGGACTGGCCAATCACCAGCCATATGAAGTTCAACAAGGGGAAGTGCTGGATTCTGCCCCTGGGATGGGGCAATCCTGGATGTACACGCAGATTGGGGAATGAGATGCTGGAAAGCAGTGCCATGGAAAGGGACCTGGGGGTCCTGGTCAATGGCAAGTTGAACATGAGTCAGCAGTGCCCTGGCAGCCAGGAGAGCCAACCGTGTCCTGGGGAGCATCAGGCAAAGCATCGCCAGGTGGTCATGGGAGGGGATTGTCCGACTCTGCTCTGCACTGGTGAGGCCTCACCTTGAATATTGGGGCAGTTTTGGGCACCACAATGTAAGAAAGGCATTAAGCTGTTGGAGAACATCCAAAGCAAGGCAATGAAGATGGTGAAGGGCCTTGAGGGGAAGCCTTATGATGGATGGCTGAGCTCACTTGTTCTGTTCAGCTGGGAGAAGAGATGGCCTGGAGACTGAGGGGAGACCTCTTTGCAGTCTGCAGCTTCCTCACGAGGTGAAGAGGAGGGGCAGACACTGATCTCTTCTCTGTGTTGACCAGTGACAGGACCCAAGGGAATGGCAGAAGTTGTGTCAGGGGAGTTTTAGGTCAGATATGAGAAAAAAGTTCTTCACTCACAGGGTGGTTGGGCACTGGAACCAGTTCCCCAGGGAAGTGGCCACAGCACCAAGCCTGTCAGAGTTCAAGAAGCATTTGGACAATACTCTTGGGCATATGGCATGTCTCACTAACAGCTGGACTCGATGATCCTTGTGGTCCCTTCCAAATCTGCATATTCTGTGATTCTGTGATGAATCTGAGAGGGTGGTGTACTCCTGAGGCTGTGGAGCACTGCTCTGCACCCTAACTGAAACCTAAAAAGGACACATTCTATATCAACACTTTCCATGATGACTCAATAGAATTTGTTGAACCAAAAGTACAGTAAGTGCTATGAGGTAAATAGGAGTCAAAATACTTCACATAATTTTCAGAACTAGATTTATTCTTCTGTTTGTACGCATCTACAGCTCCTGGCCAGATCAGTGTGAACTGCAGTTATGGCTGCATCTCTTTCATGATCTTTGTTTTCCATTTGTCTTACAGAGTGCATCTGCTTTCTCTGAATGCCAGCAGTTTGCTCTGAAGGGTGTTAATCTATGTATAAAGGGAAATCAGAGGATAGTTCTTATACCAATTTAAGTTCTTTATGCTGCAAGGCAAACAAAGCTGCTATTTACTGTCAAAGAAATAGATAAAAAACTAATAAAATACTATTCTAGTACTTAGATCATACCAGAATCTCTTAAGGAAATATAGGGTGGCTGAACACATTATCTTTTATATCCTGTTGAAAATGACTGTGCTTTATTAGCCAAAATTTTTAGACACAGGACATAGACTAGATTTTGAGTTTGTGTTTGCTGATACTGGAATTCTGTAAATACTTTGTGAGATTTTGCCAAGATTTTGAATCATGAAGTCTTGTAAATTCAGTTACTCTTCAGAGATTTCTTTTAAATCAGCCAAATAAAAGAATCAAGACAACAAACTTCTGCTCTTTGATGGTTCTGACTCTACAGTAAAACATAAAAGTAGGTTTGCATGTACAAATTCATAACTTAGTGCATCTTTCTGAAGTTCCAAAAGATTCAGGTATGAGATGTCCATTTTATCCCTCACTCATGAAAATGCCAAAGATGAAAACAGCAGTTAGAAATACATACACAAAAGTGCATATTCAATAAAAGAAGGTCTTGCTGCTTAGCATTCAAGCTGGTTGCAGCTAATTCTAGTTTCTGTAGTAATACTATCAATCTGCAAATAGTGTTACAGGCAGAGCTTCAGCTCACTTGTTAATTCAGGAAAAAAAATCTTATATTTGTAACTTGATACTTATATTTGATACTTTATACTACTTGAGGCTTTTGATAAGGATGAACTGGTGGTCCTCTTAAAAAGTGACTCTATACCACAACTATATATTAGCCAATTTTTAGTGGAAATGGAGCAATGAAAATGGATTGCGAGATTTAGATGTTCTTTCATTATAAAAGAAAAAATCATTATAGTAAATAGAAATTTGTCTGTTAAAATGCAGAATTAGTTACACTACTTTGTCCTTTTTTGAGATGTGTGCTGAGGTGTTTTCTTCCATCTGCAGGGTGAACCTCATAAAAGTATTTCATTTTCCTTCTCTTTCATTCTGTGCCAGCTGATCATTTGCATCAGCACTGTGTCTCCTGGGTGGATCTCACCACTCTCTTTTTACTGCCTTTATATACATAAAATCCTATTTGGCATCATGGGAATGCATGTACTGGACAAGACAGCAACAGTGAAAAGATCTGCCAGAAAGATCAGAGAGGTGAAAGTAGTTCTTTAATTTCAATTTAATTCTTTTCTGTATGTAGGTTGATAGCTTTTTCTAGATATTTCTATAGTGCATACTCCCTAATATTCATATGCCAAATACTGAACAGATGTACTTCTAGCCTGGATAAATTAAGAGACACGCACTTAGGATATGAAGCTGAAAATTCAGAAAAAAAACAGGCAGCCAAGCTTTCAGCTGAAACTTTACACTGACAGCATACTTCCAGATATAATAGAATGCAGCATTCAAGTAGCAATATCAGTTATGACAGGCATTGAGAACGTAGGTTTCCAGCAATCTGAACATCACCATCACCACCACCTTCCTTGCCCTCCACCCACATGCATTTGTCCAGACTAAAAATGCAGTTCTCTACTCAGAGAACATGAGGTACCACCACCCTTGAAGTTGATGTGGCCAAGAATCAGGACTGTATGACATTTAGTACAAAAACTCCCATTAATGGCTATTTTCAGTCTCTTATTCTCCATTGGCATTTCCAGAATGTCTTGCGCTATCACTTTAGCTGCCTCAAGAGCCTTACAGCTGCAGGTGAAATATTTCTTACGGAGCAGGGAGTAAGTGTTGAATATTTCTTCCAGGTTTCATTTGGAGAGAAGGCCATCTGCATCTCCAGTATTTTAAATCCCTCAAAGGACTATAGGAATTTGAGTTATTCTGTAGTCAATATGGCTTTGCAAAGGCTGGATTTCCAGATCTCCTGGAATCCACTGCTGCATGAAAATTTTGTTCAAAGAAGCAGTAAAACTGCAGTAGTGTAGCACAAAGCTGAGACTAGGAATGAAAGTAAAATAGTATTTTAAATCCCCTGAGCCCAGCCTTGTCATCTCCCACTCGGTCAGTTTTATACAGGAGCAGGCTTCTACATTTTGTATGCACTAATGAACGTATCTCTGTGCTCTCACAATGACAGGAGCAAATACAACTGATCATGAACCACATGGAATGACCACAGTGCCAAGCTTCTGCAGGTTTTCTTTCAGCAGCACCCATGGGGCAGCTGAGAAGAGGCCTCAGGACGTTATCTAGGTTAGTCAGTGACATAAAATACGTCAGCATTGACTCAAAACATGGAAGCAGAAATTCATAATCCCGTTAAAGCATGAATTGAAGTTGGGAGGTGATTAGGACAGAGTAAGTCTGCTGTAAAGAGAGTGGTCTGAGCAGGGCTCCTTTCAGAATAATCTCTGTGAGTTTTCTCTTTCTCAGCATGTGACACTTGTCACCAAAGGCACTTTGTTATGTGTGGCATCAGGCTGCCTGGCAGTACTGCCATGTAGTGTGTCATTCCAGGGCTGAAAAGCTAGCCTACAGAACTATAATCTGTGCAACCAGTAGTTGAACAAGTTTTGAGAATAGGGAAAAAGGTCTTAGAAAATAGTAGCATTGATTTAAAAAAAAAATTAGTTCAGGCAATTGACTATTATCTTATATAAATAAGATAATAAATAAGTAAATGGAATTGCTTCCTGATGCTAAACAAATAACACAGTATTTTGATGGACTATTTGACTATTTAATGTGCACAGAAATGTGATTGTGACATGATTAGGCAAAGAAAAAAGCATTTGAGAAAGCCATCAGAGCCTGCTTCCTCCTTTTAGATCTGGAGAACCAGAGAAACGGTAGCATTTCAAACTGCGATTTCCTCTTTCGTCTAATTATTATGGGAGCTGGAATGATTAACAAAACAGAAAACAAGCACTTAACAGACACATAAAAACTGTTAAATAGACAGAAAAAACACTTATGCTCTGTATTTGCTCTGCTGTTAGTGGTGCAATTTCAGAGACACTACCTCAGCGTTACTATTTAACACATGAGTTTTAAAGATTCCAGCAAGAGCAGACAGGTTTCATTAACATAGGAGGTCCCTGAAGAAATAAATATTTATTAAACTTTCAGTGATGTAAAAAGAGTGGGTTTTTTTAACCACACTTCAAGTGTTGGTGTACTGCCTGCCAAATACATACCTGGTGAGCTATTTAGAAACTTCCTGTTCCACATGCTAATTAACAGTCTATGAATTTTAACTTAAATCAGGGTCACATAGCTGAAATGTATTTCAGAGGAGGCCTGCATTTGTCATTCAAAAGCATTGCCAAGGTTTTAAGGCCTTGCTCTAAAGTAGATTTCACAGCTTGAAAAACTAGTTCTCCAATAACAACTGGGTCAGAACTGGGAGGAACCCTTATGCACTGAGTCACATGAGGTGCATTAGATGTGCTTACATTTGAAATCAGAGTTAATCCAAAACCAGAACATTCAGCGTAAACCTCTTTGCATCCTTGTGGGGAGTGGAACCTTGGATTCAGATCCCTACAAGATCATGTTTCTCTGCTTTAGTTTGCAATGACATTCACTGAACACATAGCTACACTGTCGAGTGAAAATGCTCCTCTTCAGTGCATCTGGGCAGATTTTTTGGGAGGAGTGGCAGCTAAGCTGACTGCAGTGTTTTCCTCCTGTGTTCAGTGCTGCATAGACAGGATCATACTCAAAGCAGTGGTGTAGCATCAAAAATCCCTCTTCCTTCCACTGGTTCAGCTACATCTTGCAAGGAAACAGCTTCTTGATATGTAGATACCTGCATTAGATTATCTTTAAAAATATTTTTCAACTCTTTGCTAGATGGTGGTGTCTGATTTCCAATTTTTTTTTTTCTTTTTTTTAATTACTCTTTTTCTTTACTTCTCCATAAGTAAAACTAACCCTGGAGTAGTTCTTCATTCCGTCAGAGCTTTCTAACCAAGGTTTTACTGGATAAATTGTTATAATTTACCTATACATATCTTATTGTCCTTGCATCTTAATAATTTAAAAATATATTACTTCATACTTATATAATTGATTTTGAAGATGAGATTCACTTATTATTAGTAGATATCATTCTGTCTTTTTCATCCTGTATCAGTTCCCCTTTATTTAGCTGCAGTGTTGATGCTTTTCAGCCCTGGGTACAGCCAAACAAGTTTACCTTTTGCAAATTACAGGCTCAGCTGTCTAGGAAAAGGGCATGTCAACCACATCTACATAATGTGGCTTTTATTCTGATAGCCCAGGTGCATATTTAGCAGTACGTGAGTATTCGGGGAGCCAAAGGACCCAGAATCAGAAATGACAGCAGAATGAACAACGGCAATCCAGGGATTCAAGGTTAGGCCGAACTTGAGTTAAAGCCAGTCAGAGCAAAGCAGGAAAGATGTGGTGAAAGTGAATCCAAGATACAGAGTAAGCTGGAAGTGTTGACATTTGCTGCCTTTCCTGTGACCTTAAACAGGTAGGAGGGGGAAAAAGGGGAATGGTGAAGAAGGTAAGGGAGACATGGCAGCAGTAGCTGCTGGAGGCTGCCAGCCTTTGTTCCAGCTGTTCTTGCCACACAACACCTATGGTTCCTTCTTTGGTAGTTATAGCAGTAACAGAAATGATTCTTCAAGACCTTATTGTTAGTAAAATTTGTAAGGCTACTGCTTTTTGTCTCCTCCATCAGCCTGGAAACTACTTAATTTGCCTATGGATAGAGTAACTCCTAACAAGAAGAATACTTGGATGTAGAGAGGATATGTAGGATATTAAATAACTGTGTAGAAACTATATTACCTCCATATTTGATAAATGCTGCATCATGTGAGGATTATAAGGTCAAACTTGCTGCCCTCAACTGAAAAAAAAAAAAAGAAAGAAAAAGAAAAAATGGGCAGAGTTCAAAGACAATCCACAGGGATTATTGGAAGGGTTTGGAAATATGTTTTTGACTCAGAAAGCAAGTTCAGCCTACTTTTTTCATTAAACAAAAAATTAGGTATACTTACAAGTATACAAGAAAGCCCAAATGGGGGTCTAAAGTGGTTCTTCTGTCTGGCTGATAACAATGTAGCAAGATCCAAATATTTAGTGTCAATTAAATGTTGGAACAGCCTAGTAAGTTTCTTACTTTTGAAAATCTGAAAAAAGATTTGGATGCTTTTCTTAAAATTGTGTTTGTAACTCAGCTGTAGAGGTTGGACTCAAAGGCATGAGTTAATACAGGAAGGACTGCTTCCCTTTTGTGTACAGGAGATTATCCTGATTATCACTGTAGTCTCTTCTAGTCTTCAGAACAATTAATCGTGTACCACAGCTTGTCTCCTCCCTGAAGTACAACTAATCTCCTATGTATTAATGCTCTTACTTCAAAATTCTCCACACAGTGAGTGCATTGCAATAACAGGGAGTTCTGTGAGCAGGTTTCTTACAATGATCCTGTGTATGGATTCTCTGGCATGTAAGATTATGTTTCCACTCATTCTGCATCCTCTCTGTTTGTGAAAACACTAATCAAGTGCCTCTGTCTTGGCACCATTGTTCATGAAATTTGCAAGAGTGGGGCACACGGAAAGAATATAAACATGTAAGCCTTCTTTGCCGATGGAAACAGCCTGAAAATGAAAGCAGGTTCCCTGATAATCACTAACTGTAGTGGTATAGGGACAATAAACTGTGAAACTAATGATTTGATGTTTGCCTGAATTTTCAGTGACATTGCTAAAATATCCCAGTCAACCTCCAGTGTACCATCTGGATCTGCAAGGATTCAGCCAAAAAGTCTGCTGTGTTTCTTTCAGATGTTTTAATTTTCAAACAGTTTGGAATACTCTGGAGCAAGTTCCCAATTAGAATTCAAATTGGAGAAATTGGCCAAATCACAAAGAAGCAAAGAGCCTATAGAATAGTGAATAAAAGTGAATTTTTCCTTAGTGATTGGGCAAACTATGTGTTGTAATTGTGGATTTTAAGAGCTAAAAATTTTTTTGTTTGGCCTCAAATATATACTGAATATAAAAAACAATCCAGTGGCTTCAGTAAGACCAGTATTTGACTGAATGCTTTCATCATCCCTTGACTAAGTCTCCAGATGTTCATGTCTAATACTGATATCTTTAGACTGACTCAAGTGTTCAGGAAAGAGAAGAAAAATGAGTTAGTGCAAATCTCAGTATTTTGGCTTGCTGGCTTTTTTTTTGTTTGTTTTTTGGTTTTCTGGTTGTTTGGTTGGTTTTGCGGTGTTTTTTTTTTAATACATATTTTTAATCTTTAATTTGTAAAATTTATACGCAATAGAAGTAGAGTTTTCTCTAGCATAACATTCAAGGACAGCTTTCTTGGGTGGAACCATCAGTCTGTCTGGGTCCGGATCTTGTCCTTGATACTTAGGGAAAGTATTAACAGTGGGATTTTTAGACTAGTCCTTTCCTAGTAGACATTCCTTGCATCTGGTAACTGATGATTTCTAAACTGCATGTAATGGCCCATCATGTGTCTGGGCCACCATGTTAAACAGTCATGGAGGAATCTATCTTCTGTAAAGTTGTCTCATCCTTTTAAAATCTGATTTCTCATGATGTTCTATGGCAATGGGTTCCACACTAGAGCTGATTACTGTGAGAAAAAGTATATATGTTTATTGACTTTAAGCCTGATACTTGGTAATTACATAGATTCCCACTGATTTCAAGATGATGAGATATGCAGAGTAATCAATTTCTATTCGTATTCTCCATATCAGTCATGATTTTAAAGATGCTTATTCTATCTTCTCCCAGTTGTCACCTTTCCAAGCTGAAGACTCATAGCCTAATTGATCTTTCATCAAATGGAAACAGTTTCATACACTTTCTCATCACTGCAAACATCTCTGATTTTGCTGTATCTTCTGTTGTCGTTGGAGGGATGGATGGATTGTTCATGATGATGTTTTCTAATATTTTTCTATATTTTCCTTTTTTATTTTGTTTTCTCTTCCAGTTCCTTTTGTGTTTTGACTGTTGCTAAGCAGGATGCAGATGATGTCAGAGAACCTTTTACGACAGGCTTGTGTCCATATATAAGGATCTGTAAGTAGCTGTTCCCTCCTCCCCACCTGCATTGCACTTACTGACATTGAGTTACATTCACTGCTCAGCTGCTCAGACATGCAGTTTCATAAGATTCTTTTGGAGTTACATTTGCTCTGTGACCCTCTGCAACACCAAGCAAGAGTCACAATGAGGTCAGGAATAGAGGAATTAATTTGTTAAACTGAAGGCCAGCCAAAAGATTATATGTGTGTGTCTGCATGCATGCTTGTGTGTGCTCATGCACTTCTCAAAGGATGAGGCTGAAGTTCAGGATTGCTTTCAAAGAAGTCTGTTTTTAAATCAGGGTCATGACTGACACAGCTTGCTCTTAGGGATAAACACTCAACATGTTTCTGAAAAATCCTGGCATACTTCTGGAGCACATGAGATCACAAGAAATATATTGAATGGTCAGGGGAAGAAAAGAAAAAGAACTGCAAGGCTGGGGTTTACATAATAAATAAATAAATAAAAAAAAGCAGCTCCTTGTGGTCCAGTCATACATGATTTGTGCAGTTTATTTCTTCACACCTAAGTTTGTAGATGCCCACCAGCTTCCTCCCAGTCTCTTTGTATTATCCTGTGTATGGAACAACTTCTGGTGAAGGCAGAGCTGATAGACTATAGACATCTGTGTTGTCCAGATCAGTCAAAAAGCAGCCTGGGGGAGGTTATCTGGAGGTGATGTATGGTCTCTGAGGAAAGCAGAGATGTGCCCAAGGTATCTTTTGGAGCTTTGTAGTTGAGCAATAGTGCTGCCATGAAGTTTTGGGAAGAGGCAGGCTGTAAAGCATTACTCTTAAAAGAAGGGAAAACTGATGTTGTTTCTTCTTCTCTCCTTTTGTATTGTTAGCCCACTTACTTCCCAATTTTTGTGATATTATTTTAGAATAGTACTTTGATTTTCAAATCCCTGTATTTTTCAACTATTTACGTTACTGGAAGAAGAGATAACATTTGCTGTGCTGCCACCTAGTGCTTAGAGGTGCTGCTTTGATTTAGAGTGCATTAACTTTTTTAAAAATTATTATTTGTATTTTTATTTCCTTCTTCTTAAGGTTGTCTTTCCCATGAAATGGCAATGGAAATAAAAATCGACCCTTATCTTAATTTGAAAAATACCACTTCATCTGAATATTTGCTGCAGAAAACCTGTGATACAGATAAGGAAGAGATGGTCTCCACGTAGGAAGAAGCTCAAAGACACTTTTTTACATATGAGAGTGCTGTTAATAGGGAACAATTCCTACATTGCTATTCTGTTATTCTGATGAGTTGGGTTTTGTTTGTTGTTTACTTTGCAGAATTTTTAAATCTAATATATATTGACACCCATTTGGTGGACAAAGAAACTTTCTGCATACCTACAGAAGCAAGCACAAGTGTGTTCGGTGACTTTTTTTGGGTATAACAGGTATGATAAAAAACACAGTTCAAACTACTCCACGAGGTTAACAGAGTTGCAGAAATAATTTATAAAAAGGATGTATAGCATGTAACATACAGCAGAGTGCAGTATTAATACAGTTTCTACTATGGGCTGTTCTGTTTCCAGGCTTTAATGTTCTTACAGTTCATGACAGGTAAATGGAATCAGAAAGAAAATAAAACAAAACCCAGCCAGCCTCTTCTGCTCCCTATGTTCAGATCCAAACTTTTTGGGATGCATGTATGTAGGCACTTGTAAGACACAGCAAACCCTGCTGAACTATCTCTTTAAAATTTAAACAGTGCACCAGGGTCTAGGTGCATTTATACCCCCTTGACCCCCTCCAGAACTGTAAAATCTTGGATTGTGTAAGATTTGTTCTGCCTCTTTCCTGAGAGGTTGGCAGATTTTGCAGGAAGGAAAGGTGAGATCCATACATGTTTCAGGGTTTTATAGTCCCTCTGTACTTGCTGGAGCTGCTCCAGGTTTGGAGGCTGCCCTTGAGTATTGCTAAATTTTCAGTGAAAAGTCTGTGGAGCTAGTGGGAGAACTGGTGGTTACTGCCAATTTTCTTGAAATGTGGGAATGAACCAGTCAAAAGCTGCCACCTTGCTGGGGTCTGGCCACCTATTTCAGCAGAAGTAAATAAAGGGGGGGATGTGTTTTATTTCCAGTGAAAGCTTCAGCAATGTTCTTACCATGTCTGGTGGTTCAGTGGTGATTTGAGTGTGTTGTCCACTCTGCTGGCAGTAAACTCCTTCACAACCTATTTGTACTTTCTGCACTGACACCTTGTTCCTGCGGCTATTTCTGCCTATATCTGAGCCTGCATTCTTTTTACATGTCATTTGGAGATACAGAGAAAGACCCAGGAGCTTAAAGGACAGGTTTGTATCTGTGTAATACCTTGCTTATATTTCTCTGCTGATGTGAAAAATGCATTTAGAGAGCAGATACGTCTTTGGTATTTTAAAATAAAGTGTTTCATCTTTCTCCTCCCCTCTCTTTTTTTTTAAATAAAAGCAATGTCTATATAAAAGCTGTGTATTCTTACTTGCAATGCATTCTATAGTTACTCCAGACGTGATTTATCCTATTATGCTTTAAAAATTAAATGCAATTTACTTTAATGTGGGAAAAGTGAGAAGAGAGAAGTAAAAGACAAAACCCTAATCAAGTCTTTCTGTACAGTCTACCTCAGCAGTTGGCACATTCTCCTAAAGGGGTGAATAAGAAAAAATAAGACTTAAGCAGAAAATTATTTATATAGCTCTAACATTTTCTTATTTGTCAACATTTGCACGTTTAACTTTAAACACCTACCTACTCTCCCCCTCTCTCTCAGGATCTGACTTCTGCTGCGCATGAACTTTCAAATCTAAAGGAAAGGAAACATCTGGTATCTCATCTGGCCAAAAAGGCCATACACATTGCACTGCAATAAGTCATGGCAATACATTTGATGTTTTTATTGCATAATGAATAATGTATAGTGCTTTGTCTATATATTTGTCATCATAATTGTCCTGCTACAATTAACCTGTAAATCATGCTGCAGAAATATGGGATGACTGAATCAGTCAGATACCTTACTAATAGTTTGACATTTGAACATGAGAGTTGAATGTGTATACCTTAATGGTTTTTGCATATCATCTGTATTCTTTACCTATTATTATAATTAGTTCATAATGTAACTTTTACATCAACTCTACGTCATCCAGTGTTACTTGTCTTAAAAATGTTCTTTGTAAGACAGAGGCAGATTCTCCCTTCAGTCTTGTGGATGAAGAATAGTACCAAGGCTTGGGAAACTGCTCTGGTTTCTCTTTGTAGCTTCATGGACATCCACCAACTGGTCCAAGAAACAGAGTCCTGTGAGTAAGGACTGAATTGTGTGTGTTCATCGAATGTGTTTCCAGACTTGGGGCATGTAAAGAGTACTGTATGCTTGTGTGCTTATACCTCTGTTAATGTGGCTTTTTCCTTTATAAGTACTGGAAACAAGCACAACTTTAGCAGAGTGTAGAATGTGTATATGTTATTGAATACGGTAAAGTAAACATTTCTGTCAAAAAAAAAAAAAAGACAAAACTAATGAAAATATTTATGGCAATACAAAAAAGTCATGAGGTCCAGGCCTTTGGGCACCTGCCCTCAATCTGAACTGACTGGGCACTTGCATAAATACACAGCTCTTTGCAAAAACAGTCTGTGGTACACGGCCAATAAAGCACATTCTTTGTGGCCAGAAGGCCACAAAGATAATTTTATAATTAATAAAAATCTAGGTGCTAGAACATCAAAGTGACAGCAAAACCTTGAAGGAATTTTTACTGACACAGACAGGTGGAGCTAAGTCTTTCATATCCATAAATCATAACTAATCATCAAAGCAGTATAATTTCATTGTATTTAAGAATTTTTATTTATTTAGGATTTCTCTTGAAAGTGAAATGATGCATTTTGTATATTTTTCAATTATTCAACAGCAATCTCGGGAAAGTCACGTTCAACCCATATTTGTAAGGCTTGCAGAGGTTTCTCAGATCAAGACAGCTAAAGTAAACATGACAAATGTCATTTTGTAGTGCTTAATACAGTTAATCCTTAAAGCATGGAACCAGGAAGCCCTTATTCATACTGGTATTTGAAACCTGTAAGCAATCTCATGTTTCTAATGCTGATTTCTTTTTATTCCACAAAGAAAACAGTATCAAGGCCTTTTTTCTGGAATATTACTTGAGGCTATTCAGATTAAAAAAAAAAGAAAAAGAAAAACACAACAGGAAATTTGGCTCTTTAGCCCTGATAATGGTCTCTTTATTGAACGGAGACTCGCACTTTTCTTTTTTTTTTTTTTTGTTAAACTGATTTTCTTATGAAAGGGTTAGAAGTGAATAAACGACAAGTTCAAGCTCATCTGATTTCTTTTGATTTATGTTGACCTTGAAAGAGAGAGAGGTCATGCTGTTGGCAGGCAATAAGAACTAATCTGTTACTAAGTGAGTAATTAAAAGTGAGGCCTTATATATTTTCGTAATGAGTTGACAGCAGCTCCACCCCCATGTCATACAGTTGGTCTAATCAACATGGTCAGTGCATTTAGTGCCAAATGAGAAGTTTACAAGGAGTCAGATGACAAATTCCAAAATTTGCAATTCTTTTGGATGAATAGACTGACTATATTGTAGATGAGGAAAAACTCCAGTAAAAATTAATGTCAAACTGATGCGTGCAATTAGGAACTTTACATTTTTCTAATGAATTGGAGTGGATGCTTATTAGTATGTTCAACTGAAAGATGTGAAGTTGTATTCAATAAAAAAAATAATCTGAGTTTTGGCAGCTGGGACACTGTAGGCTTCTACTGTTTAAGTGGCATGACTTAATACTGTTGTGACATCAGACATGACAGTATTGACTTCTATGTCACCAAATAACCTAAAGAATGGTCCATATTTCAAGATGTATTAAGAAGTCTGGTTTTTAAGTCCAAAGTAATTTTCTGAATTGATTCAGAGTCTGGATATTCCTGCAAAGTACTGAGTGAATTGGCACCAATCCAGCAAAATGTAGTGACTATGTCTTCACCTACTTTTAAGAGTGGTCTGAAGGCAGTGCTTGAGGCCAAAATCACTGATCACCCCCACTTTTCACTGGTAGGAGCATACTGAAGTCAAACTTAGAGACAACTGGGAAGAGAACCTCAAGTTTGTTCTCTCTGTTCCCTGTCTGATCTTGCAAAGACATTAGAGAGCAGTGTTGAGCAGGCAGGATGTCCTAGAGAGTAGATAGGACAAAGCAGCGGACGAGATGTCCCACAGAAAGGTTCTACCATTGCCCACTGTGAAGACAGGTAGGATTTACAGGCAGTTGGGACTGCTGTAAGAATGAAATAGACTGATGGAGCATCTTGGGTCTCTGGCCTGTGCCAGAATCAGTTATCTGAGTGTAATTGCTATCTTGAACACCTGCTTGACTGTTTTCTTTTTCATTTTAAAATAGTAGGACTTTCATGCATAATGTGCTCTGAGTTTTCAGACATATACCCAAATACTTCTCCAAGTTTGGGCATGCCCTGGCAATAGTGAGCCTCCAAAATCAGAGGCATAAAAAAGAACTAGTGTAACCTCAGCTAGTGACTATTGGCATGTGCTACAGGCAGATCACAAAAGTACTCAGCAGTTGTACTGAAAGCATATCCATTTTTTCCAGCTATACTGCTTGGTCTAGTTAAAGTATTGACTTACATGCAAGTTTTGCCTTACCAAAAGTAGGGAAGAATGATCTGTCCCAGAGAAATGATAAAAAATCTTTCACTTCTTATTCTATGGAAGGATCTGTTTTGTGTTTATCAGACATCTGTCCTCTCTTGTTTAAGAAACCACTTAATGGAGAAAGTTTAGTGAAAATGTTAATTGTGAGGTGTTTTCAGCATCACTGTCAAATTTGGTGCAACATCTGCCTGTCTTTTAAAGAATAGGAAACGCTAGTCTCCTTCACAGATTTGCCATCAAGTTTGATTGAAGTGTTGTAGGTTTCTCTTGGGTCTTTCAGTTTTTATTTGTATTTCCTACACCTCAATTAACAAGAAGTGCACACAACTTGTGTTTTAAGATCTTATGTCAACAACCACACAGCTCATGTCTTGTTCTCAGGTTGCTTACAGCCATGTGAGATCAAACTATTTAAGCTTAAAATCTAATGTTGCTAAAGGTGGGATTAGATAAGTATCATTTACCATCGGTCAGCAACTATTGGAGCCACTTCGTTGCCTAATTTTCTTAAATTACTAAGCAGCTTCTACTATAAAACATCAGAGCTACAAGTGCCTACAAAGCAGTTTTCCATTATCCACTCATTGCTCATTTTGGCTTTAAGTTCTGTTATATGTGATAAAATCTACAGAAATATGTGAGATCGGTGTGATTGACATTACAGTCAGGCAAAAGATATTTCCTGCGAGTGGCAACAGCACAGTTGTGTATCTGAGCCAGCATTCACTCGGGTTTGAAACGATTGTGAAACAGGCTGGAACTGCTTGTGAATGGGCGACTCTGCCTAACAGATGGTTATATGTAAAGGCAGCCAAGAGACCGTGCATGAGCACTCTGTGTTTGTGGGGGCATGAGTTGTAGCCAGAAATGTCTATAAAGAATCTGCCCTAAGCTTTCTGGGCCAAGATTAAGCAGATATGTCATTTCTAATCCAGTTTTGGGGTAAACTTCTGAATTATTAAAAAAGTATGTTTCTGCAGCTGTCTCTTAAAAAAAAAAAAAAAAAGTCCAAAAGAACTCAGCAATGTGGATCAGGGAGCTTGAAAGGGTTGGTTTCTTAGAACTCTGTTTTTGTATTTCCTAGTTAGACCTTTGGACACCAGCCAGATTTCTGCTGAGTAGGTTGGCAGGATTTGGATACACAACAGTCTGCTGCCTTCCATACCCCTCCTTCTATGTGTAGTGCTCCTGCTGCACAAAGCCATTAGTGACCAGATTACAGAAAATATTGGGTTTTGTTTCAGAGCTTTTATTTGTTGTTCCATTTCCTGTTTCATTCCTATTTAACCTCTGCTCTTTCTAGTTCTGACATAGTATCAAAGTGAATTTGGAAATGAACTTCATATGGATAAGAATGAATTGTAAACTATACATGCAATATCCCACATCACCTTTTTTTTATTTTTTAATAAGCAGAATGTGTATTATTAATCTACTAAATTTAAATAACAGTACATTTCCCCCTCCATCTTCCAATAGCTTTTTTCCATCAGAATTATCCTCAAAATTAATCAAGAGCTGCTTGTTTTGTTGCAAAGCCTTTTTGGGGCAAATTGCCTTTGAATTGAATAGATAGGATCTATAATGAATTTGGGAGACTCAATGTTTTGATCCTTACTTAACGTCTTTTTCTAGTATAAATGTATCTCAATGATTGGATGACTATCTACAATATCAGAAAATCCCCTTGAGCTGGATAGAAGGGACCTTTCAAGAGTTACTACACTGGAAAGAAGTATGTAGGAGGATGCTCCCTGAACATGGTCAGAAAGAAGTGCAGCTACTCTTCACATGTAAAATCTTCTTGACCTGTTTTGCAAAGCTCAAGTAACTGTTTGTAATTTGGTGTTACATTTTTATGAATCTGTCTTTCCATGATATTAGGAGTTGCCATACTGACTCAGATTTTTAGGTCCAGGGGGATGGATCTGAGAGCATTGAGTTCCAGATGTTTCAGAGAATAAAGGGAACACCCTGCACTGGGCAGAAATGGCACTGTCTTCATTGTCACTAGACTTTACTTTATCTGTTAGTACTTAAGAGATTGCTTAAGGCCTGATGCACACTGTCTGATAAGCTCTTCACACAGTTTTTTTTGTTGTGTTAGGGAACTGTTGCTACCTGCATAAATACATAGTTGCTTTTTCATCTAACTTCTCAGTCTCATTATTCTTCTGTAGGAAAGAGTTTCCAAATTAGTAATTCTTCAGTCATTCCCAAATGTCATACACAGACATTTCTTTTTACTGCATTTGAATGTCCCATTTAGAAAAATTTTTTATTAATATTGGTGTTAATTTTTAAAAATATTTTTATTTTACTGAAATACTTTTTCTTGTGTTACAAAACATGACATGAAGATCTTCTATCCAGTACTTTATTGTGTTTTTGCTTGTTCATTTCCTTTAGAAGATGAAGCAATCCCAGTCTTCTCTAATTCCTTTCAGAGGTTTTCCAGACCCAAGCTTATTGCTCATCTTCTTTGCCCTCTTCTTTTGAATTTTCAGAACCGTGTCTCTCTGTCCTTTTCCTTTTCACCTGTCTGTTCTGCAGGATCCTTTGAGTCAAATGTTCAGCCTATGTAGGATATGACCTTGCTGTACTTTCCTGTATAGATTGTCCATTTTGTTGAGTATTTTCAAGGTAAAAGATGAAGACTTTGGTGAAGCAAACTCCTGTGGCCAGTGAAGAGAAGGGAGAACGGTCGAGATGTTTTTTATGATAGATTTTGCTGTTCATAGAGTGCCCTGTAGCACTTTGTGCAGTTGAGCTTCTAAATAAACCTATAGTTCCACAGCAAATATAGAAATCTGGAAAGACAAGCAGCCCAAATGATCTTGGAAGTGATGGCTGTTTATTGATGTTTATCATGAGATATCTTCAAACTGAAGAAGTCCATTCACTCTAAGAGGACCACGTGTCTTTCCCAGGTCTTTGAGGAGTATTTTAGACTGAGCTATATGTACTGAATCCTGTGTTCTTTTATAGGAAGAGATAAAACCACATTCCCACTAAAATGTAATTTACAGATCCTGGCCTTGGATTCAGGTTGTGCTCTATGAAATTTAATCTCACTCAAGAGAATCTGAATATGGTCTAGAGCTACTTTTCCTAAAGGCTTGCTCATGAATGAAAGGTTTGGACAATCATATCAAGGAATACTTTCTTCCATGTTTCTTTTGCTATTGTGCATTTGAAGGATGGAGGAAAGTCTTTTCTGGCAGGCTTGTTGGATGTTTCAAGACCTGACTACCACTAGACTTGTTATTTTGGTGTTATAGGTGAGCAAAGAGATGGATTGAATTCACAGTGTTTGCCTCAGGACTACTTCATACTGCTACATTCAACTGCATAAGCAATTGTAATCCATTGGGTACATATCTACTTGTGAGTGCCACAGACAGAGTGCTTAACAGCTTCTTAAGTGTCTGATGGGACATGTTCCTTGGCTTGTGATGTAAATTAAATGATATATTTTGAGGAACTGCATTTTTTGTCCGTTTTAGCTCTTGTTCTCTTCCATTAGCACTTGATATAAGGGTTTGTCTTCAGCTGGAAGGCACCTTTGTGGGTGATGACGAGGTGTAGTTAATAAACAATTATAATGATTCACCAAATCAACAGCTCTTTGTTATGTGTATTCTATATTTCTGTCCTTTAAACTGAGTTAAGAATGAGTGTCCTGCACTCTTTGTCATGTCTGTAGTGTGTTGGTTTCCTCAAAATGAGTTTTACAAAGCGACAGAGTCCATAAATATTTATTTGTATTTGGCTCTTGAATGTTTCTTTCTAGACCAGAGTTGCTTCCTTAGTGCCATCTATTAATTCAGTCTCTCCCAAGAATGGTGAGAAAAATCAGATTTTATGAATTTGGATTTCACCATGGCGAAACCAACACACAGTCAAGAAAACTAGGAGAATGCAATATCTTAATGACAAGTAATTCTCATCATTTAAAGAAGCAGCTTGAAGGGGATATGCTAAACCTGAATGAGAACAGTACAAAATCTTACATTTAGGACAGTGAAAATCCAACACAGAGATCTAATGGGAAGCCTAACAGGAAAGGCCACAGTAGGACATGAAAGCCCTTGAGAGGGACCTTGAGATTATTGGTTCACAGCTTATATTTACATCAAGTAAGTGATGTCTTTGCAAAAGGACTAAACCCAACTCTGGAATAAATTTAGCAAAAAGATATATGAGTAGGAAACAGTTATTTTCCTAATTTGGCATTCAGGAGACCATTATGAAAGAGAACCATTATGAAAGATGTCATAATGTTTAGATTTCTTTTTGATGAGAAGGCCAACAGTAAACTGTTACCAATGTTGGCTAAGATATGGCCACAGGTAATCAGTTGACATGGACAAAATATAACCATGTTAAACAGTATAAAAGTCTTTTCGTAGGATACTTTAACAGTTGGAGAGGTGAGATTTTTTGGGTTATAGAATCTTCATCATTAGAATTTTTAAGGACACATGAGTGTCAGGGAAGGTCTAGGTTTACTCAGAGAGTCAGAGAATTGCTTACGTTGGAAGGGAAGTGGGTCATCTGGCCCAACCTCCCTGATCAAGCATGGTCATCCCTGAGCACAGGATGAATATCTACAGTGAGGGAGACTCCTCAACTTCTCTGGGCAATCTGTTTCAGTGTGTGGTCACTCACACAATAAAGAAGTTCTTCTTCATGTTCAGGTAGGACTTCCTGTGCATCAGTTTCTGCCCATGGCGTTTTGTTGTATGGGTTGGCACCACCAAGGAGAGCCCGGCTCCATCCTCTTGGCACCCACCTTTTAGATTTTTATGCACATTGATACAGACATAAATATATATACACACTGATACACAACTTTTTCATAGCCGGGAGTTAAAACAGATCTCTTGTGGTCCCTTCTCATCCAACATTTTTGTGTCTTGGTCTCTATCATCTTAATGTTTTAAAGGCCTATAAAAACTGCGCTTGAAATACAGCATTTGCAAAATCCACAGATGTGATAGGGTCTGTGAGCAGGACTAGAGGTGGCTTCCAAGCGTGAGAGAGTTGAATTTACAGTTTAGGCATCTGTCTTTGATAATGACTGCGTTGAACTTGCCCAGAATGATGGATCTTTCTTTACTATCGCTATTGAAGTACCACTGGACTCACCTTTAGGTTATTTATGTTATGTGACTCTATATTTGATTTGTTTCTATTGCTTAGTAAATTAGTCCAGGGGCATTAAGGGACCTATCTTTTCAAATGTGATGTTTGTGGAGAAGATAGGTAGTGTTGGGAGATGGTTTGTCCTGCCTGTGTGGGATGGAGAATCATTGGTTAGTACAAAGCTTGAAACATCATCTAGCTGGATCTCAGTGATGCAAGCTGCAGTGGATGATTTGTTGCTAATGACTCAGATGTTGTTTGTTGTTGGCAGGTCTTCCTTTGATCATATTTTTTTCTTCATATCTGATTATCTTTTGAATTTGCTTCCCTCTTTTTCCAGAGCTGTACATGAAGTTAATCTTAATTTTCTGAGCTTTTTGTCTAGTTATTTAGCAAACCCTTCCCTTTGGAATAGTGCTCATCCCTTTCTACATCATTTGTTTTCCTTTGACATTTGTTTTCCTGTTGTCTTCTATTAGTGGTTCATGTCTTACATGAACTTTAAGTAACATATACTAAATAACATACTAAACCCCAATATTCTTAAAACCAGCTGTTTCAAACTGCAATAGCTTTGTCTCCCATGTGAGAGCCGTTTTCAGCAGATGGTTGCTTCTTTGTTGTGAATGTCTCATTAGAAACTATTTCCCTCTTCACAGTGAATAAGTAAAACTTTATTAATGATTTTGCAAGGCTGTGTGAAGAAATGAAAAGCAGGCAGGTAGAGTGGGAAGGTGGCTTATATAAGGACATCAGCAGGACTTCAAGGACCCTGCTCTTGTGTAAAGCAACCAAGTGTTTGAACACCCTGACTCAGTTTCAAAACTCCTGTAATACAGTAACAGGTAAGCACTTGTCAGTATTTCAGTGGCATAAAATATATTTACTCAGAAGTCATTAAGAACAATTAAAACTGTTTTTGAATTGATCTTCCTGATTTCACATCTGTCTGGCCTTTCATGGTAGCCGCTTTGCTCTCACACACTCACAGGTTCATAAATAGCTTGGGCTGATGTAAGGCCATGCTGTCAGCAACATGTGTGCTCAGCTTGGCCCTGGCCATGTGCTTCTGCCTCTTCCTTTACATCAGTTCCAGCACTCATCAGCTAATCCAGCTGAAATTTGACTGAAAATTAAGAAGTATTTTAAATCAGATTAGTGATATGATCTGATGTGCACTGAAACCTAATAATTGTTAGGGATGAGACAAAGTATGGGCCAGGACTGCAATAGAACCTGCAGAAAGGGGTGAGACTGGCCTGTTTGCAAGAGCCTGCAGTCAGATCAATTTAAGAGTTTCATTTTATTATGCCCTTGGTGTGCTTAGTAATGTGCACAGTACACTTCGTAAATGACAAAAATTCTGTTTGAATTTCCTTTTTATGGGGGTGATTTAATTGTAGAGTTCCTTTGAATAGTTTAGTATACTTTGATAATATTAATCTTGCAATTTTTAAATAATATTGTTGGTTTGTTTTTATCAGATAGGTACAACTCTTACCATACATAAGTCTATCTTTTTTTGAAGTTTACTTCCCTCCCTGTTACCCCTATTACTTCTGTTTAATAAAGTTTAATGTGTGTGTAAACATTGTTATATCAAGTATCAATGAAACTTAAGAGTTTACATGAGAAATTGTTCCTAATCATCACCGAATTAGTTGGTGCTCAGCCCACCAAGGTTTTTTCTCTTTTTTGTTGTGCTGAGTAGGATTCATTGGTTGGTCTAGAAAGAAAATTTATCACAGCTTAAGTCTATTAAATTTTCCTACTCTTCTGTTTAGCTATACTGCAAACAAGCTCCAAAACAAAGGAGACTAAATAACAAATTCTACATAAGTTCACGGAAACTCCTGAATTCTGGTCATGGTTTGCCAAAGTAACTTACTGACTGAAATTGCTTGCAGTTCCCTCTTCTTGTGGGTCCCATTCAATTCAGCATATTCTGTGATTCTGTGTGATTCTACATTAAGTTTTAAATATCTATGATATTATTTATTTGTCTTCTATTCCTGCTGTTTCAGTAGCTAAAAATGTTGGCATTATGAGATGCTTTAACCATGAAAAAGGAAGTTACTACCATTCTATTTTATTTTTTTTTGCTTTTAAAGGATTTAAAGATCTGTAATCACCGATGCAAAGATTTTCTTTTCTAAGTTCTTACTTCCAAATTTTTTTTTCTAGCTTAAGCCAAAGGCATAGTATAAACAGAAAGTTAAGTTCTACTAGTGTTTGTAACACTAGAGCATGTATGTGAGCACTTGGCTGAGAAGAGTCTCTGCTCAATTTTTGCAATTCAGCCATAGAAGTGCTTCTGGGGTAGAAAGTCTCTTAGCATGGGTCTGGGAAACATCACACTGAATTCCTCAGCCAGGCAATTAAGCCAGCCTAGAAAGATCCAGATGAGAACAGCATGCTTAACAGAATGCAAATTGCATTTCATAGATCTGGTTATTTTAATTCAGATCGAGGCCATCAGTGTGAGTGTTTCCTTCAGCACAGTGATAACTAGAAGTCATTGCCTATTGTACTGTGACTGGCCTTTACCATTTGTGGTTTTAACCAAATTCCACTGTTTCTTGTATCTCTGTCCTCCTTTGTATCACATATCATAGTAGAAATATTTTAGTGGTAATATCTGCACAGTTAGAAGAAAAAAAGCCCTGGAAACTTTTAAAGGAAAAATATGGGCTCATTTTGATATCTACTTTCCAACCTTCAGCAAGCTCAGTAAAACATATGGATTATTAGGTATGTAATTGTACTAAAACACCCTCTGGTATCCATGTGGCACTTCATTTCATGGTAATAATTTAAAATAACTGGTAATAGAAATCAGCTGAAATTAAGTTAGTTTTTAAAGACTTTTAAAGACAATCTTAAGGCCAGGAACCCCCTGAATCTGGATTGTTAAGCTGGCCTTTAAGTGAGAACACGAGTAAAGCTGCATGACAATAATTTCATAATTTGGAAGTATTACACTGTACTTGGACCTGTACAGTTCCTGGAATAGTTGCTTATAGCTGTCTTTGAGTGCATTTTTTAGCAATTTCTGAGCAAAGACTTGGCACTCCTTGTGAGTACAGTCTAAAGAATCAGTAAAGTACATTCAAGACTCTTTTAAGATGATTTCCAGAACCTACAAATCTATACTGAAGCAATTTCTTTTCAGAAGGCAAAAGAAAGAGACTTCAGCTTTTTCCAACAGGAAGAGTTGGGACCTGAAAGTCATGTCTGGAACATTCTGCAAGAAAAAAGGGTACTGCTGATTGAATGTCACGCTTGAATACTTGTTTTGGAGAAAGGTTTTGGAGATTGGTCTTGAGATGCTAATCTGAAATAACTGTTTCCTGTCAGAAATAGTGGAAGTTGTTCTGTCCAGGCAGAGAAATTACTGTATTCTACTCTGTCAGTGTTCAAAGTATCATGACAAGTGTAAGAAATGGAATATCCTGTTACGTTTTCAATTTGCTTTGCTGGTGAGACAGAGCCAGAAAGATTTTTTCCTATTAAGTTCTTTTGAAAATGTTGTATATACACCTCATATAGGTGGCCTTTGTTTTATTTGTCACCCAATGATCTAACCTACAGTCTTCTGTTCTTCTGTTTAAATAATCTCGAGTTGACTACGTGTATTTCAAGGATTTTAAGTCTAGAGCAATATCTATATAATGGGATTCTCAATAAACCTCTGTATTCAGGGAGCATGTTACAAATCTTCATTATAATTGAAACTATGGTGTTGCTTATTTGAAAAGTGGTTTGGATATGCTTATTTCCACCCATGTTGGGGAATTTGAAAAGAGCAGCTGCTACAGAAATGCCACCTATGTCAACTGTGGGGACAGTTCTTTCATATACTACCAAAGGAATAGAAGTGAGGAATGTAAAACACTCTTGGTATTTCAGACATTTAAAAATGGGTTATTTCAAACTATTGCATAGTTCATGCATAGTCCATGCTTAGAACCTGTGCTGACATCAGTACTGTGTCTGCCCCTTCACTAAGAATGAGTTTGGATGATGGCTGACATGTCCCCACGTCTGAAAACGTGCCTGTGTCTGTGGAAACCCATGATGACCAGAGGCTCCAAGTCTGAATTATCAGTCAGTATCCTCTTTTGATACTGGCAGTGAAAATGTTCTGCTCTCACATAGCAGCAATTGCATGTTCTTATCACTATTTGCTGGTTCCCAGATGAAACACAAGCCGTATGTTACTCAAAAGAGGGAGGATGATGATCTGGCACTGTTCTGTCACCTGGCTTGTTGGCCTGAGTTCAGTTTGCTGTCTGTCTCTCAGTTCATTTCCTTGGGTGTTACCTTCCCAGTGCTTAAACTGCAGACAGAGGTGCATAAAGAAGAAGTGCAGGGCTGCTGGTAGCTTGCACTCACATTTCTGATTTTCAGTGTATTCATACTGATTGTGGTCAATGAAAAGTGTGCAGTTTAGCTAGTCTCTCTTGCTCCCTGGCAGTCCCAGACATGTATGCCAAATTCAGTTGTGAAAGATTTTTTCCAGAAACACCATGTGGCTCTCTTTGGCAAACTCCCACCAACCATTTTGTTGGCAGCTACTAAGTGGCCTCTGGATCTCTAATGCAGGAAGGCTGCAGATGGGCTTCTGATCTACATATTTCTCTGAAAGCAATTTCTTCTGACATACCTTTCAGTTCTGCATATGCTCATTTGCTTTATATTTATCTTTTTGTTTCCATATAGAGAGTCTCTCAAAGCATATAGATGCACTTCCAGTTGAAAGAAAAAATTAATGTGCCAGAAATCCATGCTGCCCTTCGTCTTTCCATTTTTCGCTTGTATACCATATTTTCTTTGTGCATCTGTAAAAGCTCTGCATTCTCCAGAATTCATGTCCTGTGCCCTTTACTTGCTTGGTTAGGATATATGACAGTGATGGGCTAGATGCTGGCTTGAAACCTCAGTATGGTCCTTCACCTCTTCTCTTACTTCGACAGTGGCAAGCCAAATGTTCCCCATGACTATTAGCACAGCTAGCCAGGACTGCAGGAGGTGCACTAGGCATGCCAAGAGAGATTCTTTCTGTCTGGCCAGTGCTGACAGAATTGAGCCTGATGGCCCTACACCTGTCTAGCAAGAGGCGAGCAGTTGCATTTCATACACTACTCAGGAAACACTTCGCCTTCCCCTTCTTGGCACAGGGAATGCAAATGCAAAGCTAACTGCCCATCTCTTTTAAGTGCCTGCATTTGTACAAGCCTGTCAAGTTGCATTTCCTGCTGGCAGCCACTGCTCCACTCTGTGCTGTTACTCACCATTACACAAAACAGTCACTCCATGGCTGTCTGCTCCTTAGAAACACATGTGAATTAGACCTCAAAACATGTGACTTAATGGAAATAGCCCTAAGTTATATATAAGGGAAGGTGGAAATGCTGTGGAGACACAAAATCTGTATTAGACAGAAGTTCCAGAAGATTTCTTTCTGTACAGAGCAGTATTCCTTGTGTTTTCTGGCACTGGATTTTTAAGAACGAAAAAATGAGGATGACAGGTAACAAATTTTGCATAGTTTCTGTTAACCATAGCATACTGACAAACTCTCATAAAAAACCTTCTACCCCATGTCTTCCATCATGGCAGATACTTTCTGTGTCATTTGTCTAACTACTATATCGTACAAGATCTTCCTGAAACCCTAAAAAGTCTTGAATGCTGAGGAAAGGATGTCCCCAAATAGGTTTTCACTTTTAAGTTCTGCCCAAAGTTTGAATTATACTTCCATAATTTCTCCAAAGGTAAAAGTAGCTTCTTGGGTGAAACTGTGAATGGAATTTTGTCCCAAAGTTCCATCAAGTCTTGTCAGATTTAACATATCAATAGCAATATTTGAAAGCATTTCTACCTTCTTTAAATTTTGTCCATATGCTGGGAGAAGGGACTACGACTGGTGTCAAAATGCATGTACATATGGGAGAAAATGGGAAATAAATGGTAAAAACCCTCCAGCTTTCCTTAAAAATGGGGGTTTGGATAGAAATCACAGCATCTTTCAAACATGGATTTCAAGGTGAGCGAAGGCAAATAATGCCATGCCAGCATTTTCACAGTTCATATATTCTTGCTGTTGACTTTTCATGTGCAGAAAAAAAGATAGTTCCCCCTTGACTTTTCATGTGTTTTAGACATGTTGCAGGCAGAAGGCAGACCTGTCATATTTTCCATTCATCAGTGTGTAAGTTCAAGAAAGTAATTTTGTAATGTCATGTTGTTTAAAATGATGCTGTCAATAAAATTCCTTCATTTGGAGCAAGCAGACTCCCTGGTAAGCTTTGGATTACCATTTTTATTTCCTCACCACTGGCCTGAATGAAGATACCAGTATTATCACTGAAGTATTTTGGCTCAAACTGAGTATGCTTTTGTGAGGTGCCAATTTTCGTTCCTTAAGATGCAACAGAAGTGGAGCATCAAAATTTTTCCTGGGGCAAAACTCACTGAAGAGAACCCAGTCATCACTGTATCTGGTTTTGCAGCCTGTCTAGATGGAATTGCTTTGAACTGGTGATTGCAAACATTGTGCAGCTACAGTGGCTGCAGGGGGAGGTGGCTGCAGCTCAGCACACTGTTCTAAATAGTGCACTACAGTACCAATGCTTTCGGTTTTGCTGCTGGCTGAAAATTATGTAAATCTGCAATCACAGCATAAAAACACTTTGTCCAAGTAATTAGTAATCTTAACACTCTCCCTCTCCCCCTCCCCCAATGAATTGCTGTTACTCATGTATTTGGCTGGAGATCAGCAAGGCCTGCCAAGCTAAATTACTGGAAATTAAATATCTGGAGCCAGATCTGGAAATTTTGACTCAGCTCTTCAGTAGGTCCATCCAACCCAATGCATTTTTTTGATTCATCATGGGTTTAAAATCGGTGCTCTGCTGCTCCATGTGATGAACAGCCTCATCATACCTTCACACTCCATCTGGGTTTCTGTCCATGGCTTAAATCATGTTTTGAGAACATGTTAGGCTACTGAATTTCATTAACTTCCAGGTCCATATTAAAGGGATAGAAGGTGCCGTCAAGCAAACCTCTCATTGACAGAAATCCATTGACTTACGCTCATTCACAGTCACTGTTGCTTCATATAGATATAAACCAGCTGCTTTACATACTTAAAAGTGCAGACCTTCTCTGTTAGATGGAATATGTTCAAGGAAATTTTTAACTGGCATCTGTGGAGCTAGTATTGAGAGTGTTTTTCCTCTCTGCATTCAGAAATGCTTCTTATGTTGTCTAGACCAAGTAAGTGTGAAAAGAGAGTTTTGCCCATGAAGCTATCTGCAAAGTACCCTGGTCCCATCAGGAGTACTGAGATTATGCAGTGAATATTTCATAATGTTTGTATGTACATTAGCATCTACACTGTGCTCCAAAATGTGCTGGGTTTTTTTCTGAAACAAGACTGCAAACGCACTCAACAACTAGGATGGCAAAGGGGCAGAATGTGTATCATGTGGAAAGGTGCTTCCCTTACATTAAGAACTTTGTGTCTCCTGGAAAGAGATGGGTGCTCTCTGTAGGCATATCCCACTGTATTTGTGCTACTGAACAGTTTGATCTTTTTTTATAATTGCAGCATTCTCCTTATAGTTTATCTTCTCATTTTGTAATTTTCTAGAATCTGTGATTTTAAGATAAAGAGCTGCAAAAGCAAGCATCCAGGAATTCTGTTGATGAGATCCAAGCTACCATATTCTTCCCTCTCACAAGCAAAGGGTTAGAAGCACAAGATCAGGTGGGGTAGCTGAGTGATAAGGTGTTTAACTGGAATAACACCATTGCCTTTGATCCTTTGCCTGTGCCCCAAAATTACAGGGTCTAAATATCTGAAGTGAAAAACAGCGTTATTGAATTAGTGATAAAATTTTATTAGTAGTGGAATAAAGAAATTATAAGTTAACATCTGAGACATCAGAAAACTATCTGTAATATGAAAATGATGAGTTTCCTTCAGAACCAATAAATTAAAAAACCCCAACACACACACTTGCCAGTTTTTGCAATTTCATGGACGTAAAAAAGGCAAGCAAACAGTGAAGCAGGAAGCTGCTGTTACTGTGGTCATAGCCTGGGAATGAAACTAATGGTTTATTAAATAGCAATTACCCTGGCTTAAGTTAAAATTATTACATTCAAAATATAGGGAGATCACAGCTGTATGTTTACTTTATTGATCTTGCAAATCATAATGTCTACATGTATGCAAGCATCTCTGCCACAACCCATTACGCAAGTAGCACGATCAGTCTTCTAGGTCACTGTTGTACTAAAGACCAGGGAAACCACACAGTATCAGCAACATCTAAGCTGTGGAAGAAAAATCAAATGAAGATGAGAATGACATCATGAAGTGTCTGGATGCTAATGTCACAAAGTCTGATATCAAAAGTATAGTTAAATGGAAGAAGTATTTTTCGGAATTTCATTGCCAAACATATTTTCAAGTAAAAAATCATTCTACAGGATGGTTAGTAGAGAAACAATTCTTGAAAGAGGAAAAAAAGGAGAATCAGCTATCAGTCAAGTGAGAAAAGGTTCAGTCTGTAGTGATGGGAATCAGACATCTTATGCTTGAATAATGAACATATTTAAGGGAGTGGCACAACTCATGCTGCCATGAGGAAGAACAGAATCTTACCAATGTGGCTTATTAGGCTCAGTCTTGAAGTAGTTTCGTAGGTGTGCGTATTTATGTTTGAGCACGCTGCAGTGTGGTCTCATTTCCTCACTTGTTTGTTTTTCGCTTATTTATTAAGGGTAAGAAGTAGGGAGCAACATGGAATGAAGATTTTATTAATTCCTAAATAAAGGTGGTTAGATTTTTTTTAAGATTCTGTTGATGCTTTACAGAAGGTGATCTATGACATCATCTAAAAAAAAATCAATCAAGCAGCAGTTCAGATTCATGCCATCTAAAATATCGATCAGCAAGCCACACTAACAGTATTACACTGATTTTTTTGGAGGAAGGGCATCTGAAGAAGCAGAATATCAGTAGAAACTTTTGCTTGTCATTGAGAAAAAGAAATAGCCCAATGTGAAAAGTTTAGATCTTCCTTCAGGGCATACCATGTATAATCAATGGTTATATGGTAATAGCATACTGATGTAGGAAAACAAACCTGCAGAACCTTTTTGAAAACCTATTTGGGAGCATTCTGACAGTCCAGTTGTTGCCTACATTATATTTCCCAGCAGCACTTCTTTTGTTAAGTCTGAAGGGCTGGAAGTAGGAATCCAGCAGGAAGAAATGCTGTGAGTTTGAAGCTTTTTGCAGTTTGTGTAATGGAGGGAGGAATTAATTAATCAAAAAAAGAATGACATATCTGCATTGTTTCCCAAAGTTCCCCAGATGCTACACCAGGCTGGCATTAATGTGTTCCTTCCTTTTATTGCCCTGGGGCAGCTGTTGTGAGGGCGTTCAGCCTTGGGCAAGAAGGTAGTGTTACGATCCAAGTTCTGCTTGTACCAATTTTCCCACTAAGCTCAGTGGGACTTTCTTTACATCACGCACTTTACTTAGCTAAGCATTAAGTTTACATACCCATGTGATAGCGAGTTAGTGCAGGAGGACCTCATCTAGAGCCAGTTTTCTTCTATCCCAGATTATTCCACTCTGCATGGAAAAGTACAGCTGGACACATTGGTGGAATGGTTTCATGAGATGCCTGATTGATTGTTCTTCCTATATGTTCTGGCTGTCGAACAGAGTCCAGCCAGAGTAAGTGTTTCCAAACAGCAAATCCTTCCAAAAAGGGGAAGATCAGCTAAATATAATTTGAAAGTTTATTAGGCTGGCTTTCTTGTGTTTCCATGTTTCCGATTTAAATATGATTCACTTGGACATCTGAATGAAGTAGTTCAAGAATGTTGACATTTTCCTACTTCAGAGAAACTAAATGAAACAATTCTCAGAGGATCCGCTTTAAAACTTTTCACTGTGTGCTTAGTCACAGACAGCAGGAGATGCAGAATTCCAGCAAGGTGCCCAGGGAGCTGCACGTGTTGCTCTTCCACTGCTCTTTGTGCACAGACTCACAGGCAAACACACTTCCATATCACTTCCTGAGCACAGCACTGCTACTTTATTACACTCAAATTGTCTCTGTAGCAGCCGGAGAGGGTGAAATGACAACTAGAGAGAGAAAGGCAGAGGGTTGTTCTTAACAGTATCAGCTGATGGACTTAATTGCATGTTTACTTTAGAACTGAATTTTCAAAAGAGACATATAATTTTGAGTGCTCATTTTGAGAGACTTCAGGCATTTTTCTTTTATTCAGAGGTCAACCAGTGTTTGCTGGTTCTGTGCATTACAGCTGGGAGTTTGGGGGCTCAGCCAAGCCCTTTTTAAAGAGCACATCATTTTTATTTAAAGCAAGTATCCAATTTGTGCAGATACTGGGTCATGTCTCTGGCCCATTTTTAGAGTTTCGTTTATACTGAAGCATACTCCAGATTAGAAGCAACATGATGTCATTTAGAAATAAATAATTACCTTTTACCAAGTTACTTGCATTGCGAACAGTACTTGCAGTGACTTTCCCACCTCCGTTTTTTCTGTCACAGTGATTTTTGCTAAATATGACAGATAATTACATCTTAGTTGATCCCTTGACTATTGTACTTAAAAATGGCTGGTTTTGCTTAATTCGCTTTTAATTCACCAGTTGCCTGCAGCCTACAATAAAAATGAACATAAACTGTGTTTAAAAGCTTTAGAAGGCAGATCTGACAAATGCACGATAGGATTTACAGACAAAGGGCAATTGGCCACTCCTACCAAATCATATCCCAACTAATGAGAGGGTTTGGGATCAACAGAACTCTTCCATAATTTAGAACCTCCTGACAGGCAGCTAAATCTATTGCTGTCAGAATTTGGGCACCATGTTGAAGTCAAAGCAGAGGAACATTCTGGGAAATGTGGGAACAGAGGACTAGAAGGGATTGTCCAGGTCATCAAGTCCAGTTTTCTAATGTTGTAGACATCCATGTTTCATAATCCCTTTCATTAAGTTACCAAGATCTATCTTAAAACTAGTTAGATTGTTTGCCCCCACCGCTCCCCTTGGCTGGCTGTCACAGAACCTTTTTCTTCTGATGGTTAGAAGCCTTCTAATTTCCAACCTAAATATACTCATGGCCAGCTGACGCCCATTTCTTCTTTAGCCAACACTGTCCTGAAGCTGAAAAAACCTCATCTCTCTCCTTCACTTCAACCCCTGGATGCAGAAGATAGCACGTCTCATTTATTCATTCCACTGCACTGTTCAAGTTAGGTCTTTTGGGGTTTTTCTCCTGTAAGGGTGTCTCCATTCTCCAGGGACGCCTTCTCCAAGCAAGCTGGTCACAGTTTGAATTCAGCCTTTTTGACAACGAATAGCAAGATTTAACCACAGTATGGCAGTGTGAGATCTTACCAGTTCCTTGTAAAAAAGGGGCATCCCACCTCAATTCT
Organism: Pseudotriccus pelzelni; assembly: GCA_035584735.1. NCBI lineage: Eukaryota > Metazoa > Chordata > Aves > Passeriformes > Tyrannidae > Pseudotriccus > Pseudotriccus pelzelni. Next base: position 48,953,918 of record JAWMRA010000161.1, on the reverse strand, counting down.
GCTGAGAACATCTCAGTTCAGAACAGTGGTTCACAGTTGTAACTCAGATGTGTAAGATCATACTTGCAGTTGTCACAAGATGAACACTGCAATTCATGAGCAGAAAGACAGTGCAAACTAAGAAATAGGTCTTACCTTGTATCTAGTCTTAATGGATGAAGGTTTTAGTTTAAAAATATGCCTTTGATATTTTTCAATAAAATCTGTCCATCCTACATGATGATATTGATCACCTTCAGATAATGTGAACAGAATCTTCTTTATCAGATAGGGTATATATGAGATTGCTTACAAAGAAGTAAGTGAGTGAATAATAAAAAGAAACAGATTTAAAATAAACTAGCTCTGTAGTATTTAGGAGTTGGAAATCCTTGCTTTACCAGTAGATGGCACAAATCAGCTTGGTTTGGTTTCAGAACACGTATAAAGAATACATATTCTGAAATAACTGAATAAATGAGTAATTGAAATAATAATAACATTCTTCTATTTATGGTAATTAGATGATAACAAGAATGATGAACAGCAAAATAGCATTCATATATTGTGTTATATTGTGCTAGGGGGATTTTTGGTTAAAAAAATTTATCTGCCAGTGTGTCTTAAGTGATTTTGACCTGATTTGGGGCTATTCAGACCTAAGCAGAAATGCCAAGGCAATCAGTGGGTTTGAATATGGTCCTGATTTCATGAGTGCAAATCTTCTTGTTCTCTCTAGACACTTTGCCTTGCACAGAAAGCAGACTTGTGTTTGTTTATTTTGTTGGTAGGGTGGTTTGTTTTTTCTTGCAAGAGGGAACACACTCTCACACTAAATCTTTCATTTCAGCTGTTTAAATACCAGTTGGTGAAGAGTTTCATCCATTAAATTGCCAGCTCTTTTTAACTGGGCTGATTTTAGCTCAGGGCATTTGGTACTTTGGAGTATGGCTCTGTATCTTGGAAGGTACATCCCACACTGAGATGTGGAGGAGTGATTCTGACAGAACTCTTGCCTCATTCTCCACCCCTCCCTTGCCAACCATGTGGCCAAGTTTTTCATGGGGAATCCCAGCCCTAGTGACTGGACAGATTGGCTCCTTACTTTGCAAAACAGGGGGTAGTCCCAGATCAGCCAGCTACCTCCCTGTCCTCTCAGGTGTTGCCTCCACCCTGATAACAGCCATGGAATCATGGCCCATTTTCTCTCTGTCTCTGTCCCTCTCTTTGCTTCTACCAGGTATTGCCACTGTAGGTTCCTTTTAGGCAACACGACAGCACCTTTGCTTTGGAATTTGATTTTTCCGTATAAGACTGTAGGCTATGTATGACTTAGTTGAAGATGTTTCTTGCAACAGGAGCAAAGGCTAAGAAGGTAAAAATTGAATATGTTAATTTGCCATGTTTGAAAGTAGATTTTGTCGTCATGACAAGATTAATCTGATTCTGTTATTCAGCACAAAGGGAATTCCAGTTCAACGTAGTTATTTTGTAAACAGCCATCAGTAATTGGATGAAAAAAAGGTGTTTTGTTAGGAGGGTTTGGAACAATGACACAGGATCTTGAAACAATTTTGTATTTTATTAACTGAAGGGCTGATCAATACCTAATTATTGTTGGGGTGAAAAAGACCTCTCAGCCAAATTTTTCTCTCATAAATAAAATTACCAAAAAGGCTCCTTTGAACTGGAGTGAGTCAATATTACTTGGACAGGCATTTATTCAGTTATGAACTGTTAAATGAGAATATTTTCTTACCAGGGGAAGTGGCACATCATGTTGTATAATTCAAAAAAAAAAAAGGCTAAATAATTTCCTTTTTCCCATTCCTTTAATTTCTCTGTATATAATGAATATATTACACTTTGACCGAGGAAGTCAGTGGAGAAAGCAGGATTTAACCAACAGCATGTGAAAGTTAGGTTTGAGTTACATTCTAGCTTGAATGCTCTTTTATTTTTAAATACTTGAAGGGGCTGTGTTAGGAGCTGTGCCATAGTGTATGTCACTGGGAACAATGTCCTGGAGGAGCTTAGATGCCAAAGGGGAGATGCTCAGGAGTTATGTTTGTTCCCAGGTACCTCAAAAATCCCCCAAAAAGATAACACAGAGGTGAGGATGCTACTAATGCAACATCCCTCAGCTCTTGGAAGATGATTCTTACTTTGCTCAGGTGTGGAGAATTGGAACTTGAATTGAAGAAGGGATTTGTTTCAGGAGCTACAAAAGCAAGGCGGCAAAAAAATCACCTGGCTTTGGTGATGTGGTGTCCTGAGTGGCTGGTAGATGGCACTAGCACACGTTCATGTGGCAGAGGTGATGAGCATCTGGGCAGGCAGGGTTCTCCTGGGACTCCTGTCTGGCTCATTCTGACAGCACAGTGTGATGGACAGTGATTTCACATCTCCTGAGGCTGACCTCCGACTTCATCCCTACTTTTGTGGTGGGGTTTTAAGGACAGGAAATCAACTTTCCATTCATGTAAGCAGAAGCTTGTGTTTCAGTGCTTTTAAACTTTAAAGGCACTTTGTGATTCCTTGGGGATGAAGGATTTTGTGCAAATTTAATTATTGCTGTGACACTGCACAGCACAAAATCCTGCATGGGTGAAACTGGCCTTAAACATGAGAATAGGCCTTCAGTGCAAGACTTTGGGTCTTTTTATGGATAAGACTATTTTTTAAATGCTCACAGCAAGTAGAGAAAATTAAATTCAGTCTCATGAGACTCACTGTGCAAAAGGAGAGAGAAAACACATAAAAACCGTCTTGGATGATCATCAAAGCTTGATAATTATTTTTATTAGTTGTGCAGCACCATTTCTGATTGCACTGGCAAGCTCAGTAAAAGGCGGTGTGTGCTTTACAAGGGATTAAGATGAAAAGAGGGTGTCTGCCTTTCCCTGTCTGTGAGGTAGAAGGAGTTTTGTGTACAAGGAGCTGATGGGAAGTGGAAGCAGAGGGAGTTTCTGAGGAAGCAGTGGTGCCAGAGGCACTGGCATAATAGTGGAAATGAAGAATAGGAGGAATTAAGCGCAAGAGTGTAGGCAGGGATGGACTTGTGCAGGGTCTGGGAGATTCTCTCTTGCCTCTGCTGATTTCCAGGCAAAGGGATACTCATCTAGTCTTTGCTATGGAGTGTGAATATTGCTCTTAAAATTTCTGGCTGTATCTGAAAATACCACCTTCCTGCTTTTTCCACATGACTGAAAATGCAAACTTAGCTATCCAGACTAGATACTAATTTCATTTTAAATCTTCTGCAGAGCATTCACATTATTTTTATACACTAATCATTCATAAGCACACCTTACACATGGAAGGTGAACTCCTGGTACTCATGACACCCTTCTTACCTCAAGCATTATGCTCACAGCACCATTTTTGCAGCGTTATTTGTGTTCATGGGGTTAAAACAGATACTAGCAGTCAAGTTATTACAAGGATATTTATTTAAAGGACTGTATGGAGTTACAGCGATGATGAGCTTAGCCCTGGTCTTTCCCAGAAACTGCTATGGCAACCGGTTTTGGAGGGTGGTGTGAGATTGGTTCTAAGATACCCTTTAGGGAGGTTTCACCTCTGACACTTTAGTCAAAAGAAAGGATTAAAAAAGAGAGCCTCCTGAGGGTCCAAATACCATTTAGAAAACTCTTAGGAGTAACCAAGGAGTTTGCCTCTTCAGGTAATGCTGCCTCAGCTTAATAACTTTAATGCCTCTGTGTACTTGCTGTCCAGGCGTCTGCCACAGGGCAAATCTGGAGAAGCAGGATATCTTATAGCACTGCTAGATTTGTAGCTCAAGGCTATCTGCATGCTTTTGGGTCAGGTTTATGGTAGTTGTAAATGATAACCTTAGTAAAGATCCTTTAGGGATCAAGATGCTGGTTATCTGATCATGACTGTTTCAAACTCAAGCTTTACAAGGCCTATTGCACAAAAGTACTGTTTTCTATGTTTTCTTTGTTTCATCTGCCATAAAAATGAGAAGTTTACCTGGAACTGGCAGTTGCCAAAGGGTTATGTCGATTTACCTGGAAAGGAGAGATAAGGAACACAGGAAGAGAAGTTTTCAGATGCTGGCAGGAGGTATGTATATGTGTGATCAAAATACTGGAGGAGAAAAGAAAATATAAATTTCAAAGACATTTCTCTTTTAAAATGTTAGATACTAGGCTGTAAGTTTGTTTCACAAAATATTTTTCCAAAGATTTAGAATCTTCTGCATTTTGGTATCTTGTTTCCTTCATATTCTCCATTTCATCACTTAGCATAATAAGGCAAGTCTTGTCAAAAATATGTGAGATTATTTTACATCCTTTCCCTTTTTCCCCACCTACCTTTTTTTTTCTTAGTTCCTTTCTTTCTTTCTTTAGTTTTATTCTTCTAGAAGTTTCTAAAATGTTCAAGAATTCTTTAAAATGTAAAAAAATGTTCAAGATTTAGAAAAGTCTTCAGAGTTGTAAGGGGGAGTAGTAACTTTATAACACTTGTTCTGCAAATCTTGCAGTTCTTATAGCTTTAAAATTAGTTTTTACCTTCTCTGTTTTCTCTCTTGTTTTTCGTGGATTTTTTCATGCTTCCAAACTTAATTTAATTTATCTAAATTTAATTTATCTAAAAGAGGAAAAGAAGAATGAATCCTCAAAACTCATTTGGTGCATTAAGTGAGCAAAAGAAATAAGGGGTACAGAGAGAAAATGAAAAATCTAGTGTCTTTCTGAAAGAAAACTGATGGTTGTGGTGAAAGTGAACTGGTTTCACATACACAGTATTTTCTTGAATTTTTCATTTTAAACATTCAGTTTGTTTATTTATATCTCTATTGCTCCAAGGTATAATCTATAAATAGTATTTTTTGGGTTATGCTAGTTATAGGTATAATTTAAAATAAGAAATGATGAAATTTGTAATGGAAATTCCAATTCAGAAGTTGCTTACAGCAGCACAAAAATGTGTTTCATCTGACAGCCTCTTGCACAATTGTGCCTGATCTGAGGTTCTACTGGTATGTTTAAAACTACACAAGTTTATGTTGTGAAACAAATCTTGTGTTAGACATGCTCTGAATGTTCCCATGGTGTGAGCACACAAAATGCTTCTGCATAGCTTAGCTGTTAGGTACCCGCCTGGTCTGTTATTGATGTATAATCTCCATAAACAATTTTGTCTAATTATGATCTAATCTTAATCGATCTAATCTTAAATTATATTTGATTTCCTTTAACGCCCCCTTTTCTACGTATTATTTTAAAACTCTGTTTCTTATATCATAGTCCTTGGCAAAGCTTGTTGGATTAATTAGGGTAGAAAACTGCCATGCATACTGTAGTGACTGGCTACACATACTGCGTGCTTAAGCTTAATGTTTTGTGCTTCAGTGTCACTATACTTAACCAACTGAGATTAATAATAGAATTCTTTTAATGTGCAATACTTCTAAATTAATATAGGGCTACTTTACACATTAATAGAGGTATTTTATATGTAAAAAAAGGTAGTACATGATGCTTTAAGGTAGTCTGCTAGTCCAAAAATATGTGCTAAGACTAAGCAATGGATATACTTTGCCTGGTACTAACAGCAGCACTGCTGGCATGTCGCCTTATTACTTTGTCTTCTCACCCTGTCATCTCCCATAGTCTTGTTTATAAGCTTTTTCACAGCATGACAGATTATTTAGGGTTGGAAGGGACCTCTGGAGATCATCTAGTCTGACCCCCACACCAAGGTACCCCCATACCAATTTCTGGTACAGGTTACTGCTTTATCAATGCCTGTATTTGGCATAAGGACCCTCCCAGTTGCTGTTGAAGTGATAGTACAATAATAACTACAGTGTACAATTATTTGGAATTAATATCTATATTACCTCCTAAAATTCATTAGAAATCAGTCAAGTGCTCTTAATTCCAGTTATCATTTGTGGAAAATGGACATCTGTAATGCATAACTCAATATTCCAGAGAGGACATTAACAAAAACATAGCTGTTCCCATAATGAACTCTATCTGTCTGTATCTTTGAGAAAAAAATTCAATTGTTTGCTAAAGGAATTAGATTGCATCATTATTGTTACCTATTTGGTTGGTTGATAAAGCTGATGAAGAACTTCAAATATAGAAAAGGAGAAAGAAGCTGTTCATGTGAAGAATTCTGTTGGGAGTGTGATTTTGCTTCTGGTTAGTTTTATTAATTGTTGTGATGGGCGGTCATAGCAAACACTGTGCTAGCTTTTTACTCACTAGCATCAGGAAAAATTTGTTACTTGAGATCCAACCCCTTGTTGCATATGAAATTCTCATGTTTTGTGAAGAATTTACTGTCCTTCAAAAGCAAGGTGACCATTTGACAGCATGCTAGTTCTAAAAATGTCTTTAAAAAGGTTTTAGATAGACACAAAAATAATGAGATAAAGATGGATCATATAAGAGAGAGAGTGTGGAACAAGGAAGGACAGAGAAGGAGAAACAGCAGGTCAAGGGAGGTTATCCTGCCTCTCTACACAGCACTAGTGAGGTCACATCTGGAGAATAGTGTCCAGTTCTTGGTTCCCTAGTACAAGGAAGACATGGAGCTGTTGAACCATGTCCAGCAAATGGCCATGAAGATGACTGAGGGAGTAGATCACCTCCCATATAATGAGAGGCTGAGAGAGCTGCAATTGTTCAGTCTGCAGAAGGCCTGGCTCAGAGGGGGATCTCATCAAAGGGTAGTTGTAAAGAAGATATTGGAGATAATTTGGAGATACTCAAAAGCTATTTGGACATCGTCCTGGACAAGCTTCTCTAGGTGACCCGTTTTGAACAAGGAGGTTGGACATGGTGACCTCTAGAAGTCCCTTCCAACCTCAACCATTTTGTGAATCAGAGTAGAGGAAAAGTGTATGAGGGTGGAAGGAGGGCTTGAGGAACAAGTTTGAGACATGGGGAACAGGCAGTCCTGGAGAGGAAGAACATACCAGGTCAGACATGCGGAAAGCACTCTTGGGATTTTTTGATCACCCCAGTCTCTTGGTACCACCAACAGCCATGCCTATGATTGTGCCATCAGGTGGACGGTTTTTCTATCTCAGGAGCTGGCCCCTCCCCAGAGATGTCCTTCCCCCAGTGAATATATCCAGGAAGCAAGGGCGCGATGCACTGACTCCAGAGTGCTCCTTGAGTGGTGAAGTAAGGTCAAACAGTGCTTGGCCTTCTGGTTAGAAAGGTCGTGCAGCAGGACACTGAGGAGCCAGCAGTTGCAGGTATGTAAGTCACCTGCAGATGAGCAATGCCAGAGTTTAGGAGTCGCAGTGATAAAGTCTTGTAGATAATCAGAGATGGGACTACGCCTAAAGGAGAAGAGAAAACAGGACGTACTGCTGCCGAGAGTGTTGCTCCACCCGGAGGTTCCTGTTGAACAGGATATCCGCAAGTCCCTTCTGTACTGTATGCAAAAGAGAGTAAGAAGGGGACTGTCACAAAAATACTCAACAAACTCATAGGAAGTATGCACATTTGTGTGTCTTGTGTGTGTGTGTATATACAGGTACGCTCACATACCCATATACTATATGGCAGACACCAAGAGATCTTAAGCCAAACTGAACAACAGTAGGTTATATGGGTGTGCCTAAGTAGGAGTATTTGTTGCAAGATGCAGGAGAGCAGAGTATCCAGAACATAGTTTTCCCTGTGAGCACCATGAGGCAAGATATTGTGTTGATAAGAGCTGCATAGGTGTTCTACAGTGCCCTGTGTATCCCTTCTCTCCTGGACTTCAAAAACATCAGAAGTGCAGCAATCTGGCAATGGGACCACTAAATCCCAGTAGGCTGTTAGAAGCAAGCTGAGAGACCTATTGGTGACAAGCAGAACTTCTCACGTACACACCAGCTCTTATTAGTTCATTCATATTTGACAGTGTGGTTACCCAAATGGCAGTCAAACTACAGGTGTGTGATCACCATCTTCGTTATTGTCTTTGCAATTGTGTTGTGGTCTAAACTCTCTTGCCAAATCAGATACAGGTTTTGCAAGAGGCTGTGAGTGGAATGAGTGGTGAGAGAAGAGTGAACTTCTTATCCTCCAGCATACCTTTAAAAGTCTACTTTTTGCTGGGATTTCTTGCTGATTTTCTGTTTGTTCAGGCCAGCTTATTCACTCAGCCACCTTTATCACCTGTAGTTTCATGTTCATGCATCAAATGATTATAGGAAACCTCTTTTTCATTAATGAAGACTGGTGTAGCTCTGTTCTTAAAGCATTCTCCATCTGCCCATGCTGGAGCTGAGTATCATCCTTACACTTGACAGTGGCTGGGAGTAGTTGCATCTCCTTTCATTCCCTGGGAAGCAAAAGTGACCTTCAGAACATGCTAAGATGTTGGTAAAGGGGACAAATATATTCTCCTACTGAAGGAAAGAACTGAGAGCAAGGAAAAAGACAAATGCTTCCATTGAAACTACCCTACAGATCATCTTTCTTCCTGCTGTTTCCCAATATAGCTCTCGCTCACAGACTGGCACCAAGATATGCTGAGTTTCTACTATCCTTACAGACAGAGAAGTGGCAAAACATTATGATAAATAGGGTGAAGTAGGATAGAGAGAGGAGAATACTTTACAGACTGCAGATAGATTAATCTTCAGTTGTTTTTATGCACAAATAAATGTGTGGTGCATAGAGTTTATCTTCAGTCAGTACATTTTCTTTGATAGGGCATATTCAGTAGATTATTTTCTTTTCGGTAGAGGTATGCAAAATATACAGCTTAATGTTGTGCATGGTGGCTAGCTCAGAGGGTCTGTTTGGTTAAAAATTTTTGGTGTGCCCACAATAAACATCAGTTGGTGATGGCAGTGATTTGGTGTTTTGATAACTGCATGATGCTTCACTAGAGGTGGGCACAGCTTTTACCACCGGACTTGACTGGTTTCATGGCTTTTGGTGATAATATCAGTAGTGGAGATGCTGATAATTGCAAGTTTCTCAAATGCTACTGCCTGATGTGTGTGATGCAAAAAAACCTACATGAAAATAAGATTCCTTCTTCTTAACAACATTTCTTCCCCCCTCCCCCCCATATCATGACATATTGTTATAGTACTAAGCAGAAAAGGTTAAAATTTTGGAAGCCAGTGACAGCAAGACTTGGATTTTTTTCCTTAAATCTCTGAATACTTTTGCTATTTGAAAGACTAGAAAGAAGATCAAATTACAGAATGCTGGTCATATGTAAGGATCTTGAAAAATTGCACACCTGGGTATAATTCTTATTATTTGGAGAAGCCATAGAAGGCACACAGTGCTTGCTTTCAGCTTCCAGTTTGCTGTTTTCTGGTAGAGGAGAAAAGCAAATACTGGAAAGAAGCAAAGGAAGGTAGATTGGGAGACATTTGACTGACAGCTTTTCTGAGGTTGTGGCAGGTGAGAAAAGTCTCCTAATCATCTTGGAGGATCACTCTGGCTGCCAGAGATACTCAGAAGCTGTTACAATGGCTTTAGGTATTTTTTTCCTTAAACTTCAACAGTCTAAGGGCATAACACATCCCTTTGTTCACAATCATAGCAGTATTTCTGGGGTTCAAAAGGTTTGCATGGGTATGCCTATGATGGATAAATTAGGAAACAAGATATGTCAGCCAGCTGTGCATACATGTACCTTCCCTTGGCAGACATAGAGCTACTGCGTATGCCACATCAAGGTTTTTGAGTAAAGTTGTTGTAAATGGGAGGCTTGCACATAGGTGACAGTGCATGGGCAGTCATGAGTTAGTTTTTTTGTGACATTGAAAAAAAGGTCTTTGCAGAGGAAACCTTTTTTTTTTTTTTTTTCAGTTGCATAGTAGCATGACCTTCCCTGTCACCTCTGTAACTGTGCATATACCAAACATGAGGATAGCATATAAAGTGATGACAGCACAATTGGAAGCATTATTCCCTAATGCAAACAGTATCATTTGTTTTGGTGAGAAATTTGGAACTGAATCACTCCTGTTCTCTCTGAACTTTTGCAGTATTCCTTTTTTTCAGTTGCTACATCCCACATATGATTGACCTAGACTCACTTCAGGAGGTAGCACAGTGGCAAATACACATTGTTGCCATGGAGGACATTGCTTGTGGAGACTATGGTGCTCTAAGCAGATGATTAATTTGATTTGTATTTGATATAGTATATAGTCCAATTAGCTATATATAGCTGATTTGATGCAATCAGCTTTGTAAGTAAAGAGTCTGGTTTCTTAAAAGTGATAAGACTCCTTAGCTTGTTGGCTGTTAGCCTCTTAACTGCCTAAGAGAAAAGGTACCTGAAAAATAAAGGCGTAGATGTTCATTGCTTGGCCGTGGTTAACCAACAGAAACAATTACTCTGTTTTCTGTAAGTTTCGAAGCACATGATAGGATTAGTGTGTATCCTGAATGAGGTATGATTACTTAATGATGGCAACTCAGTATCTATATACAATGTGTGCCACATGCAATAGTTGGTCTCTGTGTTGTCCCTCTGTTTATGAAAGACTAAAACAACTGAACCTTGCCATGCTGTTCAGACACTGTTTCTGTAGATCACATGTAGTGGCTGCCAGCTGCTGAGTGAAGATGCAAGCTCATTCTGTTAATTTCCAGTCTTCTTTCCAATTCCGTGTAGAGTCAGTGCTATATTAAGACCAATTGTTCCTTTCATAAACATTTTCCTTCCATCCAGTAAAACAGAAATGGGTACTTTATTGGAATCACAAACACCCTCATTTTGTTGGTAGCCCCATTGCTGTTAAGAGCAACCTGTGCTTGGCTACTTAGGGCATCCTCATTTAGCCTCAATCAATTACTGAATGTATTTGCAGTGTGCAGGATGGGATGGAAGTACTACATAAATGTGAATTTACTATCTGACGGAATAGCTCCTGGAACAGCCTTTAATTTGCATTTATTAGTATTTTGCATAGGATTTGCACAAAGCAACTGGCAAATGAGGTGCAAAATACCTGACCCAGTGAATCTGTAACCTAATATTAGGCAGGTTCTCAAATGAATTAGAGAAAAAAAGAACTGAAAGGAGTGCAAACATGAAGCTCAATATAATAAGACCATGTATTAAGCAAGCTTTGTCATGTGTAGACAGAAAATGTGGGGCCATAAGAAAGATCTGAGAAGACAATACTGTGTTGGACAAGGGTATTATGACACCCCATATATATTCATGTAGAAATCAGTAAAAATAAAATATGTAAAAGAACAAAGTATGTAGCAAACCACAGAGGAGGAAAATGTGCACAGAAGTCAGGGTTATTTTGGTGGTCAATTGCAGCAGTGTAAGAACTTGTCACATTCATGTTTCTTTTGACTGTTCTTTACTCACTGTCAAGCTTTAGTGAGGATAGAATTCTCACTGACCTTTGGCAGAGAAGGTGATAATCACAATAGCGGCCTGTAATATTCTTTATCAACAAGCAGGTAGGAATGAATCATAGAGATGCTTGCTCATCTGGATGTTGTTACTGCTTTCGAGTGCTTAAGGATGCCATCTTGCAATATTGGTATCAGTAATTTCCCTTTCTATCTTCAGTGAAATCAGGTATGGTTCTTGTGCCATATGTATTTAGCACACTTGCTCAAATTAGTTGTTCCTCAGGCCCTGCATTTTGTACTGTGTCATGGTATCTCATCACTATTTGTTTTTGACTTTGCTAATCACAAATACACACAAAAACCTCTGCTTAGGAACTTTCAGTTTTATTAGAGAAAAGAGGAGCATTGGTAGATTGATGGGCAGCAGCAGCAGCAATGAGACTCTACTGACTAGTGGGACTGGCACCATCCTCACATAGTGGACATTGCAAATATATGAACAGGATATTCTCTACCGTAGTAGAGATCTACCGTAGTAGTAGAGATCTTCTCTGCCACAGTAGCATTATAACAAAGGAAAGTATAGGGAAGATCTAAAAAAGAACAACCAAATAATGGAATTTTTGAAGTTAAAAAAGACCCTTAAGATCATCAATCTGAACCATTAACCTAACATTGCCAAGTCCACCACCAGACTATGTTGTCTGTAAGTGGCATGTCAGCACATCTTTTAAATACCTCCAGAGATGGTGATGCCACCGCCTTGCTGGACAGCCTGTTCTAATGCTTGACAATCCTTTCAATGAAGAAATTTTTCCTAATATCCAATCTAAACCTCCCCTGGTGCAACTTGAGGCCATTTCCTCTTGACTTATTGCTTGGTATTTGGGAGTAGAGAATGACCACTACCATGATACCACCTTTCAGGTAGTTGTAGAGAACAATAAGGTCCCGCTCAGCCTCCTTTTCTCCAGGCTAAACACCCCCATCTACCTCAGCCACTCCTTGGAAAACTTGTGCTCCAGACCCTTCACCAGCTTCATTGTCATTCTCTGAACACACTCCAGCACCTCAATGTCTTTCTTGTAATGAGGGACCAAAAACTGAACACAGGATTTTAGATGTGGCCACACCACTGCAGAACAATTCAGTCACTGCCCTGGTACTGCTGGCCACACTATTTCTGATATAGGCCAGGATGCCATTGGCCTTCTTGGCCAATTCTGGCTCACTTTCGGCTGCTGTAAACGAGCACCCCCAGGTCCTTTTTCTTCAGGCAGCTTTTCAGCCAGTCTCACCCAGCCTGTAGCACTGCAGGGGATTGTTGTGACCCAGCACTTGGCCTTGTTGAACCTCAAACCATTGGTCATGGTCCATCAATCCAGTCTGTCCAGATCCCTCTGCAGAGCCTTCCTTTCCTTCAGAAGATCAACACTTATGTCCAACCTGACGTCATCTGCAAACGGACCGAGAGTGCCCTAGATTCCCTTGTCCAAATCATTGAGAAATACACTGGCCCCAATACTCAGCCCTGGGGAATGTCACTTGTCACTGACCATCAACTGGATTTAACTCGATTCATCACCGCAATTCTTTGAGCTCAGCCATCCAGAGAGTTTCTCAACAAGTGAAGAGTATGCCCATCCAAACCACAAGCACCCAGTTTGTCCAGGAGAGTGCTCTGGGAGACAGTGTCAAAGGTTCTGCTAAAGTCCAGGTAGACAATATCCACAGCCATTCCCTCATTCACTTACCTGGTCACCTCGTCACAGAAGGAGGTCAGGTCGGTCAAGCAGGACCTGTCTTTCGTAAACCCATGCTGGCTGGGCCTGATCACCCAGTTTTCCTCTGCATGCTGTGTCATGGCACACAGGATGATCTGCTCCATAACCTTCCCCAGCACTGAGGTCAGGCTGACCATCATGTACTGCCCCAGAACCTTCCTCTGACCCTTCCTGTGGATGGACATCACATTTGCCAACGTCCAGTTGTCTGAGTTAGCCAGACCTGCTGGTTAGCAGACCCTGACAGACCCTGGTTAGCCAGAACTGCTGATAAATGATTGAAAGGGTTTTGGTGAGCGTGCGTGTCCAAGTAGTGTAGCAGGTTGCTGATCATTTTCCCTTTGGTTATGGGGACTTCTTTCTGCTTCCCATCCCTGTCTTGCAGCTCAGGGGTCGGGTAGCCTGAGAACAACTGAGGCAAAGAGGGCACTAAATGCCTCAGCCTTTTCCTTATTCCTGTTTTCCCCCACACACAATAAAGCATGGAGGTTCTCCTTAGCCTTTAATTGCTAATTTATTTATAGAATAATTTTTTTTTCTTTATGGCTAAATGACTGTGTCAATAATTACAGGGAACGTTCTCAAAACATTGGTGTCAAGATGGGAGAATACATTAAAGTGCTTGTTTGAAAGTGTAATGTGGGAATAATAGGGCAAGGGTTGTTCTTAGATGCTGAATGAGAGATTTACAGAGTAGAAAGACCAGACAAGACTACAAAAAGAAGATAAAGAGTTTATATTTGATATGATTAAAAGGATGAGAGAATTAAGAGATGCGTGGGGGAGGGCAGTGTGACACTTTTAAAAAACCCTTGAAGGTGTACATTTGTCAGGAACAGGAAATGGCTTGGTAGTATACTTGGGTAAATTTTTTGTATGCATGGACAACAGTGTAAGCATGTAGGCACGTTACATAAAAAAATCTGCAGGCCTTGCACTAGACTGGCTTTGTGTAGTTAAGGAAATGTGAGCAAGAGAAGTAGGTTATGAATCCAGATACATATTTCCTGGGAGTAAAGCCTAGGGCAGTTTTAAATTCTGTCCTATTTTTAGCTGATGTGGTGTGCTCTTCCCTGTCTCCCAGTAGTGTCAAGTCCTCAGACATTTCCAACTAAAGCTGCACCCTCTCTGATACGAGCATGGTAGGCAGTAGTGAAAATTCCTTTTGAGGAATATTAAAGAGTTTTTATTTTGCTCCACTGAACTCAGTGTGGAGATTAGGCAATGAAGAGATGACAGAGAGACAGGCTAACATTTCAGCTTTGTTAAAAGGGACAGACATGAGATTCAGTAATAGTGTAGCTGCCTTTGTTTGTGGATGAAATATCCCAGAATGAGGCACAGATGAGAAAGAGACCGAAGCCAATATTCTTTAAAATCCCCATCAGAAGTTGAAAGAGTGATTATATGAGGTCCCAGACAAGCTCTTTAAGATAAGGGTTACATCATGAACTCCCTATAACTGAGATTAAAAGCTCTGTTTTCAGCTTAGTGGTAATCATGTTCTTGTCATTTCCCTGGATTCCTATGGGGCTGAAATTCTTAAAGGTTATGACACAGAGTAACAGAGGATGGTTAGACAGAGTTAATACCAACAGACAACATGTACACTAAAAGAGACCCTCTGAAGGAGAACTGATTTCTTAAGAGAGCAATTGTCCTGAAACAAATGTACTTAAACACACTGTAGGGCAAGATTTTAGAACAGTCATCTGGAAGATGTTGCAGATGTCGAACCTTGGAGTTCAACAGGCTAATGAACTATGGAGATGACCTGTATTGCCTAAGTTTAACTGAAGATTTTAAAATTGAAGAGTGATATATTGACTAGATTCCTCAAGGATTTGTTAGTGAAGGACCAAGTGTTTGTGACTTCAGGTCTCAGTTTGGTCAGTAGCCTAAAACGAGATGTTCAACTAGAGTTCATTGCAGGATGTCGTCTTTGAGGGATGTACTGGAGGAATAATTAAGGAGGTCAGAAACGAACTAGAGAAAGTCTTAGAAATCCAAAAGGAACAAGACTGCCTTTTGCCCTCAAGCCTTTGGATGCCTGTCCCTTATATTTTGCTTAGTTTGTATTAGTTTAGGGCTAAGTTCCTGCGGCTATGCAGAACACATCACTCCTGCCCAAGCTTCCTGTTCATTACAATTGTCACTCTATCCAGTCTCTGAATCTGATTTCCTTCCTTGAAGGCCTGGTTTCCTTTGTTCTGCTCTGCATTTCATGCAGAGTAGTTATTCAGTTGATTTCTTTAGACTTCATCCAACTAATTGTGCCAGAGCTCTTTAAATAGGTTATCATTAAAGTTATAACAACCCATTATTGTGCTTTGTCTGTGAGAGATGTGATGAAGCCTTTGTAAACAAATGGTGGATCCCCCATATAATGCGGTCTTCCATGACTCAAGAGTTTTATAACAATCGTGTAACATCAACTAGAATGTATATGTTGTACACAGATTTTTTCCTTCCTTTCCCATAAATCACGGTTACTGATGTACCTCTTGGTTAGAAAAGAATTATCAAACATTCTGGTAAAAACAGCATTAGTTGCGAAAAGAAGGAACCATATAAGGAGAGAAGCCCCAGGTAGAAACTATAAAGGTTGTGTTCAAAGAGCTCCAGACAGAAAAGAAGATGGAGTAAGTTGGGTCAAGTGGGATGCTTTTATAGTAGGAGTGGTCAAAGCAAGATCAAGTGAGGGAATAATCTGAGGGAGAGTAAGAAGTTACACATGGTAAAAGGGAAGTGATGAGGAAGTATATGATGGAGATCAAGACAAATCATGCTATAAAAGCAGGTGGAGGTTGGAGCCCACAGGAAGAGGAAGCACTGCTTTCCCAGCTGTTCAGGTACATATCAGTCTCAAGCTGAGTCCTATTGATCTGGAGTTGTCACTAGAGTTATCAGTGAGAATTGTGCAGTCCTTTGCACGTTAAGAATCATATGGTGTACTTCTGTCACCATAATGACAACAGTCAAGTTATGGACATTTACTACATCAGATGGTATCTTTGGACCTCATGTTGTTTGTGCCTTACATTGCTTTAACTCCTTTGAAGTTGGCATAGGCATGTATTTTAGCCATTTGTTTCTGTTGTGGGCTTTATCTTGCGGCTTGACCTCTTTTCATGCTCTTTGGGCTGTGCCTTCCCCCATGACAAGGGTGTAGGCAGGCCTGTTAACTTCTGCCATAAACACATTCCTTCAGGGTGGTACTGAGGATGAAGCAAGAGGTTAATAGGAACTTCTTCAAATAGCTACGGAGTTTTGTATGGCGGGGTGTATTTTGTATGGCACTGTGTTCTATCCTGCCGTACTGGCCCTGCATGCCTCACTTAAGTAAATCCCTCGCCAGTCATTGATGTGGGTGTGTCTGTCACTCTGGCATTGGGAGGGAGTTAGAGCCAAGCCCTATACGTAGGGATTGCCTGTCTAACTGTAGATCTTGAACTTGGCTCTGTGCTTGTTGCTTTATGCCCTCGTATTGACACAAAGCAGAGGATTGTTGAGGTCATGGCAGGTGTTGTTCTCTTTGGCCTTCCGTACTGCGAATCTCCATGTAGTTCAGAGTGGTTATTGTGCTTTACCTTGTTGCATCATGAAGTTTCCTGAATGACCAGACATTTGTTTGTTTTTCAAGCCACGAAATTCCAACACAAAATGAGAGAGTTTTTGGAACATCCAAAACTAATCTGCATGGGAAAAAAGTCGAGTCAGTAAGTGAAGGTAGTGATGTAGTTAGTCAGCCAGTTTAAGACTGTGTGACCTGGAAGATTCAGGCACTCAAATAAACACTCTTTGTCATTTCTGCTAATCCCTCTCTACTCCCTCTTACTTTTTTTTTCCCTCTGACTTACTTCTCCTGTTAGCTACTAATTGGTGTAATACTCCATAGGGTATGTCTTTGATCTGAGATGTATATATCTATTGTGTAAGAAGAGTAGGTAAAACGTAGTATCACATCTGTCCAAAACCATTTGAAGTGGTTTCTTTCTGTGATTCTACTCTTATTTCTACCTAAAAATATCTTTTAAAGTTTAAGACAATTCTTGCAGCACTTACTGAGATGAGGTAGTTGCTGTCCTAAGGGTAAAAGCTATCTAAAGCGACATATGTCAAAAGGCTGGCCACTGGATTTTGATCTTTTATTCTGACATATTTTTATAACTAAATATCAACTAAATATAACTTGAGCTGTGTGTATCAACAAAACATGGCTGCAGGTAAGTTCAACACAGATGCATGAACATCTTTGCTGATAAACATGCTAATTTTGTGCATGACAGTGCTAATTTGGTAATCTTTCACTTGCAAATAAAACTATGTTTGGAAAACAGAGCCTTTTTTAGAACCATGGAGTTTAGTAAAAACCACAAACAAGTCCCCAAATCCCAAGCAAATGAAAAATACCTTCTCAGTATGAGTCTTTGATTCATTTATGTGATAAATCCATCTATGAACCACAAGAAAACTGAAAAAATGTGTAGTTTGCCTAGTTAACAGAGTTCCAGTATCATAAACTGGGTTTACTACAGAAGTTAGTTCTTGGTCATTCAGGGTATAATTTTGTTTCATTTTTGGGGGGGGCCAGGGTCATGGACTTCATATATGTCAGGCTGTTTTCATACAAGTGATTCCTGAGTCCACAGCAATTGCAAAATAAAATGTCTGCTTTTTAAAATCAGACTGTGGATTTCTATTAGAAGAAATTAAAATTGGTTTTCAATTTTACAAGAAAGGAAGAGAATATTTTCTTATAAGTGAGTTATAAGTAACTGTCTGCCTAGAGCTAAATTTTCATATATGGCTTTTAACTTTCCAGTTATTTGCAAGTGAAGTGTCTTGCACCTTCTATAAACATTTCATTTTATCTTTCATCAGGTACAGTTTCCTTGTTTTCTTTGAAGAGGGAAAGAATATCCATCTGCAGGCAACCCAAGGGATACCTTCATGAACAAAGTACCATGAGGCAAGTCAGGGTGTGGATTTACAGCATGTCACCTGCTCCACCCAATGGCTTCTTTTATGGTACATGTAAGGTCTTTGCCACACATCCGTTCAGGTGCAAACTACATTCTGCTCAATGGGAGTAAGATTACATGGGCATCCAAGAGAAGCTGCTGCTATGTACTTTAATTTCACAATCTGTATTATCTCTTAGCAACTTGTTTGTGTGGTATACATCTCCCACAGCGGAAGGTTGCACACAAAGAGAAAGGGAGCTTAGAAGGGTATTACTTTGCAACCCAGTACTCAGCATTGTCTTAGTAAGAGGAAAAGCATATTTGTATTTGCGTATAGTGTTGTGTATTTGTTATTATGAAACTCCTTTGTGAGGTGAAATGTCCACCAGGAATATTTTAGGAAAATATTTTAGCCGAATAGTATTTTATATTGACTTTTTATTGAATATTTTTCTACACAAGTAAGAGATATTGATTTATTCAGTTATTGCAAGAAGACAAATAACATAGATAGTATTATACTTTATGCATTAATGAAAGATTTGGAGAAACTTCTGCTTCTAAAACAAAGGATGATCTTTTTATCTCCTTTTACAAGTTCTGCAATAGATTTTTAAAAAGAAAATAACAGGACTACAAACAGTTTTATGTCATTTTGTATACACTGTATGAAGTAGCTAATATATTTAACTTACTTTTCAAAAGCCCACTGTTTTCTATTTCTCTGCCCTCCTTCTAACTTTTACCATATTGTTCTATTGTTCATTCTAACTTCCTGTCACTCACCTTTTCAATGGTTTCACTTTGTTTTCATTTAACATACGTTTATAACATCTGTCCAATATTGTGTGGTTCATCAAAGAGGAGAGCAGAAATGATCCAGTGTAGTAAAAGAAATCCAAAGAAATCCATACCTATAGTTGTTAGTTGTTACTTGATATCTGGAACTATCGCTTAGTTATTAAACCCTGTGATCTGTGGGTATCTAATTATTGAATTGTATTTGCAGATTCAGATTTCCCTTCTCCTTTACATCTGAAAAAATACAGAAAAATCACAATCAAAGTATTTTCATATTTGTGAATCCATTTTTTTAAAGCATTGGAACTGCAGTTTTCAAGGAATGGGGTTTTGAAAATATTTATGAGTATGAAAAAGACTGCCCTTTGTTTCTTAAGTGCTCACATTAGTTACAAGTCTGCATGTAAGCTGATGAAAACTCAAGTACCAAAATATCTTAAATACTAAATACCTTTGAAAAACTTTAGAACATAATTTACTTTTGAAAATGAGACATAGGCTCTGAAAACATTATTGCATTTCTGAGAATATTACCTTATGCCTTTCCCATTAACATTAATCATGCTGAGCCAAACTGCAGAGACGTCTGACAATGGTTGCTCTATCTGGAGAATATGTACTTTGGCAAGCCCAGGGTTTCTTTCAGAAAAGTGCAAACTTTGGAAGAGTATTTCTAGAGGAGCTATGAAGGGAATCCCATTAAGCTTCCAAACCCATTGGATAAGTACTTTAAAGCTAGCAGAGGACAAGAACAAAATGTATCTTTTCTTATTTGGAGTTATTTAGAAATCATGACTTGATGTGAAGAACAGCACTGCCATACCTTTTTATGTGTAATATACAGCCCATTTTCCCAAGGAGCTTGTAAAAACTAAGCCAGTAATCTTGGAACTGATCTCATACAAAAAGAGGAGCTGCTGTCTACTTTTTTTCTGTGTTGTATTGCTTGCACTGGAGTGTGAGAACCACCTCACTGTCATGCTTTTATTTGCCTGAGTGACCACTGTTACCCTGCAATAAACAAAAGGTAACCTGCTCCTAAATTAAAGGAGATTAGTGCATTTTTACTGCAGGACTTGGGCATATATACAGGAGCTTATCAGACAGTATCTGGTGCCTACAAACTTCCTGCCTTGCTTATCTTGCAGTAACCTGTTGTAAGTCCTATAGGCTCAGGAAACTGCTATTGCAATGGGCAAAACCGTAAATAAAGCTTATGATATATGATGGAAACTCCCAGAGATTGCAATTGGATTCCCTTGAAAGGCTTTGAAAAAGCTGTAGCAGTGTTCTGGCTGCTGACTTCAGTTTGGTTTTCATTTTGTCCTTCAACAGCAAAAGTGGGCTGACATAGCCTTGCAAGTATTCAGATATAATGTCTTGAGACTGCACCAGGCTGTGAACATCTGAGGCAAATCCTAGTCTTGACATCGTTTTGCCATTGCATGAACTGTTTGTGATTCCATAGTTTGCCCTGCAAACAGTGGGGCAGCCTGGTGGAGTGCAGCAGGAGCTGCAGAAGAGACCCAATCCAGACCCCGCTGAAATCAGGGAGGAGGGAGGACTTCTGTTGTCATTAGGTTGTTTGGATGAGAACCTCTCTAAGAAGCAGCAGCCACCACCAGGTAAGTCCAAAATCTGAGTTCCTTCATCTTTTTTTTCTGTTCTGCACTTGCCAAAGTGCCTCCTGCTTTAGTAGCCATGGCAGCTTAACAGCTCTTGAGCAACCATTGCTTTTTTCCTCTCCTTTCATGCCCCAGCCCATTATTAAGCAACTTTTAAAATACATATATACATCTATCTATAATATATACATTCCTCAATGGCTGGCTTGTACTCGACTGAAGGGGAAGAAGGGACGTGTCTCTGGTAGGTTTTGGTCTTGTTATGGTCTAAGAAAAACAAAGTTACTTGATTTTCTTATTGTTTTCTTCCTCTAGAAGGTATGCCTCTTCCCTTCTGATACTTCGGAATTTTTCCTAGTGAATTCGCTTTTCTGGTATCCCCAGATGTTAATATTCTCTGTGGAAAGAGGGTTTGCCCCAAACACCACTCCATCAGAGAGTTCACTTTTTGTGCTGCTCAGGCACATTCTTAGCAGACAGAGGAGGTGACAGAGGAAGGTGCCCAGCAAGATCAGGTGGTGCCTATGCATACAGGATCTAAAAAGGGGCACACTGTTTGTGGAGCAATGGATATGCCCAGAGAAAGGATGCTGAATCCTCCTTCCAGCAGTGCAGTGGGAAGCACAGCAGCTGTACTGTGCTGCTGATCTGCAATCATGTCTCTACAGAACATCCTAAGTCAACCAGCTTTTCCATGCCCAGTGTCAATGCAGTTATGATCTTTCTGCTTCCCTATATTTAGCTTTTGAAGATTTTCATAGATTGTTGCCAAAAAACCCCAAACATTTGGGGAATAATTGAGCTGAATCATTTGGGGCATGTCTCATCTAGTGTGTGTTACATGGCAATGATGAGGCAATTCCCTTTTCATTTAGTATCACAGTTATAACTCACATTACTTGTTCAGTGATAAACCCCACATTTTCGGTGTCCCTGAGTTAAACCATTATAGGTACAGCTGTCACCACTAGACCTTTTCTCCCCACCTCAGACATATTCGCTATGCAGTGATTCTGCAAACAGATCCTGCCACTCAGAATGAGTTTGCTAGTTCCCCTGACTAACCAAGTTCAGTGTATCTCTGAGGTCCTTTGTCTTCTGGACATGTAGCTCCCTCTTCCAATATAATTGCTCTTGATTCCCATTGTTTATCGTCCTAGAGCTCATTTGGTGTGCTATTGTCAACATTGCCTCAGCATATGTGTCTGTCCTTGAATGATGATCTCCACACACCATTGAATATGTGCTCATTATGATCACTCATTTCTTTTATAAGTGTGATTTTCATCATGGTCATGAAGTGATGAATTCACCCAGCACCCCAAATAAACAATTTAATTTCTTTAGAACTGTGCAGGCCTCAAGTTCCCTTGGCTATAGTTTAAAGACATTCAGATCATTTGTTTTCTGCTAAATTAAAAATCTGCAGCTGACAAATCCTGTTCAGCTCATTTGCTTACTTGTTGCTAAACAGTGCAAAGTCCAGACCAGAATTTAACATTTAAGTCTGTCAGAGTTGATATAATGGAGTTCAGTCCTCTGAATACAACTGCAAATAGTTGCAACAGTATAGATGTCTCTTGACAAAGTTGGTGCAATGGACCAGTAACACAACTGCATGTGCAGCTGTAATATTTCACCCTAAGGCTATTTCACAGGAGTGAAAATAATCCTTTGGAAAAAAAACCCACAATATTTTTCCGACCTGTGTGAATAAAGCTTCAACTGCAATGTTCTGAAAGGGAAGAAGTAGCTTCTTGCGAAGTAAGATGTGTGCCTTGTTAAGGAGAATGTCCTGTTGAGAGATTATCTCTCAGATATAATCTACATTCCATAGAGTCTTTCTCGAGGACACATGCTCAAGTTTTTGCTCAGTTGTTTTGTTTCATTTCCCTTTCCAGTGAGTTTTTGTCCTAAGACTGGAGAGCAAGTATTACAGACCTTGCTTTCAGCAAGGAGCACACTTTTAGCCCTCAGTTTTTTTATCCATACCTGTAATTCACACATTTCCTCCCTGTACATCAGTTTGTTGCTGCAAACTTTGAATTTCACTTGTGTAATTTCTACTTCTCAAAGTTTTTAGTTGTGATTTTGGATTTTTTAATCATCACATGGTTCTGTGCACCAGAATCCAGTTTACAATGAGCAGTGACTTCTCCATTTTCTAATTATCAGTGATTAACCTCCTGCTGTAGTATTGTCTAGTGCTTCAATGAAAAAATCCTTTGAATTAGTAGTCAGAAAGGACAAGGACCTTACTATGCTATACAACTGCTGTGGCTCATAAATTCTTCCAAAGTTGTACAATCAATTACATTTTTCTTTTCTTCATAATGTAACATCTGCATTGCTCTGGGCTGCTTGTCACAGGAGGCAACATGAGCTAGTCTTGCCTGATTTGCTTATTTCCCAGAGTATGTCTACTCTGTGAGAAACAGCTGTTTGTAGAGATTTCTAAGGGAGACCTGGATGAGCTAGGTCAGGTATCAAAAGCAGTGAAGTTGTGCAGTGTGACACTGATATAGGACATGTCTTTCTGACTGGAGTTCCTGTTCTGGTACTACTCTGGATTCTCAACGCATATCGAAGACACAGCGAGTGAGGTACTGTCTATAATATGAATTCTGAACCACACAACTTCCCTTGGGACAATATTGAAATGTCTACCTAGGGCTACTCTCAGTTCATTCAGAAATCTCTTTCTCTGAGATTTTCTATGTGTTGAACTCCATTCAGAAAGATTTTGGGGGTGAGAGAGTTGGTGTTTGTCTGCAATTTTTGCAATGTGATGTCATGCTAGACACCTAAGTTTGTTCCAAATAAGCAGTGTGAATACATGGCAAACAACGTGCTGTTTGCAGCTCAGTTGTCACACTTAATTAGTAGCACAGCCCGATCAGCACAATTAGCCTGAAGTCTAGATGCCTGCAGAATTTCAGCATCATGTCACTGCCTTGGTTGTCTTTAATTCAGTTCTGGCATTATCAAGTGATTTGCTGCACAGCATAGCATTCTCTAGGGTTAATTCCCAAGGTGGGAAAGTTTTTATTTCAGCCCTACTTTCTCACAGCTCTTTTCCTAGTATTATTTTCCCTTTGATCTGGCAATGGAAAGTCTTCTTTTCATGTTTCAGTCCTACATGGAGAACAGTACTTCTTGATTTGTGAGACACAGCTTCTTACTTGCCCTCACCAGTCTGTAATCTCTGAGGTGTCACTGCATGTCTAGTAGAAGCAGTTCCAGAAAGTATTGTGCTACAGTTCAGGTTAATTTCTCACGTTTCCCTCACATGACAAGAGTTGATAACTAAATTCTTACAACTGTTTCCAAAGTATTTAGATAGTTGATACTCAATGTTTAATCAAATTTTTCAGAACTTGATTTTGTAAAAAAAAAAAAAACTCTTATGATGACTGTCATCCTTTTCCCTGATTTCTGTTGTTTGTGATGAAAAAATAAGCTACTTTTTACCAGTTCTTTAAAAAACAGCTGTTGAGGTTTCTTCTATCTGAAATGCCTCAAGATTTATTGATGAAAAATGTGCTAATGTCTGGTGCCTGAGTAAACACTCTTTTTCAGTACTATGTTTCTAATGTAATCAGAGTACTATACTTCAGAATTGCCGCTAGTCTATTTATGGAGGACACAAAACTCTCTAATTTTGTTCTTTTTTAGAAAGCCATTCAGAAGGGAAGTCAAAGCTGGAGAGAGGAAGTAAGAAAAAGGAATCAAGATATTCTTGGGATAGTTGTCTATATATGGTTTATCAATGTAATATTGAGATTTTTCTCTTTGTGGTTGGCTGTGAATCTCACTTTGAATATTTTCTCTGTAATGTGTTTTGGGGATTTTCTCTGTAGTGCTTTTGCTTATTTAAAATGTCAAGAGCTGGTGATAAGGACTGAAAGTAAAAAACTGCCTACCTT
Source organism: Pseudotriccus pelzelni (assembly GCA_035584735.1). NCBI lineage: Eukaryota > Metazoa > Chordata > Aves > Passeriformes > Tyrannidae > Pseudotriccus > Pseudotriccus pelzelni. Next base: position 48,929,500 of record JAWMRA010000161.1, on the reverse strand, counting down.
ACTATCTGCTATCAAGGTATTAGTGTTTTGGGAGAGTGAAATTGTTGAAACTAAGAGGAACACAGTATTACGTGAATTTACTCAGCAGACAGAAACTCAAAAGCTGTAAAATTTCACCAAAGGCAGATCAAAGAAAATTTACAAGAGCAAGCTGTTAAAATAGATATGAAGTGTGGGACAGTGTTTCACAGACCTCTTGGGAAAAGATAAGGGAAAGGAGTTGTTTTTTGCTTTTTTTTTTTTTTTTTTTTTTTTTTCAGGAAAGTCATATTTAACTGAAGGATGTGCTGAGGTGGAAGGAAGCTCATTCCATGGAAGAAAGACTTCCACAGGCTTTAAGGAGAAGTGATGACAAGTAAACCAATAGCAGTTCTTCAATGTGATGGTTCTTCAGCTCTCTTGAAACAAACTGCTATCGACATCTTGTCCTCACCTCTCGCTCTTCCCTTTGTGTAACACTGATCCTAAAGGAGATGCTGAAGGTGAGGGCAAAAGGTATCAGTGGAGCTGAAGGAGACTTGGTGGTGAGTCTTTTGAGGAGGTAGCGACTGGAATGGATTTGTTCTTGGAGGGCTTGTAATACTGCGTGGGGGATTTAAAGGGGCATGAGAAGACTGGAAGGACATTCAGGGCATGGCTGTGTGCAGGGGAGTGACATTTGGTCTCTGACTCAATAGGAGAGGTATTATAAAGAAGAGGCCTAGTCTATCTAGCATTTCTTCCTTACTCTTGCCTGCTTTCCTGGCACCCTTACTTCTGGCTAGGAGAGCAAAAACAGCCAAAAAGGGATAAGAGACTCAGGGAACAGAGGACTCAGGGACTCCTGAGGGAATTGGCTGATGTAGTTGCCAAGCCACTTTCTGTAATATTAGAAAAGTCATGGCAGTCAGGGGAAGTCCCACACAACGGGAAAAGGGGAAACTTTGTACCCGTCTCTGCGTCCCTTGCACAGGAGGGACATTGGCCTGTTGGAGCGAGTCCAGAGGAGGGACACCAAGATAATTAGAGGGATGGAGCTCCTCTCACATGAGGAAAGGCTGAGAGAGTTGGGATTGGTCAGTGAGAAGAGAAGGCTTTGGGGTGACCTAATTTCAGTCTTCAAGTAACTGCAGGGGACCTACAGGAACTACAGAGCAAGAGCAAATAGTGAGAGGACAAGGGAGAATGAATTCAAAGTAACAGAGAGTAGGTTTAGATTAGATATTAGGAAGAAGTCATTTGCTGTGAGAATGATGATGCAGTGGAACAGATTGCCCAGGAAAGTTGCAGATGCCCCATCCCTGAAAGTGTTCAAGACCATACTTGGGGCTGAGGCTTTGGCTGGGGCTTTGAAGAACTTGGTGTGGTGGAAGGTGTCCTTGTCCATAGCATTGGGGTTGGACTAAACAATCTCTGAGGTCCCTTCCAACCCAAACCATTCTATGATTTGATACTGTATGGCTCTGTTGAATCCTCTGCAGAAGAAATGGCTGGAGAAGTTGTATGGGATCCTTCCCTATTTCCTACACAGGGAAGGAAAGTTGGAGAGCTGGGCAGGAGGAAGAAGAGCTGCAAGCCACAGCCACTTCTGCCTTGCTCCTGAAATAAAGTGTTTTGTTTTCTGGCAAAACACTGCTGGGTTTGCTAATAGCAACCTAATTCAAGAAAAGCTTGTAGTTGTGTTACAAGAGGGTTGCATCTCTCTACATACAGCCATGCCTTTCCAGTGACAGGTAGGGTGTCAGTAAGTGTATCCAGGAAATGCTGAAGAGTAAAGTGTGCTTACTTGTTTGTGTATAGTGCAGGTCCTTGAAGAGTGAATGTAGGCAAAATGTGATTTTTAATCTGCTGGCTGTGGAGAAAAAGGAGATTGAAAGTTAGGGGAATCATTGACCAGGATGCTGAGGACGTGTGGGTTATTGTCTTTTCATTGACTGGAGAAAGAGAGGATTGAGAGCTTGAGAAAGATCTTTGGGGGAAAAAAAGACACATTGAAGGAAGAGAACATTTCAGCCTTTTGGGGGCAGAAGGTGGTGATTGTCATTCATTTGGTTTTTGTTTCCTTATATTTTCTTTTTAACAGAGCTTAAAATAGGCAAGTCCATTTCACTGGACTCAAAAACTGCAGGCTTGTGAGAATCTAACCCAAACAAATTCTGTCAGGGTGAGGCTCTCAGGTGGAAGAATGATTCAGATAATTTTGGGAACAGAAACCATGGACTTGCCAGACAACTCCGAGCTGTCCTAGTCTTTGATAGTTTGGTGATTCTTCAACCTGTTTGTTGTGTAGTGTAATGGATTTACTGGCAGGAATTCCTGTGACTAAAGGAATTGAGAAAAGTCCCATAACCAAAGAGAGATGCCTTGGAGTGCATGCAATCTCTATAGGTCATCTCTAGCAGCACCCTACTTACTATGCAGTAATTTCTGAGAAATTCTTCAAGGTCTGAACTATTTATAAAAGATCATATTTTCATTATTGTGAGAAGCTCCATAATCAGATGGATCACACCTTGCAGTTTACATAGGTTGCACACTCCCCGATTGTATTTTCAGGAGAAAGTATTGGTAGGTCCAGAAGAGAACAACTTCATATAAATTTGTTTTCCAGTCTCTGTTGCCTCCCTTTTTAATTATGGTTATGAGGAAGTGCTTTAGTTTCAATGGGGCAACAAATTAAGAAATTCTTCCATCTCTTTGAAGGTTTATACACACCTGGTATCTGTGGTTTAGCACAGGCAAACGAGAGGCTCCAAGGCCTTGTTTGTGCTTAGAATTCCCTACTTGTGCCATCAGTGGTTACTATATATAGCAAAGAGAGGAACCTCATATAAACAAACCTTTTTCAACCTCTTTGCTCAAAGAAGATGTATTTACATTAAATTTTGCCAACTGAGGCTTAAATACCTATAAACAATTCAGTGCTAGCTGTGTAAAACCTGTGGGAACTTTTAGAAAAGTCTCCAGTGCAGGTGAGAAAATTTTCTGTTCACTACCTGTATCATATCTTCAACGGATGCAACATTACTCTGGAATATCCCAATCTTCAAAACTGAACAAAGTGACTGAATTATTTGTAAATCAGTATTCTGCTTATAGTTATGACATAAATCATTATTTATGTTTGTTGAATATTTTTCATCAAGTACAGAGATTATACAGCTGTGTCTAGGCCTGTTGCCCTTTCCTGCACCTTCCTTTCTCTCATACTGGTAACACATGGAAGAAAAATTTGAACTTTCTTTAATATTAGTCTCCAGAGATTCACTTTATTCATAGAAATTGATCCTGAATGGATTTTCTCTGCTTTCTTTCCAGTAGTAGGGTAGGCTTTTCCATGTTCAGCAACAGGGTTTCTTCTGCAAGTGTGCTGAGGTGTGGTCTAGGTGTGTTCAAATCTGTCTTAGTCATTCATCCTTCACCTTGTCATTAGCATGGCGTCTGTATTTAATTGGGCTTCCTTCCTTCATCAGAAAACAGTTTTTATATACCATGAAAACTACAGCCCATTATTAAATTTAGCTTTAAGTGAGATTCTTGGCTTTTATTTATACAAGAAGCAGTGAAAAGGATATCTCAAGTATTCCTTCAGATGAGTGGTATGTGTGAAGAATGTGCAAGTCCAGTATCCTGCCTCAAAGCCTTCTATTTCCCAGGTTTTACCTCATAAGGAACTTGTTTAAGAAGGTTTTTTTGCAATCTGTTGAGTTGCTTGGTAGGTTGTAATCATCAACGACTTTCACTAGTTGCATCTTTGCCTCACACAGAATGCTGCTGAGTTACTGTTGTGGTTAGTGTTTCAATTGTCTTTAGAAACAGCACTGAGATTAGCACTCTGTTTTGTGTATAGTAAGGGTTGGTCCCTCCCCGAAAATGTTAACATTTTGAAAGGAAAATGAGAGAAAATATTACCCTAGTTTTAGAAAGTGAGATGCTGTGCTTGGCAACCTGAGGCTCCTGGTGGACAACAAGCTGAATGTGAGCCAGCAGTAAGATCTTGCAGGAAATGCAGACAATGACACCAAGCTGAGTAGTGCAGTTGCCACACCTGCAGCACAGATGACATCCAAAAGGACCTGGATAAGCTTGAGAAGTGGGCCCATGGGAAACTCATGAGATCCAACAAGGCCAATTCCAAGGTGCTGCACTGGGTTGGGGCAACCCCTGCTATCAATCCAGGCTGGGGGATGAACAGGCTGAGAGTAGCCCTGCTGAGAAGGACTTGGGGGTGCTGGTGCATAAAAGGCAGTGGATGAGAGGCTAGACATGAGCCAGCAAAGTGCACTTGCAGTGCAGAAAGCTTATTTATCCTGGGCTGCATCAAAAGCAATGGAGCCAGCAGGTTGAGGGAGGGGATTCTGCCTCTCTACTCTGCACTTGTGAGATCTCACCTGGAGTGTTGCATCCAGCTCTGGGGTCCCCAGCAAACAGAAAGGTGAAGAAGAGGGCCACAAAGATGAGTAGACGGCTGGGACGTCTCTCCTATTAAGACACACTAGAATAGATGGGGTTGTTCAGCCTGGGGAAGAGATGGGTCTGGGGTGACCTTATTATGGACTTCTAGTACCTAAAAGGTCCTACAGGAGACCTGGAGAGGGACTTTTTACAAGGACATATAGTGATATATCTAGGCTTTAAACAGAAAGAGAATAGATTTTTATTAGATTTAAGGAAGAAATTCTTCACTATGAGGGTAGTCAGACACTGAAACAGGTTGTTCAGAGAAGTTGTGGATGCCCCATTCCTGGAAGTGTTCAAGGCCAGGCTGGATAGGGCCTTCAGTAACCTGGTCTAGTGGAAGGTCCCTATCCATGGCAGGAGGGCTGAGACTTGATGATCTTTAAGGTTCCTACCAACAAAATCATTCCATTATTCTATGATTCTGTAAGTGCATTGCCAGCAGGTCAAGGCAAGTGATTCTTTCTCTACTCATTCCTGGTATACTGATCTGGAGTCCTGCATCCAGTGCTGGGCTCCACAATGCAAGAAGGACATGGACTGGAGTGACTCCAGTAAAGTGATACAATGGTGACTGAAGAATTGCAGCATCTGATATGTGAGGAGAGGCTGAGAGGGCTGGAAACGTTTAGCCCAGAAAATAAAAGGCCTGTGTAAATCTTAACAGTGTGTATAAACACATGATTTTTGATGAGTAAAGTAAGAGATAGTCTGTGCTCAATAGAATCCAGTGACAGGACAAAGGGCAGTGAGAACAAATTAAAATAAACTAAGTTCCATTTAAATGTAGAGAAAATCTGTTTTAGTGTCAGTGTTTGACAACACTGAAACACAGAGGTTGCCCAGAGAGATTTTGGAGTCTCTATTGTTGGAGGAAGGCAAAACCCATCTCAGGACATTGTCCTGAGCAACTCACTTTAAATGACCCTGCTTTGAGCATGGGGTTGAACTATGTAGTCTTCAGAGTTCCCTTCTTCAATGCTTCTGTCATTGTGCACCCAGGAGTACACCTGAGTACAGGATGTCTGCTGTCTGCTCTGACCCAGCTGAACTTGGCACAGGATCAGAGGGGACTGCTCCCCACATCCCAGATCACAAGATAGTAAGCTGATCTAAAGACCTGCTCTATTTAACACCCATGTTCTAGGCTTCCACCCCCTGTCCCCAGGCCATGCTTGTAACTGGGATCACCTGCATTCAGTGGCATCCCAGCTGCATTCTTCTTCCCTGGGCACAGGGCCATGGCCATGTGAGTGGCCCAGGAGGTGATATCACAGCTCTTGCTGCCAGTGGATTCCCCATCTGGGAGTGGATAGTCAGGTACACATACAGCAGCACTTGCTAATACAGCAAAACAGTGTTTTAAGCCCTGCACCTCTTAGAATCATCACTGGCTTCACCTGGAGACAATTAATCCCAGCCATGGATATAGAGGAGACAAATCAAGCTAGGTCACAAAAATTCAGATTGTCCTGGTGCATCAAGCCTTGGCCTCCTGCCTTAGTGGCAGCAATGCTTTAGTCACTAGAAGTCAGGTTATGACTCTCTTGTTCATAAAATACATTGGGGCAACTGAGATGTGTATGAATGTTTGATCTTAAGAAACAGCAGGTTCAGTTTGAGGAAAATGGGTTTGAATCTAACAGGGTGATCGGATAGTCATGAATAATAAAAAGTCACATGTGAAACATATTTAGTAAAGTTAAGTGTCCAGTAAAACTAGTTTCAACATCATACTAATCTCTAAAATTATAATGCATGAGTCATAGCCCTTAGATGATCTTAACCTTTACTAGAGGATACCCTGCTTTGTGTTCGGCAGCATAAACAACTGAGCAAGGACCCGTGAAGACCTGGTGAATACAACAGGACACTTTTGACTTTACTGTAAGTAATGCCTTTTTTTTTTTTTCTCTGTGTAACAATAGGACAACAGTTTCTGAATAATCAATTGAAAAAATATTGTGTTTTCATTTAAAGCTTCTCTTACTGTTTTACTATGATTTTGCTTTTTTAAAATTAAAAAAAAAAAAAGTTCTGTGTGAGATAGCATAACTCTCCTTAGGAAAACTACATTCTGAAGTGTTTTAAAAACTACATTCTTAAGTGTTTTAAATGAAGTAAAATGATGTCAATAACAAATGTAAGGCATGAAATGAAATGGCAATGGGGGCTTAAGGATTGCACTCTAATGCATCTAGAGGCTTCAAAAAAAAAAGAAACTGTGGCTAAAAGAATTAGAGTAAGACTGATAGTGGACAAGTCATAAACAAATCAAGGAGCTTAAATTGAAATGTGTTTCAGATATGGAAGTGCACTGCCTGAATGTGGTTTGTCATGGGGTTCAGGCCCTTCTTAGCAATAGTAATGTTTCTATGACCATGATATTCAAAGATTGTGAATTAAAGGATATTTAGAGCATTATTAAAGCAGAGATCAGCATTCTTGGTTCACTGGGTTTTAGAGAACAAGATGCTAGAAGTGGAGAACACAAATGTGGGGCCGTGGTGGGAGCTGATTAGGATTCAGTAATTTTACAAGGCGGTCTGCATTTCTCAGTGTAATTCAGAAACCTAAGGTACTTTTCTCCTAGACAGTACTTTGTTTATAAAAGAATCTGTAGGTGAAATGATCACATACCACAAGTAGATATTTTGGATTTCCAAATATTTCACATCTTTACTTCTTCCTCTCTGTTGTCAGAAGTTATTGAACCACTTGTGGTACAGTATTAATTTCTAGAGGTAAAAGTATTGCCATAGATGTGGAATGAATGGTTTCCTTGCTGCTCTGGAAAAAGCTTTCCTACTTTGTCCACATTTTTTAGTGTTATTGTTTCTCCAGAACTCACTCATTCATCTTCACTTTTAACCATTGCAGCCTTCTCTGCCAAATCACCCTTTTCTATCTTTGTGATGATAAAGAGTGTGACTGTTCTAGATTCCTCTATTTTATTTTATTTTATTTTATTTTATTTTATTTTATTTTATTTTATTTTATTTTATTTTATTTTATTTTATTTTATTTTTAAGGGATTTGATTCAGTCACTGGGCTGGACATGACTTTGCATGCAGCAGGCATGGTTATTTCCATTTGCTGTTTGTTCTATGTACATACTCATTTTCTCTGTTTTAATAAACAGCACTGTATTTCCATGGTCTTGATAACATCCTAATTGCTATTTCTCTCTTTTGTTATTTATGTGGATGTTGGCTTCTTTTAATGGTGCTGGATTGTTCAGCCTCTATGAAATCACTGTAAATGCTCAGCAGTTCCTCATTAACAAGTGCATTTACTTTCTCTTTGGTGCCTTCATATGCGTTTACATGGAGCCCATTCAAAAACGTGTATTTTAACTTTCACAATGAAAGAATATTGTGCTTTTCTTCTGCTTTGATTTTTCATCAGTTAAATTTTTACTTTGTGCTCTATAGACCTGTACTTTTTACTCACAGCTCTTTATCACTTAAAGCCACATTGAAAAGAGAACATTGGAAAAAAACAGTTTCAAAGGAATTGTAGCCTAACTTTAATGAGGGCGTCTTTGGTATTACCTCATCCCTCTTTGACTTTATTTTTATTATTTCATAATCTCTTCAGTAGGTTGAGTAATTTTGCACAGTCTGCTTCCTTGAAATAGAAAGCTGGTACCCCTCAATTCAAATGTCTTGGAGTCATTGTTACTAAGCTAACTTAGTATAGTGAAGGGATTGATATATTGCTAAACACAAGGTGAAAATATTTGTAAGCCAAATGTAATTTTTCTTCTATTACAGAGCCACAGAAACATGAAGATATTGTTTTTCCTGTGTCTTTTACTTGTTGGAATTTATTCCAACAGTTATTGTTATGAGCCTAACCACCAAGGGGTAAGAAACCAAAATCAAAGAGCCCAAGGAAACCGAAACATGCCATGGCAAAGTGTAAGGAACAGTGTTTGTCGATTTGCATGTTGTTTCTACAAAGAAATTTCTTCTCAAGAAAACAATCGGAACGTTTTCTTCTCTCCTTTGAGCATCTCTACTGCCTTTGCAATGCTGACTCTGGGTGCCAGATCAGACACCCTGACACAGATTCTTAGGGTCCTTTGCTTTAACCCACGTGAGATTTCTGAAAATGACATACATGAAGGTTATCGTCAACTCATGCAAATGGTAAACAGAAAGAATGGGGGCTTACAGTTGAATATGGGAAATGTTCTGTTTGTGCTTGACCGACTGAAGCCACAAGAAAAGTTTTTAAGTGATCTCAGAAACTTCTATGAAGGAGAAGCTTATCCTATGAACTTCAAGAAACCTGATCAAGCCCAGCAAAAAGTCAACAAATATGTAGCAGAAAGAACCAATGGAAAAATCAAGGACCTTGTAAATAACCTTGATCCACTTACTGAAATTCTCCTCATTAGCTATATTTATTTTAACGGTAAGATACACATATCATATTCTTCTGCTTCATAATTTATTTCCTCAGGTCAGTCTTGGACTTCATCACCTTTTTTTGCAATATAGTTTTGCAGATGGACTCCTATCTTGTATTCCCTTTGGTCCTCATTTATATTTAATTATAAAAAAGGTTTTGAAAATCATGTTCTGCCTGACACTGATGATAATTCCTAGCAAAATGCATGGGAAGTTTTCCCATATTTTTTAATATATAAACTTCTTTCCTTCTGAAGATTTAATGAAATATATGTTGAGGAAGGCACCTTTAGTTAGGAAAGATTAGATACTTTCCTAATTCTATACAATCTAGTGGAATTCAAGCACTTTCTTAAATGCTTTGCTGTCTAGGAATTAATTTGAAATCCAGTTCTGTGGACTTCAGCTGTTTTTTTGTTCAGTAAGTTAGCAGTTAAATTTAAAAAATGCTGTTAAACTAAAATGCAACATCTTACCAAATAGAAGTATGTTTACTCCATAGTTTTGCTGTTACTGTGTACGTTCATGTATCCAAAACTAAACATTCAACAACTTTGGTTTCACACTTATGTTCTCCCTATTTTTTTACTGACTATGCCTTTGCCAATAGTATGTCTGTAGTCCTGATGTGTCCAGAGGCATAGGTTTCACCCTTTTTTTTTTGATTTGCAGATTCTAATATTTTCCAGTGAAGATGGATTCACCAGTATCAAATACAAGCCTACTGACAATAAGCTTGTTTTTCTTAATTAACTTGTGCAGTCTGCTTAGATACAGTCAACAGATCTTCCCAGAGCTTTTCAGACTGCTGATCTAATGAGAAGACGAGGATCAAGGCTGTAAGGCTTAATCAGTGGTCTAATAACAGATATTGCATCTTCTCTTAAACCTTCTTTCTCTTATTCTTTGTATGCTGAAAACAAAAAGCAATTGTACTCAGAAAAATAATATCCTATGATCTATCTGATAAAAATACCATTAAGCTTTTTAATCGAAATGGAGATGACATATTAGAAATGCGATTCTTTTTAATAGGAAAACCTATTCATTTAAAACTGTTAACCTGGATGCTTGCGCTCTCCAATATGAGGGTTCCCCTGAAAGTAATTAAGAACTATATTTTCGGGTTTTTGGTTTGTTTGTTTGTTTCTTTTTCATCTGTGTCTCTGCTCCTTGTATTAATCTCTGAAGATTTGGCCAGAGCTAAATGGAGCTGATTGAACCACAGATGACTGATGTTTCTTAATTCTCTTGAAAACATAGTTGTTTGTCTCAAATAATGTTTTCACTTAGGCTTTTATTGAGCATCAGGCACATCTTTCAAAACAAGTAAAACCCTTTTCTTTTACTGAAAAGTGTTTGAAGAATGAGCAATAAATTTAGTAGCACAATTAGAACAAAAGCCTGAGAAACTTTTACTAAAAATAACTTCGTATTACAGTTAACTTTTACATGTTCTAAAAATAAGTGTGGGGGGTTTTTTAATTAGATGTTCATTTTATCATGAAATGATTTCCTATCTTCTCCAAATATGGTGGAGTTTCAGTTTTAGCTCTTCAGTTTTAAAGAGAATAGATTAAAGAATAGCATTAATGACAATAATATAACAATTTTTATCTTGAAATCAAGAGTAGATTAAGGATCTATAGGCGGCTGGGATTAATCTGGAGAGGATCTAAAGCTCAGTTAGCTCTATAACCAGTCCATACTTCTTGGCTTTTGTCCACTGTGCATTGCAACCATCCTTGCACAGTACTGGTGATGCTCCTTCCTTTATTTTTTGTGGTGTAGCACACTATAGAAATCCTTCCCTAAGGCCTGGCAATATTTTTCTGTCTCTGAGACAGTGGGCATATTATTCCACTATATTACAGCAGTCCCTTATCATATCGTTGTCAAGCTGATCACCACAAAGACTACCATAAAGTTCACTTTCTGTCTAATCTGTGTGTTAAGTGATAGTTGTGGTTTGGGTTGGAAGGGAATTTAATAGTCCTCTAGTTCCAACCCTACTGCCATGGCTGTAGCCCCCTTCCACTACACCAGGTTGCTCAAAGACCTGCCCTTGAACACTTCCAGAGATGGGGCATCCACAATTTCTTTAGGTAACCTGTTCCTGTGTCTCACCACCCTCACAGTGAAGAATTTCTTCCTTATATCTAATCTAAATCTAAATCTGCTCTCTTTCAGTTTAAAGTTATTTCCCTGTCTTCTATCACTATCTGCCTATGTAAAAAGTAATTCCCTGTCTACAGACCTCCTTTAGGTACTGGAAGGGGCTTTAAGGTCTCTCCTGAGACTTCTTTCCCCCAGCCTAAACAACTCCAACTCTCTCAGCCTGTTTTCATAGGAGAGGTCCTCCTGCTGTCTGATCATCTTCATGGTCCCTCCTCTGGACTTGCTCCAATAAGTCCATGTCCTTCTTATGTTGGAGACCCCAGAGATTAATGCAGTACTCTGGGTGGGATCTCACCAGAATGAAGTAGAGGGGAAAATCCCGTCCCTTGACCTACTGGCCACACTCCTTGTGAGGTAGCTCAGGACACATTTGGCTTTCTGGGCTGCGAGTGCACATTATTGAGTCATGCTGAGCTTCTCATCAACCAACACCCCCAAGTCCTTCCCCTCAGGTCTACTTTAAACTTGATCCATTCTCTGCCCCACCTGTATTTGTGGTTGGAACTGCACCAACCCACGTATAGGACCTTGCACTTGGCCTTGCTGAACTTTGCCAGGTTCCAACAGAGTCACCTCTCAAGCCTGTCATGCTTCCATTGTATAGCATACATTCCCTCTGGAGGACATTCCTTCCTCACAGCATGTTCACTGCATCACACATCTTGGTGTTATTGGCAAACTTACTGAGGGTGTGCTCAATCCCACTCTTTGTGTCGCCAACAAAGGTGCTGAACAGCACTGATCCTAATCCAACCCTGAGAAACATCACTTGCGACTGGTCTCCTCTTGGACAACAAGCCATTGACCACAACCCTTCAAATGCAATCATCCAGGCAATTGCTCATCCAGCAAATGGACCATCTGTCAAATTCAAATCTCCAGTTTAGAAACAAAGATGTCACGTGGAACAGTGTCAAATGCTTTGCACAGCTCCAGTTAGATGACATCAGTTACTCTTCCTTTAGCACAACTTGCCCTTAGTGAAGTCATGTTTGACACTAGTCACCTCTTAATTTTCCACCTGTCTTAGTATAGTTTCCAGGAGGATCTGCTCTGTGATCTTGCCATTCAAAGAGGTGAGACAGACTGCTAGTTTCCTGGATCTTCTTTTTTCTTTTCCACTTTTTAAAAATGAAAGCTATTTTCCCCTTTTCCAGTCAGTGTGAATTTCACTAGACTGCCATAACTTCTCTAATATGATGGATAGTGGTGTAGCCACCTCATCCACCTGTTCCCTCAGGATCTGCAGAGGCATTTCATCAGGTCCCATGAACATGGGCATCTTCAAGTTCCTTAGATGGTCTTGAACCTCATCTTCTCCTACAGTGGGCAGTTTTGTTCTCCCAGTCCCTGATTTTTACCTTCTGTGACCTGGCTGGTGTGGCTGAAGCACTTGCCAGTGAAGACTGAGACAAAACATGTCATTGAGTAGCTCAGCCTTCTCCACATTCCAGGTAACCAGGCTTCCTGTTTCCTTATGGAGGGGGGTCGCATTTTTCCTAGTCTTTCTTTTGTCGTTGTCATACTTTTTCTTGTTGCCCTTGATTTCCCTGGCCAGATTTAATTCTATCACACCTTTAACTTTCTTAACCCAATCCCTGGATACTCAGAAAATCTCTTTGTATACCTCCCAGATTAGCTGTCCCTGTTGTCATCCTCTGTAGACTACCTGTTTGTGTTTGATTTCACCCAGTAGCTCCTTGTTCATCCACACAGTCCTCCTGGAGTTTCTACCTGACTTCCTCTTTGCTAGGACAGATCACTCCTGTGCTTGGTGGAGATTATCCTTGAATATTAATAGGATCATAGAATCACAGAATCATTAAGGTTGGAAAAGAACTCCAGGACTGAGTCCAAACTTTGACTGAACACCACCATGTCAACTAAACCACAGCACTAAGTGCCATATTCAGCCATTTCTTGAACACCTCCAGGGATGGTGACTCCACCATGTCTCTGGGCATCACATTCAAATGCCTGACAACCCTTTCAGTGTCCCTGCTGCCCAACCTGAACCTCCCCTGGCACAGCTTGAGGGCATTTCCTCTTGTCCTATTGCTGCCCATGAGAAGAGGCCAACCCTCATTTCACTGCAACCTGCTTCCACATAGTTCTAGAGGGATAAGGTCCCCTCTCAGCCTCCTCCAGGCTAAGCAGCTGTTTATCTCCCTCAGCTGCTCCTCATCTGACTTACTCTCTAGACCATTCATGAGCTCCATTATCCTTCTCTGGACATGCTCCAGCACTCCAATGTCCTTTGTGCAGAGCGGGGCCCAAAAATGAACACAGGATTTGAGGTGCAGCCTCACCAGTGCCGAGTACAAGGGAACAATCACTGTCCTGGTCTTGCAGACCACTCTACTGCTGATACAGGCCAGGATGCCATTGGTCTTCTTGGCCAGCTGGGCACACTGCTGGCTCGTGTTCAGCAGCTGTCAACCAGCACCCCCAGGACCTTTTCTGCTGGGCCACTTTCCAGCCACTCTTCCCCCAGCCTGTAGTGCTGCATGGGGTTGTTTGGCCAATACAGCTTTCTTGAACTCCTCTTCCCTCCATGCCTTTAACTCTACCAATCAGATTGCTGAAGAGACCAAAGCCCGCTCTCCTGAATTCCAGAGTAGCAGTCCTAACATCCTACTCAGTTTTCAGTCAAGCAAAGTTCTTTGTGAAAGCAGTGGGTGTTTTCCCTGAGTTGAGCACTAGATAAAGGTTGTTTAAATGTTTCAGGACTCGTGTCATTCATGTTTCTGTTATTCATTTTGCTTCAGTTTTCCCTTAAGCATAATAAGGTAGAAGTCCTGCCTGTTATATACCTGATGACAGAAGTCACTGTTAATGAAGAAACATGTATGACACCTTTTTTTAAAATCTGCTTAGCTTCTGAAATGAATGATGTGGATAACTGGAATTTAGCTCAGAAATTTCTCTCCACTGAGGATAAGAATCTTTTGAAGTTCCAATGCAGAGAGTTTGTTTCACCATGACTAAGTGAGGAGCCTTGGAAAATTTAATATTGTGAGGATTCAGTGGAAAAAGTTTCTGTTGTTTTGGTTTTTAACTCAGAAGTCTGGTAAAATTAAGTTCCTCATGACTCTACATTATCAACTAATGCACGATATAAACACCTTGTCTCTGAAAGTAACCCAAATTCCTTAATTTCTCTGGAGAATTCATCCCTCATATCATCCTTTTCAAGCTTATTTTTATCCGGGAATAAGGAAAGGGGAGAATCTTCTTCAGAGCTCAGAGAAAGTATGAGTGCTTTACAGACCCCTTAAAACTGTTGTCATGGTGGAAAAGTGCCAGTTTAGAATCCTTGATATGTCATCTAAATGAAGGATATTGCAGCCCACTGTAAAATCTGAGGGAGTTTTTTTATATCACATTCTATCTGCTGTGTGTTGCTATTAAATTATTCCGAGTATTCAGTAAGATCAAGTGATCATTGCAAACTGGTTTGTCTTTGAAGCTGATCCAACTGTACCAGTTTCTGTCATCTAAGAATGTGTCCTGTGGTGATATGTCCTATGGTTTCATGTCCTCAAAATATCTTCTAACTCAATCTCTTTTATTTCAAGCTGAATGGGAAAAACCTTTTGATCCACAATACACTAAAACAAGCAAATTCTTTGTGGATGGGAACAAGGCTGTGGAAGTCCCGATGATGTTTGGAATGGGCCTTTTCAAGCATGGCTATGATGACCAGCTGTCTTCCACTGTGGTGCAAATGGATTACAAAGGAGGTGCTTCAGCATTTTTTATTCTGCCTGATAAAGGAAGAATGAGGAAGCTGGAGAAAAGACTGTCTTGTGAACGTATGTCAAGGTGGAGGTCATTAGTCACAAAAAGGTAAAATTCTGAAGTTCTTGGTTCACATGGTAGGCAAGGAAACAAATGTGCTTGGCTATGACACAGAATCAGAACACCATTTTTATTTCTGCTTTATCTGCAGAAGAATTCCCACTGACCAAAGTTGAATCTGGCTCTCTGGTGTCCCTGTGTTTTCACATTCACCATCACATGCACTGAAAACCTTCACAGCTTTAGGACTTCTTCCATTTCTTCAATTTTTTCCCATTTTCAACTCTCAATAGGCCCCTGTTTTTGGACTTAGACCTCTGCTCATGTTTTTGGGGGAGGTCTTCTGCCATCTTCTATTTACAAGTAAATTCCTACCACTTCAGCATTTTTTCTTATCTCTTGCTTCTTTTCTACCTAATAAAATTAATAATAATTGCACAGTTAATGCGGAAATAACAACTTCCATTTGGCAATTATGAGGGCAAAGCACGTTGCAGAGCCACTATATTCAGGCTCTCTGAGGTCTTAGGAAGGCAAAATTGTAACAAGCTACACTTGTTTCAAGGTAACTTTGAGCCTAGAAGGCAGAAAGGTTTTATCTTTCTAAAAATAATTTTGTACTCCTTATGTTTAGTGTCCTGTATGATACTAGCCTTTCATGGGGCAAAATACATGTACAAGCATAGGTAAAACATGTTTGTAGTATCAAGCCCTTGTGCTCATATATGAATTTGACGTATCAAGTTAGTGAACTTCACGCATACTCATTTAAAAAACTTAGTTTAGATGATACTTTTTCAAAAGAAATATTGCATACCAATACAGAACCCCAAACACAGTGTTGTGCTCCTAACTCTGATTCACTGTTAAATCTTACCAAAAGAATCTAAATATATTTTTTTTAATTTTGGGAAAAAAAAATCAGAAAAAAAATTTTAATGCTCTGTGCATCTTCACAATTTTGAAACTTCTGGAAGCAGCTACATAGCTTTTGTCTAAAGGAAAAGTAAGATGGTGAATCAAGATACATATGTATAATTTTTGTCAAAGAAACAAAATTGCCTTTAAAATTACCAAGAAAGATTCTAAATAAAATTAAGGGGATTTATATTTCCTACTTTATAATATAAAAAAGCATCACTGTTGAAAACAAGTTTGTTTCCTGCTGCTCCCCATTTTTCATGATGACCATTCTCTCCTGCAAACTAATGACGTGAACTCCTCCTTTTACCTCTAGTTTTCAAAGCAGTTGATTGCCTCTGCTGTTATTTGGAGTCTCTGGGAGGTCTTAATATATGGGTTTGAAGTAGTATATTGAATGATTCAAGGGCTGTGGGCAAGCTGTGTTTGTGTCTGTTTCTGTGTCTGCAAACCAATTTGAGTTGCAGAAGTGTTGTGAGGGGCATTTTTCATTACTGTTGACTGCCAAACAGGGGATAGTGCCAAAGCGTCACCAGTACAGGCAGCTGAGATCTATTTAGTGGCTGAACTGTGGAGAAAACATCACTTTCACTTCTGAGAAGAGCATCCCAGCTCTTCCTTCCTGAACGCATTGTTGCCGTGGCAACAATGAAAGTGGGGGCTTGTTATGGAGTGTCTCTACACAACAATAAGATAGATGATTCAATGATAATTGCATCATCATTTGGGACAGCAATCAGCACAGACTGAAATTAGGGAGAACTAAGAGATCAGCAATCAGTTATCAATCCTCTAGCACTTTCATTTTTGGGTACCAGCCAGACTTGGCATTAGATGCTGTGCAACACTTCAAGTGTGGGCCCCTTCCTTCCCACCTGTGTGCTGGATGTCTTGCTCTTTGGCTCTTTGCTCTTATGTGCTCCACATCTCCCTGACCTAGAGCCCTGGAGAGTTGTCCTGGTTTCTCACCAGAAAAAAGTATCTAATGTCAGCACTATTTCTAACCTCTGTCTCATTATGCTGCTTCTGGATGTACATGTTGTGTTTAACCCTTGAAAAGTAATTATTAGATCAGTATGGAAAAAATAAGGAAGAAACAAGTTTTAGGTTATTTATGGAAAACAGAAAACTAGTCATTAAAATTTAGCATCAGACATTGGGCTTGACAGAGAAAAATAATTATCTATTGACTATATTCTGTCAGTGTGCTTTTGTTTTTTACTTTGTCATCCATTCTATCACTATTTATCATTGTCCTGTTACTTTGGTATATATTTTTGTTTTCTCTGTCCTGATTTATATGATAAATACATAAGGCAAGTGGGTTTTGTTTTGTTTCATTTTCCCAAATGTAACCAGTGAACTTGCATGTGTTCGATTTTTTTTTTGTGCTCAGCTTGAGACACCTAAAGGAATCTCTTTCTCATGAGGCGAATCCTCTGTGTCCTCAGTAATGGGTGATGATGAAGGTACTTGCAGCAGATTGCACAAAAGATCACTTAACTTCTGAAAATGTTAGCTGAAGACTCTTAGGGAGCTGCAGTTGTGTTGTGCTGAATGATCAGTAGGTCAATATCACTGTTCATGTGTTGGCTTACTGCAAACAGAGAGCCAGAAACTACAGCCTTATCCTTTCAACCAGCCTTCCAACATTGTTATAAATCTTCTTTTGTTCTCCTCAAATTAATGTCAGTGTACATCTCCTATTAAGCTAGAGAGAGCCTGCAGGAAAATGTCCTGAGGGAGAAAGCAAAATCAGTTTCCCTTGTGAGTCTGTTATTCTGTGATGTGTGATCAAATGATTCACTATACTCTTGTACTTCTTTTCTGGCAGCTCAGTAAATTTGTATCTTCCAAAATTCACTCTTTATGGGACATATGACCTAAAAAATATCTTATATCAGATGGGCATTATGGATCTATTCACTGATAAGGCTGACCTCTCAGGGATCACTGGACAGCCCCAGCACAGAATTTCCCAGGTAAGTCATGCTGCTTTTCGTTTTATGGGTCCAGGGTTACTGATACCTGCATCACTTTTGTACAACTATTTGTGATGCAAAACTCATGTAAAGAGACTTGGCTTCACATGAAAAGGTAGTTGTTGGCATACAGAGTATTTTGTCTATGCCGTGTAAGTGCAGTTGGGTTGGAGCAGGTTACAAGTCTGTAATTTTTTAATCTAGAAGACTATTTTGATCTGCATGGGGCAACCTTATAAAATGGACGTGACTACATTGCCATCTATCCATCACCTGGTACCCTCCTGCAGTGTGCTGTTACTCGCTACATGGCTGCTTCTGTTTGTGTTTGTCTTCTTTAGCCTGATTGTGAGCAAGAAGGATGTCACCACTTGTGTTTTATGGAGGGTAGGGGAGAGGAAAACACAGCTTGCTTTTAAACTGTTTTGGGGAAAGGAAAATGCAGTTAGTATAAATGTTTGGCTTCAAGCCTATGAACAATGACTCTCATTAGTGTCAGGCCAAGGTAAAAGCCACAGACAGGTCATACTTCAATGAACCTAGATTTTAAAGCTGACAATCAGTGCAACTTTAATTGTCTAATATGAAGAAAACAACTGCCCTTATGAACTCAGGAGGATGTTAATGAATCAGGGTCTGTCAATGTCTTGACTTTGCAAGGTAAAACTTATGTTTCTCTGCTCTAGCCCTCCATTTCTGCCTCTTCTCCTTTGCTACCATTATTTCCAAGACATGAAGAAACATAGGAAACATATTTTCAGACTTCTATTAATTGTGCTAGTCTGCATATTATTTCTTCAGCTGTATGAACTTTTAATAGACAGTTAAATATAGTCTTGCTCTTTTAACATTTGGTCTAGCTGTAAAGATCTCCATGAGTGGGAGCAGGGAATAAGAAAAGAAACGAAGCAAATGCTTTCACTAGCAGAGACATGCACCTTCACCCAAAACAAACTTATCCTGTGTGGGACTAGAAAGCTGTGCTGCATGTAGCTTGGTGATTCTTTTTCCACTTTGCTCTCTTTATGCAGCGGACTCACACCTGTCCATCTGACGCTTGTTTCTTACCATTAATTTCTTCAGGTACTTTTAGGTCACATTCTTATTTAGGTTACTATGTTTGTACCTCCTTGACTTGTAATATGTCTGTTTCTTCACAGGCTATTCATAAGGCTGTGATAAAGGTGGATGAGACTGGCACCGAAGCAGCAGCTGCCACAGGCATGGAAATAGTGCCTATGTCCGTTCCAGTAACCGTTAGATTCGAGAGGCCATTCCTAATCGTCATAACTATGGAGAGCAATATACTTTTCATGGGAAAAATTGTGAACCCTCTGAAAAGAGATTGAGTTAATGTACATATTATGTATGTGGTGATCACCACTCTTAAATCAAGTATTTGACCTGATGAGTATGGCATGGCTACGGAGGGGCTCTCTGCCTCTTAACTGATGTTATTCACTGTTTTTTGTAGATGAGACTCTTCATCAATCTAAGTTGTCATAGTTGCATGTTTGTTTGGGCCTTGCTTTTTTTTTTTTTTTTTTTTTTTTTTTTTTTAAGAAGGTTGCATTCAGGCAGAACTGTCATTAGCTCTGGGACAAAATAGGCCTGTGTGATACTGACAGCATAGATACATCTTCTAGCAGGGAAGCTGAAGAGCATGTGGGTGGAGAGAGCTGTGTATGTCTGCTTCTTCCCTCATGGCTGCCTTCTCACATTTTTTTTGTGTTGACCGAGAAATGGGTACAAGTTATGTTACTTTATTACTTGTGTCCCTTCTCCTACCAACATGAAGTTTGTAACTTCCATAGACCTTAACATGCATAATGCTCACTACCTTGCATAGTACCATTGTTGTCCAGTGGGTCTAATACATCGTTGCCTTTGAGCTGTTGTCCCAGCTTGGCTGCTGCAAAGGGGTCTCAAAGAGGGTGTGTTTTCCCCCTGCAGATATATACTGGCCAACCCACTGTTTCTATGAAATGTACAGTTCAGACTCATTCCAGGGCAAACTTTAGAGGTTCTAAGAACTTGGTCTAAGAAAAGAAGAGGCAAATCTGATCTGCAGTTCAGTGCCCAGGAGCCAACCCTCATGAATCAGATATATAGCTCAGAGCAGTCAGAAGACTACTACTAGCCTATGCCTGCACCTAAACTAGCTTCTAGAAGTCCCCATGCAGCAGGAAGCACAAGCCATCTCCTCCTGGTGCCAGTGTCTGTACCATTACTGTCTGTACCTGGGAGATGACCCATGGTAGTAAGAGCCATTCCAGTATTGTTTGTAGGATCAAGCACCCTACCAGTAACACCTATATCCCATCAGTGACACTTGCCGTGTCTCTTGATATAACCCCTTCTGTTCTCAGACTATCCAGTACTACAACATTGGTACTCTCTTTCTCATCTGCTTCATGGTTAGTATAGCCACAATATTATAAAGAGCTGTTTTCACTATTAAGATACACAATACTCAAAGTCACATTCATAATGAAGATGCTTGTTTTTCTCCTGGTTTGCTTTCTTATCTATGTTTTTTCTTCTGGTTTTCACAACATCTATCATTGTTTTATTTCTTTGCTCATATTCATGATATATATCTGATCTCTGGTTGCAGGAGGGGTAAATTATTGACTAAAATGGGTTAGTCTGTTAATAGGTTAATAAGTATTAAAACCAGTCTTTGTACAGCCTTGATATATGCAGACAAATGTACTACAGTAGAACAACATCGATGAATAAACATGACATTAAAAAGTTTCTAATTTTCCTATTTTACTTCTGCAGTTCAGAGTTAAGACTTAGGTACTGTTCAAGCAGGTTTTTTTGACATATGCCAACAAACAGTTATTAGTTTCATATACATTAGATTGGCACAGTAGTAGCAATGCCAGTAATGAGTTTCAGAAAGCCCTCTGTCTCCAGCCTGGGCAGCAGGTTATCTCTGTTGGGCAGAAGACTTTGGGAAGGTCAGGCATTCCTTTGGTGCAGAGATGTTTATTTCAAGGCCTATAGAGCATGCTGCTTCTGCTCTAGCAAGTGTGTAGCTTCTGTGTGTTTCTCATCTCTCTTCTAAAAAGCTCTCTCTTGACTCCCTTGACAGAACTCAAGGGAATGGCCTGAAGTTGTGTCAAGGGAGGTTCAGGTTGGGTGTTAGGAAAAGGTTCTTCCCCCAGAGGGTGGTTGGGCACTAGAACAGGCTCCCCATGGAAGTGGTCATGGCACCAAGCCTGGCAGAGTTCAAGAAGCATTTGGATGATAGTCTTGAGCACATGGTGTGACTCTCGGGAATTGTCCTGTGCAGGGCCAGGAGTTGGACTCCATGATCCCCATGGGTCCCTTCCAACTCAGCATATTCTGTAATTCTGTCTTGCATGTGTTTTGAGCTGTGTTTCCTGTTATTCCATAAACAAAATACAAGCTGTCTAGATTACACTTTTTTTATAATAGTATGTCAGGGAAACAAGAAAAGAGCTTAGAAGCCGTCAGCTTTCTGTAGGAGAAACCACTTTTAATTTAAAATCACAGTGAAGAAAAATTAATTTCTGTAGCATTCAAATAAGGCAATAAGAAAAAATAAGTGTAGCGTTTTCTGAACTGAAAATTGGCTTACTAAATTTGCCTACATCACTGGATCCATAGCAAACCTTGACTGAAGATACTTTTCTGCAAGTTCTTACAGTTATTTGCATTTTACATCAATCTAGAGGCACTGCAGATCTTGCTAGGTCACAAATAGTTTTCTGAATTAACCAGATCTTGCAGCTTGCTTTCCTGTGAAAAGGTACAGCATTCCATTTTGAAGTAAATCTGAGAAACCCTGACTTGAAAAGGAGAAAAAAAAAGGCCTAGTTACAATGGAAACCATCATCAGACCAGTGAATACCCCCTTGAAAAAAGAACAATCCCACAACATCAAATCTAAAACTGTAATAAGAAAGGACAAGGGCAACTTTGAGGAAAAGAAACTTGCAGAAGTCATGTCACATGATAATATATTCTTTTTTGAAGACATCATTTCAGAGAGCCTGAGGTGTCAGTGGATGTTCAAAGTGTAGAAGTGTACAAGGAGGGCATTGGCAAAACAGAAAAGCACAATTCATTGCACATGTGCTTTCTTTGCAGTCTGAACCACTATTCCAAGTTGAACTAACAATAACAGAGTTTTCAGGGGAAAGAAAAAAGTAATCTAAGAGCAGATAACAACAAATTGCCAAGACTGCTTAGTGTGCATGCAAGAGATCTTAGGTGTCTCAAGAAGAAAAATAGTAAGCTTTCCACTTCGATGCAACAGTTAAACTGTCTCTGTACCAGAGTAATAAGAAGTGACAGATGTGATCAGTTTTTTCGAAGAGATGCAAGTGAACATGCTGTGAGTTGCAGAACAGTTAGTTCAACTTCCCTTTTTGGGACAATGCAGACTTTGTAGTTACATATTATGAATAAGTATGACAAAATATTGAAGAAATAACATGACCAGCATAGAAACATAGAATATTTTAGGCTGGAAAAGACCTTTAAGGTCAACTCCAACCCTTCACCCAGATCTGTCAAGTCCACCACTAAACCATGTTCCTGTGTGACACATCCACACCTCTTTTAAATACAGCCAGAGATGGCAACTCCATCACTTCTCTGTGCAGCCTGTTGCAGTGTTTAACAACCCTTTCAATAAAGAAATGTTTCCTAATATCCAATCTGAGCTTCCCCTGCAGCAACTTGAGGCCATTTCCTCTTGTCCTATCGCTTGCTTCTTTCAAGAAGAGACTGATCTCATCTCACTACAACCTCCTTCCTCCTTTCAGTTAGTTGTAGAGAGCAAAAAGGTCTCCCCTCAGCCTCCTTTTCCTCAGACTAAACAACCCCAGCTCCCTCAGCTGTTCCTCATCTGACTTACTCTCTAGACCTTTTGCCAGCTTTATTGTCCTTCTCTGGACAAGTTCCAGCACTTTAATTTCTGTCTTGTAATGAGAGGCCCAAAAATGAACACAGGATTTCAGGTGTGGCCTCACCAGTGCCGAGTATAGGGGAAGGATCACTGCCCTGGTCCTGCTGGCCACACTATCTCTGTGCCCACCTGGGCACACTGCTGGCTCATGTTCAGCTGGGTGTCAGCCAGCATCCTAGGTCCTTTTCCACTGGGCATCTTTCCAGTCACTCTGCCCCAATTCTGTAGCACTTCACGGTTTTGACTTGATGCTTAGGGAGACAGTGTCGAAGGTTCTACCAGTCCAGGTAGACAATATCCACAGCCATTCCCTCATTCACTTACCTGGTCACCTCGTAACACAAAGAGGTCAGGTCAGTCAAGAAGGACCTGTCTTTCATAAACCCATGCTGGCTGGGCCTGATCACCCAGTTTTCTTCTGCATGCTGTGTCATGGCACGCAGGATGATCTGCCCCATAACCTTCCCCAGCGCTGAGGTCAGGCTGACTACCCTGCACTGCCCCAGAACCTTCCTCTGACCCTTCCTGTAGAAGGGCATCACATTTGCCAATGTCCAGTTGTCTGGGACCTCCCTGGTTAGCCAGAACTGCTGATAAATTATTGAAAGGGTTTTGGTGAGCTCTTTCACCAGCTCCCCCAGTATCCTTGGATGGATTCCATCTGGTTCCATAGATGTGTGTGTCCAAGTGGTGTAGCAGGTTGCTGACCATTTTCCCTTTGGTTATGGGGACTTCCTTTTGCTTCCCATCCCTGTCTTGCAACTCAGGGGTCCTGGGCAGCCTGAGAACAGCTGGTCTTACTATTAACAACTGAGGCAAAGAAGGCACTAAGTGCCTCAGCCTTTTCCTCATCCATTGACACAATGTTCCCTCTCACATGTAGTAAAGAATGAAGGTTTTTCTTAGCTACTTTTTATTGCTAATGTATTTATATAAATATTTTTATTGTTTTTCTACAGCAAGAGCCATAATCCTTTGCCAAAAATTCTTTGAAAGAGTTGATCTGTCCACGTGTTATAATGGTTTGATTGATGTATGTCATATACTTCTGAAAGCATATAATATAACCCAGGGAAGCACCTAAAAAAATTTATAAGGTAGTGGGGGAGAAAGACCCTTAATAAGCAACGAGTTCAGGGATGCATTATTCAGAGAAGCCAGAGATGATGTGGGGCTTTAATAAATTGTTAGGTGACACATTTTCCCGGAGGTTTCACCTTTTTCATTGGGAATTATCTCACAGTGCACAGTGACTGGCTGATAAAATGTCAGAGGAAAATCACTGCTAGGAAATATAAGGCAAAGAACACAAGGAGATAATCCCTTGGTTTATACTTGGCATGATGGTCTCAAGTTAGTCATTGCCACTCAGGATAGATAGTTTGTAGTGATGTTGGATAGGCCACTGAATATGCCATCTCTGTGCTCAGGGCTGATGAAAAATTAAACCAACCAGTAGGAGTTAATGATGAAAGGAGGAAAGAGAAAGGGAAACTCAGTGTGCCCACGTACTGTGATATGCTTACACTGTGAGTGCTGTGTGCAGCACTGGATACTGCACTAGATGAGTCTTTGATCTAAGCTAAGGGTGCCCATTTTATTTATCTTATAGGATGAGGTATCTGTATATATACTATTTATGTATACTACCATGCATCTATAGGCTCAACTCAGAGCCAAAGCCTAGGTGTTTGTTTCCTTTTGCTGTGCCTGGGGGTGTCTCAGGCAACAGTTTAAGGCTGGCATTTAAGGGCATTTTTATTTTCTCAATTAACAGCAACACTTCTATCAGCTCAATGGTTCAGTAGGGAATAACTAAAAATCAAAGTCAATTTATCTGACTCAGTAGTTTAGGAACATTCATTATAAAAAAAAAAGTGTTTTTTTTTAGAAATTACAAGGGTCTTTTTATCACTTCTTTGAATGATTGAAGTAGGTGAATTTATACTTGCCTGCCTATTTGCAGTTTTGGTCTTTTAAAAACCCTTGATTATACTTTTTACAAGCACATTAATGCCTTGCTATTTACCAATGTACCTTCACAAAGACTTTAACAAGATCTATCATTTCTTATTTAATGTTTCTTTATTTTGTTCTTTTATTTCGCTGTCAAATACATGCATATTTTCTAAATGGGAATACCTCATTACTTGTCTGTTTTTCCCATCAGATCAATTGCAAACTTCTTTCAATAATTTTTTTTTTTAATGTGAATTAGCGCTCAGTATATCAGTTCTAAACTGGTTTTCCTCTACATATATGACCTTAGAGTATGTGATAAATCAATTTTTATTCCACAAAAAAGCCAAATGAGAATAAAACTGTGAGTGGCAAAATAATTACTTCCTCATTGTTCAGGTCCTCTAGAACTGATGCAGAAGTCTTGTCCATCCTGACTTGAAGAACCAAATGCTTAATCTAAACTTTTGTGTACAATTATTTTCTCTCCAATCAGACTTTTTCTACAGTAGACTCTAAATAATGTCCACAGTTCCTTATTTGTATTATCTTCACATCCAATAAATGACCTTAAAATCTCAACAAATTTCCTGAAAATGGTTTTGAAATTTTTTCCATTTAATTTTTAAATGATAGGAAAATCCATCACTTGATAGCATCTTGTAAAATAAAAATTAGCATGGAGCATTTTCATTATTTCTCTTTCAAAATGTTAACAAAGCAAACACATTCATGAAAATTTTCTGATTTCTCTGACTCTGCTTTCTTACATGGAAATTGCTCTCTCAGATACCTTCCAAGAAGTTTTTCTAAAAAAGGATTTTAAAGTGGAACATTAAAGGCTACAGGAAGAATCTGGGTATGTGTGCAATCTGGGAAAGTTTTCAGGGGGAAAAAAATCTTGAGCATTTGTGAAGCACTGATGTAAGTAATAGAATGATGAAGTTGTATCTCAGTTATAAGCCTACTACCATCAAAGGTAAGTAGGGATCTTGAGGTCAAAGGATTTAGGGATTTCTTGGCTTTAATTTAGGCATTCTTAGCACTGAATGCCTATGGACCACTAGTAAAAATAATTGCTTTTACATTAAGCTATGAAGAAAAATATGTTTAGAGCATGCTGGTAAAAAATTTCCTGCTTTATAGACAGTGAATCCTCTTAGACATAGTCCTGGCTTGCAGGATTCTGCTTCTGGTGTGGAGACCTGTGCTTCAGAAATTACTTCAGGAAGGATCCCAACAGTTCAGAGATCTCCAAAGATCAGGGGATGCGAAGTGTCATCTGTGCTGTAATATTGGGGTGTTGGGTTTGGAGCTATAGTAATTATGTGTGTGGAGGCGAATTAGAAAAACAAACGTGTTTGTTAAGAGATTAATTCAATCATCATTAGTATGAGAGCTGGAGCATTCACAAAGGCCAGAGACCAGTTCAAACTGGTTCTCATAATCCCCACCCACCTAAGTCCTACCAAAGGCATTAATTTAAAAACATTGCATCATCAGGGGAAAAAAAATACTCTCACTGGCTGATCAATGAACCTGAGAGCAGGACATTCTCACCTAGAAGTTCTTGTGACCTGATTAACCTTTTTGCTCTCTACAGCTGAACCCCATTCTTGCTGACCCCAGATTTAGGAGTGCCTTAATGCTCTGCTGCTCTATGAAAGAAGACACCTGGGTATTTAGTGAAAATCATCTGGGCTTTCCCTGGTCCCCAAAGGTTGACTTTTGGTGAAGGGGCTTGCTGTGATTCATTTGGGAATGCCTTCCTTTCTTATTCTTCAACAGGCTCTATTTCACCATTGCTCTCAAAGCTGATGGAGGAAGCAAGAGTAGAGGAATGGTGTGCCAAGATGAGAGTGGTCTGCAAGGGGGTGATGTGAAGAAAAGCAGTAAAAGGATGTCAGAGGAGATAACAGTACATAGGAGCCAACATTAGACAGGGCATCGACAAGTTTGGGGTAGAGAAGTCTTCATCTGTATTGAAATAGTTACAATCACAAAAATTTTCTGTTAAAACTAACAGATTTGAGATGCTTGTATGATGGTTGGTTATAGAGAAAAATGGTTTTGTTGAACTTGTCTGAATATTGATCTAGAGCAGGATTTTAAAAAGTTGTGTGATATTGAGCTAAATCTTTTCCCAGTGTAATTAAAACCAGTGACCACAGCAAAATTTGATCTACTCTATATCCATTCCAAATAAAATTGAAACCTGCCTTCCTTCTGTGCTTGTTCCCTGGTGGATTCCTGTGTTTGTACCCTCAGTTTCAACAGAGCTGTTCTGTATGAGTAGGGAGACTGACAAGGTGTAATAAACAGGGTAAATTGACTCTGTTGCTTGCAAGACCACTTTCTGGATCCTTTCTTTGAGCGTTAGCCAAAATCCATCTGGTGTGCTTGGGCAGCTGGGCTTCTGAGTCACAGAATAATGTCATTATTGTTTACTTCAACCCACTTTGATCAACCTTATTTGATCAGCTGCTCAGTTAAAGGTAGGCACTTGATTCAGTATCGGTCAGGAGTACAAAGGAGGTAAGGAAAGCAATTCAGATGAGATGGTCCCAGATAGCAGGGTCAGTGGATCAAATGGGAAGGTGAAGAAGAACTTTTTAATGAAGGCTTTCAGAATAATGTTAGTTGCTTAAGTCTTGAATTACTCATTGGGATGGTTCTTGTTAACTACTTTTTCATGTTGTATAGACACATATTTATTAACATTTTAAGTACTATATTGCTGTTGGAAACCCATAATTAATTGATTAATTTCTTTATTTCTTTAACGCAAGAACATCATTAGGAAAGGGCAGACCAGTAGTTACACAGCATTGGGTTGGGACTTGGGAGTTTCTACTTCCCTTCCCAGCTCAGTCACAGGTTAACTCTGTAGAAACTGAGCTTATTGGCTGCTTATACCTACCCACTAAGGCTGATATCCTTCCTTTCTTAGCTTACACAGTCAGAGCAGGATTCAGGTGCCTTATCATAGGTAAATAATATAAAGTATACAATACTGGATGGACAGTAGATGAAGGGTTTCAGGTGAAGCAACCCCTGCTGGCATATGCTTGTGTTAAATCAACATGTGAAAAAAAAAATTTTTCAGTTAGCACAATGGTCTTATCCTTCTCTATTTTCCTGTACAAGGTTCTTGTGTTGCAGTTACTGCATCTTCTAGTCATGAAAGAACAATTTCTGGTAAAAGGATTGGATTGTGCAGTGTTGTATGGTGCATACAGCTTATTAATACTTGCAATTTATGTGTGCTTAATCACTTCTCCCCACGCTGTAGTGTACCTAGGTAACAACCACCCCTTGAATACAATTGCTGAGCATATCAGGGAAGAAGACACTTTCTGTAAAGTGCAGAGGACTGTTTATGGAAGCTTGCAATTGAAGAACATTTCCACACTCACTTCAAAGCTGTATAAAGCTGCATCCTGCAGACCACAGATTTTCAAACCTTGTATCAGTGTTACCAAAGGAGGTGCCGTGGAATCAAACTGATAAAAAATTATCCTGTCTTTGTTATTCTCAATAAGAACTAAAGCAATGCTCTAGGCCATTGAAAGTAACTTTTTCACGCCATCTAATCTCAATGACAAAGTTTGATATGTTACTTTTATTTTTCAGATGAGCAAACTGAAGCCTACCAGTGTTAGTGATGTTCCCAGAGTCAAAACTGAGCAGCTCAACAGAGATAGCCATCTATCCTTAGTTTTCAGTCCAGTGGTTCTCTCATCAGATGGTCCCTCCCAGCCTGAAATCATTCCAGTATCCTGAAAAGTACTTGAGCAATGGAAAATATTACCGGAGATCTTTAAAACCAGTAAGAGTATTTTTTCATCCTGCCCCTTTTACAGGAGGTCTCAAGTCTTCTACAGGTCTTGTGTCACACCTGCCAACCTGCACACACTGAAACAGCAGTAGGAGATTCAGTTGTTATTGGTGCACCGTACACATAACACAGCTGCTACATTTACTGTATAATTTGCAACTGGTATTGAAACTTAAAAATTATGATGAACGTTCACTATCTGTCATTGCCATTGGCATAGTAATTTTTTTAAAAATCCTTGTCCCTGCTCTCTACGTAGTTCATATGAGTGATGCTAATTCAGATGAAAAAAATTCTGTGAGCAGAATTCCCTCTTGTGAATGTTTTTTTTCACTATATACAGACTATATTTCATCCTCATTTCACAGTCCCTTTCTAAAACATTGAATTTTGTCTTTCTGACAGGGCAGTGGAAGTGATTCTTCAAGAAGTGTTGAAAGCATGGCATGACCACTGTGTGCAGATTACACCTTTATTCTTCACTGTATATGTCACCCAGACTAGAAAAACCATAGTTCACCAGACACATATACATCTTCAATCTTAACATTTGCTCTGCACTCTGATGGCATGATCCCTCCCAAAGATTTTTGCATAACTCAAATCTATCAGTGAGGGAATGGAAGGGAAGGCAATGTCCATTTTTTTCCTAATTCCATACTCCATTTCATTCATATTGCTGCTAGGTTAATATACTTGTGGTCTACACTTGCAAATCTTTGTGTAACTTATAATCTAATAGGTATATAAGGATAAAGATTTTTTTATATTTGAAGTAACCTGTGTCTGTGAGCTGTAATCCCAGAACAGCCATTATTATTCCTAAATTGACGCAAAATCTCTAATTTCCTTTGAACACTGCATAAATCGAGTGGTTCTGTTGCCATTGAATATACCAGTTATTGGTTAATTAAGAACTCTCTAAATCTGTTTCAGAATGGTCTGTTCAAAACAAAACCAGTAGTCAGGAAGATGTTTGCAAGATGTTAGGAAATGCATGAATAGACCCGTGAATATGGGTCTATTTCTTCTAAAGATGTCAAAATATGAGTTGGGGTGTGGTATTGAAACTGACCTACATGAACTGCAAGGCAGTAACATGGACTTGGGCAATGTAGACTTCGTCGTGGTTTTAATTATCAGAAGGAATAAAATGCATCTGTTTGGTTATTTCAGTATTCTGTACTTTTATTCCTACTAAAAATAAATAATAGACTGACAGATCTAGTTCAGTGTATAAATGATCAGTGTGAAGCTGGTTACTGTGGTTTTATGACTTAGTTTTAGAGTTGAAATTGTGGTCAGTAGACAGGTGGGATTGTAATGGCTCGTGGCAGTGCGTGGTACACCTGGCATGCATGCGTGTCCTCATCATTTTAGTTTCAAGCTGCTGTAGCATCTTATTGCTGCTGCTATAATGAAATGCTAGGGAAATGCCTTGTTAAATTTTAGCTTAGCATTATTAAAAACAAAACAGTAATTACAAGGCATCACAAATGAAAGAGAAAACAAGAGGCTTATAGCCATTTTGTAACACAGTTCATCCTTGACCACTGTGACTGTCAGTCACCTAGGCTTTGATGAATAACATAATCTCTGTGTTTGTGACCTTTACAGACAGAATTAGAAGGAGCAAGTAAAAAGGAAAGGGGAGGGGAGTTCGAGAGTGGGGGGTTTTGGAATGAAGAAATTAAGAGGAAAACAAAGAAGGGGAGTGTCCAGACAAGGTTTATCTATGTTCTGTCTCCACATTTATCTATGTTTGTAATTACAAAATTACACATGTGAGTAAACAAGTACAAAGGAAAGAGTCGTCACAAATGGGGAAACGTATTTCATGTCACCACTCAATCATGACCTTTGTTGTTAACTGAAAAAATCAGTCAGCTTGATTCATCAGCACTTAATTCCTATCGGAAAAAGTTAATAGTACTTGTTTTCATTTGAACAATTTAAAAGTCTGTGAGAGGGCAAAGAGAATGAGAAGTGAGTGCGCACATGCAGTATGCGCACGTGTGGGAGTAAACAGCTTGCTACTGTATTCCCACCACCTGCCCAAGGCAGTAACTGAGATCCACGCAGTACTGAGATAGATGAAAGGACCGCATCAACCAGAGTAGGAAATCCATCAGGGAAGCATGTCTATCACATATCCTCTCAGTGGTATGCAGCTACAGTCAGAGAGAGAAGGTACAGGCAATTGGTTTATCTGTATACAGGTTGAGGATCAGGCAGAAGATTTGGCTCTGGATAGACTTTGGATACGTGGCTGTCAGCTTTGTGTGTACTTCATCACAGCACAGAGAGTCTGACTTCTGGCACCAAGAGTTGGTGTCTGTTTCTGCTGGTTCCAGGCACATCCTCCTGGTTTCCAGTAGGGTCCTAATTACACAATGTTTGCACTCAGCTCTTTCGCATGGTCAGAGGCAGCAGAGAGGATGTCACAGCTACTGTTCAAATGGTTGAAGATTGTCAGCTTCTTTGGCTGAATAATAGAGATGATTCTCGCAAACCTGCTTAGTCAATATTTGCTTTGTTTCCTCCTTTTTTTTGGTTGGCTCTAATTTTTATCAGGTCTGTTTAATGTTTAACAGCACTAATTAAGCAGAAGATGATGTAGCAGTATAAGTAACAGTGTGAAGAACAGCATGGTCAGTTGAATGCAACAGGGCTTCTGATTTTGTAAGTACCACACATGCACTTTTCTCAGAGACTTGCAAACGGTGATTTCTGATGCTGGTGGAATTTTAATATTAGGTTATTTTCATTTGTCTGCTTGTGATTTGGTTCTGTGCGGATGTTGCAATGGAAGATTAATCAAGCAGACGTGCAAGGGACCAGTGGGACCTGCTGTTCTGGGGGAATATGCTTAGCCTGAAATCAAACTAAAATAACCTTTGAAGTCATGGGGACTTATTAAGTAGTTGTCAAAACAGAATACTGATGTAATCACCTTTTAGGTTGGAACAGCCTTCCCAGTGACTCAAAATTAGTATAATCCCACTATTGACTGAATAACCAGGTCCAATTTATAAACTCTTTTGGTGACTTAATTTATAACACAACCATTGAATTGCTAAGGCCAGGCTTTCTAATTAGGACTGGGGTGAGTGTAAGGGGGGCTAGTGGTGGAAGGCCACAATTTAAATGTTATTGCCCCTTTTATTCCCATAGACAAACTAACATGTTGTCTGGAAGAGAATTATTTTCTGAATTTCCAATTTGCATAATAAGTATGACTAGATTTCCAATTTCTTAAGATCTGAGGTGTTAACAAAAATATTTGTGTGTGAAATTTTCTAATCTCAAAATGTTGAAATTAATGGGATTTCATCTCTAAAGGGAAAAGTATGCAAGAAAAACTCAATGACAGTATTCAATGTTTTACAGCTTCTGGTAGAAGTACTTCTTTCAGATGTCTGTAGAGATACCAAGAGAAGTTTTTTAACTGATCTGGTATAGTAGAAGCTAAAAATAGAGCCATGCTTAACATAAGCTTACTGCAGAAAATAACCCCAAACTATACTCTTTGCTTCAGAAATTCTTTGAAATTCAGGCTAAGCTCTGTTTGGACACAGGAAGTGAACAGGGACAGATAAAAAATATCTTCTTTCTCACTTGAGTGTGCAGTATCTCAAATATCCAGAGAAAACCATCCTACAATGTCTTAAACATCAAGTACTTTTGAAACACCCTGTGTACTACATTATTACTTCATTTTTCCACGGTACATAAGGGTTTTTTAGGTTTTGGTTTTTGAGTTGCTTTTTTTCCCTGTGAAGAACAGGGAGAGTTCTGCTTAAAAGAGATGCAAATAGCTGAATCATATTCCCATCTAGAGCCATACTCCATCTTTTGGCTTAAGGAAATTCAAATGTACTGTTACTTGTTACTGCAGGTCACTGAAGTGGGCCCTGTCTTCTCTCAGGCACGTTCAGCGTGCTCAGATCTAAGCAAATATGAGACCACACAGCTAGCATATATGTTTGCTATAAAAACAAGAAAGATTATCAATTAAAAAAATAAACTTGAACTTGGGCTGCCCTCAGAAACTCTATCTAAATGTTGTTTAGATAGTATATACAATCATCTTCCAGATCTGGGAATGAATGTAGGACCAAGACAACATAACCTTGGCAAGACATTGGAAAATATGTTCTTGGAAGAAAAGGCTACAAATAGGCTGCGTTGGCTGGAAACAAGAAGAGGAGCCGTAACAGTAGCAAAGTTCTAGAAATATTTTCATGCAGAAGCTACAAGAGCAAAAACCTTATTTTAATTGAAAGCTTGTTACAGTTTTGAAGAGGGTTTGTATGAGATGCCTCCAGAACAATAGGGAGCTAAATTCAGTAAACCAGAGACTTGTTCCAGCTCCTGTGGAGAGCAGGGGCTCATATGTAGGATATCACATCAGTATCTAGAGAACAAGCATAACAAAGAAACTTGCCATCTCCAAAGAAATTAATCTATATCCTTTGACTTCCAAATAGGATCAGTGGTTTTCTTTGTCTTAGACCCAGGTCTTTCCCACATCCCATGCAAGTTAACCCATTGGGTTAACCCATGGGCAAAACACCATTTAACAAATTACAAACACTTGTTGCAGCCCCCTCAAAAAAGGAAGGTTTCTTCACTCCAAACATGCACCTCATTATCTGATTCAAACCTGCTGCTTCCCACGTCTTTGTGCCCACTTCTGTGTGCACTGCTGTCATGTCATAGGATGCTCCAGGCTTTTGCCTTGAATTTTGCCTTGAAGCTCATGCCTTTCTTTCACTACCACCTGTGGCCAATGACTGGCCATGTGAGTTAGTAAACAGGGCCATGAGGTAAACAGAGGTGTGAATTTAACAAGCACCAGGTAGTCTGTGATAGCTGTCTGTCTCTGTGATGCTGCCCTGGAGGGAAGTGAGGGAATTTACCCCTCTTCCAGTGAGTAGTGAGATGCCTCACATTTCCTTACATTTATCAAATTGTTTTTGGGCGGGAGCTCTGGAGTATTTCATGCCTTTGAAACCCACACCCTGTCTTCCCTCAAGATAACTTGTTTGTGTAGATGTACCCTATGGGAGACAATGATCATAGGAAAATAATGTCATTGTTAATTGAGATTATTATGGACTTTAGCTCTATATTTCCATAGCCAATGTATTGCAATGAAGAAAAGTATGGCCTTTTCAGGCGAGTTACGATGAAATACAATGGTTTTATTATGCTGACATTTTAATCTGTGACTTGATTGAATTTATTAATTAGATCTGACATTGTACCCATGAGAACTTTAAATATCATATGTATATTAGATATTTACAGTTGCACTATGTAATATTTATGCTAACAAACTATTTATTATTCCTTACTACCAAGTACATCATTAACATCTGCTCATTTAATGACTGTTTATTTTGTGACAGAATAATTTGAAAAGAAGATGAAGTGTCTCCTGTGCCTGTGTTTACTCCTTGCTGTTCTTTGTGCTGTAACCTATTGCCGCCATGAAGATATTTGCCATGAAGTCAACAATACTAATCTGCAAGATGGAACAGAAAATCTATTGACACATGACTGTGACAAGCAAGGCTCTAACTATGCAGATTTTGTATTTAGATTTTACAAGCAAGCTATATCAAAACAAGCTGATGAAAATGTTTTCTTTTCTCCCGTGAGCATCTCCACTGCATTTGCCATGCTGGCTGTTGGTGCTAAGTCAACCACCCTGTCTCAGATTTTTGGAGGATTGGGCTTTGATGATCTGACTGAGGCTGGTGTACGTGATATACATCACAGTTTTCGCAAAGTTTTATCAGTACTGAACTGTGCTGATGCTAATATCACATTAAATATAGGGAATGCCATTTTTACAGCTACTGGGTCTGAACCACAGGAGTCATTTTTACAAAATACCAAACTATTTTATGATGCAGATTTTTTTTCTAGCAATTTCCATAAACCAGAAGAAGCTAAGGAGCAAATCAATAGACATGTAGCGGAGAAAACCAAGGGAAAAATTCCTGAATTAGTTGGTCATCTTGAACCAAGTACTGTACTAGTTCTAGTTAACTACATTTATTTTAAAGGTAAGATATTTAACATAATATTCCAATAGATGGTTTTGATGCAAAATAAAAATTTTAGGGAACTCCTGATCATTTATTACCAGAGCGACTATTTAGTAAAGAGCTAAACTGTGTAGCTCCTTCAAACTAGAGATTAGATCTGGCCAAGACCAGGGTATCTGATTGCTGAGAAATACTAATTGCTTAATTATGATGCAGTTCGCCTGAAAGCTGTAGACAGAGAAGTCCCACTCTAGTGGACCTCTCATAGACAGGGATCCACTGCACATAGTCTCACTGATCTGAGAGCATAATGACTAAAGATGTTTCCAAGATCTCTATGCTGGCTGTACATGCCAGTCAAACTTGGTGAACTGATATTCTTGCACAGGGTCCCCAGTTTTATGGTAGATCCACTAGGTGCATTGAACAAAAATTTGGGACAGAGCATTTTGAGTGTCTGTGTCTCTGGAGCCTTGCTGCAATGTTAAGACCCTTTAATCTGCTGATGAATTCCTCACCAGGCTGAGTGCCATCAGCCTAATGGGAAAGGAATGAGAAGAAGATCCTGTGGCTGAATGTTTAAGTGATTGTATTTAAATGGCATAAAAGGCATTACATATGGCTACAGTAGAAGAAGGACTCTCAACTGGTCCTCATCAGCCTTTTGTTGTTTCAGCAAGACAGGACTTCCTCACACTTACTATGCTGAGCTTACCGCACAGCTAAAATTGCTTTATTGTGTGTTATGCAGGAGATTGAAATTATTCAGTGATCATATTCTCCCAAAAATAGCCCTCCGCTGTCCTACATTTAAGTTGGTCTAATTTAGAGGAGCCATTTCTTTTGATCATCACGTTTGAGTGCAATATCTTCTCTTTTCCCCCATTAGCTGCCTGGGAAAAGTCTTTTGATCCTTTGCGTACATATGAAGATGATTTTTTTGTGAACACAAATGCCTCTGTTAGAGTCAACATGATGCAGCGTGACAGTATCTGTAACACTTACTATGACCAGGATCTCTCCTGCGAGGTGATAGAGCTGCCTTACCAGGGCACTGCGCGAGCATTGCTCATTCTGCCTGATGATGGAAAGATGAAGCAAGTGGAAGATGCTCTCTCCAAGGAAACTCTTTGTAAATGGGATAACAAACTTATGACCAGGTAACTCTAGATAGATGGATTACTGTGTTTGAGGACAACTCACTGTTTTTAAAAGGAAGTGCTAATTTCAGATAACCTCCCACTGGATATAATGTCCTAATTTCACAAATAAGCAATTCCCCTAATGAGTCAGAGCAGAGCATAACTGCTGAGAAACTACAGACTCTCTGACTTGATAGAAGACGTCACAGAACTGTAACAACTGCCTCAAGACTTGCTTGGCTGCCTTTTGGTTACCAGATCTCCTCTTTCATGATGCCAACACAATTAATTTGCTTCACCATGAATTTTATCATGATAGATTTTATCCTCCTTTTCCCTTATTTTAGGCTTTCCACAGTTGGTCTGCTTATTCTCTGTAACTCTCTAGCCAAAAAACTCTGCTAGCTGTGTACGTGGCATTGGAATAAATAAGTGTCAACAAAGAAATTTGTTTCTTTTCCCAAAAATCAAATGGAGAATGTAGGAACGAGAAGATGGAGCATCTCTCTGGATGCCAAGATTGCTCAAGGAATACCAATGCTACCATCAAACAAATCTGCAATCAAAAGGATTCTTTCAACTGTTGTTGAATTGCATACTATCCATCCTGCTGGCTGAAACAGGCCTGGAATGCCTCATTGCTCTTTTGTTTTCTTTGATCAACAGGAGATTAAACCTGCAGTTACCAAAGTTTTCTATTAGTGGGTCTTACGATGTTAAAAACCTGTTTGAGAAAATGGGCATTACTGAAGTGTTCTCAGGTAATGCTGATCTGTCTGGAATTACTGGCAGCCATAATCTCCAGGTTTCAGAAGTAAGTGCTGGTGATGGGGTGGTGGTTCGTTGTTTTGAACAACTGTGTCTGGGGTTTTTAAAGACTTTCTTCCCCTCCTTTTATTATTGAAGTTATAAATAAAACTCACAATGACATGTAGGGGCTTGCTTAGTAATTATGCTTTTCTACAGAAAGAATCTGATGGATCACTTATGTATTACTTTAATATTGCTATTAAAAGGCTGGATATTAAGTACATGGAAAAGTTGAACAACATTTTAAATGATTTCTTGGCACTCGAATATAATATTTTATATGATATTGTGTCAAGTAAGCTGTAAATGAGGAGTATATTATGATATTTGCTTTGATTGGTATCTAACTTTTTAATATTCTCAAATTTCCAGGAGATTTCCAGTTTGCAGAAGCAGAATTTCACTATGTCAGTTTAAGCTATGCTTCAGTGTTAAAGACGCCAAATACTACTCCTGTATTAGAATTTAAATGGCAGTCTTTCATTATCCTTGGAATAAGAGAAAGTGTTGCTATTGGAAGTCCAAACTATCTAAGAAAGTAAACTAGTTTGTGCATGGTCTATTATTATCTCCCTCTGCTCAGCACTAGTGAGAATGTACTTATAGTTTGTCCATGTTTATTTTTGGCCCTCCTTGTTCAGTCCTGACATAGAAAATGCTCCTGTTTCAGACCATTGGAGATTTACCACAAAAGAAAGTTTAATCCACTGGATTTATCATTCCTTTCTTCTCCTAAATATACCATAAGAAGAGAATTTATTTTACCTCCTTCTTCCTATCCCATATATAAACCACAGTGTTTTCTTCTTTTCCCTGCAGGCAATTCACAAGGCCCTGCTGGAAGTTGATGAGGCTGGAACTGAAGCTGCAGGAGCCACTGCCGTAATCTCTACCAGAGTTCTGTTTCCTTCTGTTACCATCAAATTCAATAGGCCCTTCATTATTTTGATTTCTGACAAGCAAACTGGCACTACACTTTTCATGGGGAAAATTGTTGATCCTACTAAAAAGTAATTGCTGAGTTATTTGGCATATTGTTATTGAGCATGAGTTATAATGGGTACAGTGTTTGCACATATGGGCTAGTGAGTGCTACTAACTACTCTCTGACTGAGGGATATTCAGAAGTAAATGAGGAATTTTCTTGTCAAATTAATAAGCAAAAAAATTGTAAAAAAACCTCACCAAGTAAGGCTTTTTAAATGTAACATTTTCCCCAGTTGAGTAATCGTATTGGGTTTGCATGGCAAGGTTTCGATAGCAGGGGGCAGGAGGGGTCTACAGGGTTGGCTTCTCTGAGAAGCTGGTAGAAGCTTCCCTCATGTCCAACAGAGCCAATGGCAGCCAGCTCCAGGACAGAGCTGGCACTGGCCAATGCCAAGACCATCAGAGATGATAGTAATGCTTGTGTCATAATATATTTAAGAAGGAGAAAAAAGTTATTTTGCAGGAGTAATTGTAGCCAGAGAAGAGCAGAGTGAGAATAAGTGAAAGAAACAGCCCTGCAGACATGCAGGTCAGTGCAGAATGAGAGAGAGGAGGTGATCCAGGTGCCAGAGCACAGATTCCCCTGCAGCCTATGATGAAACCCTGGTGAGGCAGCCCATGATGAAACCCTGCAGCCCCTGGAGGGATACAGTGATCCACCTGCAGCCTGTGTAGGAGGTGGATGCCCAAAGGAGGCTGTGACCCTATGGAAAGCCCACACTGGAGCAGGTTCCTGGCAGGACCTGGCAGGATCTACCCATGGAGAGAGGAAACCACGCTGGAGCAAGTTTGCTGGCAAGACTTGAGACCCTGTGGGGCACCTGGGATGAAGCAGCCTGTTCCTGAAGGACTGCACCCCATGGAAGGGACCCATCCTGTATCAGTTCATGAAGAACTGTAGTCCATAGGAAGGACTCACACTGGAGAAGTTTGTGGAGGACTGTTGCCAGTGGGAGGGACGCCGTACTGGAAAAGGGGTAGGATTCCTGTCCCTGAGGAGGGAGCAGCAGCAGAAACACTATGTGATGAACTGACCATAACTCCCATTCCCTGTCTCCCTGCACTGCTGTGGGGGAGAAAGCAGAGCCTGGGAAGGAGGGATGGGTAGGGGGAGGGTGTTTTTAAGATTTGTTTTATTTCTCATTATCCTGCTCTGGTTTTGATTGCTAATAAATTAATTTAATTTCTCCAAGTCAAGTCTGTTTTGCCTTTGATAGTAATCTCTCCCTGTCCTTATCTCAACTCATGAAACTTTCATTATATTTTTTCTCCCCTGTCCACCTGATGAAAGAAGTGATAGAGTGGCTTTGGTGGGCACTTGGCATCCAGCCAGGGTCAAAACACAATTGAAGTTATTAATCTGTTTTCCAAATCTTCCTTGAAAGATAACTTTTTTTAAAGTATGTTTTTATTTTTCAAAGTGAGTTCTCTCTGCTAAGGAGTTTTGTTACTCACTAAAACCTTTATCCCAACAGGTAACAAGTCTTGTAATTCTGCTATGTCTTCTCCAAGACTTGATGATGACCAGTATTCACCTGAGCTGGCCCCTACACAGTCCTTTCTTCTTTACATTGCTCTTTGCTGCCTAGGCTGTTTATCCTCAACCAACTTATTCTTTATCACGTTCCAACTCTTTGCCTAGGACCTCTTAAGAAATCACTGACCAAAAAAAGAGAAAAATCTCTGAAACAATAGACTTATTCTGCTGCAGCTCTCAATGTGTCTCTTTGCAGTCCACCGGGTCAGCAAAAACTTTGAGACAGCGACATTAGGCATAGCATAAACCATCAAAGAATTGTCCTGTGACAAATGTCATGCATGAATTATTGCTATGGCTGACAAATAAAATAAGCATTGCAGTTTAAATCCATCACTTAAGGAATTACTCCAGTCTCTTGCTATCATTCTATAAATCTTTTAAAATCAACAAAAACCCTCAGTCATTCTTATTAACATATCAAGATGTCTGTAAAATGTGTTTTAAAGTCTGTTAAACGAGTACAACTTTTCTCATATGGAAATTGCGATTCTTTACATTCTTTATGTAGTGGGTAAAACCTGTTTTCAAGAAATAAATAAAAACTTCCTTGCTGTTGTGGGTCTGTAGACCACTGCTCTTACTGCAGTGGAGTACTAGGGCTAAACTCAATAGCAAACCATTTATCACACAGCTGCTGCCTCAAAGAGAAGCTGACTTTGACAGCTGCTCTCTCATTGCACTGCTTTAACTCATGCCATTGCATTTTGATCCTGGATACATTTTTTGCAAGTGGAGTTGAGTCTATGTCTCTAGGAAGGTGATGCTTCTGAATGTACTTGCTGTGAGCACTGCAAAGGCAATGCAAGCCCCAAATCAAAGCTCCCCCCTCCCTGACATCTCTCTGGCATTCTGACCTGTTCTCCCAAGCTTGGTCCACCCTACATGAAGGTGCTTTAATGAGGCCCATCAGTGCTTGAAGCATGGGTTTGATGTATGGAGGACTATGTTTCTGACTGAGGGACACTTGGAGATTGCTGCTGTGTATGAATCCGTTTGCATCACGTAGCAAGAACTCGGTGGAAGCCCTGAGCTATTGCTTCTTCTGGGACTAGATGCCATCCCTCAGTGGACTGGGAGAGACCCCGCCTCTGTGCAAAGCAGCGGCTTTTTCAGAGTTGAGATCAATGATAACTCCTTGATGTGAGGCAGCATGCTCTGCGATGGCCATACAAACTCAAGAAGCGCTGGGAGCAATTCCCATGAGATCCCATTCTGATAAATCTGTGCACCAGAACTGACTAGAAGGTAGGATGGTGAGATTTTTACCTGAGTAGTGAGACTTTTATCAGAGTGCAGTGGCAGAAAAACAGGTTCTTGGCCTGCTGCTAAAAGGGAAGAAGTTAAGAAAAATCCCATGGTTGCTAGGACAGAGCAAAGGTTTTGGGAAATAACACATAGAGCAACTTCCTGCCCCATCTACCTCCCAGGCTTTACTTTTGAAAGCAGAGGCAAGGAACAGCAGGATGACAGCTGCACTGGGAGTTTCCACGCTGGACTGTGGAGGGTGACTGCCCCTGGCAAAAGTATCAAATGAGACACCTTTGAATGTTGGTTTGAGAGTTATCTACCACAATCTGGGGCATTACCACAGTTGTCCTCCAGTTAGCTTCACGCTCCAGACCGGCAAGTTGGCCTGAGTTGCGGCAGGGACCTGTGGTGGGAAGAGGGATGACCCCAAATCTCTCTGGAAGGGAGAAACGAATTAGTCTTATGCTATACATACACTGAAACCAGAAAAATGCCTATAGTTCACAGTATAGAGATCTACAGAGCCTGGACACTGAACATACCTGGCTGATGTTACTCTCAGCATTGTTCTAATGATATTTTTAGGAACCGGACAATTCTGCAAAGTTTTTTTAGGGAGACAGGGTATTTCATCCTAATTCCAAGAAATCTTAGTCTGCCTTGTATTAATTGTCCTTGTAGCTGTTGTTTGTCTTTATGTTATAGGGAAAGTTCCTCTTCATAATACTAGAATTCTTAATGGTAGAGAAGGAAAGGAAGGATTCTGGCAGACACAAATTGCTAGAATTTTCATTTATAGACTGTGTTCTATCTGTGGCAAACACCTGTATTTTATGGAGTCTGTCATTCACCTGTAGGTGATTTTACTACCTCTCCTTAATATTCCTCTACAATTTCCACTCATGAATTTTTTCAGCCTATGGGGCAGCTGGATCCAAACTAAGGCCCTGAAAGAGAACTGGACCATTTTTATAACCTAAAAGTGTAATCTACTTGACTTTCTGCAGTGACAGTCAGTAGAAGGGCATAATAAAGCTTACTGTGAAGTATGTGACCCCCTACCATAAATATCCAAGATAAAAGGCCTGCTGTGGGTCTGTTAGCTCTGAACTGACATGCTTATGTGAAGCTCTGAGAAAAAAGACTTACCTGAACAGAGCCTATCTCAGCTGATAACCTCTATGAATGAAAATAGATCCACTAGGCTGGGTCCCTGAAAAGCAGCCTAGCTGTGCCCCAGCAGACCCGAGTGCCGGATTTCTCCTGGCAGCCTATGAGCCGTGTGGGAGACTGTAAATTTGTTCTATCTGACCTTGTTTACAGTCCACTGGGACTCGGCTTGATGATGGCATAGCTTCTGTCAGTAACTGTCTCTTTGCTTTGCCCCGTGACAGAGTCCAAGTAGAATGCTGTTACAAAACATGGAGCAGTAGGATTGCAGGACTAATGCAGTATGTGTTCAATGCATTTTACCTTTCATCAGTAAGGAGAGGAGCTGACTTAATGACAAAAGGCACAAAGCATTTGGATAGTTACAGAAGAACCAGTTGCTCACATAAGTCCTGTTTTTCCGCTGCTACCAGTACTTTGGACTTTCCTTTCTTATTCTTGGCTATGCAATTTGAGTCTCAGCCTTGGTATCTGAAGAACTTGCCCTTGAATGGGCATAGCAGTCCTCTTGCCACAGCTGTGTCATCTGCTCAGCCTTTGATCGCTGCTACTACTTCAACAACATTGGAATTCACCTACATGTAAGCCAACCCTACTCTGATTGTGTCAGTAGATTCAGTACAGCAGAAGGTGCAGCCTTTTTCCCTTTACTCACGCTCATTTCAGGCAGAGAATCACTAAGCTTTTAAGAATCAGATGACTGTGATAATTCCTAGGCAGGGCGGTTTTTGAATGGGTATTCTGGGAACCGGGAGTACCTGTAGGCTGATACAAGGCAGTCTCAGTGCCTCACAACCCAGCTGCTTATCTTTAACATGAGTCTTGGTAGCTTTTACTGGTACAAAAAACCCCTCATAGCAGTATTAATCCCTATCCAGCATTCAATTCATGCCCCCAAAGCACAGATGCACTAGGAGTTCCAAGCAAAGAAAAAGTGCAAGAAAAACATGAACATTCTAAAATGCAGATATTTCACTGAAAACTCTAAATATGCACTGCAGTGGAAGTTAGAAAAGTGCAAATTATCAAGAGGGAAAGGAGCATGAAGACTGCCGTGGGCTACGTATCTCTGAGTCCTGTAACACACTCTCCATGTCTTACCCATCCATACAACACTCCTTGCTGGATACCGTACATCTGCCCTTACCCCATGAAAGCAGCATGCGGCTGCTTTCATTAGATTTCAACTGAGCATATGTATAACATCATTCATTCCCTTTAAACTGTTAGCCAGCTAAGACTGATCCGGAAATATCCCTCACTAAGTTCCCAGTCCCAGGTAAAACACTGAATCCATTTTTAAATCATTTGGTAAATGTGCTTTCCTCAGACTAACATTTTTTAAAAAAACTATAATTCATCCATTTCATGTAGATATCCTTGATTATGATTAATACCCTGGTTACATAAAGTCAGCTCAACATTGATGACGCTGCAAATGACTTTGCTGCCTTCTTGAAAAAAAGAATTTCTATGATGAAAGTGCCTTTTCAGGTCAATCCTACCCCTGGATATGAATCTGTTACAAGTGAATTAACCTTATTTGTACAAATGAGCCTCTGTTTCTCTTATGTGTATTGCATTCGGTTTCTTTTCCATAAGCCCTTTGGAAACAAAATTCTTATGACATATTACTTAACTAAACAAGAACATATCCTTTGTGGTTGGAAAACTGTTAACAGCAATGTGATGCTCATACAGAATGTCTGAAGAAGACTTTGTCCAACTTGGGCAACTATCTTATTATGGAAAAGTTATTATATTGTTTACCATGTTTCATGTAGGAAAAACAGACCACATGGAAGATGGTCTGATCAAGAAAAATGTTTGAAAGGAAAGAACAACATAGACTAAGATGACACAATCATGGAATCAGGTCAGAAAAGAACTCCAAGATAATTGAGTCCAACCTAAGTGTTATAGTCATCATAAGAGTTTTGGTTGCAGTCAGGAAAGAACCTCAGAGCAGGAGAAACATCTGTGCACAGAGGAGGTGAAAGATGAAATGAAAAGTTCTAATGCATATGAATACTTTTAGGTTTACTGTTCTCACAGATGCAGATTCTCTAGCCATCAGAAAAAACATATCATAACTCACATCTTCAAGGGACAGATACTAGAACTTATATTCTGTTCCTCTATCTTTCAAGTCTTAACTGTGTCCTTTGGGTAAATCTTATGGGTGAAATTCTAAGAAATTTTGTGTCTCAGTTGCCCCAGGCAGAGATTACTACCTCATGCCCATGCCTGTCATTGTGCTGCGTGTCATAGCCCTGACATATTCACAGTGATGTCAAGAGTGACCAAAGAGAGGCATTAAATAGAAGCAAATATATTCTAGTACTTCTGTACACTTCTAGATTGTCAGGTTGGGAAAGATGCTGCAGCAATCATGACAGAAAGCTCATGTAGGTACAGACTAGATCCCAAAGTGTCCTGTGGAGGCGTGCTAATGCAAGTCACTGATGGAATTGGAATTGTGCTGACCTGCCAGATTATGATCTGCAGAGGCTAAGGGCAACCACACAGTCTCTTCTTTTGCCTCCTTGAAACAGGGAAGAGAATTGTTGCATTAAACCATCTCAGTGATCTCTCACAATCCTCAAAATCTTACATCCTAAAATCTCGCAGTGTCAAAGACTTGTTTAAGAAAAAGGATATGAGCATTGGAATCATATAATAAATTTAATTTTATTGAATATATTTATTCAGCTAGTTGATCATCCTACTTTTTCACTGAGGCCAACAATATTAATCTATTAAACCATAAAAGATTATAACACCTTGCAAAATTTAACCCTGATACTTTCTCTCTGGCTTTGGAAGCAAAAAACTTTGAGTATAACGCCAAAATATCTATAAAAAAGCATTTTTTTAGTGCTCAATTAACCACATTTACATCACAGAAATAAAAAGTGTAAGGCATCAATTTAAATAT
Organism: Pseudotriccus pelzelni; assembly: GCA_035584735.1. Lineage (NCBI taxonomy): Eukaryota > Metazoa > Chordata > Aves > Passeriformes > Tyrannidae > Pseudotriccus > Pseudotriccus pelzelni. The sequence continues at coordinate 48,885,123 of JAWMRA010000161.1, read as the reverse complement.
AATTAGTAATACCAAGAGATTTCTCTGGTAGACAACCTAATTTCAAAATAAGAACTTTTATTCTCTGGTGAGCTTGTAACTCAAAATATTGTTTACATAGAAACGGTTCTTTTACACCAAGAGAAAAAGGTCCATAGGGCATATTCTGCTAGTAAAATGTTATTATTTCCATATACCAGTTATAAGCGGTAAATCCTTGCAAGAAGCCAAGCTTTTAGTGTGATTCTCTTACACCATTTTCTGCAGGTAGAATTGTTAAGTGTGGAGCCTTGAGTTCTGGGGATTAGAGGAAAAGGAGCCCTGTGCCACCATCTCCTGGTAAAATAAAGGAATGGACATGACAAATTCTATCTCATTTTGAAACTAGGAAGAAGGTTGCTTTCTGGCTTGTTATTACCCCATTGGTAGGAACTTCGATTTTCTTCTTAAGTTTTAGCAGCAGGTTTGGTGAAACGCTGCCCTTGAACAGACTACTGTCACACAGAAGTGAGAGTTTGGTGTCATAGCAGGCAGCAGGTCAGCTCAGTAGTGGGGGAGGAGGCAAATTAAATATTAGAAATTACTGGGATAGAAAAAAGAGAATATCAACAGTAAATCATCATGCCACAGTCTAATCTGTGGACCATCCACACATCCCAGAAGGATAAATAAGAAAATCTAGAAAATCTTTAGAAAAAGGTGGTGAGGTTAACCAAAGGTCTGAAACAGCTCCCGTTTTAGGTGAAAGATCTTCAACCTGAAAAAGAGACCATTTGGAGGGCATAAAGAAGGCAAAACTTATTTGTGGCAGAGACTGGGAGAAGCAAGACTGTTTTCCATTACCACATCTATTGCCAGAGCTACAAACCATCACATGAAGCAGATGTAGGAGCCAAGTTCAATGCCTATAAAAAGAGGTGGTTCTGCACGCAGTTGGCGGTATATGTGGAGTGGCACACTGCAGGGTGATGCTGCAATTCCAAAGGTGTGCCAGCACACTAGCTGTTCCTCTGGTGTTCCCGACACAGACAAATTCCAGATGATCAATATGGCTTCTCTGAAAGATGTGTCTTCATTCACAGTGCAGCCTATAAACATAAGCTTGCTGGGTAGATATTCAATACTTTGTTTATCCATTTCATGTTGTGTCTGTTACGTATTTCACAAGAGTGACCCCTGCTAAGGAACCCTTATTTCAGGGAGCCCAGATTGCTAGTGAACTGAGGAAAGGCAGAACCTAGGTATAAATGTAGGGTGTCTGGCTGGAAACAGATGAGGAATGGGGAAGAGTCTGGGAATGGGAATTTACAGGACAGAATAAGGGGTTCCTCCACCTAATGTGGATCTTTCAGTATAGTTTACAAGCTTTTTTTTTGACATAAGGAAAAAGGGATTAATTTTTGTGTTTAAAAAGCTGTGAAGATGATGAAGGGTGAAGCAACTTGTATTTGTTCCTCATGCATCTTCTCCTGGTGCTCCCCTGCACAACAGACCAGAGCTGAAACACATTCTGTGGAGAGTGTTTAGTCTCAGCCCAAAGAGAGAGAAAAAAAGAAGTCCTTTACCTCTCAACTGTCTTCTGCAATGCCAACATCAAACTTTTCCTACTGAGGGAAAAAGTGATCTAATATAATAGGAAAGGTTGGAAAAGACCTGTGTTTACCTGGGTAAGACAGACAGGCTCCCTATTATAGGCTGCGGAAAGTAGTGTGTTGTGTCCTTCCATTGCATTGGCACTCTCCACAGAAAGTGCTCTCTGTACATGAGGAACAAGTGCAATTTGAATTTTTTTCAGTCTGATATTAAGTGATGTAAAAATATTTTACAGCTGAGAATCACTATCAGGTGTAAATGAAAGGAAAAAAAATAGTATATTAAAAGTAAGGCAAAGAAATAAATTAATTAGACAGTAAACCCCAAGGTTGAGAGACATTAACTCTCTCAGAGAATCTGACATCAGAATAGAATATGCCATTTTACATTACTTCATATCAGAATGGAAAAAAATCCTCTTTTTATTAGCCTTTAGTAAAAAAATGGTTTAAAACAATTGCATATAAAATCTGCAATTTTTCAATCCTTCAAAGCTTTTAAAAATGTTTTGAGGTTATTGTTGTTATCAAAATATCATAATTAGTTTGAGATAGCATTTCTTCCTTCTTTTTTTTTTTTTTTTACAATTCAAATCACTAAACATTAATTACTATTCCACAGGTTCTGATTTATCAAAGATAATGATTAAATGATTATCGTTAGTGGAACGACTCACACACTGCCCATATGACTAGAATTAACAGCAATTAATAGCATCTTGTGCAGTTATCGTATTAAAAAACAACTCCTAGGGCCTGTGTTTCTTCTTCTACTTGAATTGCCCTCAGAGGGCAACGCAAGTTTCCTGTCTGCCAGGCTTGTGCATGTGTTATTAGATTATCACATCATACTAGTTCATCTTTTTCCAGTACCATTGGTACTTACAGGTGTCCGTGTGTGTGTGTATTTACATGTAGATATGTCTTTCACAAAGTATCTTCATAATTTACACTGTATTCCTTTTGAAGTTTGTATTGGATAAGCACATCCGCCAGATGACATTCTCCTGCATATGGTTCAGCAGCAAATACAGTGCAAACACATGAGCGGGCTATATCAACAAAATAAAATCCTTTTGGTTTACAATATATCTTGTGTTCACTTTACTTCAAATTTTATATTTAAAATAAAAATGAGAAGCATCTTCTAAGTTTTGCCTGGAGTGCAGTTAATTTTCTTCATAGTAACTGGAATGAGGCTATGTTTTGGATTCATGTTGAAAACTGTTGATAATACAGAGATGTTTTAGTTCTTGCTGAACAGCACTTACACAGAGCCAAGGCCTTTTCTCCCTCTCACGCATCAATGAGTGGGCTGGGGGTGCCCAAAGAGCTGGGAGGGCACACAGCTGGGACAGATGACTCCAAGTGACCCAGTGAATATTTCATACCATGTGGCATTGTGCTCAACATGTAAAGCTGAAGGAAGAAGAAGTAAGAAGGAAGAATGTTTGAAGTGATAACATTTGTCTTCTCAATTTACTGTTAAGTGTGATGGAACTTGTTGTCGACATGGATAATTGGCACAATTCTAGGAACATTTGTAAGAGTTGTTAGTATTAAAACCCAATAGTCTAACATTGCTGAGAAGGTACCCTCCATATTCCTGGCAGGTTGTAATTTTTAATTCGTTAATTTAATTTAACTAATTTTTTTTCAATATCTTAGACATGTGGAATATTATGGAAGAAAATGAAATAAAATGTAAAGCTATAACAGCAAGAAACCTCAGGAAACAGAAAAGAATAAGTGTTGTCTGTCTTGGAGGATAAAAAAGGAATTAGGTGGAACCTGGAAAATTAAATCCTTTCAATGAATTAGTTATTTGCTGGGCAATATGATGTCACTGAAATGTTATCTCATGAGGTAGTCAATCTGTAAATCATAGTTCCATGGTGTTCTCAAAGCTGTAGACCTTAATAAATATGTTTTTGCTATCATAAGCAATATAAATTTTTCTTGATCTATGTGGGTTTAGATAGTAGCAAAAGGTATCTTGAAATGGAACTGCTTCCAGAATCTCTGATCCTGATAAATATACCTTTGATTAAAAACTGAAGAAAATAACAAGGACTAATGAACAAAGTAGAAAGAGCTTTGATTCTCAGCAGAGGTTGTGTATACTATGTTATTTTTTAAAGCGAGGAGATACTACAGCATTTCACTGCAAGTATGAGGTATTGCATGCCTCTCCAGTCAAAAAGGAGTCATCCTTCAGGCCATCCCTTCATTTGTGTCCTTTGTGCCTCACTGTTAATAAACAAGTTGATCTCTGTTAATGAAGATTAAGGATTATTGGTATGTTTGAAGAGCTTGCTAAACTGGAAATACTCAAGTTCCTGTTTTCCATCTTGTAAATCTTATTTACTGTTTCATAAGCTATAATAGGCCAGTGACCATATGCATTGCTAGCTACTTTGACAGTTCATAATCGAGTTGTAATTACTGGGCAATGGTTCAGTGATTTCTGGGTTATAGATCTTAACCTCACTTCTAAATCTGATGGTGGCCACCAACTTTTTGGGCTGCTGATAATGTGGAATAAATGGGATGCAGATTGCATATTACATCTACATGATGGGAATGACACTATAACTACTAAGTGGAACACCAAAACCATTCTACTCAATGGAGGCGAGTACAATAGGGGCAATCAGACCTGTTTAAAAAGTTCATTTCCTGCCTTAGTTTCTCCTTCTGTGATTTGTCCATATATTATATTCGACCCTGAATATCATCAGTGATACCAGCATATCTTTTTTAAGACCTTATGGATGAAGGGTGAATTGACAGCCTGTTTTTGTCCTCTTGATGTCCACTTCAGTTGCATATGATACAGAAGACTAAACCAAGGGAACAACATATTCACTGACCACGTTTCCCTTTGCAGTCAGTCTCTGGAGCAGTCAAAAATGCTGTTTCTTAGCAGTGGTGGTTTTGTTGTATATTTTTTAAAAAGCCAAGAGAAAACTCTTCACCAGTTCCCCAAATACTCAGACACGGGTAATGACAAACAACGAGTAAACAACTGTATTGACTGTAGATGTCTTACTAGACTGGTAATGTCATACGTTATTCTTACTAGAAGCTTAGAGACTATTCACCAATCACCAGTCTGCCCTCCATAAGAAAAGCCCTAAAACCATTAAACAAGGTGTCAAAGGTTGTGACTGAGGTATACAGTGAGGCAAAAGGGCTTTCTAAGTCCAAACCCTGTTCTGAAATCCTGACAGAGAGGTTATAGTTCCCAGGATGAAGTGAAGAGGACATTCTGGCAGGGACATTGCACTCCCTTGCAAGCTATGCTGGCTCAGCTGGACCCAGGCAAGAGGTGGCCTTCACACAATGTCACAGCTTTCAGCTCCAGCCACAAAGGGTATGTCTGTGCATCTCCTGCCAGACACCCACAACAGCAGCCTTCTCCTGTCAGTCCTCAAGCATGGAAGCAACAGGAGATACAGTTGTTGCTCTGTTCTGTCTTGTCCATAGCCCCCTCACCCAGCACTGTTGGCATGCGTCTGGTTTGGACAAACTATCCATGTCATTACTGCTTGTTGTGCACCCTCACTGGCAATTTTTGTTTGAACTAATTAATGATTAATGGGGATGCTCTGCATGACACTGTTCAATGGCACTGAAGAGAAGAAGGAGCAGATAAGACCAGATGGATGCATCAGGATCATTTTAGTAGCACTGTAAGTACCCTTCTAGTTTTCTCTTGGATTATTTGGACATTTAATTTTGGGAAGTTACGTTGTTGCCTTTGAAGGGCGTCTTTTTACATCTAAACAAGGGGATATGACTCTTATGAAAAAGTTGAAAGATTTCAAAAACCAGAAAGAACAGATAGTGAAGAACAAACTTCATGTAATTAAATAAAAATTTGGTATGGAGACAACACAGATGCCTATAGACTTTCTTACCACATTGATCTAGTATTTCATCTTTGAAGAAACTGTAAGAGTATTTTGAAATTTTGTTTCTAGGCAGTATGATCTGTGTTTATGTCACATTCTTGTTTAACACAGATTTCGTTTTCCAATTATTTGATGAATTGAGACAGGCTAACAGGGCTGCAGTAACCACCCTGCAGTATTGAGTACAAAACCGACTCCTACCAATTACTCTGGGGAAAAGGTCATAAGCTTCCAGTTATTTGCAAATTTTTAGAATATCAGTCTTAACCTAGGACTGTGAATATGTTAACATTAAATTTAATAAACTTTTAGAAGTTTAAAATTACCTCTTTTTAGAGACAATTAGACTATGTGAATAGTGTATTAGCAGGCGTATTCTTTCTAGGGAACACTGACATGCATCAGGAATGTGAATTATAAGTGTGTGGGACTTCAGAAAACAAAGTATGTTCTGAGAGCCTCATTTTACTTTGCTGAAGCATGAACAGATGCATTTCCATGCCATATTATGTACATCTGCTTCTTTTCCAGAAACATCTAAAATGAAAATGAAGCCCACCTTCTCCTTGTGTTTATTGCTGGCTGGTTTGTATGCTGTTGCCCAGTGTCATCAGCGCCCTCACTACCACAATAAGCAGGATGATGCTAAAGGGACATATTATCCAGGACACAGGGCTCAGTGGGAAGGAACTTATCCAGTTAAGAACAAAACCTTTGCCAAACTAGTTCTCAGCAATGCTGACTTTGCATTTTCATTTTACAAGCTGGTCGCATCTGAAGCAATGGATCAAAATATTTTCTTTTCACCCATAAGCATCTCTGCTTCCTTTGCAATGCTGGCACTCGGTGCTAAGTCAGCGACACTGACACAGATTCTGGAAGGGCTTGCGTTTAACCTGAAAAAGACTCAGGAGCTGGAAATACACGATAATTTTTGCCAACTCCTCCACATGCTGAACCGTTCAGACAGCGAGTTCCAGCTGAGCCTGGGAAATGCCCTTTTTATAGAAGAGACTCTAAAACCAGTACAGAAGTTCTTGGATGATGTCAAAAGCTTTTATGAATCTGAAGTCTTTTCTTCTGACTTTAACAACTCTGTTGGCACTGAGAATCAGATCAACAGTTATATTGAGGAAAAGACAAATGGGAAAATTGTTAAGCTAGTGGAAAACCTTGATCCTCTCACTGCAATGGTTCTCGTTAACTATGTCTTCTTTAGAGGTAAGAAATATCAACGGGTGCAAAGGTTGTAGCTTAGATACTTAATGCTTATTGGCAGGGAATGAAAACTGAAGAGAAAGAAACTGTAGTTAAAATATTTTAAATTGAGGAAATCATGTTAAGTATCTGGAAAGTATTGTTATAAACCCATGTATATTTGTTGACAGGAAAAATGTGTCCTCACCTGGTTTAGTGAAATTTAATACAAATACCTTTCTTGAGTTTTTAAAATTCTTTAATGTGATCACAGACTCATGCTCTAGGTAAAGACAGTGTTTTCAGTATTATCTGTCTGTAACTGTCTCTAAGCACTTACAAAAAAAAGATACAGTGCTGTAACATCTGAGAATGCAGTAACATGAAAAAAAATTCACTCTAATCAAAGGAAGGCTGTGGGACTAGATCCTGTTTTATGCACTGTGACCATTCCTCTTTGTATTCCACTGAATAAATTTTCTTTTTGTCATAAGCCTATTGGGAGAAACCCTTCAGTACATTATCTACAAGACAGGAGGACTTTTTTGTGGATCAGAAAACATCTGTAAAAGTTGACATGATGTATCGAAAGGGTTACTACAGAAATTACTTTGATGAAGAGCTGTCCTGTTGGCTGGTTCAGATACCTTACAAAGGAGATGTTGCTGCATTATTTGTTTTGCCTGATGAAGGGAAGATGAAGCAGGTGGAAGATGCTCTGTTGAAAAAGACTGTATCTAAATGGGAAAAGTTCCTCCAACACAGGTAAACTTTTTTTTTTGCTAAGGTAAGGGGTGACCACGCCACAGATTAGTAGTGTTTATCTCACCAGGACAAAACAATAAAAGCCAGGTTATTGTACTGAACTCTATACACTTACTGGGACTCTGTGGGGATTTCCCTTTTCTTAGTTGGAAAATGAAAAAGAGCTGTGACTAGTGAAAAAATAGGGCATTGAACTTGGGATCCATCTTGGGTTAAGTTCCTGGTTCAACCAAAGGTTACTTAGCAACATGATGAATTCAATGGACCCTTGTTTCCTACAAGCACTGGGAAATTACAATAGAGAACCAGTTGGATGTTAGTGTGCTGTGGACACTGCATGTAAAAGCAGACTAATTCACCATTACTGCAGCTATTTCTGTGGTGGCCCAGGCCTTGCTGTGTATTTGAACGCCCTTAGGACAGCTAGATATGATCTTTCGAATAAACTCTCCTACTTGGCAGTAGTAGCTCTGTCTGTCATTGAATTGTCATAGCTGTGTCTTCCCCCCCACTTTCTGAACCCCACCGTGGAGCCAGGGGATAACTGGCTCATTCTGCTCCAAACCTCCACATTAAGTAGCCAACCTGATCATAATTGGTATCTGGACCCTGAAAGAAGACTATTTACATTTAGAAAAACAAATGTGAAGTGTCAGTATCCCGAAGCCATTGAGGATTATTACCTAAACGAAAACGTGTTCCTATTTGTGTTGTTTGTTCCAGAAAAATACATCTGCACATTCCAAAGTTTTCTATTTCTGGTACCTACGATGTGAAAAGGATAGTCAAACAAATGGGTATGATCGATCTGTTCACTGACCAAGCTGATCTGTCTGGGATTACTGAGGAGCCTGGGCTGATGGTTTCAAAAGTAAGTAAGCACGTGAAAGCAACCACAATATTTGTCTGTTCTGAGGAACCTGACATTAATATTCCATGAAAAGCTTATCCCAATCTCTCTGAAGCATCGCTCAGTCATCAGCAGCTGCCAGTCTGGAGACAAAGCAAGCCCTATCTTTCATAAACCTGAAGCCAAACATGCTTACAAGGGGTTAGAAATGCATGGTTCCAGGATGAGGAAGAAGACATACATGTAATTAAATGTTCTTTTGGCTACTAAACAAAATTATCTAAATGTAGCGCATTAGCTTTGGTAAAAATTCCACTAATTCCTCCTGCAGAGGGCAAAAGGCTGTTATTCCTCCCCCTCTAGTGTTCTCCAAAAGTTATTTTTTTCAGCTAGATGACAGGGTAAATTCACAATAATACATGAAGCTGCCAAAGACAAAATAGAGTCTAGGCTAAATTACCAGGTTTCTTTCCTTCCAGAGTTTCTTGCCATCAGTCATCTTGACTGCTCCTTGGCTGCCTGCAGTTTGAGGGTTACTCTCTGCACATGCAGTGATGGCTGTTGGCACTGCAGTGGGAAGGGGAGCAACTGGTGATGACCTTCCCAGAGGCTGCTGCTGCTGGATCTCACTCCAGGCAGGGTTCCCTTTGCCAAGAGTGAAGAGGGTGGTCGACTGCTCTCTTCTGGCTGGGTTGTCAGCTGGAGGCTCTTTTGCTTTTTTCCCTGCAGGTGATTCACAAAGCCATGCTGAATGTTCATGAGAATGGCACTGAAGCCACGGGGGTCACAGTGAAGGAGGTGACCTGGAGATCTGGTGATTTTCCTCGTCCGCCCCGAGTCAAATTCAATAGGCCCTTTCTCCTGATGATTCTGGATAAATTCACCCACACTGTCCTCTTCATTGGGAAAATTGTAAATCCTCAGAGAAATGACTGACTGACAAGACTTCAGCACACCACTGGCTAAATCCCTGTGATCCCATGAAACACTTATGTATGCATACCCCTATGTACTAGTGCTCATCTTTCAACCATTACCCTTATAAACATAATATCCCTTAAAACATAAAAACTATTTTTCCTTGTCCAAAAGCAACTAGTATTTGCCCCAGCCTACAGCTGAGTGTAGCTTGCAGTGTTAATGAAACACAAGTCACTTTTCATCAGTTTTGTAGGATGCCCTTTCTGACATGCCCCTGTGGGGTATTCAGTTTTTTCAAAGTCTCCAGATGATGTGGCTGTTGCTGTACAATCATGGTTTATGCCTGTGAGAGGAAGAGAAGGGAAACAGGGAAAAGGAGGTACAAGGTGTAAGACCTGTCTGTTTAATCCACTAACCTTTAATGATTATTCTTAAATATAGATCCCTCTGATATTGGAGTGAATTTTCATTAATTCTTCAGGTTTTGTAACCAAGTATGGCATGAAACTGTGGGATCAGCAAGTGGGACCCTGGAGGACACACCGGTGTAAAGAGTTGACGAGTGCAGCTGTTTTAGCTTGCCTTCCTCTGTCTCCTCCTCAGTGATAGCCTTCCTCATGGAGACAAGAAGGTTGCTTTTTCTTCACAGATAATGTTTATTCTGCTAGAGAAGGAAGCCATAGCAGCACAAAGACTTCTGGTTTCTTTGCTGATGTAGCTATGGTTGCCAGTGCCTTGAGATAAAAGTCTGATGGAGCAGTCTGTGACATAGGACCAGTTTTCTTTTTATGGGTTTTTTGTCACTGTAATTTCTCTTTTCTTCTACTGATTCCACCTTCACTATCACACTTTCCAGCTAGACAGAAAAATGGAAGAGAGTTTGTATTTCCTCAGTAGGGACAGCAGAGCTTTCCTAGGGACTGTTAACCTTCTTTAAGCTATCATAAACACACATAAAAAATTCAGAAAATATTTGAGAAGCCACCTTTCTAAATGGTAGCAGTGGATTACTGTTGTAGAGTAAAAACAGACTGTGAATTGATTTTTGTACCTTTCCGCTTAAAGTTTCCTGACTCCAGCTACACTAGATAGTTAAATGGTTATGAAAGGAAAGAAACACAAAGCAGTAAATATTTAAAAATTTTTTTCTGGTTTGTTGTTTTTTTTTTTTTTATTTTTTAATCAACATCCTTAGCACATCTTATTAAAATATAGAGAGGCAATGAAAGGATGTAGATTATAGATTGTATTTTTTTATATAATAACTCAAAATGGCAACTTTTCAGATATTGGTTTCTTAAGATGTCTGTGAAAAATATAACAAAAATGATGGTGAATATTTCTAAAACACATTTTTTGTTTTGTTTGGGGATATTTGTTTTCTTTGACATTAAGTTAACGCTATTGATATGAGTAAACTGTTGCTGTAAGAATACCAATAAGGAATGGAAAAACCATTGCATGTCTATCTGCAGACATCTAATACCTGGCATTCAAAGTCTTCCTCAAAATCACATAAACCAATGACAAAAGTTTCTTACTCATGACTATATTTAGTATGTTCAGTATTTAGTAACAAACAGTTGGCTTCATATCTCTGGACATATCAGGACTTGGTCTTGGTCTAATACAGATAAACTGATTCTAAAGATCATTTAAAAGTTCTTTGCAAATCTCAGGCCTAACTCAGGACGAATTGCCAAAGTCCAGCTTTGCAATGACAAATGACTCTGTACGCAAATATCAAGAGACTGTGTTTGTTGTTCCTCACGGACCTCAGATCAATAGTCTCCGTTTGTTAGTAGGAAAAAAGTATCCAGATGATATTTTGCCAAACACATCTCACATTGAGATGTAACCTTGTTGCTTAACTCATTTGAAAATGGGTAGAGAAAAATAAAGCTGATTTAAGAACTGGACAACTGAAAAATATGGTAGGGAATCATCTTCAGATGGGAGTAGGAACCATACGTGAACTGCCTTGGTTTTCTTTGTAATTTGGCAAAAATCAGGTCATGCACTTCACTGGAAAAATGCAACAAATTTTTATAGTAAATAATAAGCACAGAAGGATTGCACAACCCTCCAAAAACTGTCAGCATTAAGGTTGTCACAAATCCATTGCAGTCATGGTTTGCTCAGGACAGTGTTTCTTCTTTCAATCTGCTGGTTTTTTGCTCCTTCTTTCCTGGATCTTTGTTTCTTGGTTGGCTCTCTGACTGTGAATTCTGTAATCAAGAAGCTTCAGTGCAGCCAAGGAAGGACTTTCATCCTAGCTTGTCAAGAGTTGCTGCTGCTGCATGCAAGTACTTTGATGGGCCATTTCAATGCAGTGTCGTTGCTGGAGGATGGAGCTGGTCTGATGAACCACAAGAGGGACAAAGTGCAAAGGACATCTTCTAACCCAGCCAGCATTGGTGTCCACACACAAATCTGATATGGCAGTGCATGCAACCATGCACATGCAGGAGCTGCAGCCTATGTGGACCCTAAGGGAAATCTGTTATGTAGGACTGAAAGCAATCTTCTGTGAAGGCTGTTTTAGGTTAACAGCCAGAAAAGAAGAATTGCCAACATGGCAGAAACTTTGGAACAGCACACACTGAGCAGCTCTCTGAAATCAGGAGAAAAGGAAAACAAGCAGTGCAGAAATAGTAGTAAACTGTATTAGTTGTCATAACTAGGAACTAGAAGTGTAACAGAGGCTAAAAGCACAAATGAGAAGCTCTGAAACCCAGATTAATTCATGGTGGAGGTAGATTCAACTGTCAAGTGCAAACTCTGTGAAGTTCAACAGAGACTAGAAGAAAACCAGCAGCAGCTTTGAGTAGTGTTTAAGATCATAAAGAAGGAACGAGTGTTGGGGCAGAGAGGGAAATAGCATGCTTGAAGTAAATCAAAGAAAATAACATATTTCAAACAGCCACTGATTAGAGCCAGTACGCAGGTCTGTCATTGTTCCCAGTGTTGTGCAGCATCCACTAGGAGGAAACTAAAGTCACATAACAGAAACAACAGCCTTAAGGTCATGGTCTGAAAAGCAAATTGCATATTCTGCTGGAAATGTCTACGAATGGTCCTTTGAATGCACAAAATAAGGATAGACAGAATTGGGATGGCTCAGCCTGAAGAAAAGAAGGCTTTGAGGTGACCTAATTGTGACCTTGCAGTACCTGAAGAGAGCCTATAAGAAAGGTAGAGACTGTTTACAAGAGTATGTAGTGACAGGACAAGGAGCAATGGCTTCAAACTGAAAGAAGGCAGGTTTGGACTGAATATTAGAAAGAAATTCCTTACTCTGTGGATGCAGAGGCACTGGAACCTGTTGCCCAGAGAAGTCGTGGATGCCTCATTCCTGGAAGTGTGCAAGGCCAGGCTGAATGGGGCCCTAGGAAAACCTGAGGCAGTAAAAGGTGTCCCTGCCCATGGCACAGGTTTGGAACTAGATGATCTTTAACAACCCTTCTAACCCAAATCATTCAATGATTTTATGAGGTAATGTATTTAATTTTGTTTTTCAACAGTCTAGCAATTGTCATACAATTAGTAATTAACAGATATTCCTGGGAAATACTAAGCTAATTTCTCAGCTCTAAAAGAACTTGGTTTTCCGGGCTGAAAACCTGACTACTATTCCCACCAGGAACTTGGCAGCTATGAAGGTGCCATGGCCAAGATCTGCACAGCCAACATCCATCATCTGCAAATCGTGATAACCTCTAAGCTTAGCAAATCCTCGTGAGAGACATATTCTTCAAGGTAGTGCTCTCCTGCAACCTTCAAAGAGCATTGGTAACCCCAAATACCACATGCATACTCCTGATCTGTCAGAATGAGTTACCAGCTCCATAATCACCTGTGCTCAGGACACTCGAGCAGCAGTTCAGAGCCCCCTCAGGATCTGGAAACTCTATCAGTCTGGCAAGCAGGGGGCATTGCCAGGAGCATCCATGGGAGATTTAAATGGCTTTAGGGAACACAATGACCAGGGCATGGTGCATCAAAAGGATGTGGTGCAGCAGTTGGTGAAGGCAAGATGTGCGGAGAGGGTGCTGAAATCTTCAAGTAGGCCCACAGCTGAGGTAAGTGCTAAGTGCTCCAGGTCTCTGCCATAATGGTGGGCACTCACCTCAGGGCAAAAACCAGTGTGTCTACTTATACAGACACTGAAAAGGCTGTTGCTTCCACCCAGATGGAACTGGTAAGGAAGGAGATGTCAGTACAGGTGGTAGCTTGCAGTGGATGCCCAGATACTTCCACTGGAGAAAAGGCTACCTGCACAAAGCATGCACAGGGTGATGACCTGTTGTGGCAGGTGGATGAATTACAAGAGCCAGGATCACTATTAGTATAAGAGGGGGTTAAACAGAGATAGATAACGGCTTCAGAACCAGACACCTACAATGGGTACCACTGAGCTTGAGATACCTTGGATCCTGATGACCCAGAAAAGCAGGGCTCCAATCCAACGTCCACTCTCCGTCATCCAAGACCAGAAACAGATACGCTTCAAAGGCTTTAGATTTCCACAAGCAAGGCCAACGAGGAGAACATGGACCAGCAGTGCACAGTGGTTATTACCATAAAAAGAAACATCAAGTGATCATAGTGGGCAACTTTCTACTAAGGGGCACGGAGGCACCCACCTGCCAGCCTGGTAGAGTCACAAGGAGTATGCTAAGGGGCTAAGATCCATGATGTTGTAGAGAGGGTACCCCAACTTGTCAAGAACACGAACTCCTACCCACTACTACTTTTTCATATGGATACAGATGATGCCACAAGGCAAAAAAAGGCCAGGATCAAGGAAGACTATGACGCCCTGATGAGGCAGGTGAAAAAGATGGGTGCCCAAGTCATCTTCCCATCTATCCTACTGGTCAGAGAAATGGGGACAGGCTCAGACTTACACAAGTGCAACTACACTGCTCTTTCTCCATTGCTTGGAGTTCGAAGGTTGGCTGGATGCCAGATGCTGGTTACATAGAGCCCTTAAAACTTTAAAACTTGGAAACACTCAGAATAAAGATTCTGCCCTTCAGTTTCCACTCCTGAGTTATTTTATGTGACACTTTCGCAGAATCAGAGTATTTACAGTTCTCTAATTTGTCGAGGTCTCTCTGCAGATCCTCCCTGTCTTCAAGGGAGTCAGCAGCTCCTCTGGGTTTTGTGTCATCTGCAGATTTGCTTAGTATCCCTTTCGGTCCTGTGTCCAAGTCATTTAAAGGTGTTGAAGAGCGCAGATGGTGCCTCATTGAACCCCACTAGTGACAGGTCAGCAGTCTGATATTACCCCATTCACTATTACCCTCTGTGCTCAATCAGTGCATGATGTGTTTATCCAGCTGTTTGCTGGACAGAAGGATTTATTTGCATAGTCTTTTGTTTAGGTGCTTTCACAGATATATAAGGCTTCAAGTTTTTGACTCTTGCATGTCCTTGAGTCTTGGGGGTTGGCCTGTGATCTTTCTCCCCCAAGGCAAGCTCATGTGCAGGAGCTGGCAGCTGATGTGACACAATCACTTCTTGCTCCTTCCTCCTTATTTTGGGAGTATGAGGGGCTCTCTCTTCAACAAGTCATGCAGCAATTGTAGAGCATCACAGCAAAAGCAGTTTCTTTTCTGAGACATATTTGCATCTGTTCTAATTGCCACCCCAGTATCTGCTCAATGACTGCTCCCTGCCAAGCTCACCGAGATGATGACTACCTCTTTTTTTGATTATGTAGATCTGGTGTGCTAGATTTAAACTCGGTGTTTAGTTTGGGCATCCAACTCATTCAATATAGTCCTGTGAATCATAAATGAAACTCAGAGGTATTCCAATCCAAGATGACTCACTTTTTGGCTAGTTTTTGGATAATATAATATGGCGGTTCCTTAAAGAAATAATTTACTTTCTTTACTAAAAAAAAAGAAATTAAGAAAAAGCCAGGGGACAAAAGCCCAGCTGGGGTAAACACATGTAGTTTTAATTCTTGCTTCTTAAAAAGAACTATCTTTTCTGTAGTTGTATTTCTGTACAGATGAAGGCACTACAGATATACATCTTAATTTAACACCGGAAAATTAAAAGAACAAATTCATTTAGAGGCAGTAAGAGTGGTCAGATATGTCCTCTATTTCTATTTCTAATGGTAAGGACTATCTACTTTCTTTTTTACTGGCTGATTCCCCAAAATGTTCTTCCTCTGATCCCCCACGAAATCCAACTCCACTTTCTTTCCAAGGCACTCCAGTTGGATATGATATGTGTGCTTTGGATAGAGATGGAATTTGGGTGGGGGAAGATGATGAAAGGTCAGAATAAGTTTAAGGGGAAAACAACCTCTCTAAACACTTCAGTATTCATGAAGTTTGGCAACACTGAAATAACCACTGAGACCTAAGCTTTGTATCTCATTTCTGTGGGCAAAAATGAGGAATTATTTTTGGCACTCTGTGGATTTTAGGGGTGTTCTAGTCTTTCTTTAGAAACAACTTCAAAGACATTAATTAAAACTCCTTTTTTTCCTCATTGTTTTCACACTGGACTTTGAGTTCACAGATCTGAACTAGCATAAAATTAACCTTTGTGACAAATATTGATGGCTTTCTGTGCAGATGGGTAATTTTCATGATGCTTTCTCACTCAGATGTCAGTTCCATTCCTCGCTATCTTGTAAATGACAGCCAGCAAATAACAAGTCCCGTGTGTGATTAGGTTTCACCCCCACATACTAACTGGACACTCCACTAAACCTTACAGTTTGAGAGCTGCAATATGCTTACATATCTCCTGCAAAGCAGCCATGCAGTTGAAACCTGTGGGGAAAACACACTGGCACACTTGTTGGCTATGTTTTCCTGGAAAGTGAAATATGTTGTATAGAGGGACAATATTTAGAAATACAATGTTTTAATGACTGATTATGATCTCAAAGTTTTAATGATTCTCTGCCATACTGATTGTAAGGCTGCTTCAAGAAACCATTGGGCAACATGGCTGAACAGAAGTTGAACAAGATTATATTATTGAGTGGATGCATGTGTTTTGTTAGAGAAGCACAGAACACCTCTCTTTTGCTTTTCCACTTCAGCCTCTTTCTGGAATTTCCAATGCTCTGCTCTCCACTAGATAGATTGTGAGTCACTGAGCTCGGTTTCCTCAGATGCAATTGCTCCCAGGAGTCACTGCACCAGGGACTTCCCTTTACACTTCTGCTGTCCAGTTTCTGCTCCTATGAAATTCCCCCACTTTGTTTACAGGACATTTGTAAAGACCTGCTGAATTTTGCTGGGAAGAACGCGGAGGGTGCGCTAGCCAGGGCTGATGAATATAGATTTAGTTCTTGTTCTCTCACTATTCAGTGGTTATCATTGATTGCAACTGCAGGTTAGACTCTCTGTAGCAAAATAAAATAAAATAAAATAAAATAAAATAAAATAATAAAAAACACACAAAAACCCAACAACAACAAAAAAATGAACAAGCAAAAACCAAAACAAAATCAGACCAAACCAAACAAACAAACAAACAAAAAAACACACAAAAAAACCCACAACACAAACTGACCCACCCTCAAAAAAAAAAAAAAAAAAAAAAGAAAAGCTTGGCTCAGATTTTCAGGTTTGGAAATCCATACAAGGCATGGTGGACATCAACATGTGAACAAAATAATAATCCTGTTTATAAAGTATAAATGAAGATGCTATAAACATTAATCAATTACTATATCTGTGTAGAACTAATCCTACCCTAAGCAGCCTATCTATGTGCTTTACTTGGTGCTTCTGCACCCTGAAACAATGGTACATTTTGGAGGTATTACAAGATTAGGATCTTGTCCATGCAGGTTTTGGTTTCTCATGTGACCCAAATTTTTGCCATGATTAAACAACGAAATACGAAATTTGTATAAGCATTGCCAATGTTAAGCTTGAAAGTAGCCTCTATCAAAACTCAAAATGAAGAATATGTTAATTTTATTAACCGAGAGCTGTTTTTCTATTGTATGGAGGAAGTGAAGTCTGTATGAGAAAACATGAAATTCAACTACACAATATTTGAAAAGCAAAGAAAAACTTCAAGGAGTGACCTTTATTTCATATACATACATGCATCACTAGCCAGCTGTACAAACAAATAGTGTGCCAGCAGCATGCTGCCAGATTAGGCTGGGCTAATTAAACCTTATTACTTTGTTAGGCATGTCTCATTAAATCGCCACTGTGTAACTGCTTACAGAAATCAGCAATGCTTACAGTCCTAACCAAGTGAAAACATGAGGCTAGAGTTTTCTTTAATATCAATTACAAAAATCCACATGGTTTTCTTCCTTGGAAGTACAAACACAATACACCAGATCAGAATGACCTTGCATGTGAACTGTGTTTATACTAGAACCAAGAGGAAAACTGTGCTCCTTTAGCAAATGTGCTAAAGAGAAAAATGAAACAAGTCAGTGAGAGACATTTAGTGCATCCAGAGCCTGTGTTTGCATGCCTCACGTAAGATTTTAGGTTGCTGTTTTTAAAAAGCCTCTTTTAAAGCAATCATTCCTACTTTAAAAAAAAAAATAAAAATTAAATAACAACTGCTTCGGATCAATAACATTTTTTCATGGACAAACTTTCCACTAGCATAACTACGGTTTTCAAAGTTGGAGTTTTAAAACTGCACTCTTTCAGTAACGGCAGGGCTCCAGCATAAAAACATAACTCAGTCAACAAATATCACACACCTTAACATTTCTTTCAAATGTCTGCCAATGTATTCATGAAGTACAGATGATTACAAAGACATTTTTGGTTTGGTTCATAAACATGGATTTAGAAAATCTCTTTACAGCCATTCTGGTTTGAGAAGTTAACTTTCTACATGATACAGAAAACTGTGTATTTAGTACATAAATTCTACAGTTTTCCTCAGAGTCAATAAATAAAATACATGGAAAGGAAGTATCTTTCTTTCCTGAGGCTTTAGAGCTGAGCTACTATTTTCAAGGCTTAGTAATATGGAAATAGTAACACAACCATTTTGAACACCTCTTTATAACCAAGCTGAGTTTCTCATTGCCCTTCTCTAGTTGGGAGTGTTTTTACATAGGTAGCTATTAAAAGAAAACTAAGGAAAATCTTGAGTACATGGTCAAATTATGAAATACCAAATTTTTTATCCTGAAGTAATGATTTTAGTGGCAGTCAGGAACTGAACTTCTGCTATATTATGTTTGATTGACATGTGAGCCCCAGTTTTACCTAGATTAAATGAAATCATAGATCTGTGTTTCTTCTGAATAATTTGACAATACCATTCATCATCCGTAGCTTCTATTATTATTGCTTGAAATGGATATGTTTACCCCTCAAATTACGCAAATTCTTAAAAACTCACTAAAGTAATAAGCTCCTCATTAATCTCCACCTATAGTATAAACGAACAAGTAGGCTCTGTCAAATGGTATAAGAGAGCTAAAAAAAGTCTTTTTAGGGAAATAAATGCAGCGAAAATTCTTCTGTGAACCGCTACTAGACTGACCATGGGTTACCTTCCATGCATTTTCCCTCCCTTGCTGAATTGAAGGCCAGGGGCAGGCAGACTTTTCAGTCCTGTTATAAGAATGGAAATTAATGGGAAATCCTGACTGCAACTATGTATTTCTTCAAGACATACTTTAGGTAAATTCTTCAACCTAACACTGAGTCTGCTCCAGAGCCCGCACTGCCCAGCTCTCCCACAAAGACTGCATCCTCTCAGCTAGAGTCTGGTGCCAGAGTAAGAAGTGATGAATTTTGGCAGTGCATATACCATCTTTTTGGATGGAACATTTTGGGGCAGCCAATACATCTGTACTAGATATATGTTTGATAATGTGGATGTTATAGATCTGGAGTGGGGTGGCTGTGACTGCTCTGCAAACACTTGGTCCAGGTTCTTCCCCAGCCAAGACTGACGGTTTGCTGCTTTGAGATGGTGCCACTGCTTTCCTTTCAGCGTCCAAAATACCAGGAGTTTTGTAACAGCCCTAGAAAACTTTTCTATATAATGATGTTTAGGGCAGACATTGCATTCAGGGGGCATGGCCAGGGCTGCCTGCAAGGCATGCTGAGCATTTGCTGATGAAAGGAGCTAGGCAGCTTATAACAGAAGCACTGGAGTCAAACAGCAGGAGTACAGTCACATTTAGGAAGGAACTACGGTGTAAAACAAAGTAGCAGTGTAGGCACCTTTTGCAGATTACTCTCTCCAGAAACAAGCCCTACGGTGGACCAGCTGTTGGCTTGTAGAAACATCTGCTGACCTCCCTGGTAGGACAATCAACCTCTTTTTCAAGCCACCACCTGTTGAGAAACAAGATAAATGAAGCAAAGAGAGGCAGATTTTTAAAGAGTTTCAAGATCAATCCATGTTGACTTTCAAAAAGAGACTAATACAGATGAATGTCTGAACAGCAAAAACATTTGTGTTTGTGTCTCTACACAGTTTTCTCACTCTATTGAAGCATGTTTTTGTTCATCTCAGAGTCATGCAGGGAATCCAGAATCAACCCCAACCCTTGTATATAATTCTTTACAGCACTGAGTCTCTCTCCTGTTACTTTCTGCTTCAGCTGGCCCTGCAGCTGCACAGTGGACTCCACTGCCCAGGCTTTCTCTTCAGTTGCAACTAAACCAAGGTTCAAAGCCTCAGAGTGTGGGACTGCTTCTGAACTGCTGCCAAGTTCATTTGGGGAGAAAAAACAAGTTGCATATCAATTACCTTTTCTGTTCTGCTTTTCATAAAAGAGGAAATTAGCTTGGTTAACATGTTGTAACAGACGCCCAAGCTGCATGATCAAAAAACTAAAGCCCCAGTGCAGGCCACAACACTCCTCATGAGATGTTTCAGCACTTGTGTGACTAGCTGGCTATAAGCTAAACGGTGTATGTGGTAGTAGGACTGGCCATGGCCATGGACCTCTCCTCTTCAAAGTGTGTTTGCAGATGGCAATTATGCATCTTGGGGACAGCAAACATTAAAGCCAGCTGGCCCTGCGATCACTGACTTCTACCTTCTCTGCATGTCTACATTAGCATTTATCTGTGTCTTCAGACAAATTTTTTTAATGCACGTAATGTTTAACAGAAGTGTAAATGTTTAAGAGGCGAAGACAACTCATTGGCTTCTGAATAGCGACCAGTGGGGTCTCTGCTGTGTAGAAATAAAAGACATGTTGACACAGAATTGGAATCCAGTAGGTTGGGTAGCATGGCTGAGCACAAGTGGTGCTCTTTGCAGCTCCTTCGCCCTGGTCTTTAGAGCCTAGTGCTGGACAAAATTGTGTCTCCGGATAAACAATTATATCCATCTCAGGTGGCATATAGGGCAAAGTTGCTGGTATTGGCACCAAAATATCATTTCCAATAAATATTTGCTTACCCTTGTGAATGTAACACTCCACTCTACTGACCAGCTGGGCCCTGTGGTCTTTGCTCTCTGGAGTGAGGAAATGTGGACAGATGCATATAACATCCAAGAAAACTAGCTTCATCAGCATTCACCTTTGTGCTTCTTGGTAATATGTATTTGAAGCCATGTAATGTTTAACAGAGGAAAATAGCAGTGTGAGTAAAGCAGAAACAGCACAACCCATATGAGAGCAAGAGCCTTCTGAATGTAATGTAAGTACCCAGTTATCTTTAACTTAATGGTTTTGATGCAGCTGTCTGGCATTTAGCTAAGTGAGTCATAAAGCACCTCTTCTTTCAAGGATGAAACCTTGCTTCTAAACACTCAAATGACAGGTGAACTTAATTTCTAGAAGTACTGAATAGTAAATTCTGGGGATATATTACAACAGTTCCGCAAGTATAACTCTGCTCTGAATATTTTTCCCAAATAGTTCAAAAATATCTAGAAGAAATATGTTTAAATAACAATGGGGAAGTATTCTGACTTCTTAACTGTCAATCTTATTTACCTTTACTAATTTTCCCATAAGCTTACAACCAGATAACCAAAACTGAAGTGAATGAGTAAATGTCTTGCACCACAAAGGTCCAGACAGAATTCACAAACTGATTTTGCTATGCCAACTTCCCCTGTAAATCCTATTTTACTCAGACCACAGAGCAAAACTGCGGAGGGACAAGCTGGCTCCTTTTCACCCAAATTTTAGTGGTCGGAGTGCTGACACGCAGTGGGGAAAATACGTGTAAATCTCTGATCTGCTCTGCTGAACCCAGGGCTTTGAGTACCTTTACCACTGACTGGGGGAGTAAGCAGGTTACTCACAATCTTTTGCCCTGAAGTTGTTCCGTTTCAAGTAGGACATTAGGTGAAGGCTATTTGGAGGTACTTTTCTTGTCGTTGGTACAATCTTTTTAATGGGAATAGCTCTTACCTGTTTTCTGACAGGTTAAGCCTCTTAGACACTACGAATCATCCAGACATGTTCTGGGTCTAACTGGTAAAAGAGAGAGCAGTAAGCAAACAAACAAAAAAATCAGGCACAGTCACTACAAAGGTCCAAGATACCATGATCCGTCTCACTGCTGAGCACTACTCTGGCTATAGGCCCATTTACCTTACAAAAGGAGGCTTTCCTGCTGATACCAAGTTAAGAAAGACAAGAGAGGCCAAGTCCACATCAGTGACCTCACCCTGCCATGATCAGATGTGTTCCTTCCTCTGCGTGTTCCCCATCTGGAACACATGACATGAGTGGTCATTTAAAATAAACAGACATATTCTAACCTAACCAGGTACTGAAGCAGAAAAATTTTACCTGCTCTCATGATTAGTCAGTTTTATGCTAAAATGAGACAGAAAAAAGAGAAAATAGCACTTTTGAATGCTGCAATCTCATATTATTTTCCATTGACATAGCACTGTCATTTAACATTCAACCCCAAATAACATAATAATCCCAAGAGTTCTTAAGAGATGAACATACAAGAATTAATCAGAATGCTTCTGTTGTGCTGCCTTGCCATAAAGTGGATAAACTCAGAAGCAAAAATCTGTGATTCTTATCCATTCTTTTGCTGCCTACTTCAGTTCTGCTTTACTCTAGCTACAAAAGTTCCTTGTTACTGGAGAAAAAGCATGTGGAGGAAGAAAGAAACAAGTGAGTATTAAAGAAAAATAAGACTCAGAGAGGGAGAATGAGAGTAAAGGCTCTTTTTTTTCTTTTATCTCTGTGTAAATCCACTTTCATAGCAAAGGAGCAGGTGAGGAGATAACAGCGATTACCAGTTGAAGGCAGTAGCAGACAGAAACAAAAGATGAGATGTTGATACAGCTGACCTTCAGCATCCAAGACCGTTTTGTTCTTTGTCCATGCAGTACTTGTAAAGAAAGATGAAGGCCACCCTCCCACTGTGCTTTCTGGTGGCCGTGCTTCACCTCAGTGTTCACAGCCTGACCCAGACTGACCACCACAGTGACCAGCCCAATGCAACTGACCCCCAGGAGCTACATTCCCACGAGGGAGATCCTCTTGAGTCCTGCCGGAGGATAATCCCCAGCAACACAGACTTTGCCTTTCGGTTTTACAGGGAAGCAACCACCCAAGAACCTGGGAAGAACATTTTCTTTTCCCCAATCAGCATCTCTGCTGCCTTTGCTCTTCTGGCTCTGGGCTCCAGAGCCACCAGCCAGGCTCAGGTGCTGGAAGGGCTGGCCTTTAACCTCACCAGCATTCGGGAGGAGGAGATACACGATGGTTTCCGTCATCTCCTCTTCTTGCTTAACCGCCCTGGCAGCCAGGTGCAGCTGAGTATGGGGAACACCCTGTTCATGGACAATCACCTGAAGCCACTGAAAACATTTCTGAAGGACATCAAAAAACTCTACAGAGGAAAAGTTGTTTCTAGTAACTTCCAGAATTCCACTGAAGCTAAAAAAGAGATCAATGATCATGTAAAGAATAAAACTCATGGGAATATAAAGCAAATACTTCAAGAACTTGATCCAAACACCCTAATGGTAATCATTAACTATATTTATTTCAAAGGTAAGTTACATAGATGCTACTTACTGCAGCACCTGCTTCACCTACACTAAAACAAATATGCCAAGTTATTTTTGAGTAATTTTTAAAAGGAAGGCAAGTGTTCGGATGATGAAAATATTGGAAGTCCTCACACTTTGAAACATCTTCCATGTCTAAGTTTTTCTAGCATATGACTAGACTTCTAAGCATAAAAGTTCATTTATTTTCAATCTTCAACTATAAGGAATTGCCAGAGCACAACAGATTCAAACATTGTTAAATTTTTCCATCAGGCTTCATCTACTTATTATTTCTTAAATTAAAAAGTTTGTACATGCTGTATGAAGTAGGAAACTAAATTATAAAAATGCTGATTAACAAAAATTGCCAAAAATTTTAATTTACTTACAGTTCATGTCTAAAATGAGTAGGTACCTCTGGAGTTGAAGTCTAAATGTCATCACATTATACATATCCCAAGAGGTATTTGTTAATTCATTGCTTTGGCAATGATTAACTTCTTAGATGTTATACCCTTTTGTAGCAGCATGCAGAACACACATAGAATTTCCACACAGAAATTAATGTTTAGGAATAGACGAACTTTCAGCAAAACAGATTTTGTTTCAAGTACTTAAATTAAATTTGGATGCCCCAGTCTCAGGTGCCCTAGTCTAAGTACTATACCAGAGTACATTTCTTTTCTGGAGGGCAAGGAGGAAAGCTATAAAGTAATCAGAATATTGTGGAGTTCACATTCTATTATTTATTTTTCAAATCTAGTTTATTTCTAGTCAATATTAAAAAAGAACATACAGAATGGCAAGCTGTAATCCCTCTCTATTTGTTTAGTGAGTGACCTGTTTTAATACAAAATAAAATATCATAGAAGATTCAGTTCAATAAACATCAAGAGAAAACCACTTTGAAGATCAAAGACCTGGAACCCCTATTCCATTTACCATAATGTTATGTTCAGGTCCAAAAGTTCAGGTTGCTCTGGCGTGTAAGCTTTTCCTTAGTGTTACAAGATGAACAATATATGAAAAAGCATGTAAGAAGCTTAACAAGTTACCTTTTAAAGGGCAGACATTGTTTTACAAGCAATATTCTGAAAATAGAGAGCAGCTCACTGGATCCTGGTCAGCTTTCATTTGCTTCAGATAAAACATAAGGAAACAAGAGGAAGTTACTTCATGTAATTTATCTGATTTAGAAAGGTGTTGTACAAGTCCCTACAAAATTTAACCTGAGATATGTAGTTGTTTCTGAACATGGTGGAGCAAAGATGACAGGGAACAAGACCTTTAGTAAACTCGGAATACCTTTTATCTTCAAGTAGGAGTGTAAGTCTTCAGATATGGGTTTATCTAGTGTACATTAGTCTAGACTATATTAAGATATCCTCCTTGAAGTCGGTATTCAATTGCATTATTTCTCTTTTGTTTTAAGCCTACTGGGAAAATCCTTTCAATATTAGGGGGACCCACAAGGATTATTTCCATGTGAATGCAAAGACCTCAGTTGAAGTGAAGATGATGACTCGAGATGGATTTTATAAAGCATACTCCGACAGGAAGCTGTCTTGCAAGGTGGTGCAGATTCCTTACAAGGGAGATGTTGCAGCACTGTTTATCCTGCCCAATGAAGGAAAAATGAAACAGTTGGAAAGTGGACTGACTAAAGACACTGTGTCTAAGTGGGAAAAATCACTTCAAAGATGGTAAATATAGAATTTTAATTTGATGATTCGAGGTGGTCAGAATCCAAAGTCTGAATACTATGATCAGGTTTTACAGTTACAAGCCTCTGCTGTTGATGAGAACTTTAAGAAATGGAATAAGTGTAAAGAGTCAGACCAAATGATTTGATGATTTGATACTTTCACCAAAAAATTAGAATCAGATTTGCCCTGTAGTAAGGGAAGAGGTCTGCGAGGTGGAAAATTTATTTTTTTCCCCGTATATTTCCTAGTTGATATTAAGTGTCTCCATCTGTCCTGTCTTAAGCCCACTGAGAGAGGTAATACTGCAACATAGCAACCAGATCCCTCAGAGGGAACGAGGTGTGAATTCCAAAAGAAAAACCATCAAGGTTAGAAGAAGATTGCAAATTTAGTCCCAAAAATGCTGGCAGCATCATTTCTTCCTGTCTCACCGAGTGACTGTGTTGCAGAATCATACAAGAAAGCCCAACTGATGTTTCTCTCCTTCCATACTTTCCTTATCCTCCAGACTATCTTCTTCCCATCTTCTTTTTCTTGCCATCTCTTTTAGGTTAAAAGGTTAACATTTTAGGACCCAACAAGTTGGGAATCTTCAGTCCAAGGTTTGCTTTGATTGTAATAACTACCATAATTTTCTTTTGAATTAACAGGAGAATAGAAGTGCATATTCCAAAACTATCAGTTTCGGGCACCTATGACTTAAAGAAGATCTTAATGAATCTGGGTGTAACTGATGTGTTTTCTGATCAGGCTGATCTGTCTGGAATCACAGGAAACCTTGATGTGAAGGTTTCAAAGGTAAGTTTGTCAGCAGAAACAATAGTCTGTGGATTCCTTAACACCCAAGTGCCTTACCTTAAACTAAGTTGTGAAATTTTACTTCTTGCTAGGGCCGGCTGATAATCTGAAATAGAACATTTAACTGATAAAATCACTGTAAACTCTCTCAGACTTCTTCAAGATCTGGAGATAAGATCTGTCTTCTGTCTGACAGGCAAAGGTGGGGGGTGGATAGAGAGGTGGGTTTAGCATTTTACCAGAAACTAAACACAGCGCATTTTCTGCATGTGAAAGAAATGTCCATGGAAAACTCTGTTGGGGGTTGTCTTGCATCAGCATATCTACCAGAAAAAGCAACCTTTTTCCAAGACTCATTGTCTAATTTTAAAGCATTTAAAAGCTGCTGTTACTATTGAAGGCTCTGATATGTGCTAATAACGTAAGATGGACCAGACCTGCGAAAAACATCCTATTTACTGAAAATAACGTGAAGATAAAGACTAGCATTCTTACAGTCATTCTGAAAGCAGCACTTACGATGTTCTAACATTTTGGGGCTAGTAAAAAAAAAATATTGAAAATGCCCAAAAATAATTTAACAAACAATTTGGTATCAAGGTTGTAGTCTACTGGCTAAACTGTAATACATGTGTCGTTAGAAATACAGAGCAGTTCTGGAGCCTGACTTCCTTTCACTTGGAAACTGTCATTCCTTGTGAATTTACTTGAGTATTCGGTTAATTCCACAAGGTGTGCAGTTGTTAAGGTCTGTATTGGATACACTTGTGGTGAGGAACACTGAGTGTGAGAATACTTGCTTATTGAGGCACCATTGCTAAAAAACTCACCATGAGCTGTAGTGCCCTTCTTCCTGGTTCCTGGCCTACCAGCAGTTTTTGTGAAAGGTAGTAGTTGAATTAACTCAGTGTTACGTTGAATCATTTCACATTGCATCCTCCACATACATTAATTCTTGCTGTATTTTATTGTAGGCTGCTCACAAGGCCCTGCTGAAGATTCATGAGAATGGCACAGAAGCTGCAGCAGTCACTGGCATAGATTTTCTTCCTCATTCTGTTCCCCCTGTTGTTAAGTTCAACCGTCCATTTTTGCTGTTGATTGTTGATCAATATACTCAGAGCATCCTCTTCATGGGAAAAATTGTAAACCCAACTGAAAAATGACTGGTCAGTAACTGGTCTTATTGATTTGAACGCATTTTATAAAATTATCATTCATTGTGTTTAAAATTATACCAAAACAGTTACTAATAATTTTCTTTTTCCAAAGAAGTCAGATAAGAGTGTGTCATTCTTAAAAACACTGTTCTTGCTTTCTCCCTCAGTAGAAAGTAAGCACTGACAGAAAGTACACCTGTCAGTGAATTATGAAGAATTTTGTAAATCAGCCTTTTGGTGATAAGTGCCATGTTTGAAAAGCAAGGTAATATCCAGCTGAGACAAGCAGTTTAAAACACTGTAAATAAATAAAGTATGAATAAAGAGGCCATGTTTGATTTGTGGACAGGAAGGAAAGAAAGCACTGATCTTCACTCCAGCTGCTGCCGGTTCTCACCAGGCCCTGGTGCTGAAGGGCTGACGTGGAAATTCAAAATACAAATGTAGTCCACTCAGGAGTACTTTAGTTCTTCTCTTACATTTGAACGTTATTGATGAAGAAAAGCCATGTTCTATTTCCATGGGAAAATGATTTCTCCTCTCTCTGAGGATGTCTGTGTCAATTTGACACACCTCTCCTAACGCAGCCTTATGAATCCAAGGCAGTGTCAAAATCCAAAGCCAAGACTTGGCACTTGAGAAGATATTGAGCAAGACAAGAAGTGGATGCTGACGGAAACACAGCCAGTCTAGTGTGGTGTCAGCCTGGCTCCCTCCCTGTTCCATCTTGTGGGATCAAACGCAGATGCTTGAGAGTGATAAACACATTTAATGTTGCTCAGGGATATAGCAGCATGGACTTAGGTTAAAAAAACAGACTCTTCTCAGTATGTTAGACCTCATTCAATTTCTTTAAATATAATGAAACAGGTAAACAGGAATTTAATTTTTTTAATTCAAAACTTGAGTCAATAGTGTCATGAGGTCAATTTGATAATAGAGCAATTAGTACCCAAGAAGGAGCTACTCCCTAGAGTTCCATCTCTCCAAGGCAACTGTTATGTGCCCACACCAGTCTGTGCAGTTAGAGAATCTGCCTTGAGTACATAAACATCCTAAGTGGAAGCAGTGTCTAAATTAGAGCTGGAGAATATTTTAGTCAGCTAAATACACAAAAGGTTCTACTAGAATTGTGTTATAGACTTGATCATGCATTTCTTGTAAATAGAACTTTCTGTAAATAGAAGTTTCTTATAAATACAAGTTCAGAAGGAATAGAGTACTTGGAAGGGGTAAAACAAACATTGAGATTAATCATATTTCCAGAGTTTACATCTATGCTAGTAAATAAGATGCTCCAAGATCTGTTCTCTGACCATGAGGTCAAACGGCTGCTTATATCCACATTGCTTAACTCTGACCTTGAAAGTCATCCAGGCTGCTTATTGGAAATACCACGTGGCCCGAGATAACTCCAAAAGCATTCTCATGTTGGGAAGAATCATAGGTGGCATGTGTCTGAAACTGTACTAAAAATATAAGAATGTGTGTGATTCCAGGCTGATGGCCAGGTCTGGGCCCCAGAACTGCTCAAGGTACTGGGACAAAAAGAGCCAGAGTGAACAACTGAGAGGCCAGAAAGTGTCCCTCTGGCACTCAGCCCTATAAGCTCCCCCTCTGCTGGTGATCTGCATTTTTTGAACAACACTAGGTTCCAGGTCATGCTGATAGGCCTTCACCAGCTACTTCTCAAAAGTGAGGGAACTGGAGCCCCTTTGCCCTTCTGTGGAATAAGGTTAGGAAGTTCAGGAAGCACACTTCAAAACTACTGTAAGTCACAGATTGTGAGACTCCCATGTACTTAGCATAGAAGGGTTTTGGCAGTTTCTTCTAAATAGTCTTGTGCATTTGCTGTCACAGTAACTGTGCATGGTTATTTTCAAAAGGCAGCTCCTCATTAGGAATTTATGCTGGTCCTCAGATGATACAGCAACGCTTTGATGATGCAGATACCTTAAACACTTCACAGCTGAGCACATAGAAACTATTGTGAAACACAAGTTTAATTCTACTACACTGTAATATAAATGAGCTCAAAGGAGATTTAAAATGCAATAGAACTTACTGTGGAAGTATAGACACTATTTATCATCTACATTCACTCCTTAAAAATATAGAAAGCAAGATTCTTGTTATGATCCAGAAAGTATGTCACTAGTTCAGGGACCTAGCTGTTTGCAAGGTGCAGCCTTACACTGCAAACTCGAATGAGCTGGCAGAAAAAGGCCATTGGAGATTCTCCTTTGGCAGGGGGACCCCTTGTTGAGAAAGACTCAGCACCCAAAGCCAATGTTACTCAGCTGTCCTTCCAACTGTGCAGAGACAGGCAGAGATGGAGGTGATAAAGTGTATAGCTCCTCACTCCACAATTCTGACAGTGATGTTAAATAAAGCAGACCATGGCTGCAGTAATACCACTGCCAAACTAGTGCTGAGTCAGACAGATATAACCAGATCCCAGGTGACTAATTCAGTCTCAAAGACAGTGCCAGACTAAAGGGAAACTCACATTTTTTGATTGCTAAAAATTTTTAGAAGTTACTTTACTGACAAGTCAGAAAGATAAATATTGCTATAACCTGATAAAGCTATACAGTTTCTCTCAGGGCCAGATGGATGAATTTAGTAGTTGTTTCTGGCATGGTACCCAGATATGAAATCTACTTACAATTAGATCAAGAAACCTTGAATTGATTCTGCTTTTTCTTTACACATAACTGCAATGCTCCTTTGCTGCATGTAAGCCTGTTGTCCCTGACTGTCAACAGTCCAGTGGCCACAAGAAGTGTAAAAGAACTAAGCATCACAGGAGCAGCAGTGGAGATTCTTTTGGGTTCTGCCAATGAATAGTCCTCAGGAACCCACACTAACTACCCAAGAGATTGGCAAGAGTGTTATCTTCTCCCTGCTCAGAATCTCTGCTGCATTTGCTCTGCTGGTCCTGGTCTTCCAAGCCACCAGCCTGGCTCAGGTGCTGGAAGAGCTGGGTTTTAACCTCGCTGACACTCAGGAGGGCACACCACTTTTCATTTTTTGTCACTTACTTTAATCCTGGGAGTTACATGTGTCATGTCTAAGTTTCTGGTACTGTTGTATTTAATCAAGGGTTTTGGTCTGCAGTCTTAACTACTTGAGTTTGATGGAAAAAGAAACTCAAGACAAGATTCATTTTGAAAGCAAAATTCTAGTCTTGCAGTCTAGCAATTACTTATTTTTCCCCCCATTTTATTTGAGTGATTTTTATAAAACTTATAACAACTATTTCAAAAAGCTTTGGTAGTGTCAAGTAGGTCTAGAGTACCAATATCTTCACCTGGGAAGATATTACGGAAAATACATTAGTAAAATTTGAGATGAGCTGTCAGTGACAGATTACCCATCTTGAACATTAAACTGCTGGTTGATTGACTCCAGTGCAATACACATCATGCCTTAAATGCTTATATGCTCTTGGGAACCCTTTTTCTTTCAGTGCTAGGAGATTAGGTACAGACAAAGCAGAAAACATAAGATAATGTTTTCTGAACTGAATGAAATTATCAGCTGAGGTAAAAATGTCTGTTATGAGAAAGGGAATCACACCCTGGTAATAACTTTTTTCCTTCTGAGACATAACACAGAAGATATAAAATAGATTATTTGGTTCGGTTTATAAAGCTTTCATTTAGCTGACTATGAGTTTATATGAAAATTTGGTTCAAGGATTCCTATTGCACGGGTGAAAGGAGCTGAAAACAACATGGAAAAGATCTAGCTTCTATTCCCAGTTCCGTCACATACTTTTGCTTAGCTTTCAGCATTTTTTTCTTTCTGTCAGTCATGCTGCTTTTTGAAGTGGGAGCCTGAAGTGCTTTCATTCCATGAGGAGAAAAGGATAAATATTTGTAAGACATGGAGAGCACATGTGGGATGCCCTTTACAGGAAAAGATAAAAATATAGAGAGGACTTGATTTTATTCTAGTTACAGCAGTTTTGCAATTATATCAAACTCCTGATTTTACTGGAATTATGTGTATCAAGAAGTTTATTTACATGAACTTTCTCAGACATATGTTGAATGATAGATCTTTATAGGATGAGCATTTATCACATGAAGTACACATTCATCTTGTTCAATCCTTATCTTGCTGATATTTTATTTTTGCAGTCAGAAATCCTTTGCCCTGAAACACCCACAAATATAATTGCAAAGCTAGCATAATAATCTGATGACCAAATAGCAACAGAAATAAGTCAATGATAGGGGATAAAACTGCTCCTGTAAGGAGGAACCAAGATGTTGCATAACTGAGCAGAAAGTAGGGACAGAGATAATTAAATTATTCCTTAATTCCTTTCATATCGAATGTCATTAGGGCAATGGGAAAAGCATGTTTGTCAGTCCTTTATATGAGTCCACTGGCTCCTGGAGCAAGAGTCCTCCTGTCCCAGCCACTGCATATCTCAAAGCATCCAGGAGCTCCATGCTCTCTTCTGTGCAATTCCCCTGGATGGATCTCCTTTCTGCAAAACTGAACAAAATTTCCGGTTTAGTCTTACCTTTCCTAGTGACATGTGTCCTGGGGACACAGAGGTTTTCAGCTACAGGAATGTGCAGTGAACCAGCAAACTGCTTTCCCTTCTCTGGGTTCTCACAGACCTGCCACGTGGCAGACATGCAGGCGATACCATATGTGGTGATTCACCCTGATTTTCCATTGCATTCCACACAAGAGACGCATGTTTTCCAAGAGTCTCTATTCCTGGCACCTATGACCTAAGGGAGATTTTTAAAGGACTAGGTGTGACTGATGCATTCATTATCCATGCTGATCTGTCTGGAATTGCTGGGAAGCTGATTCTTTGCAATTGATCATTTGTGGGTCTGCTGTTACTGCTGACCCTAGGAAACTCTTGCCTAGGAAGAGACTTCGGTCAGGATCAGAGAAGCTGGTGCCTGGGAGTGGTGAGCAGAGACAGATGCAGCTTCCCACTCTCTCCCTGACATGCGCAGTGCTGCAGCACGTCCCGGGAGAAAGTAGAGGAATCACTGCAGCAGCTTTGCTATTCCCAGAAATTCGTCTCTGGAAACAGTAGCATCCTTTAGATGATTAGCCAAGCATTAGGACTGGGCTGAAAGATTAATGCTATCTATGTAAGCAGGACTAGACCTGAGGAAAATAGCTCCCCATTGCTAGAGTTAAGCACCAGAATACTTGCTGCTCCTAAGACTTGGTGGTCCTTTCTCATAATATGAAAATAAACTTACTGGGTACTTGCACACGCTATGAAAAAATCCCACTCTGCAGAAATACATTCTGACCAATCCTGCCTCTGTTTTGTAAGAGAGAGTAGTTACATAGGTGGATTGATCCTTATATGTAGATAAGTTGTAAGTTTACCTGGGGCAAAATCATGTACATTTGATGGAAATAATTATTCGTTGCTAATTAGGATGGGTACCGTGCATTTTGTCCTTAAATAACCTTCTAAATAGCTAAATTGTGCCTGTTTCAGCTTCCTCTGAAAGGGAACCCAGTGTAAGGCATATATAGTATGTGTATAATGACATATATGGTATGCATATAATTCATGTTTTTCCTGTGCATATATAGCACAAGGGGGAAAGAAGATCCCCTCTGTTTTCCCCAGATAAAATTTTTCCTATGGGAAAGTTTGCTCATTTCATTCTTCCACTTGTTTTCTTATTTTAGCTATTTGTCAAGCAATGCTATACTTTGCTTTTTGCTTTAGCACTTTCTACAATACTCATCAAAGGTGTTTCAAAAAGCTAACCAGTGTTCTGACTATCTTTTTTCTAATAAGTTAATGAGCCCATCAAATAATGCCAGTTAGGGCACACCTGCAGTGTGCACTGCAGAGCAGGATGGAGATATTGAGCTATTCCTGAACAAACTTGCTGCTGCCCTGGGTACTCAGTTAGATGGCATTGTTGCATCAGGATATCCTGTGCAGAGGGTTCAGTGACACAGTGCAGGCACAATGTCCAGTGCTTTGGCTGTTTCTTAGTTTTCCAGTTCTTCTCATGTTCTGTTTTCTAAAACTCATTTACCATGGTTATGTCAGACTACCTTGCAAAGAAAGCTCTTTTGTCCACCGTTCAGTTCAAGCCCAAGAGTAGCAAAGTCCTTGGTCTTTCTCTCCCTTTAGAGCACCAGGTCCTGGCATCATGCTGCCTGTGTGACGGGAAAAGAAGGACTTACAGTGATTGATATTCAGAAAAAAAATAGCTTACTCAACCTTTGCTTTGCAAATAAATCTTATTTGCCCTGTTTAATATTTACCAGTGGCCATTAACTTAATACTATGAACCAAATCAAAAATAAGAAAGAAGCACTGTGAAAGGTCAGTCCAGCACGGTAAGTACCATATTTTACTTTCTTAGAAGTCTTTGAATTTATGTTGTGTGTGATCCCTGCTATTTAATGCACAGTATTTAATTCTGAGATTAATTTATTTTGCACAATAATTGGAAATTATTTTAGGGTCTGAAAGCATGTTCTGGATGTTTGAAGCAGGATTCCTTCAGTGATCCATCTCATAGCTACAGTCACTGGATGACTGGCATATGAAGTCCAAAATGAATACTCAACAGTCAATACCAAGATGTCTAAAGGAGTAAATTTAGTTGCAATTTCAATGTCCTGATTATTCGAGGCTGATGCAGGACTAAAGATAGTTACACCATTTCTCTCTAGTGTGCTTAAAGATCAGGCTACTTGCAGTTAAGAGACCAGAAAGATAAATCAGTCTCTCAAAAGCAGATTGGGAGAATTACGAAAAGAGTGCTTATCAGACCAAAATGAATTGCCATCATTTAGAATGTCTTTTTTCCCCAAGCTGATGTTTTTATCCAGAATTTTTCACTTGCTGAGCACAACTCCCATACTCAGCCCTTACACAGCTTACATCTGCAGTGTTTCATAATGGGCAGACAGAAAATGGGGAACCTGGAATTAACAGCTCCCCATGAAAAGTTTGATGTAAGACCTAAACTTGG
Organism: Pseudotriccus pelzelni; assembly: GCA_035584735.1. Classification (NCBI taxonomy): domain Eukaryota; kingdom Metazoa; phylum Chordata; class Aves; order Passeriformes; family Tyrannidae; genus Pseudotriccus; species Pseudotriccus pelzelni. The sequence goes on along the minus strand of JAWMRA010000161.1, from coordinate 48,851,260 downwards.
CATTAGACACATAGGCAGAGGCAGATTTTGGAGTAGAATCCCATGCCCCAAGATGAGTATACAGCTGCTATGAGCAATATTCAGACCATCTCTATTTCCCTGCAGGCCACTGCCTACTTCATGGACTTGAGTTTCTGCCAGTTGAGATAATTTAGGTGAGGAACTCTATGGAGAACATTCTTCTCCAGTATATTTCATGGTTCTTTCCCTGAAAAGGGCAGAAGAGAGACTGTGGGGTTATGTAGAATTTGCTTAGGTCAGTTAAAGGAAGAGAAAATTCAATCAAATTGCACGTACACAACTGCAGATTCCACTGTAGCTTTTCCTAAGCTTTGCAGCCTTTTGGATAGTTTATGTGCAATAGAGAGAGACAATAAACTTTCTCAGTGTATCCTCAATTTGCTGAAACTTTGAAGGTAATATCTTGAAAACAATAATATAGGTCTTGAGTCGGAGCTGCTGTGAAAGGGGCAGAAAGACATAAAGAGTTTAAGGGCTGAGCATTGAGGTGGATTTTATTCACAGCTATAACAGACTGTATCTCTGCAGTGTTTGAAAACTAAAGTCATAACAAGACCATGGGTACTACAGAAACATATCAGCAAAAATTGGTCCCTCTGCCAAAGTGCTTATCACATACGTGGGTGCTCACAGATGAACTCAGTCATGTACCCCAAGGCACTTAGGGAGTGCGCTGAGGCCATGCTTGTCAGAGTCAAGAACTACTTCACACATAATACCTCACAAAAGCCTACACAACATTGATTCCTCCCTTGCAATGCCACATTACTATCATTCTTCCTTTGCTCGTTGGTCACAAACCAAGAGAAATTACTAGACATAGACCACTCAGGAGGTCAAGTAGGAGAGTATTTCTAAATAGAAAAGTAATTTTAACAACTGGCATCTGAAACTCAGTATCTAGAACACAAAAATGTTTTATGTAGGAAAGAAAAAATTCTCTAGATCTAAAAGTTGCTCTGCTCTTTCTTAACAGAACTCTTCAGAAGGACAATGAAGTCTGCATTGTATCTGTGTTTGTTACTTCTTGGACTTCAAGTCCAGGGTCAGCAGCAGGAACAACAAATACCCCATTCCCCAGAAAACCATTTCCAGGCTGAAGGTGAAAACCTGCCCCATGTCAAGATAGCCCCCAGCAATGCCAACTTTGCATTTAGGTTTTACAAGCAGGTCAGAGAGGAGGCAGGCAACAAGAACATTTTCTTCTCTCCTTTGAGCATCTCCACTGCCTTTGCAATGCTCTCCCTGGGGGCCAGATCAAACACGCTCAAAGAGCTGCACAAAGGCCTTTTCTTCAACCACACAGAGATAGACGAGCAGGAGATACATGAAGGATTTCGGAGTGTCCTCCAGCTGCTGAATGACTCTCACCGAGAAGTCCAGCTGAACATGGGCAATGCCCTGTTCATAGATGATCGACTGAAACTTCTTCAAAAATTTTTGGATGATGTCACGAATTTTTATTATTCTGAAGCTATTTCTAGTAACTTCCAAAATTCTCCAGAGGCTATAAAGGAAATCAATAACTACATGGAAAGAAAAACACATGGCAAAATTGTTGATTTAGTTAAGAGTCTTGATCCGGACACCGTGATGGTTCTTGTTAACTACATTTTCTTTAAAGGTGAGTGACAAACATGAGTAGCAGTTATACACATAAGCTCTGGAAGTTCTAAGCAAAATAATTTTTTTCACACTGTGAACCTATCTTATCATTTAATTTAAAACACAACTTTATATTTTTACATTACATAGTGAAATATTTGAAAGCCAGGTATGAAAAATTATTTTCTATATGAGGAAAAAAAATGAAAAAAATGAAAGAACTGATTAATGCTGTATCAGTTTTAAGCTAGATTCAGAGCCGAAAATATTAAGAAAGTATGAGCTTGGGAACTTACGATCATGTGTTGGAAACCACAGATTTCTGTGCCTTTCAACTGGCTGTGCAAGACATGGTCAAACATGGATGACGCTTGCATGAAAGGAATAAGCCTGAAACTGGTATGGTTGGAGTCCATGAAAAATTTACCATTTCTTTAACAGGCAGAGGCTCATCTCTTTTCTATGGCAACTCTCAACCTATATTTTCTTGTGTGATTTTTATTAGAATCATTAAAAGGAGGTAAAATTTCTTTCCATGGCCAGGGAACAAACATCTTTAAACTCAGATAAGCTTGTTGCTGCCTCTACTGTTCAATTACAGCATTTTAAGCATCAACTAATGTGACATGCCTTTATTAGTCTCTTTTTTCAATTCTGTACTTATTCTTTTGTCAAAAGGCTCCTGGGAAAAACCTTTCAACAATTTGAACACAAGAGATGATGACTTCTTCGTGGATGCCAAGAATTCTGTTAAGGTCAAAATGATGCATCAAAACAAAGCCTTTAAAATTCACAGGGATGAGAATTTGTCTTGCTGGGTAGTAGAAATCCCATACACAGGAAATGCTACTTCGTTGTTTGTTCTGCCTGATGAAGGGAAAATGAAACAAGTGGAAGATGCTCTGCTGAAAGAAACAGTGTCTAACTGGATGGAATCACTTAAAAAAAGGTAATATTTTAATTGTGGCTTTGCTTAAATATTCCAAAACTACTCATGTGGGAAAGGTAAAGCTTAGGATGTCACCATGAATCACTAAGCAGAGCTCTGAGGAGCAAGCATTGCTTAGTTTCTTTAACTCAGACAAGGTATCATGTGATTTCATAACTAAAGGCAACCCTCTCCTCAGCCCCCTCAGTCACAGCAGTGAGAGCGCTACCAGTTGTGAGGATTCTGCACATGGGTATATTGCCCTCAGGAACTTGTCTTCAGTAGGAAGAATCTAGTTCAAAAGAAAATACAATTTATTTTTCTCCAGCCAGTCACTTTCCTAAACCACCCCTCTGTCCCTGCACCACTGAATAGGCTAAGGCTGATGGGATAGGTAACTCAGTTTCTGCTTCTCTAACACAGGATTTATCCCTGTCTTAGAAAGCCAAGCCTTAGCTCCATGGGTATTTGGGATGGGTGTATACCTGCCACAGCTATTGCATTAAGGAATATTGCAATAACAAACTCACATTTTTCATTTATTTTTGAAAAGAAAAATCTACCTGGACCTTCCAAAATTCTCTGTCTCTGCCTCCTATGATGTTAAGAGCTTGTTTGAGAAAATGGGTATGACAGAGGTGTTCAGTGACCAGGCTGATCTCTCTGCAGTGGCAGAAGATACCCTTCTGAAGGTTTCCAAAGTAAGTATGCAAACAGAGATGGTATTATGTATATAGCTTTTGTTATCTGAGCACTTCAGAATTTATGTGGACAACCGACTCGTGGCACAGGGATCGCCCCATTTCACAAGCAAGAAATGAATATACAGGTAATCAAAACTATTTCCCCAATGTCCTATGGGATATATGCTTTGTGTCCTGAGGGAAGTGATCCTTCTCCTCTATTCTGCACTTATGAAACAACCTGTGGAGTACTACACATTGAGTTTGGCGCTCCCCAACACAAGGGACATGTGCACACATGGGAGCAGAGTGAGTCCAGGGGAGGGTGAGTAGGATGGCTATGTGGCTGAAGCACTGGATGTATGAGGTGGGGCTGGGAGACCTAGAGTTCTTCAGTCAGGAGAAGGGAAGGCAGGGCTCTTAGCACTGGCTACAGATATCTATTAGGAGGGTGCAGAGAAAGTGGACACAAACTCTTCTTGCAGACACAGTGATATGACAAGGGGCAACACGCACAAGATAGAAAATAGGACATTCTGATCAGACATTATGTAAAAAAGTTCACCATGAGGGTGATCAAAAACTAGTATGGGTTACTTAGAGAGTCTATGAAATTTCCATCCTTGGAAATAGTCAAACCCGAACTGGATTAGACCCCGTGTAACCTTATCTAGCTTGAGAGGTGACACAGTGTGGGGTGGTTGGTTGCATTCCATGGCCTCTAGAGGTCCCTCCATTATATATTGTTTAATGATGGTGATTTTCAGAATGAATAATGTATTATAACATATGGATATCTGGATTATAGATATAGAACAGGTAAATAGAGGAAGGGTAGCAGGGACTGATGAGAGGAAATTTTAGATGTGCTGTGGACAATGAAGCAAGAAAGCAGAGGGCTGACCAAAAACAGTGAAATAAGATCATGTGAATTCCTAAATATGAATTTTCTGTACTTCCCATAGAAAGCCCTGTAAAGTCTTATCACTGGGCTATTTTACAGAAAGACAACCTATAAAGCTTGTCACTACTGTGTCTTTGCAGAAAGAATTTTTTAGCATACACAGATACTGATGCAAAATGAAAACTTACTTCTGTGTTCAATACTAAGGACAAAATCTTACTCTGAGAAACAACAGAACAGTAAATGTCCTCTATGTTGCTCAGTCTTTGCAAGCAGCCAAGTTTGACTCCAACAGAGTGTTGAAGAAAATTCTCCCTGAACTCAGAGCAGGCTTTGCTTGTCTTGGAAAGGCTGGACGTTGGTATTTTTTTCACACAAGTTCTACATTTATTTCTGTGCTTTCTTTTAAAGATTACCTTCTGACAGTGTTGAAGCAAGCAATTTTTTCTCCAGCTGCTTCCCTCTCTTCTCTACCTACATTATAATCTTTGCTTTCCTTCCAGGCAATTCACAAGGCCATGGTGGATGTTCGAGAGAACGGCACAGAGGCTTCTGCACTGACCATGCTAGAAATAACACCATTGCTTCTACCATTTCCTCCTCCTCCTCACATCAGCTTCAACAGGCCCTTCCTGATGATTATTATTGACAAAACCATCCACAGCGTGATCTTCATAGGAAAAATTGTGAACCCAGCTGCTAGGGAAGACTAGGCCAGAGCACTTGTAGTTCCCAGTGCACAGAATAAAGCTTGTGTGCATCCCAGGAATTTCTTTGCAAAATGGGACTAGAATTGATCCGACCCCAAATTAACAAATAAATAAATATTACGTCAAGTTTTTCTTTACTTAAAAACAGACAGCTGGGGACAAACGTGAGTAGGCTATTTTTACAAAATGACTCCGGCCAAATAGGCAGACATGGGGTCTTCAACAGATAAACATTTTCCATGCACTTATCACTAGTATCAGGGGTTTTTGTATGCAGATACATCTTCCAGTTGCTGGCTGAGAAACTCCCAATGCTTCCCACTCCCCGTCCTCAGATCATAAACCCCAAATCTATCCCTTTCAGATCCAAACCCATCCTTTCCTTCCTTTTCATTCCACTGTGAATCCCAGCAGGTGTGTCCTTCATCTTCCAGGACTCAGTGGCTAAGAAGGGAAACAGAGGCATAGACCTATTAAACTTTTCCTCTCCTAGATGGTGGATGCTCCTTGGTAAAGAATAAACCTCTTCCTTCCAGCTTGACAACTGCTTCCTACCAGGTCTAACCCTCTCTCTCTTCTGCATTCCTCAACAGTTGCTCCAGAATAAGGGGTCAAACTTTTCTGGCAAGGCAAGAATTTAGCTTTTGTGTCACTGAAAGTTGAACATCATTGCTCAAATTATCATCCTTAATAGTCTTATGCATGCACAGTAAACATTGGAGAATTAGATGTGGCAAAACCCATGTTCTGGTTCCAGAAAGCTGGAGGTCATGTCTCCATTGTCCACGTGCCAGCTAATCACATTCACCTCCACTGACTTCAGCAAGCTCAGCTGATCAGTGCTTCCAAGAGTTTTCTCTCCACTAAGCTGATGTTGAGGGTGCAGAAAGGTGACTTGGACACCTCTCCGAGTGCTGAGGAGGCAGAAGCCAGTGTTACCAGCAGCACCAGGTAATGGAGAGCTGTGTTGCAGTATTAAATTAAACTTAATTAATTGGCAATTAAAAATAGAGTAGGATAGTAATAAACAAAGACATAATTAAAAACACCTTCCCCCCAACCTGCTTCCTTCTTCTCAGGCTCAGTTTCACTCCTAACTCCTTTACTTCCTCTGAGTGGCATAGGAAAGGGAGCATGAGGGTATGGGAATTGCAATCAGTTTACAGTGTTTCATGTCTGCTGTTCCTTCCTCCTCCCAATCTTACACGAATGCTCCAGCATGGGTCTTTCCTACAGGATACAATCTATCAGGAACAGCGTGGTCAAGCATGGGCTCGTCTCCATGGGGTTGCAGCTCATGCCAGGACTTTGCTCCAGAGTTGGCTCTCAATAAACTGCAGCTTCTTTCTAGGGCCCATCCACTTGCTGTCACACAGGGTCCTCCAGGGCAGCAGGCAGTGTGGGTTTCTGCTCCACCACAGTCCTCCATGGGCTTCAGGGGGATATCCTGCCTCACCAGGGTCTTCTCCAGGAGCTGCAGGGGAATCTGTGCTCCAGCACCTGCTTCACTTCCTTCTGCATTGACCTGACTGTCTGTGGGGCAGCTTCTCTCCCTTGTTTTTTGAGTTCTGCCTCTCAGACCTGCCACACAATGTTGTTTTCCCTTTTCTCAAATATGCTTTCCCAGAGGTGTCACAATCTTGGTTGAGAGACTCAGGTGTATTCTGTGGTGGGTCTGTTAGAGCCATCTGGAACTGGTCCTTTCCAGCACAGGACAGCCCCGATCTCTTTCTCACAGAGGCCACCCTGCAGCCCCCTCTGGCAGCACCTCTGCACAGACACCCGGTCTGTACACAGAAACCCTGTCCTCATATGAGGCTCACTATGGATAATGTGATTTAATGGATGGGTAGAACACTTTGATGGTGCTAATTAACTGTCAGGAGCTGTGGTTAGGCTCCCTTCACAGTGCCTTTTCAGCATCAAGAGCTGGAGGGCAGCCCTTAAACACAGCCTGAGCTGAGCGCTGCTCCCTTCCCCCCACTCCTCCCTCTGAGGTTTCCAGCCTCAACTCTGCTCTCCTTCCTAGGAAAAGCTGGAATCAAACAATCCTCTGAGAGGGCCTGGGGCTTCCTGACACTGGTGGAGGGCCTTGGCTTCTGGCTAGGCTGGACTAGAGCTGCTAAATCCTCCTCCCACTGTGGTTTGGTTTGGGAGAGCCCTGACAGGTCATACGGCTGAGAGAAAACCATAGTGTGCATATTTGCAATGAAAGATAATAGAGCCTTTCATGTGAGCAAGCACAGACCTTTTCCCAGTCCTACGGGCAAAAAAAACCCCAACCTCTTGCCAACCTATTCACACAGACCTGAAGACTTGCTTAATGAAAAATATTTTCTCTATAATCAATCCCTTGTCTCCAGAGTTTAAAGACAGAAATCCAGCAATGCCCCATGGAAAATCTGAGTCACCTATACCTGTCTAGCTCATTTTGTCTCTCAGGAAAATAAAATCAATTGTTTCAGCACTGCTTGAAGGGGCAAACATCTGCTGTTGGAGCCAAGCCAAGGATTTCAGCGTTGTACAGCACTGGGCTGCCAAGCTACAAGTCTTTTCATCCACAGCTACTCACACAGCTTGCCCAGTCACTGCTATCCTGCTTAGGGAGTGGTGAGGTTTAGGGGAGCAGTTAACTGTGTGCTACTTGGGACATGTTAGAGGGAAGGCAAGAATAAGAGTAAGGAAACTGTTCACATTGCCTCATTTCTTCCCTCCTGCTCTGCCCAATTCTGGAAAATGAAGCTCAGGAACAACTCCAGACTTACTGTTTAGTAGTAAATATCTGAAATAGAAACCTTTGCAAAAATTCTTAATTATCTCCTTATCAGAACTGTGACATTTTCTTATGGAAAATAGTACAAGTTTGCTTGGTGCCTAAAAGCAGTTCTTTGAGGGTGCAAAAAATATTTTGACTGAGAAGATGGTTCCCAGCTATGCTTTTGTAACATCCCTGCAACTGCAGATAAGAACAACCACTCAAAAAAAAAAAATTTAAAGGCAGACCAGTGATTTCTCAAATAAGCAGTTAAGTTCAAAGACTTTGTTGGAGATTTATATGGGCTTTGGAAAGGGGCTTAAAGAGCTGGAAGAGAACAGGAGTGTTGAGCTGATTTGCTCAGTAATTTTAGCTCTGTGGTGGAACTAGGGGGAGCATAGCAAGAACATGATGATTTAACAGAAAAAGTGAAAGGTTTACAGATGTTTGGAAAGTCTGCCATAAAACCAAAGGCAACACAGTGGCCCAGCTGTAGATACCCTGAATCAGCTCTGGCTGAAACTGAAATTCTACCGAGAGGAAAACAAATCACCCTGGGCCAAGATAACAGCAGCAGACTGCTGAGCCTTCATGTTTTCTGGAGCAACATGGAAAGAAGAGGGGTGGGACACTGAAATCTCTCTCAAGAAGACAAGGAACCCTTGGCTACATGTGTGCTCCTCACACTTGAGACACGCTGACCCAAGGGAGAGAAAACTTGGAGCCAGCACATGGAGTGGACTGCTCATGCGTTGTGCCCCTGTATTATCAGGGGATAACTAGCCTTGCCTCATCCTCCACCAGCATAGCATCTGCAGGTAACTAGGTAAAATCTCAAGGATGGGGACTTTGATCCTTGGTGATTTCCTTTGTTAACTGCAACAGTAGCATCCATCCCTACCGTACTGGAATATCAGGCATACAGCATCTATAAGCACATTGGTGATTAAAACTAGACTGCATTAACTTTGCAAGCTTTTGCCTCCATTTTGCATAGGTTTTGACAGCCTGGTCTCTCTATGCCTTCATTAATCATCTGTCTCTGCTACTTTTAGTGTCAAGGCCCTAGCTGAGAAGGCATTTCTAAAGTGCTCAGAGGCAGCAGTGCTGGTGCTGAAGTCACAGGAAGCCTGACCCCGCACTGCCTACAGTCAGCCGTAAGTGGGGATGGAGATTATCTGAGAAGTGCTTGTGTTTTGTATTTCCAAACAGTCTGACCTGACATCCAGCAATTTAGTGGTTTTTTAGAAGCAAGAGGGAATGTTGTAAGCAGCAAGTTGTCTTATTTGAAAAGCAACATATTGCACTTCAAAGTTACTGTGAACTCTCTTGATTTGTCTGAAATGCACCTATTGAAATAATAACCATAAATTGCCCCAAATCAGAAAGAGTCTGAAAAAAAACCACCATAATTTGCCCTTGGCTAACATAAAATGGTGTATTAAAAGTGTATTACAACAGTTTGTTATGTTGGAATCTTTTTCTTGTCTGGGTCTTTCAAGTCCCTCTCTTCTGTAGGGTTGCAGTACCTCCCAGTTTGCTAAGGTATCTCCTTCACAACTGCCTTGCAAGGAAAGAGATGCATCTGGGGATCTCAGGTCCATGTGCATTAAAGGAATTCTGTAAGACCAATGCACTTGACTTCCTTACTTGGAGAACCAGGTACTGCTACCCCATTTGGCATGTGTTATTTCCAGTAACATCTGGAGCTCCTTGGTCGTTGAGAATTCAAGCAAAGAATTTCTTGTGAGCCCTTGGGAAAACTGCTGGCTTAGCCAATAGCTATTACATGCACAGTCAAGTGGATTTTCTTGCCAGCTGTATTTCTTTGAAGATGTGCCAGTACAGGCAGTGCTGGGGCAGCTTGTGTCAAAGGGGCACATCAGGTTTTTAGTCTTTAAAACTGCAACTCCTTCTAGCTCTGTTAATGTTTTCCATGAAACTTGTTATTAGTCCTCATTGGTAAATCAGTGAGTCTTTAGGCAAGTACATCACATTTACATTAAAATTTTGCATGCCTACATGCTGTGTGGAAGTTCATGGAGCTATAGATATGTAGTGATTGTCTGTACTGCAGGTAGCATTTAAATATGGCACTGAAAAAGGAAATAGAAATCTGGAACTTCTATCTGATATAGGAATACAGCCATTCTTTCCAAATCTCCGCAGGGTCTGTGACATTCAGTCACATACAGTGCATTTACATGGCCCTTTGTTCAACTCTCATTCAAGAACAAAGTGCCCAAAACTGAGCACTATCTATCTCTTCAGTGAGAAACAGTCTGCAATCCTGGACATTCACCTTAAGACCTAAAAAAATCTACAGCTGAACTGTTGTAAAAGTCTGATGAACGTCCAGAAAGTGGTCAAGCTGACCCTGATGAAGCAGTTCAGATGGAAGAATCAGGTCCCTCCCCAAAACAGCAGATGGCAGTAGGTCAAGCTTGAGATGTAGATTTCCCCAGTATCCCTGCTCCCCCACCTGCAGCTCTGCTGAGGCCCACATGTGCATATAGATGTGAAAGTGAGAAAGCAGTATCAGGATTCCTTCACCCTGACAGGATTAATTTTGAACAATTTAATTTTCCGTCTTGCAAGCTGTTTGGTGTAGAGGATTTTTCGTAGTCTGGGAGGGTTGTAAATGGAAAGTAAGTTGTGTGAAAGTCCTCTCATAACTTTTAAATTAGTTGGATGATATCAACAATTACAAACTAAAATAAAGACCAATCAGCTATCTTAAATAAAAACTCGGAATGCCTGTCACTTTTCCATCTACATCCCTATCTCTTGCATTCCCTGTGCTATTACAGAAAGAAAGTAAATTAGATATAAGCTAAACGTGAGCCAGCTCTCTAACTCAGCCATTGAACTACATGTTGTAAGGGGTCAGGACAAGAATTCTCAGTTGCACCAAGGAAATAGAGGGTTTATTAATTTCCTCGTATCTCACAAAATGAGACAGTTTGATCTGGAACTGATCTGAAACATATGAAAGGGCCACAGCAAAATAATAGAAGCAACTTAGAAAAACAATTTATAATACTAGAATTCCTAAAACTGCAGACTTAAAGAAAATTACTTTCCATGCCTTTCACCAGAAATACTATTAGCTAGTAAAACTTTCAAAGCACCAGCAATTAAAAGTACTTCTTGGTAAATCCAGCCATCTGGTTACAGGGTAAATATGCCATTGCACAAATAAGATTTCTGTGGTTAAAAAAAGAAAATAAACCAAAACAAACCTAGCTAAACAGACATTCATTGAATATTTCCTAATGATTCCTCTTTTGCTTCTTTTAGCTTCATTTTCCACTGTTTCTCAAAAGCCTTGTGAACAAAGAATTTCATTATAAAATGACCCAGGATCATACCAAAATATCAGTTAAAGCCCAAATGAGGACTAAACTGAGTAAATATTACAGTGAGCCTCACCAGCACTAAGTGGCTGCCTGCCTGGGTGGTGAAATCCCACAGACATAGTAAATCTCTTCTTGTTTATTTCACAGAAATGAAAATGAAGGAGCAATAGAAGGTCCAATGGAATGACATGCTATTAAACCTCTCCAAAAAATTTCATTGGAGTACAAATTTTTATTGGTTGCTATGTTTACATACACTTGAAGCCAGAAGAGGACAGAAACAAATGCCTTGACAATACAAGTGTAATCTGGTCTCTTGCTTTTCAGATAATATTACATGGGCAACACATTTCTCATTCTCCTTGGGAAAAGCCCTTTTGCCTCTAAAGGTCTGCTCCGAAAGGGGGAAGTGCTCCTGCCATAGTTTTAGTTGAAGCTGAATGACCTATCCTTCCCAGGATATTTCTGCTCGTGGGCTGTGATGTCAAGGTTTACAATTCCCTCAAAGGTGATAAATTCAGCTTCTTGCACAACTGGTGGGAAGGAGCAGAGTGAATCATTCTTTTAGCGTTTCCCCCAGAGTGGTCATGAGGAATCAGTGATCATTACACCCCATGTCATGGTCATGTGGTCATCATACTCCAACTGAAATAAGACCATTTGCCTCTCTTCTTACTGGAGCAGAGCCTGCTAATTGGTACTCCAGTATGGAAAACTATAAGCTCCTTCAGCACTATAAGGAGTAGTTTAATTGTGAAATAGTAGTGTTTGGGTGGTTTATGCTCAAGAGAGACTTTAGAGGAGTAATTAGAGAGATTATCTTAAAATAGGTTTGTGAGTCAATGAATAGGGAGTGAAAAATAAAGTATTTGTCTGGCAGTACAAATGGAAATTATCATCAAAGATAAATAAAAAATGGGAATAGACTTCTTCATACCAAATAGGAGATGATAGAAAAGGTCAGAGTTTGCAAAGAGCTTGGAAGCAAAAGAGAAGGAATTACCAATGCAGTAATAACAAAGAAAAGCCAGTGAAATCTTCAAAGGGTCAAAATCTTTGGTCTGAGTGAGGAAAAAATTATTCCTGAAGCCCAGAGAAAAGAAATATGTGCCCCTTGCATTCTGTTGATTTATTCTTTTACACAGCAGCCTGGCTGCTGCTCCTAGTGGTAGTGCCAGCTCAGGCTCTAATTGGGTTGACACAGGCACACAAAGGTTATCAAAGCACTTGGTGTATTAACATAGCGGTCAGACTTGGAAACCACAAAGGCTGTGTGCAGGCAGACTAACCCAAGCATGATTTAGGTCACATTTTTAAGACAGCTGAATTCCCAATTATTCATGCACACTGACACCCAGGTTTCCCAGTCCCATGCTGAGATCACTCTAATTTACCACTCTATGTTCATCTAACTGAGTATCTAATATAAAGCTCTTTTCAATGCCCTGTGCTCTTAACCAACAAGTACCATCCTGGCTAACAGTTACCACGCCTGCTTTTCTGTGCTGGTCTTCCCAAGCTGGACTTCAAGAGTTTTTATCAAACCTTGCACATAGGTGCACAAGGTTTTTACCAAACCTTGCTCTCTGTGAACTCTGGGCTATCTCTTTGAACTCTTCATCATGCTGAGCCTTACTGAGACATAGGGATCAAAATTCTTAGGGATGTTTTTAGGTGGGCATAGTCAGACTAAGCAACCCTAGCAATATTCAGGGTACTAAACATCTTGTTTATCAATATACCACTTAAAGGCTTCCTATTTAGCCTTAACCAAAGAGCATCTGGTCATGACACCACAGTGCTAACTTTGGTCTAAAGGTAGAATTAATCTTAGAGCCATAAACTAGGAAAATTTATTCAATGCTTAAATATTAAATAAACTAAAGAGGGCATGATTTGCTGTTCATAATCAGCTTAGTGTCTGTCATTAAGTTTATTCAAAGTACCAGATGAAATATAGTTGGCTTCAACTTTGTAATTATTATTTTATTTAATCATAATATTTCTCTGGATTTTGAAATTTAACTGACTGAAATATCATTTCATTCTAGTAACCAGACACAGAGAAGACAATAAAATAGATACTTATCTTCAAAGGAGAGGTGGATTTTTCAAGCATAAAATGCAATTTAGAAAAGATGTCTCATGCAACACGCACTATAACTGATTGGGATTTATGAAGAAAACAGCTTTACTTGATATTTCTGAATTTTGAGCCATGCTGCTGTTGGCTTTCCTCTGAAGACTTTGAGTCAGAGAAGCAGGGGAAGGAGAGTATTTGCTACATCCCACCAGCCTTTTGCAAGAAAAGCAGTGTGAAAATCCCACCACCCTTCATTTCTGGCATCAGCCTCAGGAGACAGGAAGAAACAGTGAAGCCACTGGGATCCAGACCCACTAAGTTTGTGTTATTTTTGCTCTCTTGTGCTGCCATGCATCTTTGCCCAGAAAAGCAATGTTGTCACTGCTTGCTCTACAGCTACTGTACTAACTTTGTTTGCTCTGTTTAATGTATAACAGCGTGCTCACTGTGTGAGCCTGTTCAAACAGTATAGAAACAGTGCAAAAAGCAGTAAAGGTCGGATGAATGTTGTGGGCTCCTTCCGAAAGTGCAGTGAATACCAGTAAATTTTAGTAGCCAGGGACATTAAACTCACGTTAGCCATCTGTGTCATAGATTAACCCACCGAATACTTTAATTAATTCATGCCCACTGTTGTAGCTCACTATGGCAATAACATAGAAGAAGAGCTTCTTCTTTAAGCCAGCTAAGTAGGCAGAGGAGGTTTTCACTACCGTGCAGGTGATCTTTGAGTGAAATTTTTTAAGAAAAAGCAATAGGACAAACATGGATCACTGAGCACAAATTATAGAAAGATGAAGATTTTTGGGAAGGACTAGTTCTCATTGTTAGTAGATAACTAGGGTATCTATTTCTTTGGTACATAGATGACTGTACCCATGTGCTTCCGCACATACAGCCTGTCAGAGCACAGGCCTTGTAGCATAGAATAGATCCAGAGAGTCCCATAGCAGAAAACCTGCAGAGAGAATCAGGAAACTCAAAAGCAAATCTACAGCTTTGTATGAATGGACATCCCTACATCTGGTCATTGTTTTGGTCAGAGGGCAGGGATCTGAGGAGCACAAAAGGATTGGTGCCAATGTGGAGAATGATGATCAGGGCTTTTCCTGTGGAGGTGGAAAGAGACAGGAGGGGCTTGGTGGGAAGAAGGAGGATAGGATAAATAGACCAATAAGAAGATAAAAAAGAACTGGTGATGAAAACATGCTGAGGATGATGACATTGAGCAACATCAGGACTGGAGTGACTGGGCATTGGAATGGGCTGCCCAGGGAGGTGGCGGAGTCACCGTTCCTAGAGGTGGAAGAAAAGACTGGATGTGGCACTTAGTGCCTTAGTCCAGTAACTGTAGTGATAGTGGAGCAAAGGTTGGAGTTGATGATCTCAGAGGTCTTTCCAACCCATCTGATTCTATGATTCTATGATCACCTTTTCCTAAAGACACTTCTATTCCCAGTGTGCAATGGTGTGCTGACTGGTCAAAACATGGGAGATCTGGATAGCTGATCTGCAAATATTAAAGAACAGAGAGAAAATAAGAAAGAACAGAGGGAGCCCTCATTGGCGTCACAACAGGCTGGAACAAACACACAGAAATTCCTGATGGAGTTCAAGGTGAAAAGGTTGACTTTGTAGTATCCTTAATTCTTGTAAATAGTACTAGGATGTCACAGTTAACAATTATTTCTTACATCTTGAGCTTCTGGTAGGGAATAGAGTCCAGATGAGCAAATGGCACCTACAGGGAGAAGAGTGTTTCGTAACAGACAGCCCTGTGACCCCAAGCTAGTGCAGTGTGACCATCCTGGGAAGACTGGAAGTGAGTTCAAGAATTAGAAAACTCATCAAGGAAACAAGTTCTTCTCTTAGACAGAACCAGAAAATTAGATCCTTCCAACAAATTCCAGGGCAAGTTTCCAGAAGGCTTTTTGGGAAAATCCTGAGGACCAGGATTTGAAAGGATTGTTGATTTCCTTACTCCAAATGTTTGTTATTAATCATTTCAGTTAACAACACTTCAGAGGCAATGAAGAACATCTCTGCCCAGTGCCATTATGAACATCAGCTCAGTTCTTTTGATTCTGAAACCCTTGTGGTCTGCTGCCCTTTTTTTAAGAGAAGGGGGGAGAAAAAAAAGGAAAAAAGAAAAAAGAAAAAGACATGCTGTGCTCAGCTTTTGCCTGCACTGCCTGTGCTACTAAAATTGGATTTGTCCATTTCCTTTCAGTGGAAAAGATCCACCAGTCACTGCTCATCACTTTTCCTCATCTTCCTCCCTGCTGCTCCGTGGGCTAACAGGCAGAGCAGAACAGGAAATAGGGTTGTGTAGCAGTCACTGCAGGTGTCTATCCACTGACATGATCTAAATATGCTATTGTCTGTAACTACATCTTTGCCTCTCACGGTTTGCTTTATGCACAGGAAAAAACACAGTGGCTGAATAGCATCATCAATAGACATCCATGCTGCTCTCTGTACTAGTCATGGTAAGTGCCTGGCCACTTTTTATTTTCTTTGGCTATTGGGTTGCCAGGTAAGAAGGCACAAGGGATACAGTAATGTTCCTACTACCAGGGCAAGGCAGCACTGCATGAACTACAATTCCACTGGTCCTTCACTTTCTCCCTGCTCACAACCCACAAACTGCAGGAACCCTACCAGCTGGTCCTTACCAGGCATGAGTTGGAAACTGTAACAAAGTGTTATGTTGTATGTCTAAGGTAAAAAGAGTATATAAATGATGGGCTTTAGACACCTGCAGAGTCCACATTGCAGTTCATCATCTTACACGCTATCTCTGATTTCTTGTTGATTTTCTTCCACTTCTATTTTACTGGAAATTTTCCTTCTTGATCCTAACCAGAAACACAGCCTTCTTCCTGAACTGGTTTTTTCCAAATGTGAATTCAATTTATTGAGAAAATAAGTGCACATTTCACATTGCTGGATGACTCTCCTCTGCTTAAACTGCCTGAGTCCAAACAACACAGGGCATCCTCTGACTGATTGAGGTAACTGATTTCCACCTGAAACCTGGGACCAGATGATGTCTCACAACCATCAATATTGTTCTCCTTAAACACACCTGAACAAAGTAGGAAAAAGCCTCCAAAACTTAAACGTACTTTGTAAGAGCAAACGCTACTATTAATATTTCATAGCAATTGATTACTAGAATTTTCCATGCATCAGCTGTGTCATCTATTCCTTGTAATTTCATGGCATTCAGGAGTTTCCGTCATCAGAAGCAGGACTGAGCTGCTGCTGGAGTGAGTGTGCAGGGGATGTGAGCCTTTCCCCTTGGAGGCAGGTTGGTGCCTGTACATAGTCCTCCACATCCTTTGCTAGTTTCCACTGGTCTCATACCCAGATCTGTTCCCGAGTGAACGAAACACAATGCCAGAGCAGTTCTAAAAACCAGTTTCAATTTTGCCCTTTGGATGAAAAACAGTGTCAGAAAACCACTGTTCATTTTCTCAGTAAATGAGCTGAAAGTTTCTCCAAACGATCAGCATGTTTTGTTTGACCCCAGCTGAAAAGCAGTGCACTACTTAGCTAGAGGAGGTACTGTAAGAGCCAGACAACATTTTAAAGAAGCTTTTAAAATACTGTTCCAGTTCAGAAACTGTCAAAATTAAATGCTTTAGTTTTTCATCTAAAAAGTATTTGGGAAGAAACTATTCAGCAGATTCAGCAAAAGCTTCAGAAGTTGCTCTGGGCAACCCGACACAACATGTTTGAATGAAGATGAGTTTTGACAGGAATATTTCACCCTGTCAAAGGCTCTTCCCTCTTTGCCATGCAGCTGACCTTCTCCTAAGTAGAAACCCCCTCAGTAGTTGTGACAAAAAAAACCACAGAAAATACCTACGTTATTGACTGTTCCTCAGGAATGATTATCTGTCCCTGGTCTGGTTAATGTTTTTGATACAGTCTGGGTTTATAACACTGTTCAAAAGCTGAAGAAATATGAAGAACAGGACAGACCCAAAGAGATCAACTTCTCTGACCTTCTCCGTGTACATTGGAAATAACTAACTAGAGCAGGAATATGTATCTCCAACAAATGGCCAGATTTAGAAACAGCTGTTGAGCACCAGATCTTCCACAAACTGAAACCTTGAGAGGTCCAAAAAACCCAGTTGTCGTTTTCAGTTTGTTGTCTCCTGTCAGCTCCATGGCCACCATCTCTCTAAAGCTGGGTGAGTTTCTGAGAAATCATAAAGAAGGTAGAAAGTTTAAAGTCAAAATAAAACCGCACAAGTCTTCTCTTTATAAGCAAAACAAAACTAACAATGAAACTTGTCATTAAAATTGCATTTTTACTAAATAGGAGCTATTTCAGTGAAGGGGTTAACAGCGGGTCTGTTAGCTCCCTGGAAGACGAGATTGACTTGGGAAACTTTTGTGTGTATCCTTAAAGATAAGTAAGTTATGTACACAGCCTAATTAGAGAACACAGTC